>VDFB02353493.1:8425963-8456063 GCA_007258455.2 Sequoia sempervirens
GCTACCTCTACCTTGAGATTGATAATATTAAAGCCATGTCCAACTGCAACCATCTTTTTACACCATTCCACAATTAGAGCCCTTTTTTCGTGTTAAGACAATTGGAGGACCTTTCTTTGATGTGAACCAGTTAGTGAGAATGGTTGTTAAGATTCTCCATTTTTGTGTTGCAACCCCTGTGGACATGTTGTTATCCTCAACATAATTAAGAGCTTCATCCATGTCCTATGTCAACCACTCTCATTCTTGCAATGTTTTATTCTATGTTCTTGCAAGTGCACTAACCTCCACTACTACCATAACATGTTATGGATTGTTATTGGCATGAACAAGAAGTTCTTCAATTAAAAAGAGAGCTTCTTCATCTGAGGGGAATGTAACTCCTCTTTTATGTGCAAGAAACCTTTTCATTACTCTTGTTTTTCTAGGTTGGATCCTCATTTGAGCTTCGTTGGTCATTTGTAGAGAAGAGAATAGCAATCAAAACAACAACTTCAAAATTTGGAGTATTTTGAATCTTTTCTATACAAAGTTAATGAAACAATAACTCTCAAGCATTCAACTTGAAATTCCAATAGTGGAGTCAAATTTTTAATATATTTGAAAAACAATAAAATATATTATATACCATTTTCATAACCACTAACACTTTTTTATCTATAACTTGAGTTTGTAAGTTCAATGTGATAGTTAACAGTGATGCTTGGACAAAATATAATTAATTGATTGTCAAACATAATTTTTGTTCCCAAATTTAAGTGTATAGTTTGGTAGCTTGTGTTGTATAATATGTTTATATTTATTTATTTTTAGCTTTATATTTTGATGTTCTTTAGATTGGTATTAATAGTAAAAATTAAAACCTCATGTATGCACTTACAGTATAGTGGGTGGAACATTTACATCCTATAGAACATATATAGGCATTTACAGAATAAAATTTACATGATATCAAAAAAGGTGGCCATTAACAGTTTACAAGACATATAGGCATTAAAAATATAACAGAAAACCCCATGTATGCACTTGCATTACACTAACTACAACATTTTCATCCTATAGAATAGATAGAGATTAACAATATAACTAAAAATCCCATATATGCATTTATAGTATAGTGGCTAGGATATTTACATTGTAAATAAAAGATAGCCTGCATTTATAGAGTAACATTTGTACATCATATAGAAGAGGTGGCCATTAATCATTTAAGAACAAATATCCATTAACAAAATAACTAAAAACCCCATATGTGCGCTTGTAGTTTACTAGCTACAACAATTTCATTATTTAGAACAAATAGGCATTAACAGTATAAGGAAAACCTCATATATGCACTTATATTACAGTGGTTAAAACATTTACATTGTCTACATCCACTTCCTCACATTTAGCACATGTCATCTAGTATTTCCCTCCTGGCTAGCCACATTAATAGTTTGGAACAGATAGTGGGATATATGCAACAATTAGGCATTTATAAAATAACACTTACATCATAATGAAGGGATATTCATTATCTTTTTAGAAGAGATAGGTAATAACATTATAACTAAAAGCTTGTGTAGGTACTAATAGTATAGTTGCTAGAGCATTTGAATCTTATAGGTCATAAAGACACTAACAATAAAACCAAAAACCCCATATATGAACTTGCATTATAGTGGCTAGAACTTTAACCATTTGTATAGAACAAAAAACATAAAAAATATAACTTAAAATACCATATATGCACTTACAACATAGTGGCTAAAATATTTACATTGTATACAACAGATATAGGCATTCACAGTTTACAATAGACCATAGGATATAGCATTGACATCATATAGAACAAATGGAAATAGATATGTATGATATGCACTTACAGTATGCTAGCTCAAGCAATAACATCGTAAAAGAGAAATAGGCATGTAGAATATATGGTAAATTGGTATAATGCCTAGAATACTATGCAAATTTCTTGTGTTAATAGTTTGTTGTTGGCTCGTCTTCTTACATCACTACTATTAGTAAAATATAGAACATGATAGAAAACATAAAAGTTAAAACAGTGAAATTGGTGAGGGATCAAAATGAGAAAAATAAATGGATTGAATGGATGTCATGCCTACTTGAATTGGTAATATTGATGAAATCTTGAATGTTTGTTTAGTATGAAGTCTTAATTTTTTGTCCTCTTGTTTTAATTCATGAATCTTCGAAGGTCAATTGTATTGCTTGTTGGGTTTAGAAAATTTGGATTTCGTCATTAATTTCAATGTTGATTGATTTAGTCAAATGTTTGTATGTCATGGATTATTTAATTTATATCATCTTGTTTTGACAGCTACATTGGTGAGTCTTACACATTTTTTTGTGTTGGATGAAAGAGAAAGTGACCAATAGTTGGGTGGTTGAGTTTGATAGATGGAAAACATGGTCATGTTTTTTGTTTGAAGAGTATTTTATATTTGAAAAATTGTGATATACAATAGATTTGACATGATTGTGTGATGGGACAGATGGACTTGTTTATGTTGATGTGGTAGTTGCTTTTTGAAACCATCATATATGGATTGAGTTGTCATAGCATATATGGATGAGAATATTAAATTGTATGATTTATATGTATGGGTGCAATATTAAATGGAACATTGCATATCTTAGCAACATGGATTGTGTATAGGTTGTGTCAAAGCTTTATTAATA
Organism: Sequoia sempervirens; assembly: GCA_007258455.2. Classification (NCBI taxonomy): domain Eukaryota; kingdom Viridiplantae; phylum Streptophyta; class Pinopsida; order Cupressales; family Cupressaceae; genus Sequoia; species Sequoia sempervirens. The sequence continues at coordinate 8,428,655 of VDFB02353493.1, forward strand.
TTCTCTTACTAGTAATATTTTTTTAAAAAAATCTTGAGACAAATATAAATGAATTATAAATAATGAAAAATTGCATTGTTTGATATGGATTTAAGTACTTTTTGAGTAAAAGTTGAATATGTTATTGGTAATGAGGTGCTCTACTGTGTCCAACCCAATGCAGTCAATTCATGTACCCACTATAAGGCACTGCTCCACTATCAAACCCTCCCCCGGCTGGGCTTAAACATCACACACTAAGCAGCGCTGACTGCTTAGGTGGATGTGCTTCTTTAACTCGATGTTTCTTTAACTCAACTCTACCTATTTCCTTAACTCAAATCTTATCTCAGTTTCTGTTCACGGAAGTTTTCTGACATTACCCATGTGTCAGTAGATTTTAGTTTCTGTACGAAGGTTTCAGAGAGAGTGGACTATGTTGGTGGTACATTTTATATAGAAATATTAATGCCATCTCGTTTATTGGTTGTAGTTTATAGTATATGTATCCGGTGGAGGCTAAATGTATGTGCCAAGACTAGTGAAAAGAGATGTTTTATAACATTTAAATATATAAACTTTAGCATTTATTTAATATGATAACATTATATTTTAGTTTTAGTATTTTATTTAATATATATTATTTTTATTTTTATTTTTTTATAAAAATTAAAATATTTAATTATCATTTTTAAAGTGTAAAAATATTTAAAATATTGTTAAAATTTAATAAAAATTAAATATTTTATTTTAATGTACACATATACGAATATTTTAATACAAATATACAAATATTTTAATACAAATATATGAATATTTTAATATAAAAAATATTAAATCTCTTAAAATGTTGTTTGTATTAAATTAATTTAAATCTAAATTTTTTAATATCTTTAATATAAATTAATGTTTAAATTTTGATAAAAATAAATTTTATTTATGATAATTTGATAAACAATATTCAGATGTTTAAAATAAAAATTTAAATTTAAACTTTTCTAATATGAAAGAATATAAAACTTTTAAATAAAAGAAAAGTATATTTTTATAAAATTTCATATTTCAATAATTGAATACATTCAAATTTTTCTAAATATATTTTAAATTAATCATTTAAAATATATTATGATAAAAAATATATTATACATAGTAAATTATTTATTTTCTTCAAATTGTCTTCATTGTATTTTGAATTTTTTTTGTTGTTAATATATTAATTATGTTAAAGAAACTAATATTTAGTTTTGATAAAAAATTAGCTTCTAATGATGTTAATCATATACTAAAGACTTTTCTTTATGTTCTTTAGGTCAATTAAATCAAATGTACACAACACTTTTCTTTTTACTTGACTCTTTTCTAAGTGTTACAATGTCTTTATTGCCCTTCACATCTTATCCTTATTTTTTCATATTTGTCACATTTTTTCTATTTTTCTTGTTTCCTTCTTTTTCTAATTGTTGTGCATCCACGCTTAATTTTCACTGCTAACAATTCATTGACGGAAAATTCATTGCCAACAATTCACCATGGGAAAATTCACCGTCATACAAATTCACCACAAGTAAAATTCACCACTAGCAATTCGCTGTGGAAAATTAATCGCATTAATATATTTTAATATATAGAAAATTAATTTTCCATGGCAATGAATTGTTGATGGTGAATTTTACTTGAGGTGAATTTGTCATGGCGGTGAATTTTCTCTCCATGAATTGTTGGTGGTGAATTTTCCTAGAGCCAATTTTATCATGATAGTTTTATACTTTTATGTCTATATACTCATGATCCCATCCCTTGTAATACCTATATTCTACTTTGATTACTTGATGCTTATTCCTATGACCTTGTACCATGCTTAGATCATATGTTTGTTCTATATCACTATATTTTAGTTATGAGCCTTATCAATTTACCTCATTCCTAGATTACTATTATGTGCTCGTGCTTATTTTTTATAACCTATGTAGTCATATCGTGTCTCTAATTCCATGTCATCCTATTATATTGTGAGACATCATTCTTCCCCCATATTCAATGTTCACTCGTGTTGTCCTACCATGATTCTAGAGACACCCTTTTAAATTGGGGACATCTAATTTTCTCCATTGTGATGTCCTTATAATGAGTTAGCATTTTACATCAAATGAAATTTGGATTTATCCATATCATCTTGTGCCTACATGCTTGATTATGATCCTAGATCTACCTTTACCATACAAGAGGTATCAAAATGCATTTTGTATCCTATCATGTGTGTTCACATGCACTACCATGTTGTAAGAGCCACATAGGGGAAACCATGACTCCTCACATCACTTATTATACCTTTAGGGTCATTTTCACCTTACCATTAAATCTCATACTAGGGGTGACTCCTCATATCACTTATTATACCTTTAGGGTCAATTTCACCTTACCATGAAATCTCATACTAGGGGTAATCTTATATACCTAGATGTTTATCTGCATTCTATGTGCTTGAACAACTATCTTTATATATGTATTATTGGCTTATTACATGATGCATTTGTGATAGTGATTTGTTTTGCATGCTTTAAATGATTAGTATGCATTTACATTTTATGTGCTATTTTCCTATCCTTTTTAATTCCTTGCAGTCAACAAATGCAAATGACTTAAAGGTGTATATCTTGTATTTAGCTCTCCTTGTTGAGCTTGCAAATAGGTATAGTTGTGGAATCTACATAAAAGCATAGAAAACAAACATATCTAAATTACTAAGTGAATTCATCACCACATCAAATCTTATCATACCAAACTATCATCAACTTGATTTAAATTAATTGTATCAAGTACATGCATTTTATTTAATTAATTTAAATAGCATTAAGAAAAGTGATGTGCATGTTTGTGTGTCTTAGAATTAGGTTTTATGCACATTTTTACCTAACATGTACTCTAAGATCATAAATATTATGAAGCTTTCATTTTATATTTCTATTTGTTAAGAAAATTTTGAATAAGATTCTTTTATATGCATTAATACCTAACATGTACCTTAAGGTCATAAATATTGTGAAGCTTTGATTTTATTTTATTTATTTATTATGTGTAGTGTAAATATGATTATAACAAGGGGTAGAATGTAAACATAATACAATAAAGCTCTTCAAATAAAAATAAATTAAACATTTTAATAAATATAATAATTGAATATTGATATCACTTTAGATAGATGTATTTAACATTTCTATAATAGTTTAGCCATTTTGACATTTAAAATATTTTAATTTAATTATGTAAAGTAAAATTTTGTAGAAGAATACTCTAATTTATAACGAGAATATAAATATATTCAATATTATTAAATATTAAAATGTTTCAACATTAAAATACATTAAAAAATATTTAAAATAGATACAATTTAGAGAGAATGAACTATTTATTATGTATTTTTTTATATCTAATATATCTTAAATACCATCATACATTTAAAATGACTTTTTTTTTAAATGCATTCATTTATTAAATTATAATTAAAAAAATGTTTTTATCCAAAATTTAATGTTCTTTCATATTAAAAGTTTTAAAATTTAAAAATTTTCCCAAAATCTCATAAATATAATTTATATTTTATGTTAAGAAGTTAACGATTTTTGTAAGTAATCAAATATCTTGAATTATTGTTATTCAAATTAAAAATCTAGAAATTAGAAAATATTTTTATCAAAATTTATATTAAAGATATCAACATTTTAATATTCAAATTAAATTAATAGAAAAAAAAATTTGGAAGATTTTAATATTTTTATTTTATATTAGATATTTAAAGAATTTAAACTAAATAACATCAACAAAATGTTGTGTATTTTATTTGACTAATTTACATAATATTAAAAAAAGTGTCGTGCATACATTTAATTTAATCAATTTAAAGAGCATAAAGAAAAGTCATTGTTATACCCCTAAATTATATTTTTCCTAATATAAAAACTATTTTGTAATATATTTTATGACATAATTTTTTTAAAATAATATTTTTCCAAAATTAATTTGTTAAAAATTCAAAACCTAAAAACCAATTAATTCATTTGAAAAAATATATTTGATGTCATTATGAATTAAAAATCCATACAAATCTTAAAGGTCCAATACTCTAACTTTTTTGGAAGAATCAATATATGGGTGTAGTCTCAATGCCCATCTTTATGTATAAAAAAAAATCTATACAAATCAATATATACTAATAAATTAAGTTTTTCAAATACTTTTCTATATAACCAACATGTGAATTATTCCATAATGGTGAGGAGCGAGGCATCTACAGGTCCAAAGTGCGAAGGAAGAGAAAGCTGGGCGAACGAAGTGATTTGGGAAAAGCCAGAGAAAGCAACATTACAGAATGAAAACCACACTCCACAATGGGTGTTCGTCAATGGAGAATGGATTGATCGTTGTTACTCGATATATCGTAAACAGACATGCAAAGGCCAGGAGCTGTAGGGTCCCATCCGAATGCGGCATGATTCTCCTTCAGATGACATAAGAGAAGATTGGTGGGGTGATGCAGGAAAGAAGGTCAAGCAACCTGGATTTTGTAATCATAAAACACAGAATAAAAAAGTATGGAGGAAAAAAGAAAGAATTCACAATGAATATGGGAACGTTGCTACAAGGAACCTGGATCTAAAGAAGGAACGAAACCCTAATTCAATAGAAGAGCAAACAATCCCGTTGATTGATGTATCACAGGAGATAAAGAATGATGCAAAAATCCTAAATGATTTCACAATAATATGCCATTTCATTGGAGGTTGTCCCAGTAGGGGAGATATCAGAGATTGGATAAAGAAGGAATGGAGGACAAAAGTATTACTTATATTTCTACCAAAAAAATTGTCGTGGTGGTATTTGTAGATGAAGTGTTAATGAAAAAAGTAATTGAGGTAGGTGTATGGCATATGGGCATACTTTCGCTCTACATGCAACCCTGGAAGAAATGTTTTGATCCAACCTGGTTCAAGCCGTATGATCAACCGGTCTGGATTCGCCTATACAACCTTCCTTTTGAATATTAGAATGGTGGATGTTTGGAAAAGATAGGAAGATCATTGGGAACCTTGCTGGACATTGATATGGACATTATAGATAGCAACTTATATAAATATGCAAGGTTGCAAATCATTGCGATAAACACCATACCTCAGTCTATAAAACTACAGGTGGAAGGGGAAACCTGGACCTAGGTCATTGAAATAGAAGAGGACAAAAGATTCTGCCTAAAACGCAGTTAAAGGAGGCACAATGAGGAGTCATGCAATCTCGGGCAAGGAGATAGAGATCCTAGGCGAGTGGTAAGTGAGAATAATAGATTGCAATTAGTTCCATATGAGTCAAGGGAGCCGAAACCAGGTTCAGTGGATTCCAAGGAAAAGAAATTTGAGGGAGTATGCATGGATCAAGATGGTACTAATGGGATCAAGCCTCACCAGCCACCACAAGAAATGGCAAAGTTGGACAAACCGAAAGAAGAATGAATGGGAAAATACATTCCTTCGATAGATTTTGAAGCTGAATTAGAACTTGAAGATGAGCTAGACATAATTGATGAAAGAAGCATTACTCAAACTACAATTTTGCATTTGGGTAAGGGTAAATTCGGCAAACAAAGAAAACCCCATGGCAGAAAATTGTTCAAACAATTGAGGGAAGAAGAGGCAACAGTCAGAAATTATCCTAGCATCAAATAATTTTTGAGTACCAAGGGAGGATTGACCTCCCTTGGGAAATAATGAAGCTCACCACCTAGAATGTCAGGGGCCTAATGGCCCCTGACAAAAGATGCCTGATAAGGCATCAGCTACATAATAGTGTAAGCGTTGTAATTCTCATACAAAAAACAAAATTGTCACAACCAGAAGTTGGAGCATTTTTGAAATACATCAGATCTTGGAACGGCTTCTTTCAAGAATCGGCCGGTGCTTCAGGAGGTCTTGGGTTAATTTAGAAGGAAACCAAGGTTTCGATAAAAATATTGTGTTCACAAGTAAACTGGTTAGCAATGGAAGTCTTTAGCTTGAGTCTCAACCTCCCATTCATTCTCATCAACATCTACGGCCCTACTGGAACAAAGGAGAAAGCCCTTGTTTGGATGGAGGTATCGAGCTTCATCAAGGACCACTCATGCTCCAACATGATATTTGGAGGTGATTTCAATGCGGTTTTAGAAGTTTTAGAAAAAAGCGGTGGGATAAGGTCAGAAACACAAGTAATGGTAGATTTCAGGAAGTTTGTTGCTTGCTCAAAATTGGAAGATTGTCAAACATCGAATGGTGTATTCACTTGGACCAATAGGCGTAAGGACTTCATTGAAATATCGAAGCATTTGGATAGATTCATGATATTAGCCGTATGGCGCAATCTTTGTTCAACCATCGAGGCTCGCATTTTTCCAAATTCCATTTCTGATCATTTCCTTGTCGAACTAAATCTCTACACAGGTTTGGACCGCCCAAAGTCAACATTCAGATTCATGAACATGTGGTGGCATGATGACAAACTATTGAAGTTGCTAGAAACATGGTGGAAAGAACATTGCATGGGCGGATTGGCCAGTTTTAAAATCGTTAAAAAATTGCAACACCTAAAATTTAAACTTAAAACTTGGAACAAGGAAAAATTTTAGAATATATTTGTAGAAAAGGCAAGAGTGGAGTTAGAATTGTAAGCCCTAAATGAAAAAGTAATCAGAGATGGTATGAGAAATGAGGAATTCATTAGAGAGAAGGATTTGAAGAACGAATCAGCAGAAATACTTAAGAGGGAAGAAATATTCTGGCGGGACAAATCAAGAGAAGTCTGGCTCTCAGATGGTGATTCAAACTCAATTTTTTTTCACTCGTTAGTGTTGGCCCAAAGAGCGAAAAATAAAATCAAGTCAATTTATTCGAAGGACGGCTCCTTGAAAAGCGACACTTAGGATGTAGGGTTAGAGGCAGAGGCGTTCTTTAAAAACTTACTGGGGGAAGACATTGGTTCAAGCGGTGAGGGGAATATCTTGGACGTAATAGATAGAAGTGTGGATAATGTTGATAATGCCATGTTAACAGAGCCGATATCAATGGAGGAAGTAAAGGTGGCCTTATTTCAGTTACACCCCAACAAGGCACTTGGGCCGGATGGATTCCCTGCTCGATTTTTCCAAAATTGTTGGGACTTCTTAGGGGTGGACTTGTGGAAAATGATAGAAGAAGACAGGGAGATTTGTTAGGGACATCAACAATTTAGTCATAGCCCTCATTCCCAAAAAAATAGAATGTAGAACATTTGGAGATTATAGGCCAATTTCCCTCTGGAATACCATTTATAAGGTATTAGCAAAAGTATTAGCAAACAAACTCAAAAAGATTTTAGGAAAGATTATTGCTCTTGAGCAGACTAGTTTCATTCCAGGGAGGGAGATATCAGACATTATCCTTCTCATTAGTGAAGTCATGCATTCACTAAAAGTAGAAAAATATGCGGGCATGGTAATAAAGCTGGATGTCTGCAAAGCATACGACAAAGTCTCATGGGATTTTCTAATTAAAGTAATGCAGCATATGGGATTCAATAGCCATTGGTGTTCACTTATTAAACAATGTATATCCTCGGTGGGATTTTCTATTTTGATTAACGGTTCAACGCATGGCTTCTTCGGGGTGACCAATGGACTGCGTCAAGGGGACCCTATATCTCCTTCCTTATTTGTAATAATGGAAGAAGCACTAATTTGTGCAATCAAAAGGCGCTGCCATCAGCAGGATTGGAGGGGGATTACTGCAGCTCCAAATGTCGAGCAAATCACTCACACCCAATTTGCTGATGATACAACCTTGTTTGGTAAGGCTAGTTTGTGGGAGGAAAAATGTATCAAAGAAACATTGGAGGAATATGAAACACAGTTAGGGAAAAAAATGAACAAAGAGAAGTCAAGAATATACATCTTCAACACAAAGGTCCATCTATAGAAGGATATTGCGGCAGTTCTGGGATTCAAGGAAGACAAGCTCCCGGCCAGGTTCCTTGGAGTACAGATTTTTGAAGGGGCCTATAAATCAAAGCACTAGAATGAAGTTTTGAATAAATGCAAAACCAAGGCGCTATCATGGAAAAAAAAATGGCTAACTTTAGCAGGCAGATTGACCATGACTAAATCAGTGCTCTCGGTAATCCCAATCTTTACACTTGCCTATTATGAAGCCCCAAAGAAGATAGAAGTGGGTCTAGAGAAGATTCTAAAAATATTTTTATGGGAAGGGTCAAATTAAGAAAAGTGAATCTCACTCATTGGGTGGGATACTACCTGCAAGCCGAAAGTCGAGGGGGGTGCGGGAATAAGGAGTATCGAAAGACAAAACATTGCTTTGGGTGCAAAGCTAGTATGGAAAATGTATAGACACCTGGAGAAATTGTGGTGCTGCATAGTGCAAAGTAAATATCTTGACAACAACTCTCCCTCAAGGATATTAACAACAAATATAATAAGGGGTGGCTCCGCAATCTGGAAATTCATTAACAAGTGTCGTCTGTTGATTACAAGTCATATAACTTGGAGAATTGGAAACGACAAACTGACAAGGTTCTGGACAGACTCTTGGAACGACTATAGGAGCTTGGCCGAACAATTCAATTTAGAATTGGAAGTAGGACAACTGGAGAGAGAAGGGGGTACTGAAATTGCCAGGTATTTCAGTCTAGCTGCATCTTTAGAAGGTGGAAAGGAGAACTGGATTAGTTTGCAACATTTACATCTAGACCAAATTAAACTGAAAGCCATCACAAAAGAACTAAACAATCAGGTAGTCTTGATATCCAGAGAAGATGATTCTATTGTGTGGTGTGGGGAAAAATTAGGAGAATACTCTGCTAAATTGGGATTTCAAATTCAGGTGAAAATTGGTGCAATAATATATTGGCTTGCGAAATTATGTTGGGACCAAGTAGTGCTACCCAAAGCTGGGGCATTTCTTTGGGTTGCACTCCACAAGAGATGCTTAACAATGGAACGTTTAAAAAGAATGGGAATTGTAGGTCCAACTCATTGCGTAATATGCAATCACAATGAAGAGGACATTGATCATTTATTCCTTTCATGCCCCACTGCAATGTCTTGCTGGGATTGGCTTGATAACTCTTTTTCAATACTAGGCCTGAGACAGAAGAATTTGCATGAATTCCTCAGCTCATGGAAGATGGGTAACATAAATGGATATTGGAAAAGCCTTTAGGTGTTGACTCCATCATTGGTAGTATGGCACCTATGGAAAGAAAGGAACATGAGAATTTTCAAAGGCAAAGCACTCGAAAATACCAGGTTAATTGAAAAACTGAAGGTTGCAATTATCGAGGTAGAAAATAATAGGACAAGAGTGAAATCCCACTTGAAGTTCACAAAATGGGATGAAGATATTCAAAAAATGTGGGATAGCTTAAGAAGACCAAAGAAACGCACGCTCGTAACATAAAAGGTTGATAGAAAATCAGTACGTTGGCAGGGGCCAGTGGATCTCCCTTGGAAATTGAATTTTGATGGGGCGGAGAAAGGGAATCCTGGGGCTGTGAGGGTAGGGTGCATCATTAGAAATCACATGGGTGAATGCATTTGGGCTACCTCCAAAAATTTGGGGGAGAGAACCAATAGTGTTGCCGAGTTTGAAGCATTGTTGATGGGAGTTCAATTATGTATCAGTAAGGGAATAAAGTCAATCAAAATTGAGGGAGACTCAATGATTTGCATCCAAGCAATTATAAATGGCAGATCCCCTAGCTGGAATCTTGATCCCTGGGTTGGTCAAATCAATGAACAAATAGGAAAATTGGAAAATTTTAAACTCGGGCATGCCTTTAGGGAAGCAAACAAAGCTGCTAATTGTCTAGCGAATGCCGGGGTTGGGCAAGTGGATGAGATTATCATTGATTCCAAGGTGGAATGATGGATTAGACTCCTAGATTTGGTGGTAAGTGACTAGGAGAGGAGCCAAAGGTCACTCACAAAGGGATACAGATTATAAATTGAGTTGCGCTGGACTGCCAATGGCAAGAGGATTAGCAACTTGGTACATTTGCGGATTTACTCACATCATACGATGGATCTCCACACTTGATGCCCTCTGTCTCTTACTAGTCATGTGTTGTTTTGGATTGACGGTTTTGGCATTGTGTTATCCAGTCTCGGTGGGACAGACCATCGAACTTCTCCATTTTCTGCGTGTTACAAGATATCTGTTCGGCTATATTTGGCCCAAGGAATGGGGTTCTAAGGCGTCAATGTGAAACCATAAATCATGGTTTTCCAATTCAGAGTTTCCTGTGCTTGTGCTAAGGAGCCTTTAGCAAGCCAATGCTCTTGTCTCTTCATTTTCCAGAACAGAGAGGTTCATGATGCAACTGTTGCAATTGCTATGAAGGTATTAGGCGCAAGTCAACATTGGTGCAATGGAAAAGTATATGAAACTTTATGTAGAGCCCTAGTCGATGTTCATGAATCAAAGGAGTGGGTTGCGGTGTGGCTTAACAAGATTGTTGTTGGCCTCAATTTTTCTGCAACTGCTAACACAACATTGGAGTTGAGTGCTAGCGGCTGGGTGAGTTTCCTGAGAGCATTCTTTGACCCAGAACTGACCCTGGATAAGGGGATGGAGGATGTCGAGGCCGTGGTGACAAAAAAATTCATGTCGGATGCTTGGGAAGTCTTCCATGCTGGAGTTAAAAACAACAATATGAATGCCTTTTCCCGGTTCATGAATTCGGATCGGGCATGGATTGGTTCTGATAGCCTAAGGCACTTAATGGAATTGGGGAGTCTTCTGGCTATCTTAAATCAAAGTATGGGGATCTAGGTGATTGCTTTGTGATGAAAGCATTCCTTGTGTATTCTATGGTCTGGTTAGGCGGTTGTCTCCTTTCTTTGTGCTATATAGGTTGGGTTCTTTTTGGAAATTAGGGATTCCTATTGGCATTTAGGAGATGGTTGTGGTGTTGTTCTATAGTGACAATCTGAAAGGCCTGCGAGATGAAAGTATTTTGTTGGAATGTAATCGGGAGTTACCCCCTGTTCTTTGGTAACACTCATCTATAAAATAAAAATAAAAATTAAGTTTTCTTAATGTTGGCCAAGTTTTGACCTGGCCCATTTTAAACTTCTAATGCCCTTCAGCCTACCAAATCACAAAAAAAATTAATTTAAAAAATTTGATGAAGCTGGTACAAAATCCTTTTGCAAATCTAATCCTAACCTCCTTTTGTCCAATGTGGCCAATTTTCATTCCAAGATGCCTTACCGTTGGTGAGATTTTAAAATTTTAAGTTTTTGGCTAGCAATATATAAATGATGTTAGATCTTGGAATTCGTGCATCTAGAACAAAAATGATTCCTAGGTTTTATTCTAGAGAGCTCATGCTTCTTGTTGTTCAAATTTCATGGAAAAAAAACCTTTTAGTTGAAAGTTATGAAATTTGTCATCTTCAGACTTAAAGAGGTGATTACAAAGTAAAAAAATTTACACAGTCCCGCTTGGGTGGAAAGTTAGAAAAAGTTCACAAAATGTTGCTTGAGTTAGCAAAAGTACATGGAATCTCGCCCGCGACAGCTAAAGCTTGTTTTTAGACTTAAAAAAAAAAAAAAAAGGCAGTTACCAGAATGTGAAAGGTCATATTATAACTGATTCTTTAAAGATGAATAGTTATGAAACTCAAAAGTCTTGGGGGAAATAAAGGATATATATATTATATCTTTTTCTTAGTATTGGGGAGAAGATCATTTTTGAAAGCTCAATATTGTAGACCTTGTTGCTATTTTTCTAAGAATGAAATCACTACTTGTCTTTGTGCATTTAGATTGTGAGGACAATTTAATGTTCTTAAATCTTTGTGTTTAGGAGTGTCTTAATGCTATGCTTTACCTTTGTGTGAGTTGTGCATTTTATTCATGATAGATTTCATTTTCCAGATAATATTGAGTGTATCATTTTATTCTCTGTGATTTTCAAGATTAAACTAGTCTTTGTGCCAATATTTTATTATTTGTATCTTGCATCTAATATCGGGATTCTTCCTGATATCAGGTTTTTCTTTTTCTGCTTTCCGGTTAAAAGCATACCTTAGTTTTGTTTTTCAGTTTTTCTAATTCCTCAAAGATCATAAGAGGGAGTTGTACCTCTAAAATTCAGAGGACGATCGCTAATCCAATAGCGATCTTCAGAGCTAAACATTGGTAACTAATTTGTCTTCATTTTTGGGCATATTTGAGTCATTTATCTAATTATTTGAAGGGGACAATCTATTTACTAACATATTTTTGGTGATTTTGTTGGGGAAAGAATCAAAGTTCCTATGTTTCTAAGTGTTTTTCTTTTCCTAGAAATCTAAAATACCTCCTTTAAAATGGAGGTTGGTGACTCTGTTATTTGGGATCTTCCTCAAATTTTTTTTTGGTAAAATACTTTTCCATTCTTTTTCTAAATCTATATTATGGCGTTGGTTTCAGCGCAACCATGGTGTGCCCAATTTGGACCTTTAGCGCTATTGCAATATTTAGACTTGCCTCCAGGTTCAAGAAATAATTTTTTGAAGTTTAATGGAGAAGACTCATAGGTTGCAGATGATCACATTCAAGCCTAAGAGAAGAAATTTTTTTTGTTAGACTATTTGTTGAATCTCTCATGGGAGCTACTGCGATTTGGTTTCAATCTTTAGATGGATATATTACTAACTGGGACAACATAAAGAAGAAGTTTCTTGGAAGATTTAAACTAGCAATTGATGCATGTGCACTCTTGTCTCAATTTATCAACCTCAAAAAGAAAGAGGGTGAATCTATAAGGGAGTTTGTAGAATGGTTTGACAAATGTCTACAAAATATTCCTCATAATCTTCAACCAAGGAAAGAGCTGCAAATGACCATTTTTGCTGGAGCATTACATCTCAATGTCCATTTTCTCTTGAAGCAAAGTAAGGTAAGTGATCTTGAGATTGCAAAACAAGAAGCTGTTAATATTGAAGATGATTTTATTTTATCCGGGGTGTGGAAGAAAGATAAAGTTGAAAAGTTTGCACAAAATTGTATGGTTCAAAAGCATAAAATTTCAAATTTTCAAAAGAAGAATTCATCAAATCTCTTTCACTCTATAGCTGAATGTTCCAATCTCACAATTTTTGATCAAATTAGTTTTTAGAAAAATGAAGTGATGTGAGGACCGAATCTTTTGATGGTGAAATTTATAATCTTAACTGTGAGATAGATGAAGATGATTCAGATTCTTTCGGTGATGAAGAAGATTACTCTTCTTGTAAGAAATCAATATGTATGACATCTTCTACTTTGGCTATGAAAAATATTGAGGATTCACCTGCTGTTACAGATAGTCTAGAATTAAACAAGAGTGAACAGTTGTAGATGCCTTCTTATCCTCTAGAAATTGAAACTTTCAGATTTGAAAGTATTGATGTAAACTTATCAGATGATTTGATTAATGTGAATGTGGAAGGCCAATTTTCTAATGAAGAAGATGCCAACAAATTATCAAAAATGGAGGCTTTCATTTTTAGAGATGTTGATTTACACTGTGCAGTTGAAGGTGAAAATAAAAATCAACTTCAAGAGGTAAGTGAATCATCAAGCATTCTTTCTTTTCACATGCAACTTGAATATGAAATGTTCTAGTACATTGATGAGCTTCATAAAGACAGAACAATAGATGATGAGGTAATTAATCACCCCATGCTTGAGTCTTTTCATTTTGAAGTAAATATTGTACAAGATACAAGTTGTCCTAGCCAAAATTTTGAAGCAAAATGTGGGATGATTAAAAATGGAAAAGAGCTAAAGTAATTGAATCAAGGTTTGAATGTGACAAATTTGTTGAAGTACATATTGCAAATTGGGGCTCAAAAATTTTAAATGATGCAATTAATCCCATGTGTAACAACCAATAAATTTTCTTATCTCATGATTTGTATGTGGGGTGTCCAATTCGAGGGATGATTTCTTTTTGTTCAGAAAATCAAGTGCAGAGAAATATTAAATCTGATGTTGTACAGGCAGATTCTAGTAACCATATACAGGGCAATGCTGATATGAGTCATTGGATTGCCAAAGTGTATAACGAGGAATGAATTTTTGAGCATAAAAATTATCTAGAAAGTCTTTACAGGGTGTTGGATTTATTTATTTGATGGCAGCAGTCACGAGTTGGCAATTAGATGTGCATATGATTATCAGTCACCAAACATTGTTCCGCACAGGTTGCTATTTCTCCCAGTCCATTAATGGATTTGCATGATTATCTTGGAGATCATTGAGGTAGGGTCTTCCTACTGTGTACATAGGAGGAGTTTTTTTTGTGCTGGTAGCTTAGTTTCCTTTCCTACTTTGTCTAGTTTTTGGCTTGCTCTTGCTCCTTCTCCTCCATGCTCTTTGAATCTGTAGCCCAATGGAATTTAAGCACTGGTCCATGCTTGAGATTCTAGATTCCTTGCTTCATCCTTTATAGTCCTCATCCCCTAGACATAGCCAATTGTTGGCCAAGTTTTGACTTGGCCCATTTTAAACATCTAATGCCCTTCAGCCTGCCAAATCACAAAAAAAAATAATTTAAAAAATTGATGAAGCTAGTGCAAAATCCTTTTGTAGATCTAATTCTAACCTCTTTTTTGTCCAATGTGGCTAATTTTCATGCAAAGACACCTTATCGTTGGTGAGATTTTAAAATTTTAAGTTTTTGGCTAGTAATATATAAATGATGTTAGATCTTGGAATTTGTGCATCCAAAGCAAAAATGATTCCTGGGTTTTATTCTAGAGAGCTCATGCTTCTTGTTGTTCAAATTTCATGGAAAACAGACCTTTCAGTTGAAAGTTATACAAATTTTCATCTTTAGACTCAAAGAGGTGATTACAAAGATAAAAATTTTACACAGTCCCACCTTGGTGGAAAGTTAAAAAAAGTTCACAAAACCCGCCTGGTGGAGAGTTGGTAGAATTGTTCAAAATCCCGCTAGGTGGAAAGTTAGAAAAAGTTCACAAAACCCCACTCGGTGGAGAGTTAGTAGAACTGTTCAAAAACCCGCTAGGTGGAAAGTTAGCAAAAGTTCACAAAACCCCACTTGAGTTAGCAGAGGTACACGGAATCCCGCCTGTGACGTCTGAAACTCTTTTTTAAAAAAAAGGGCATTTACCAGAATGTGAAAGGTCATATTATAATTGATTCTTTAAAGATGAAAAGTTATGAAACTAAAAAAGTCTTGGGGGAAATAAAGGCTATATATATTATATCTTTTTCTTAGTATTAGGGAGAAGATCATTTTTGAAAGCTCAATATTGTATAGAATTTGCTGCTATTTTTTTGAGAATGAAATCACTAGTCTTTGTGCATTTAGATTGTGAGGAAAATTTGATTTTCTTAAATCTTTGTGTTTAGGAGTATCTTAATGCTATGCTTTACCTTTGTGTGAGTTACACATTTTTTTCATGATAGATCTCATTTTGCAGATAATATTAAGTGTGTCATTTTATTCTCTGTGATTTTCAAGATTAAACTGGTCTTTGTGCCAATATTTTATTATCTGTATCTTGCATCTAATATCGAGATTATTCCTGATATTGAGTTTGGCATTTTCTACTTTTTGGTTAAAAGCATACCTTAGTTTTATTTTCAATTTTTCTAATTCCTTAAAGATCATAAGAGGGAGTTGTACCTCTAAAATTCAGAGGACAATTGCTAATCCAATAGCAATCTCCAGAGCTATTGGTAATTGATTTGTCTTCATTGTTGGGAATATTTGAGTCATTTATCTAGTTATTTGAAGGGGACAATCTGTTTACTAACACTTAACAAATATAGATGCAGCAATCTTAAGTTCATTTGTTTATTTATTAAAAGGAGATCTACACATTAATTAGGGCCCTACGATTATTGACATAATAAAATGCAAAAAAAAACCTTCTTGGTTTATGCTAACTTTCTAAGGGTTATTGGAAAAACATCTAAGTCAAATTATAACTTTTCTAAAAGTGGTTATTAAGAATTATTGACCTAAATTTGATGGTCATTCCTACATATCAAATACATTTTTCATGAAGATTATTTACTCAAAATTTTCTTTTTAAATATCAAGACATTTTATTATAAATAAAATAATATACAAATTAAATATATATTAAAATAATTTTATATAAAAAACTCTTAAATATGACCTTATAGCCATCAAATTTTAGCCCTCATACGACAGTTAATTAAATACTGTTATTGTTTGGTAGGCGAGTATTGACATCAAAGTCTTCGAATGCCCTAAAAGCACTTACCAGCTTTAGAGTAAAAAAAATCCCAATTAAGTAGAGAGTTACATGGAATACTACTTTTGTAATGTTCACTGGACTTGATAGGATTTGGAAGTTCAAAAATAATATTTTATTCGAGATGGAACCACTTTCCATACTTTCCAATACAAAAGATATTTTATTCGAGATTGGCAAGTCTTGTAATTCATGGAATAGTTTTACGGATATCACATATTGAAGATGGTGTATCACACAAATTGTGGCCCCTTTTTTAAGAAGACACATAGTTATGGGAATAAAAGTTTGGATAAAAGAGCTTGCGATGAATTAATAATGAATTTTTTAAATGAATATTGGTAGTGGATAATATTTAAGAATTGATGGGAAATGTGAATATATTTATTTTATAGAAAAGAAATAGTGAAGATATAGAGAAGGGATATTATATTGTGAAGTGTATAGTTTACAATGAAATTTTGTAATAAGTAGAAAACAACTTTAGTATAACCATCTTGTTTGAAGAGAAGAGGTTGAACAAAATAACAAAGTTTTTGACCCAAATCTATAACATAAAAAAAGGTTTGAAATTTTCATAAACCTATTTGAAAAACCTTTATAACTTGTATTTAACATGTTCTTCTTTTATTACAATTCTTGACCTATTAACTATTTGGTTATGTAAACATTATCAAAACTTCTCATGCACTCATTAATTTTGCACCATTTTAAAAAAAAAATTATAGAGGTGTTTTTCAATATAATGTTTTTAATGTTGAGTAGACTTGGAAATCCCAAGGGAAAAACTATTTTTCTCAACATGAAAACAACTTTTCAGATGGGTATGTTACATGGTGATAAGTCTTGTAACTCATCAAATAATCTTAAGAACATCATAAGCTAAAAATAAATGTATTAGAAAATTTATGTATCCCTCCAAAAACACACATAATTAAGAGTTTGAAATGAATTAACAATGATCCATCATTTTCGATTGAGATTGTTAGGTGGATAATATTTAAGGAGTGATTGACAAACATGGGAGTGGTGAAGACTTAATTACACTACGTTATGAGTACATAGTCTACATTGACATATCTATCAAGTTCGAAAACAACTTGAGAATAGACAATCTAACCACTTTATTTGAAAAAGAAGAAATTAAACAAAAACAACAAACTTTTTAATAAAAAATCTAGGATAAATTTTCCAAAAGTATTTAGATGGCCCTTATAACTTGTTACTCTTTTACTCATCCCATAAACTAGACTAATTCATTGATCGTGCACCAGTTTGTCTTTTCTTTCTGTACTTCTTAAGTTTTGCTCCTTGCGTTTTGATTTTCTCGGCAATTCGCTTTCTATTTTGCTTATGTGCAAGCATATTTTGACAACATCAATTTAGCACTGTTAAAGGAGCCGGCCAAATAAGATAAAAAAATTCGGTTATTTTAAATCCAAACGTTAATCCAGACAATACATCTGCACAGACAGAGAGAGAACACAGTGACACAGTGCCACCACTATAGGTCGCTTTCCGTTTGTCAGCTGCATTCAAAGACCGCCCATCTTATTTTCACTTTGAATGACCTTTCCTTGGGCAGCAATGCCGTTGGCCCGAGGGTAACCCATCTCCATTTCACTTTCATTCACTTGCTTCCCCTCTGCAAGAATTGAGGTTGATTTCTTGCCAATACTCTTCCAGTCTTTATAAATGGCGTACAAAATCAGCTGCATCGCTCCCAGTACACTTCCAACTCCATTCGGCACCTGTCAAACACCCAACAATTTAATGCCAAACTAATTTCTAAAAGATACTCAAACCACAGATACAAATATATCACTTACTGCTACGAATGGATCGCCGCCGGTAAGCCCAAACACAAACCACGATGTCCCGCACAGAAATACAAATAAAGACAGAAAGAAAGGCATATACTTCACGCTCTTCGTCTTAATCACCATCCTCTGCACAAACACCATTAGAGACAAATTAAATCTCTGTAGAATGCTCCAAACATATGACAGAGACCTGAGCGGTATCCCCAAGCGATATTTTTACACATGTCAGATATTTGCAGGTTGAAATTCGGCTGATTTCAAAACAATGCAGTATGTACAGAATGTAATGAATCTATAATGTGCAATACAGGTATATGTATCAATCAATTTTATTGCATGGACAGCGATGCTACTAAGTATGGCACTTTTGACAGGAAATGGGAGGTCTTACCATAATGGAGAGCGGAGATGCATACATACAGATAGAGAAAATGGTGGCAGCGAAACCACATAACAATTTTCTTGCGTTTCTGTGCAGTGCGAAAAACGAAACCGTAGCAATTATTCCAAACACCGTCAACACAATCACCAGAAGCCCGAATATTTTCACCTGTTTCATCAAAATAATCTCAATAACCTACGCGGACAAACTTAAAAAAATCACGAGGGGGATGATAAAATTGTGGCTTAATGAAAACTTACCCTGTATTTATTGTCTCGGGCATAGATCAGAAAGACAATAACGTAGCACAATTCGATGACAGATCCGGTTCCAATGATTGTACTCACAAGGATGTTGTTAGGCGATACAAATGGCAGGCCATACCATGCAGACAGCAAGCAATTCAGAAGCGTAGAAACGTACGGAATCCCGGAAAACTGATCCGTTGATTTCATTTTTAAAATCTTCCCGAACGTAATCCTGCAACCAAAAGCAAGAAAAAGGATGAGTGATCTGCATTGATGCACTGAAAAGGGAAAAAAAACCTTAACAGCTAAAGCTTTGCCATAACTTACAGGGGCACCAAAAACAGGATAAGTGCAGTGATATTTCCTACACAATCAGTACACAAATAAATGAGAATCCAAATGGCCGACGATCGGTTCCTACGCAGGTGAATGGAGATGAAGAGAAGAGGGTATACAAACCGAGAACGCCGGATAAGAAATGGACATCAAACATTGTGACCGTCTTTCCTTCACTACTAGATTTCGCAGTTCAAATGATTTGAAATGTGAATTGTGAGGGAGATTTAGGTATATAACTACGCATCATCCATGCATAGCTGCAGCCAACATCGATATGCACGTAGCATACGTCTTCAGGGCTTCGGAAACTTTATTCGTGGCAGACATCGTTATCTCCGTACTGATATCTGGCAACGGCTATCTAACCCCGAGAATGTACCCACCATTCTTGAAAAAACCTGAAGTTGAGTTCTATTATTTCTCTATATGAAAATTGTATTAAACTTGATAAGTAGGAGGTATTTTTCCACATAGTATCAAATTATGATATTGCTATCAGGATTCAACTGTGTAGTTTCGAGTCAAACTCATTGACCCATTTTTCTATTATTTGACCCATGTATTAAACTTGTTAATAAAACCCACCATCCTTGAAAAAACTGAAGTGAGTTCTATTATTTTTCTATATTTCTATATGAAAATTGTATTAAACTTGTTAATAAAATTATAATTAATGAATGTACAATTTAATTTTTTTATAAATTATTTTTTCTGCATTAATTTATAATTTATATAAAAATATTATTATATAATTTTTATTAAAAAAATAATTCATAAAAAATACGAATTATTTATTTTAGAATTTTTTTTATAATTTAAATTGAATCTATATTTATTAAATTAAAAATCTAAAAATTTATTTGATTTATAAATTTATAAAAATATAATTTATTAATATTTATTTCTATAATTTATGCTTTTACAAAGATTTTCATATTTAATATTATATTTTACATTAAAAAATATTATATATTTTATAATTATCTTTATATGCTACAATTAATTTTATATTTTAAATTAAATCCTGTTTTATATATATCATAAATTTTCAAATATTTATAAATCCATAATATATCATGATATAATATTTATAATTTCATACAAAGAAATAAGTAGTTAAAATAAATTTCAAAATTAAAATAGAATAAACTAAATGCAAAGTTATAATATATCCAACTTTAAATATTAATAAAAATAATAATTAAAAATAAATAAAAATAAATAAATATTTAAATAAATAAAATTAATTTATTACAATTGAAATATTAATTAAATGTACACCTTAAAAATATAATTAATATATTACAAAGAATATTAGCATTATTATTCTATATAAATTTTAATTATATTATCTTTTATTTGTTTTACATTGAACTCTATATATTATATTGAAAAAATAACCATTTACGTAATTCTAAAATAGATTTTTATAATTATGTAAATAGTTTGATATTTGATAATAATATAGTCAAACTTATGTAGTAAATGATTTATAAAAATGAATCTATAATTTTAATTAAATATATATTTATTACGCTAAAACCTATACAATATTAAATCATATTATATTTAATTTTATTAAGTTTATAAAACTATGATTTAATATTATATATTATTATAAATTTATAAATTTTAGAGTTTTTTTTATAATTCAAATTGAATCTATATTTATTAAATTAAAGTCTAAAAATTTATAAAAAAATAATTTTAATAGTAAAAAAGCTATACATTCTTGAAAAGATCCATTTGGAGAGAATAACAACCGACTATTTAGGAAAATTACAATTGTGAATAAATTAGGTCTCAATGAAGCCTCATAGTAATACTTTCTAATCATGGAGGAAGTTAGACCATGTGTACCAAATAATGGAATCATTTTGGTGGCTTAAATTTAGAACATTAAGGCCAATTTTTTATGTATACATAAAAAAATACCTCTCTTTCTCTAAAAAATTGTTAAAATTAGGATAAAGCTTGCTTATCTGACTCCACTTCAACCATATTAATGTTATAATTCACTATCTATTGTACATCATTATAAAATTTAGTGTGAATAATTGAAAAGTGAATTATACAACTATATGATCTATTCTAACATTGATTGTAATACAATTACATCAAACATAACACCAATAATAAAATTTGGGTCATTTGATGTAGGTTTGATGTTATTTCTAACAGAAAGAGTGATATTTAATTTATTAGGTTTATAAAAATATAATTTTATTAACATTTATTTTATATTGTAATCTATATTGTATAAGAAAATATGGTTTAATATTGTATCTTATTATATTTTATAAACTTATAATAATATACAATATTAAACCATATTGTTATAAACTTAATAAAATTAAATATAGTTAAAATGGGTTATATGGCATTAAGGAATCAAGGAGAAAGTATCAAGCCACAAAGATCCTTGTCATTCTGTTGGGATTCCTCAGTACTTCCAAAGGCGGGGTGTTTCTCATGGCTGGCCATCAAAAGAAGAATTCTGACAAGTGATAGGCTTGTCAAACTTGGGATTGCAGCCCAATTTACATGTGTCCTTTGTGAAAATGAGGTTGAAGAAGTAAATCACCTTTTTATTCATTAACCCTTTGCATCTCATTGTTGGTCATTTATTAAAGATAAATTAGGTTGGCATGCTCCACTACCAAACAACTTGTGGGATTGATTTTCAAGCTAGACAGTATTGTATAAATCCGCATTGTTTGCTTGTCTATGGAGAGTGATTCCTTTTGTAGTCTTGTGGACCATTTGGTGGGAATGAAATAGAAGGATCTTTAGGAATGAAAGAACGAAGGTTGATCAATTCCTCAAGAAATTGGAATCTTCAATAACAAAAATATCAAATGCTTATGTTCTAAAGACCAAACATGTTGGATCATTGTTCACAGATTGGGACACAAAATTTATGCAGAAATGGAATAAGATTGCTCTACCATTTAAAGGAAGCCTACATAAAAATTCATGTCAAAAAGTGGATAGAAGCAAAATTCAATGGACTCATCTATGGAAGGATATTTAAAGTTAAATTTTGATGGTGCTTCACGAGGGAATCTAGGCTTGTCAGGGGCAGGGATTGTAATAAGAGATCACAAAGGAATTCTAATCTCAACAATGTCTATAAAATTACCAAAGGGAACAAACAATGTTGTAGAAGCACATGCTTTACTTCATGGCTTGCAACTAGCATATGAATTAAAAATAAAAGAATTGGAAATTGAAAGAGATTCGCTAATTATTGTAAATGCTGGTAAGGAAAAAAATCATGTTGGAAAATAAGTTTTGTGATGCAATAGGTTTGGAAGTTGTTGGAAAAGTTTAGGTCTGTGCACATAAAACACACGCATAGGGAGGGTACCCTGGTGGCAAATAAATTTGCAAATGTTGGTTGTGATCAAACTCAAAAGGTACAATTATATGAAAGTAACATGGAAGAGATGGCATAGGAATTAAAAATTGCTATTAAGAGGGAAATTATCAGTTAGTACTTGAAGAAAATGTTAAGCATGTTATAACATATTATTTATTTCCAGAAAATACTTTACTAAAGGAAATCATATAAACAGAGAAAAAATTCATTAAACAAGGGCACTGTCAGTTAATACTCATGACAATAAGGTGGAGTCTTAATCGCAAGAAGATGTTGGCAACACATGTGCTAAAGTTAGTAATATGAGGGGAGAAGCCTTTAATAAATAGGGGCTGACAAAGTATTGTTTTAAGCACATGATTTATCAAAATCATCATTATTGTTGTAAAACGTTTGCCACATCATAGTCTGTTCTATTAAATTTTAAATTCATACCGTGCTCTTAACATGTGCGAAAGCTTGTTTTCGTATATAATCCAAGCTTATCCTATACAGACATAAGTGAAATATGCATAAAGGATGACTGGAAGCATGTGTAAAATCTATGGAAGCCTGAAGGAAATATTTTTGGGAACAAATATATCAAAGAAACTTTATTCTGTGCCTCATCGGTCATAGCAAAGTATGAAATTTTAATAACAAGTGTCGGTTCTATGCAGGTTTCCAAATTCGGACGTGATTGTGGGTATAATCTCAAGTGCTAGAGAGGATGATCAAGCATGTTCCGTAACTCAAACATTTTTTGTGCTTTTGAAAAGGAATTGAAGTCCATTCCTTTAATGAGCTTCTAATTTTATTGCAAGCTGCAAAGGAAGGTGGTTGAAAATGGCAGGAATGGTAAGAGTCAAGCTCAACAGAAAAATGGTTGCTAATGTTCGAGGGTGATACGTAGCCAGTTGAATGTGCTTATGTGACTGGTTTCCCTTGTTTTCATACACAATCAAAGGATTTATGTGGTGGTATGCTCTTTGTTCAGAACAAACAAAAATATTTTGTTTTTATTCCATCATTGTGCTCTCTATTAAAAAAAACAAGAATATTTTGTGTTTGTTCCATCATTGTGCTCTATATGTTTCATAGGCTGCAAAAAAATTAGTCTATGCACATCAAGAATATTTAGTTTTTAGTTTTTCATGTGATTACACATATCTCAGCTTGAGGGTCCTGGTGTTCTAATAGGTCAGGTGTTTGTTAAAATTTTCTCTTTTGGGTTGATTTGCAATTTTTTTTTGGGTTTCAATTCAGTTTTTGGGTTGTAAAGAAGCACAACAAGCCATGGAATTTATTCCAAGAAATCATAGAGCTCCTTTTCCAATTAAAGAATTGGAGATACCATTTTCCAAAGGGTTGGAAAGAGAACATGTGTCAAATATTTTCAAAACTGAGTGCTTGCCTATGTATAAATCCCTAAAAGTTATGATAGGAGATGACATCTTACACCCATTAGCTTAGAGGTTGATATTTCCTTCAAATTTGGTGACAATATTTGTGTCAAATGTGTTGGATTTAAATCCAAATTATCAAGATATGAAAAAATTGGCAAAAGTAGTCATTCAAGAAGTTTTCTTGCAGGATAATGCTCTACTCAAGAGCATTTAGAAATATAATTTTTGGAAAGGGGAAGAATATGTGGGTGAAATTTTCCATAGACATTACTTGCATCATAAGGCATGCTATATAAATATATACATTGAACTCAAAATAACATTGGAGTATGATTCACCCAACCACTTGCACATAGCACTTGCACACCATAATTTTGAAGTAGGGGAGGACATGGAGAGAAGCTTCAAAGAAAAATATCATGCCCTCTTATTTCTCCTCACTCATCATTGTCACCAAGCAGTTAGTGTCAGTAGACAAAACTTAAAACAAAAGGAATTGGAATTGGTGGAATCTGCAGAATCACAAGCTAAGCAAAGAAACATGAAGGCTCAACAACTTAGGCCACTCCCACAAATTCCTGACATGAACATAAAAAATTCTCATTTGACACCCCCAGTGCAACACATGCACAAAGGTGAAATGGAGGAAGGCTCTTTTGTAGGCAATGCTTAATACATATATGTTATCGAATATAAGAATATAATCACATATAGCTTGAAATCAACATGTAATCGATTGTATTTTATATTATTCAAGCCGATATTTTGATTTTTGAACATATGTTAGCACTAGTGTGCATACAATTAGTACTCAGACAAGTTGATATGATCTAGGTTTTGAAAGCTGGAAATCTAATGTTTACTACATACATGATGAGCTCAAAAGTATACTTTTAGTTGTAAACAATGTTTTTGTAACCTCTATATGATTACATAAATATATTATGTCTGCTTAATGCCTTTTATTTAAAAAATAAAAAAAATATAAAAATCAATAAATAAATAAATAAATAAATATTTAATTAAAATTACAAATTAAATTTCATAAATCATTAATAATATACAATCATTTATTACATAAGTTTGACTATATAATTATTAAATATCAAACTATTTACATAATTATATAAGTCTATTTTAGAATTACATAAAATGATTATTTTAAATGTAAAACAAATAAAATATAACATAATTAAAATTTGTATAGAATAATAATGCTAATATTCTTTGTAATATATTAATTATATTTTTAAGGTGCATATTTAATTAATATTTCAATTGTAATAAATTACAATTTTTTTATTTAAATATTTATTATTATTTATTTTTACTTATTTTTAATTATTATTTTCATTAACATTAATATTTAAAGTTTGATATATTTGAACTTTGCATTTAGTTTATTTTATTTTAATTTTGAAATTTATTTTAACTATTATTTGTTTGTATAACATTATAAATAGGATATCATGACATACTATGGATTAATAAATATTTAAAGATTTATGATATTGGATTAATTTATGGTATATAGAAAATAAAATTTAATTTAAAATATAAAATTAATTTTAACATATGTAAATAATTGTGAAATATATAGTAATTTTTTAATGTAAAATATAATATTAAATATGAACATCTGTATAAAAGTATAAATTATAAAAATAAATATTAACAAAATTATATTTTTATAAAATTAATAAATTAAATAATTTTTTAGATTTTTATTCTAATAAATATAGATTCAATTTAAATTATAAAAAATATCTAAAATAAATAATTCATATTTTTTATGAATTATTTTTTAAATAAAATTTATATATTAATATTTTTTATATAAATTATAAATTAATACAAGAAAAAATAATTTATAAAAAATATAAATTATGCATTCATTAACTATAATTCTTTTCAAAATTTTAATACAATCTTCTTATAGAAAAATAATAAAACTCAAATTCAGTTTTCTTCACTAATTTAAAAAAATAACACATCACTATAGTTAAAAAAGAAAGCAACAATTTAAAACTTAATGATTGAGTAAAAAAATAACAATTATGCATGTGCATGGGGATCTATGGCGGGTGCATTCTCGGGGCTGGATAGCTCTTTGTTGGGATGTGAAGTCTGGTAAATGAAAATAGAATCAGTTCAAATGCAATACAAAATCTATTCCAACGTAATCAAAATTCTGGTGATGTATCGAACAAACAACCTCCTAATACAGTCCATCTGTTGTTGAACAGTTCCAATGTATCTAAAATAGGATGATTTTCCTTTCTCGTTGTCTAACTAATGCAACATGAAATACTCAATTAGTCTATTGAAGAGTTCATTATATACATTGGACTATTTGTAGTGGAAAATGTGTAGTGCTATGTGAATAATAAAAAGTCTTCTCCTGCTTTCTTGTGGACGTAGGCATATTGTCGAACCACGTAAATTTTTTGTTTTCTCTTTTTTTTAGTTTTAGTATTCATTTAATCTGTTTAGTTGTTAATAGAAAAATATATGAATGCTGCAACATTATAATATTGGTATCAAAGCATAGGGAAGAAAGTTGAAGACTCAATGGTAGGTGTTGGCACCATCATTCAACAGAGGCGATTGAGGAGCCTACAGACAAAAGGAGGCTGAGCAAATATGAAATAGAGTTGGGTTGCTTGAAATCCAAGATTTGAATTGCTTGAAATGCTAATGAAGTAGCTATGTGTGGTGTAGCTATGCAAACAAGAAATCTAAGCAGTGAGAGTATCCATGTTGATCGGCTAGTCACCCAAATTGTTAAGCCATTTTTATTGTTTTGTTTAAGCATTGTTTGGTGCTGTGTGAAGGTACATATCTATGCTACTGCATGGTTGGATTTGTAGGGTTATAAAAGCAAGGATGTCATATTTGTTGTGTATTGCAGATCTGAAATGAAGTTGTAAGTATTTGATTGCAAACATTGAAATTTTTTAATTTGATCTGCTTATTGAAATTCGAGTAAGAAAATTAGCGCAAAAGGTTGTAAGAAATGGAGGAGATAGACAAATGGAGAATTGAAAAATTCTTAGGCCAAAACTTCAAAATGTGGAAATTTCAACTCATAGCTCTCCTCATTCAGAAGGACCTTTTGATTACATTGGAAGGTAAAAGGGTAAGTGCACCTAGATGGTTCCCAAAAAGGGGGCTTAAGTGGCCACTTTTTTTCTTAAATGAAGAAATACTGACCTTGGACGTGAAATTGAGGATAGCTACACTCAAAATTTTGAGATGGAACAAAAACAAGGATCGAAGTGCTCCGCGTTTACTTTCTAAACTACTAATTTATTTTGAAAATGGTTGAGATTAAGGGGTTCAAAATAGGGATGTACACAAATTTCTGTTGTTTTTATCAGAAAGACATAACATAGAAACTCTTGTATGACCCTAGCACGGTGAAATTTTTGTTAGTATTTTAAAAATCGCTATAGTTAGAAGTTAGCTAATAGTATCTAGTACCGTGCTGGCATTATGACTTCCTTTAGTTAAATGCCACTTTATTAAATGCTTGTTGATATGTTTGTATGTATATGTATGCTAGTGTGTCATGT
>VDFB02353493.1:8459228-8482703 GCA_007258455.2 Sequoia sempervirens
CTTGCTTTCATTTCTGTTGTTTTGCTTATTCCATGTTGATCAAATTGTTTGTTTGTCATGTTTCAACCTTATGTTGTCAATGGACATTTTAAATTACACAATTCTATAGACTTTCCTATTACATTTTAAAACCACATCTCTTTGAGGAATTTTGTTAAATTTAACAATTGACTTTCTTTGTGTATGCTTCCCAAAGCTTCTACTGAGGTATTTTGTCGTCAGCTATACAACCAATTGCCTTGTCTATGCTACCAAAATTTCCATACATGTCTTCTAAAAATTGGAATATACCCTAATGTAGTAGGGAGGCCCGCAACACACAAAACACACAACCCAATCTACAAAAAATTTCAATTTACAATTTCATCAGACTCCTTCTTTCAACAACAAATTCACATTGTCTGCTGTAGCATATCAAAGTCACCCAATCAGGTATAATTCCCCACACAACCTTCTCACTTCTTAGTAGACCCCCAAATCCAAAAATAGTCTTTACTTAGGTCTCAAAACAAAAAAAAATTAGGTTTTAGGACCTTGAATGCTCAAATAGGTTTCCAATACAAAAACCCTCAATTTGCTCATAAATATCTAGGGTTTTCTATATTTCACAACTCCAAGGACTTCCAAGCCTCACCAAAGCATCAAACAAGTTTTTTAGGGTCTGCAAAAAAAAAAAAACCTTCACTAGGCCTTTAGCCTCATTAGATCTCAAAAACACCACTTTGGTTCCTCCTTTTCATGCCAAAAACTCACATTCTCAGCCTAAGATAACATCACTAGCCCTATATATGCCTTACCACTATTAAAATAAAATGAAACTTGAAAAAAACATATTATAGGGCTTTCCTCCGAATCACAGGTCACCACAGTAGGAGGAAAGGCTCCATCTTTAAATTAAAGTAAAACTCATACCTTGCTGGTTTGTACAGGATGATCATGAAGAATGGAGTTTTTCTTTCACCGAAACAACCAAAGGAGTCTCAAAATAGATTGAAGTCCAAGTTAAGACCTACCACCACAGTGATTTATGAATTTCTAATCATGGGAGGCCTGTACTGGGCCGTACATAGGAAAAAAAAACTGAAAACATAGAAAAAATACTTGAAACTCCATAGTTTAAGCGTTGAGTAGAGCACCAAATCCTAAAAAGTAATTCATTGAACCTTTTATTCGGGCTTCTATGATGTTTTTATACATTTTCAAATCAAGATTCCCAATTTCCTTCAATGCCCATAACCACCCTCAAACCACCAAACCTTCATTAAGCCTAAAAGTACTAGTATTAGCAATGGTTTGCTTAATAAGCTTCATTATGCAAATTTGTTGTTCTACAGACCTAAGACCATTTATACACCTTTATTTTACCCATTATAGATCCTTTCAACATATCCAACAATCATCAATGCTTGTTTTGTACCTAATTGCACAAATTATCATGTTTTCTACGCTTTTAAGGGCCCAAATTAGCCCACTTTTACAAAGGGACCACCTTCAAAACTTGTTCAAATCTCTTGAAACCTTGGGGCAGCACTTTGTATCTATCAAAACTTCAAATTATAGAATTAGATTGCAGAGATTCAATCATTTACCACCCAAACCATAAAACCCTCTCCCTAGGCTTAAAAACCCTATGTTTTATTGAAAGTAGCACTTGCCAAACACTCCAAAACTTGACAACTATTGAAAAAAGCGTAAAATACCCTGATCATTCTCAATCTAACATAAAATAATGCTTCCCAACTTAGAAACTCAATTTCAATCACCAAAAGCTCAATTTTGTTAAAGAAAACTCAACATTTCCTCATTTGGTTTGACACCCAATCTAAGGATCATCCTCCATTCAAGTTTATCATGGCCTTTTATAATATTTCCATCTTAAAAAAAACCACTTCAACTTCAAAAACTAACATTTGAAAGAGGTGACCATTGGTCTCCCTCTTTAATAGACTTTTACAACCCTTCACTATTAGTTAATTTGACTTGACTTAGCACTTTTTGCACAGGTAAAATTATTCTTCATGCCAAAGAAACAAACTGTTAAAAGGAAAAAACTAATAGATGATCAGCTCCAAGCCTTCAAAGATAAAGAGAAAAAATGGATGAGGGAATATCGTGAGAAGCATAAATTGGGAACGATTGATGAAAACAAGCCAGTTGAAGAGGAACCTCAACCGTCAAAAAGAGAAGAAATTGGCAGCACAAAGGGCCAGAATGTGAAAGAGTCGTGCTAGGGGAGATGCAGATACCATAGTTGGAGACATACCCTCTACCGTAAGTGAATACAAAGGGACACCATTAAGCACAAGCGAATATGGAGGGGCACCATCTACCACAAGTGAGTATGCTTGGACACCAGCCACCACATCTGAAGTTGAGAGTACATCATCACTCGGATTTGATGAACAAGGTATGCCATCATCCCCATGTGAACCTCAAGGTATGTATTCTATTCCACCCTCGATTGAAGGTACACAATCTAGCCCACCTCAATTAAATATTGATGAAATTGCTAATGTTGAGATGTATGTACCTAAGAGAACACCACCTAGAATTTTGCGTAGAAAGCCAAAGTTTTTGATTAATATTGATGAGGATATTTTGCAGCACATGGAAGGTAAGATTCCATAATGCACTTGTAGAAGATATGCTGATAAGATTTGGAAAATGTTCTTTGAAAGGCTAAATGAGACTACAAGATGTCACCTATTTGTTCAAATGATGTAGGGTTTAAAGTATAGAAACAACATGAAGACTCTTGGGTTGAGAACATTGAATGCATCAAGTGAAAACACTATTGTGAAGAATCTAATGGATGCTTATGAGAGTGTGGGTAATACCTTACGCTCAAAGGATAGTAATGTCACCTGACGTGTCATTACATCAACTTTGGTAAGCTATCAAACAAAGAGATCTCATCTCATTAAAAAGACAAGTGAACAAATGGGAATTAGTAGAAAAACTTTATCAAAATCCATTCAAAGGTGGCAAAGAATTGAGGGCACCAATTCAAATGAATTATGGGCATTCTCGGGAAGACTACCACATAAAGATAAAAAAAAGTTGTTGAAGCATTGAGAACACTAATTGAAGATTATTGGAAGAATAATACAAGGCCATCTATGAATCAAAGGGATGTTGTAAGAAGGAGAATTGGTAGTTAGAACGATGAGCCACATCCAAAGCATTTTTTGGATATGACTCAAACCCAATTTTTTCATAAATTTCAAAATGCTTTGCCTCAAATTAGTATTTCTGAAAGATTTTTTGAAATGCTTAAACTTTTTTATGTCAAGATAAATCACACATGCACTACTTGTTGTTGTAGACTACATATTGAATTCGCTAACCATTATGATGTTTATCATTCTATATGTTTACATTTGCATACTAACGATGTTTTGCAGATTGTGGCATAGAAGCCCCACCAAAATCTTCAAGAGAGTTCTTATAATTTTTTTTATGTCAAATAGAGGATGGCCAAATATTCTATAGGACAACATGCTTGGATGGTTCATGCAAGCGTTGCAGTGGCTTGCAACGAATGCCAGTATATCAACATATGGAAAGCACAGATGAGGTGGGACATAAACTAGTAGATTTTGGGAAGTATAAAATAGTGGCATACGCTACAAAAGATGGGTCTCAAGCAAGAAGGTGTGATTTGGTTATTGAGAAGATTCCAGTGTATCAGGTTATGTCCATGTTTCGTGAGAATCTAGCTTATGAGTATGCAAGGCATACCCATAGAGCCTGATGGTTGGACACACAATTCAAGCTATGCAAGGACACCTTTCTAGTTGGTAGCATAGTATCAGCGGTTGAATTTGCAGAGAACTACACTCTACAACCATAGCGTGAGGTGTAGTCACAGTATTATAACTCCACATAGGTTTCGATATTTGTGCACATAACATTCATTCATGCAACTAATAGTACATAGGACCAAATGAAGGTATTGAGGGAACATCACTTTTATTGTCACACACATTCTCCAAAGTTCGTGCAAGGTTGCTTCTAGATGTTCTATAGTGATTTGGCTCAAAGGGGCATAACATACGGTCGACATATAATATGGTCAGATAATTGTGTAGCACAGTTCAAGAACGTGTGCATGTTCTACTAGTTGTGCAAGGTACATCTCACTATAGGTGTTCAACATATGTGGAACTTTTGTGAGGCCGGGCATAGAAAGGGGGAGCATGATGGTGAATGAGCATGCATGAAAAGAGCATTAGAACGAGAAGAGTTAAAGTATAAAGACAGTGCAAAGTTGACAGATGCAAGTTCAACCATCGAGTGGTGTAATGCTTCGATGGGTCTAGGTAATGAAGGTAGGTCTTCATTTTGTATATTTTTTTGGTTGATGGATGATACTAAAATTGCACCATATGAGGATTGTTGTACAATAACAGGATTGAGTGAGCTACACTCTTTCCTTAGCTCAAATGCAGTTTCATGGAGTATCAATACATGTAAGATGGCATGCTTATGTTCTTCATGTACAATGCAAGCCTGAAATGATTGTGAGTTAGGGGAGTGGGTTGACAAATGGTTGGCAAGTTATCTTAGCCCACTTCGCACATATCACCCTCCGATGACATTGGAACTAACACAGATGGAATCATCGGTTGACTTTGACCATGTATCAGATCTAGTTCAACCAAGTAATATATCTACTTGCTTAGTTTTTGAAATTTCATATTGTTATCTTACTTTGTGCTATATTCGTAATGTTGACTAATTTCAAGTGATTTTCTACACATCAATGTAGGGCATGTTTATGTAGTTATTGTAGATGAAGAAAATGAAGAGGGAATAGACTATTACTTGTGTCATTGTGTTGATGCCAAAAAGAAATTGGAAGCCCCAGTTATAGATGGAGAAAACATCGAATACCCTATAGGCTCAATTGTTGTTACTGGAGCATGGCTTAGAAGGTACCCACATAAGAGTGTTAAACATTGGCTGTTTGAGGACTTTGACATGCATCGTAAGATTCTTCATTACTCAAACCTTGTTGTGGCATCCAATGTTTGTTTGAGAAAATATGGGGGTATACCTTTGAACAAAACCTTGTGGAAGGTCCGTGAGTCTGACCATGAGGCAATACTTGACACAATAAAGAGTAGAGCAGATCCGGAGGGTTCATTGGATTAATTTGTAAGTATATGCACAATGGTTCTTATTAATTTATACTTGTATCCACGTTAATTTGTTTGATGCCAATGCTATCATCTTATTTTACTTTGCGTATCTGTAAGTAACCTAGTAAACATTGATTGGTGTCCCCTTGCCGAAAATGCAGATTTATGAGCCATCCAAGAGAATCTCAGGCATAAAAGAAATGCAAAATCCCTATTTTGATGATCTTGACAAATCTCAATTATGATTTTCAGCCATTATAAAAGTGCATGTGAAGCTTGGTGAGGGAATTTCAAGTTATTCATTTGAAGTTAACCTTATCATGAGCACCTATGATGTATCTACATTATAGGAGCATCTCAAATTTCAAGATATTCTAGATTCATGAGGTGTTGTGTGCAATAGGTATCTTGAAATTTGTAGTGAAGATGTATGACTAGGAGTGACTAAGTTGAGAGACTGCCATGCCTATCTGTAAGTTCCTTCCATCTATTTTCATTTCATTTCCATTTTGGATGAGCTGTTTCTTTTTATTCTTTTACTTTGTGTACATCTGTAACTAAACTAGTAAAAATTGATTGGTCTCTCCTTGCAAAAAATGTTGATTTTTGGGCCATCGAAGAGAATCTCAGCCAAAAAAGCAATGCAACATCCTTATTTTGATGATCTTGGGAAATATCAATTCTGATTTGAAGCCATTATAAAAGAGCGTGTGAAGCTTTGTGAGGGAATCTCAAATTACTCATTTAAAGTTAACCTCTAAATGAGAACCTATGATGTAGACATTATAAGAAAATCTAGAATGTATGAGTGGCATTGTAAAATATCTGTGAGAATAGAGTACCTAAGGCATTGTAATGAGATTTGTACTTGTAATGACATTTATTGAAATATTGAAATTTGGTGCAGGGGCACCAAGGTTATTGAACAAATTTGCTTCATGGAATTATTTTAAGTTAGTAAATTGTGTTTTGAGTAAATTGTCAATTGAATAAGGTCATATTACATGGTCAATTGATTTATAACATAATAAGTCATGTTAGTTACAAGCTCAATAGTTAGGCATGATTGGAAAGATGTAGAATCATTTGTAAAGGCTAGATTTAAAGCCTCTTGAAGGCTCAAACACAATGTAATTTTCGTGCAGGAGCACCTAGTCTCCTAGTTGCAAAATTTCACTTTTTGAAGGTTGATAGGTGGTCAATAGATCATATTAAGGAATTTTGTGTTTATTTATGCTAAATAAGGTCAATCAGGACCATTTAAGGTGTAGTAGGGTGAATTTTTGAGTCTCGATGGTCAAATGTGCAAAAAAAAGCATTCTTGCTAAAAAATTGTCAATATTTGAATTTGTAGCCTTTTGAAGGAAAATCTTTGAATTTGGTTGTAAATGTGCAAGAATGAGGTCTAAGAGTTTGATATACCATTTAGAGAGCTTGGTTTTCATGGAGTTCCTTTCAAAGCCTCTACTTTTATCTTTCATCTAGTAAACTGTTTGATAGAGTTGGTGGAATTACCTTTCTTAGTAATCACTATTAGTTCAAGATTGAGATTGTTAACCTTGAGAGAGTATGACTTGGGAAAAGGAATTTGATATGGATATTATTTTGAAAGAATTCAAGTGGGATGTACTCTGCATTGATGCCATTCCTCAATCTTCACTTGATGGCATGAAGGAATGGCTGAACTCCATGGATATAAAGTATTGCGAAAGCATAATGAACTTGAACTGGTGGCCAATTTATTGAAGATGGTGGTTGGGAATTTTTGAATATCATGGAAGCTAGTGATTCTGATTCTGATAATTCAGAAGAGTCAGAACAAGGATATATGAGTTCCCTCTAATGTAGAAGAGGAAATAGAATCAGATTTCATGTAGCCACCATCAAGAGTGTTACAAGCCAACAAGATGGAGGGAATTCTTATATAAGGATAATTTTCAATGTTGTAGGTACCGGCTTTAATACCAACTACAATGGAAACATTGAAATTCCCTAGTAGTATTTATGTTGAGGAAATATCATTTAGATGTAAGGATTCAAAGCACATCAACCATGTAGTACAAATGATTAAATCTGAGAGATGATCTGTAGCAATGAAAGAGTCTAAAAAGGCAGAGAGAGCTACACTAGTGACTCAGGAGAAACTTCAGCTTACAAAAACAAAGTCGATTAGGCTGCAGATGTGTGGATCAAGCCAAAATTTTGTGGAAGAGGAAGAAAGATGACTGGAACTCTAGAGGACCACCATACTAGATTTCAGTATTCAACCATAAGAGTAGATGAGAGAGTTGATATCATGTATCAAAACATTTAGCATGCATTCTTCTAGCTAGCGGAGAAGGAGATGATTACTTTGCTTCATTTTCATTTGCATAACCATATCAAGGCATGGGAACCAAGAAGACCAAGGATTTCAAGTTTTATGTGGAGGTAATGGATGTGGTCCAAACTTTAGGAGGGGCAAGGAGGTCAATGTATGATTGGTGCTCATTCAGTAGGTTTTGTTCATGAAGGAAAATAAGGAGTAGAATATAGGATTTTGAGTTTTGTATTAAAATAAGGTCTATGAGACCATTCTATTATGTATTTAGTTATATTTTAGTTGTATTAGGTGTTTAGGAGGTTGGGTTTTTTAAAAAGTGCAAAATGTTTAAAAATTGCAAAATTTGCATTATGGAGGGAATGTGAAGAGTCAAACCAGTTCAAAGGTTAGTTAGGAAGGTGAATCATTTTTTAATTGCTGGGAAAGAGTTTAAAAATATGGAGAACTCGAATTGAAGGTTGGATTTTGTGATTTGAAGAAGCAAAAACAATAAAAACTCATAATTTTCCAAAATTTTCTATATTTTCAGCTATAGCAGCAGATTGTACGGCCTGCATTTCAATTAGTTGATCCATATTTGTTGATATTTTCATATTATATGGAGTTACCTTTCTTTTTAATCCATTTAGAAGGTTTTCCATAACATTTTGTGCATTTTATCATCAATTTACTAAAACCGGCCTGAACTTGTACATTTGAAGGTTTTGAGTCAATAAAAATGGCTTTTTGACCCATTCCTCTTTTTTTAGCCTCTGTAACTTGAGGAATGGGTCTAAAATAACATTATTAAGGTGAAAGAATGATGTGTTACTATTGGGGAGGTCTGAAAGTGAGATGGGTGTGAAACCCATGTGTGTAAAAGTGAGTTTTCTTTAAGAAAAATGGTGGTTTTGAAGAGTCAAATTGTGTTTTTGTGTAGAGAAGCATTATTTTATGATTGTTTGAGCTTGTGCAGGGTATCAAAAAAAAATTTGAGTAATTTTTAGGTTGTGGTTAGCTTTGGAAGTATCATTTTCAATAAACCCCTAGGGTTAGGCTACAATAGAGGGTTTTGTGGTTTACCCATTGTACAGTGGTATAATTGAGATTTGATTGTGTATTATGAAGTTTTGAAACCTTATAATTGCTGCCCCAAGAGTTGGTAAGGTTTGGATAATTTTAGAGTATAGACCCTTTGTAAAAGTGGCCTAATTGAGGCCTAAAAAGAGTGAAATTTCAAGTTTTGAAGGAGTTGTTACAAAGAAACTTATGGAGTTGTGTTGATATGTTAAAAAAATCAATAATGGGTCCCTAAATTGAGTTATTTTGTGAATTGGAAGTGTGTGGTTGAGAATTTGTACCCGATTTAGTGGGTTTCCTATGCTATAAGGGAATAGTGTGATTTGGTTGAGAAAGAGTGAAATGGAGAACTTGATGATCTAATACATGGTTGGTTGTTGAATTTGTGATTAATTGTGTTGAAGGACCTCCCCCAATTGCATCAATGATCTTGATGAAATTGAGGAAGAACAGCAAGAGAGGGACAGGAAAAATAAAATCAATATAGAGTTTCAAGGATTTGTCAAGCGAGTAAGAGAGCTATGGGAGCAGCCTCATCTAAAAGATTTTGAACTAGAGTTTGATATACGATTTAGAGAGCTTGGTTTGCATGGAATTCCTTTCAAAGTATCTGCTAGTGATTTTGATTCTGATAATTCGAAAGAGTCAGATCAAGGATATGAACCCTCTAATGTAGAAGAGGAATGAGAATCACTCTTCATGTTGCAGGTACCGACTTTAATACCAACTATAGTGGCAACATTGAAATCCCCTAGCAGTATTTATGTAAAGTAAATTTCCTTTAGATGCAAGGATTCAAAGCACATCAACCATGTGGTACAGATGATTAAATCCAAGAGATGATTTGTAGCAATGAAAGAGTTTGAAAAGGAGAAGAGAGCTACATTGGTGACTCAGGAGAAACTTCAGCTTTAAAAAAAAAAGCCAATTAGGCTAGCAGATGTGTGGATCAGGAAAAAATTTGGTGGAAGAGAAATAAAGATGTCAGTAACTCTAGAGGCCTACCATACTGGATTTCAATATTCAACCACGAGAGCAAAAGAGGGAGTTGATATCATGTATCAAAACATTAAGCATGCATTCTTCCAGCCAATGGAGAAGGAGATGATTACTTTGCTTCATTTTCATTTGCATAACCATATCAAGGCATGGGAACCAAGAAGACCAAGGATGTCAATTTTTATGTGGAGGTAATGGATGTGGTCCAAACTTTAGGAGGGGCAAGAGGGTTATCTTGTTTTTACTGATGCTACCTACTTTCACAATGTTCTTGGATTGAAGGGTTTCATGATGTAATTCGACCCATTCCACTTTTTGTGCCTAATGTAACTTATGGAATGGGTCCTCTAACTTGTAAAATACATGCCTAACTTGATTATAATCTTGTGGAGTCAAGGTTGGGTGTTTGGGATGATGTTCTAGGGCTGTAGCAGGGTATTTTCATGATGAAAATGAGGGTTTCAAGTGGTGTTTTGAAAAAATCTGCAAAGGACTGTCCATGTAATGTATTATTCACCATGTGCAAGATCTAGTAAGTGTGTTTGGTGCTTTTTTTGGGTATGGTAGGTGCGGGAGATAGGAGTTTCATTAAAACCCTAAGTATTTTGCTTGAAATAGAGGGTTTGGTGTATTGGGGGTGTAGATGTCTTGGACCTGGAAAAAAATCATGGAATTGGAGGTTTTGAAAAATATCATACTATTGTTTCAGGAGTTTGAGTGAAGATCTAGTGTTTAAAAGGTCATCTCTTTGTAAATAGGGCTAATTTAGTAGCCTTTATGCAAGGTGGTCTATTGGATCTTAATGATGGTACAAAGAAACATGGTATGATCTCTTGGGAATTTGTCTTAGGATCTATGTTAAAGCTTGATTGACATTTGGTTGGCCATTGGATGACCTTCTCCTAAAAGATAAGCCCATTTGATGAGATTTGGAGACTATAAGTTAGGCAAGGGTTTGTTGAAAACCCATACTAAAAACTTCCCACAGCCAACCAAAGCCTAAAAAATGTTCAAAAAGGTCTGCACAAGCTTAAAAGTTCAAGAGATATCGCTGCCCCCAAATCTTTCTTCAAACCCTAGTAGTAAACCACCATTTTCCACTAAAAAATGCACCATTTGACATCTAGGGCATCACCTAAAAAACCTCTATTCACCTCCCTTGTGCAAAAAACTATGCACACATGTTTTATAACCATAACTAAGCCTTTTCATCAAGTTATAGAAGCATACAGTGGGTGAAAGGCTTAATATGACATTTTAATGCACTCAAAACCCTTAAAATAGGGCATACAAATTGACCCTTTGTAATTAGCTTCTAAAATGCACAAAATCACTTAAAATCCAACCAAACCAAAACTAAAACAGAGTTAAGTCTTCTGCCCACAAAATTCCATCGAAAACAAAGCACAATCACCCTGTATGGAACCGTACAGTTCAATGAAACATCAAATGCCAAAGTGCAAAAGGGTAGAAATCTTTGATGGGGTATTACTCGGATAACAAGAACATACGAAATATCTGTCTAAACCTATGGGATCATGTTGGGTCCATATACAATAACCTCTCTCATTTTTTGTTATCTAAGAGTGGTTTTCTCGTGGTTTCCAATTTTCAGTGGATGGAAAAAGTGTCAAATGCAAGTAGTGGAAAGTTGCAAAGTGGGGCAACTTTCGTTCTACAAATCATGTTACCAAATGGACTATTCCAAAATGTATGAATAGGCATGTTTATGCTAGGAATGGTCCTCTTTCACACCCAAACACGCAAAATCGCTTCGAACTACGTTCAACCGGATCGATCCCTTAAGGGTCCAAAAGGAAAAATGGTTGCAAACTTCAGCATGAGGTTACTTGGACACCATGATGCTTAGAAAATTCTCATCTAGTCGTACGCGATTGCATTGTGCCCCTTTAAAATAACCTCTCTCAGTTTACGTTATCTCGGAGTGGTTTTCCCGTGGTGTCCAGTTTTCAGTTGATGGAAAAAGTGTCAAATGCAAGCAGTGGAAAGTTGCAAGGTGGTGCAACTTTCATTCTGCAACTCATGTGACCAAATAGACTATTCCAACGCATTTGAATAGGCATTTTTACACTAGGCATGGTCCTCTTTTTCACCTAAACAAGCGGAATCGCTCTGAGCTACGTTCAACCGAATCGATCCCTTAAGGGTCCAAAGGGAAAAATGGCTGCAAGCTTCAACATGAGGTTACTTGGACACTGTGATGCTTAGAAACTTCTCATCTAATCCCATGGGATCATGTTGGGATCCTATAAAATAACCTCTTTTGGTTTTCATTATCTTAGAGTGGTTTTCCCATGGTGTCCAGTTTTCAGTTGATGGAAAAAGTGTCAAATGCAAGCAGTGGAAAGTTACAAGGTGGTGCAATTTTCATTCTGCAACTCATGTGACCAAATAGATTGTTCCAATGCATATGAATAAGAATTTTTACACTAGACATGGTCCTCTTTCACACCCAAACATGCGGAATCGCTCTGAGCTACGTTCAATCGGATCGATCCCTTAAGGGTCCAAAGGGAAAAATGGCTGCAAACTTCAACATGAGGTTACTCGTACATCATGATGCTTAGAAAATTCTTGTCTAATCCTATGGGATTGCATTGGGACCCTCTACAATAACCTCTCTCAATTTTCATTATCTCAGAGTAGTTTTCCTATGGTGTCCAGTTTTTAGTTGA
The DNA here is from genome assembly GCA_007258455.2 of Sequoia sempervirens. Lineage (NCBI taxonomy): Eukaryota > Viridiplantae > Streptophyta > Pinopsida > Cupressales > Cupressaceae > Sequoia > Sequoia sempervirens. The sequence continues at coordinate 8,471,450 of VDFB02353493.1, forward strand.
TGGAAAAAGTGTCAAATGCAAGTAGTGGAAAGTTGCAAAGTGGTGCAACTTTCGTTCTGCAACTCATGTGACCAAACAGATTGTTCCATTCATTAGAATAAGCATGTTTATGCTAGGCATGGTCCTCTTTCTCACCCAAACACATGGAATCACTTCGAGCTATGTTCAACCAGATCGATCCCTTAAGGGTCCAAAGGGAAAAATGGCTGCAAACTTCAGCATGAGGTTACTCAGACACTGTGATGCTTAGAAAATTCTTGTCTAATCCTATGGTATCGTGTTGTACCCCTCTACAATAACCTCTCTCGGTTTTCATTAACTCAGAGTGGTTTTCCTGTAGTGTCCAATTTCCAGTTGATGGAAAAAGTGTCAAATGGAAGCAGTGGAAAGTTGCAAAGTGGTGTAACTTTCGTTCTGCAACTCGTGTGAATAAACAAACTGTTCCAATGTGTCAGAATAGGAATTTTTACGCTAGGCATGGTCATCTTTCTCACCCAAACACACGGAATCGTTCTAAGCTATGTTCAACCGGATCGATCCCTTAAGGGTTTGAGTGTAGTATGTTGAAATAGGCCATTCCACCTATTGTTTAGGCTATGTCTCGGTGATATGGGATTAATGTAAGTAGGATAGGGAGTAGGAATAAAAAAATAGCATTAGTAAGGGCATTGAAAGAGATTACTAATGCTGCCCAGGTTGTTGAAAATTCAAAATTGAGGCCCCTTAAGAGCAAGGCTAGAAGAGGTGAAAAGAAGAAATTGCTTGAAAATAAATTAGAATAGGTTGGAAATAGGGTGAGATTGTGGAGTTTGATGTGTTTAAAATTTCTGCAAGGATAGAGGAGGTCAAAATTATGTTATGGCATGACATGCCCTAGTTGGGAAAATAGGGGTTTTGAATGAAAAAGAGAGGTTTGAGGGAGTAAATGTGGGTAAAGTCAAGGGGAAACATAATTTGGTGGTCAATTAAGTTTTTGCAAGCAGACTGAAGAGTGTTGGAATAGGTTTTGAGGTTTAGGTTCAGGGGTTTGGTTCGCCGGTTTGGCCAAAATTTTTTGGAGGGGGGTTCAGTTCATTTTGGGTTTGTTGGTACAAAAAACATGTAAAAACAAAATATATATCTATGTAGCCTAGAAGCATGAATTAGGATTAGAATATCACATATCATCATATAAACAACAAAACCACCATAAAAATGAATTTAATTTAAAACATGCATGATAAATATTCATCGTTGAAACTTGAATTGTGGTAGCTTGATATATAGAGTTTATTGATGCTAGGGTTCAATTTGTATGATTTTGAAAAAATAAGCCAGCTCAGTAGAGTTATCCACATTATTCGTAAATCATAAGAATTTTTTTAGTACACTAGCCATTTTGATGTCTTCTTGTAGTCTCAAACATTATTTTGTATCATTGTTACATTCTTCTTCAGAGTGGCAGCTTAATATAGCTCCATAATACAAAATCTGGTTCACCTCTGTAGTGTAACAATGGCATAGGAAGATTTTTCTTTCAAAGAACCAAAGGGTGACCTTGCACAATTGAAGTGTATAAACCATAGAAGTAGAAATCTTCAAAAAATCCCAATTAATCCTGATTTTTAAAAAGTCTACAAGCTGGACGATTTTTTCCCCAATTTTTTGAAAAAATGTTTGTCCTTTTGGTCAACGATTTTTTCCTATTTCAAATAGAAAAATTGCCAAAAAAAAAGTGTTTATAACTTGCAAAAAAATGTGAATAAAATCATGCTGATTTTCACGTGAAAAAAAACCATGAGACCATAGCTTGTTGCTTACTATTATGCTTTGATAGATTTTTTCCAAGCATCCATAGCTTGTTCAAAAGTACTTTTTTTAGGCTTTTAGCCATAGCAACAAGGCAGTGAATTGTTTGATAAAATTCTTTGGTAGACATGTATGAAAAATGTGGTAGCATAGACAAAGTGAACTGGTTGAAAAAACCCCTCAAAGAAATGTGGTTTCATGGTGATGGAATGGCATGACAAATGCCATGACAAAGAAAATTGTTGTGGATTGTCATGGCATTCCATCACCATTGAGACCACATTTCTTTTTTGAAGCAGTTCACTGCCTTATCTATACTAACTTATTATGCTTTGATAGATTTTTCCCAAGCATCCATAGCTTGTTTGGAAGCACCTATTTTGCTTTTATCCATAGCAAGGAAGTGAAGCTTGTTTGATAAAATGCTTTGGTAAACATGTATGAAAAATGTGGTAGCATAGACAAGGTAGTGAGCTGTTTGAAAAAATGCCTCGAGAAATTTGGTCTCATGGTGATGGAATGCCATGACAATCCATAGCAATTTGCTTGTCATGGCATTCCATCACCATGAGACCACATTTCTTTGAGGCATTTTTTGCAAATAGTTCATTGCCTTGTCTATGCTATTGCTTACTATTATGCTATGATAGATTTTTTCCAAGCATCCATAGCTTGTTCAAAAGCACCTATTTTAGGATTTTAGCCACAGCAGCAAGGCAATGAATTATTTGATAAAATGGTTTGATAGACATGTATGGAAAATGTGTTAGCATAGACAAGGCAGTGAACTCTTTGGAAACATGCCTCAAAGAAATAAGGTCTCATGGTGATGGAATGCCATGACAATCAAATGCTTTTGGTTGTCATGGCATTCCATCACCATGAGACCTCATTTCTTTGAGGCATTTTTTCAAAGAGTTCACTTCCTTGTCTATGATATTGCTTACTATTATGCTTTCACTAATTCATTTGATTGCAAAATCTGACAAAAATTTCTGACGAAATATATAATTTGATGTATCGTCGAGTGCTTGTAAAATTTGATGTGTAATTTTCAATTTTTAAAACGTTTATCCCCAACATTGGTTGAAATTTTGACAAATATGAAAAATATGAAAAAAATAAAATTGTGGCTGACATAAAGAAAAGTGAGTTCATTGATTTATTGCGATAGTGTTTTTCTCTACTTGAGACAATTTGTGGAGAACTAAGGACAATTTTCTTGGGAAAAATTAGAAAAAATTCAAGAAGATATCGCTAGGTTGAGGGTAGTCATTGTCTTTTTGCAGAATTCAGTTGTGAAGTTCAGATTTGTAGTTCCAGGTTTGAAAATCATATTTTAAAGCAACATCTCATCAGATTTCATTTTTAGAGGTTTAGGGTTTTGAGAATTTCATGTCCAGATTTTGTTGTGTGGAATCACCATAAGATCACAACCAAGGAACAAATTCTTGTGACTGTAATTATGTGATCCATAACTCTATTGATCATGTGGCATAGTTGTGCTATAACAAATATAGGATTAATTCATGTGTGACCCAAGTTTAATGTGGCTATGTTGTGATAGAAATGGAGGCACTTATATAATGTAGGTAATTTAGGTTGTATAATGTATGTTTCAATCATCATTGGGTGCATTCAGGTTGTCTCAAGTTTAACAGGTTGCGATGTAATTATAGCATTATCCAAGAGTGATTACCTCTTGTTGCAATAAAGAGCCTATAACTCTGGTTGATATGAAGAGTGGTTGTGTTATATCAATTATGTAGTGCATTCAAGCACAACCCATGTTTAATGGGTTATTTTAGAGAGTGATCAAGATTTTCTAAACCTTATGAATGTTACTTAAAAGTGTATAGCTTAAACTACAAACCAAGTTTGTTACATACTTGAATGCAATCTTGGGTTACCATAAACTATAATAATGTGATATGCTAATAACCATTATGGAAAGTATTAAAGCAAGACCCATGCTATATAGGATACATTTCCCTGTTTAGGTTTACATACCTTAATGATCAAACACAAGCTTCCCACACACTCTAGGATACAATCCAAGATCATACCACAACTTTGTCAAGACAACTAATTTTTTGACCCAAGATTTAAGGTCATTTTTTAATACGAACAGAAGCATTGGTAAGAGCATGATTAGGGTACAAACCCTAGGCCTCCGTAGAAACATAAACAATAACTCTAACGGATTAGTGAGGTTGCAATACCAGAAAGATTGAGACATTGTAGCTAATAACAAGATCTTGCAATCTAAAGATTGTAGCCAATAACAAGCACACTATGTAGCTTAGTGACATTTGTAAATGCAATCTAGAGTAAGAAGAATGATAGTCACTTGAGATGTGACAGTCAAAAAGAGATTGAGCAATGACACGATAATAAAGCTCGAACCTTGCATAGTAAAGTGGAGATTTTAACAGTGAGTTTCCTTACCCCCTTGCTGACCTTAAGGGTTTTTCAAATGCTTTTGGTAGTGTTAGACAAGGCAAATGCAATTAGGGAATGATTGTCCAAATGAAGTAACAGTGGTAATCCTAGGTTCAATGTTTCTTCTTAGCCATTAATGTATAATGGAGGTAGTGGATTGCATGTTTGAACAGTGTTTTGAGACTCATCAAAGATGGGAGAATAGTGAATAATACCCTATGGAATGTGAAGTAGTGTCAATAAGGTTGAAGGATCTTAGATCTACAATACCATGAAACAATAAGTCCCCTATAGTAAGTAGGCAGTCTATAGGGAATAGTTTGATTTTATAGAAGGATGCTCATGAAAGGAATCTTCAAGTGATAGTGAGTGAGCTATTTGAGATTGTAGCTGAGGGTGCAATATCCAGTCTTAAAGGAAGTTAGCAAAGTAGTAAATGTGCAAGAAAATCAAATCATACACAACAAACAATTCACAATGTTATCTTGCATAATGCCTTGAGTTTGAAGACAAAAATCTCATTATATCTTGATGAAAGTGGTGACCTTAATGGTCAATCAATGACAACCATGATTTTAAAACATGCTATTGTGTTTATGGAGGCAACATTTTAAGCAAGGCAGTGAGTGGTGGCTTGGAACAATGGCAGGTATGAAGGACTTGCTTTATATGCATACTATGCAGTCTAACTTAAGACAACATTCTTAGAAGAGATTGAAGGTGGATTATGGAACTCAAGGGTTACCATGAAAAGGATTAAAACAAAGACTGAGATCTATTTAAAAGCCACGGTCTGAAGATATTAAAGATGTCACATGCAAAATCATAGTAGTTAGAGTAATGAATACAGTGCCAAAGAGGATAGTGTGCTGGGGAAGATTTAGGAGATCTCCACATTATCTAATTATAGGGAAATACATCATTTATTTATTTTTTTAATTAAAAGAAATCATTCTAAACCCTACTTAGGATACATTGATACTTCAAAAGCCTCTGAAGGAATATGAGATTATGCAAATATATGTCAAGTAAATACCTATATTACAAATAGTAGCGAGAATAATGTAAGATTTGTTGAGTGCAGCAGGAATGAGATAAGTAGCAATGAATCTTATGCCTCCTTTCACGCACATCTCCTCACTGTTCTTGGTCATTATTTATTTAAACACTTCTCCATTTTGGTGGTCTATGCTTGAAAATAATGTTTTGACAAAGGTTTTAGAGTATGCTTATTAAAATGAAAACTCCATTCTGATGGGCTACACCTGAAAATAAGATTTTGACAAAAGTTTTAGGGTATGTTTATTAAAGTTTTAGAGTATTTTGGTGGGCTATATTCTTGATTCCTTAAATGATTTTATTCAAATAGATTGTGACAAAATAAATGACTATTTAGTCATTTTTTATTTTTGTGACTAAATAATTTTTAATCAATGACCAAACTAGTAATTTATTTACTCATTTATAGCTAAGTTGCAAAAATGAGAGAATTTAGTCATTTTTAGTTGTTGTGACTGAACGTTTTAGTCACCTAGTCATTTATTTTTCCAAATTCTACTAGTGTGTGCTTCCTTGTGCGATTAGGGATCTCTCAATGTTGAGGGCCCTAGGGATAAGCTCGTCATAAGAAGTGACACATTGCATCTTTAACTAAAAGGATAAATCCGTATTGACATTAACAATGATGATTCTGACTTGTTGCTCCTTAGGAATGGGTCACTTGCTCTTACTAGCTCACTACCTCCATCATTGTAGGAAGTTTGTAGGAAGTTTGTGATCAAGTTCAATATTCTAATTTTAGGAGTCTTAACGGTTGGAAATCATAGTAAAGTCAGAATTTAATAAGTTTTGGAATTAGCATTTTAAAGTGTTTTTGGGGTCATTAACTTCAGACTATCTTCTATTTTCGCGAGGGTAGTTGCATGCCAAATTTTTTTGGCATAAAATATTAGAATTATTAGATTATGTTACCTGTCTATGAATAAAAATTATTGGAGTGTAAGTTTGATATTTTTTGAAGATCTAAATAGTCAAGCTTGGTAAAGAAAAATCATGTCAGATAATATTAGTCTAGAAAAAAATGAAGAGACACTTGATAGATTGTGGGCTAGATTGAAAAGAAAGGGTGATGAGAAATGTTATTTTCCTTGCAATAATTGCTAGGGCTTAAAGACGAGACAAATTTTAATCACAACAACTGAGAAACATTGTAGGCAGCATGGTCACATTGAACGTGGACATGATTATCGTCCATTGGTAAGTTGTTCATTATATGTGTTTATATTGATTGAATTTGTAAATGTTTATATCGTTTTAACATTATATATATATCACTTGATCATGATCATGGTTTATTTGTGTCTATCATTATTATAAAGGTGGGGTGCCCTAAGACACATGATATGGATTATCATGACCTGGAGAATGTGGTTTTCCAAGTGGACGAACATGGAGCTATGAATATCAAAGATGAAGTTAATGATCCTATGGAAGAAGATAATCATGTGCCAAAAAACACAGTTGAAGATGATGGTACAAATACATTGATCCATGACACATTTAGTGGCAGAGCTGATCATGATGATCGAGATGACTTTGATGATGTTCATGATTTACCTGTACTTGAGAAGGCATACGAGCCCCTTTATGAAGGCTCCCAAACAACTTTTCTCTCTATTGTATTATTGTTGTTGAACTTGAAGGTTATGAATGGTTTATCAAACATAGCAATCTCACGAATGTTAAGGTATGTCATTTATATCATCTTTTTTCATCTATTTTAATTGTTGTTAGTTCATCACTAGTAAATAAAAGATGAAATATGTACCATTAATATTCTTTATATTAAAAAAATATTTTTTGTTGTAGATTGATTGGTGAATTTTTGTTACCACCATCAAATATTTTACCTCGATCCTACCGAGATTTATCTGGCATTATGAAAGATATCATAATGGAGTATCAAGCAATAGATTTATGTCCCAATGATCATATTATATATCATAAACAACATGAATTTGCAATAGAATGCCCGAAATGTCATATCAGTAGATATCGAACAGATCAACTAACAAAAAAGGTGCCTCGCAAGGTTCTTCATTATATTCCCATTATTCCACGTATGCAATGATTATTTAGGTGTGAAAGCTTAGCACAATTTATGGATTACCATGCATGAAATAGAAGTGGAGATGACATTATTTGAATGCTTGCAAATGGTTCTGCATTTAGGGACATGGAGGAAAAATGGCCACACTTTAAAGAACCTCGTAATCTCAGGCTTTCATTGGGAGCGAATGGTGTCAATCCATTTGGAGAGCTAAGATCTATTTACTCAGTGTGGCCTATTTTTGAACATTATCAACAATAACATTCCTCCATGGATGTCAAAAAAGAGGGAGCACATAATGTTGTCAATGATTGTTCTACGTATTTATTTACATCAATTTTCTTTAACGTAGTAGCATCTCATTTGTCTTATTTGTTGCATAGCAACTTATATTTTTTTCATTCAATAGTCATGTACATTAATTTATATATATTGCAGTAAAATGGTTATAATAATTATGTAATGTTTATGTTCATTCAACTAGGTAAGTACCAAGTTAAAGATATGAATGTATATATCGAGCCTTTTATCAACGAGTTACTAAAGTTATGGAATGGCGTCACTATGTATGACGTCTTTAGACCAATAGGACAAAGAAAATTTCAATTCCATGCAATGCTTGTATAGACAATTCATGATGCCCTAAGGCTAACACATTTTTGTGGTATGTTATAACATTCGACTGCACTTTAACAATATTTAATTTTATGAAGTAGATATCATGCATGGTTTTAAAATAATCTATTCATTATATATAATTATAAAAATTAACATATTTAATCCAATTATATATGATCTTGAAGGTCTTCAAACAAAGGGAAAATTTGCATGTCCAATTTGTGGTCCAAAGATGAAATCTCATCATTCAACAAGTTTAGGAAAGTAGGTGTTTGATGAGTATAAGCACTTCTTCCATAGAAATCATAAGTATCAAACTACTGAAAAACATATTTTCAATGGGAAAGAAGAGACTACATCAAAACCACGAAGAATGATACCTGGCCTATGGAAGTTGGAATATAATAGAATTAATTGTCAAGGTTATACATCAGATCAAATTGTTTATCTATCATATGATATGTTTTGAATTTATATTTTTATATTGTGTTGTGTTTACTCATGCTGTAATTAACAATAATTGTCGTTATTAATTTGTTTAACTTATATGCTTCATGAAGGTCAGCAAGACATTAATGGCCAGCTTCCATAGGGATTGAAAAGTTATTCCAAACAATTTAGTAGGCTGCCCTACTATGAGAAACTACAAGTTGTGCATTTGTTTGATACAATGCATATCAGAAAGAATATAATAGAAACGTTATGGAAAATATAGGATGAAAGACATGACAAAGAAAAAATTGTCAAAATTTGTAGTGACATTTAGGAAGCCAATCATGCAATGAAAAATGTCATTCAATTAAATAGTGATGGAGACCAAATTAATATAAGTGCCCTTCCTTGGTTATTAACGAGCCAAAGCGATGCTATAAAAGAAGTCATACAAAAAATTTGTTTTCCCACAGGATTTGCTGCGAACATAAACAATATAATAACAAAGAAAGGTGAATTTGGGTCAGGGATGAAAACACATGATTGGCATACCTTCATTAAGGTAATTATTCTAGTATATTATATACACTTGTATAATGCATGTACTTTTTAGTGTATTATGTTTACTGCTTTTGGAGAAATAATGAAAAGATCATTTTATAATTGTTGCAGTACGTTCTACCTCTATCTCTTCCATACAAATTCGACAACAACGTCAAGAAAGTTATATATGATCTTGGAAAATACATGAGGTAAGTAGCGATATTTGTTCAATTCATTGTATACATCTTATAATTGCCATTTTCTTTACTTGTTATGTAATATAATGTATATTTTTGTTAAATCTTGTTAATATATTTGTGCCTTGAATCACTTGTAGATGGCTATCATTTAAAGAAATCCATAAAGAAGATATAAATTATTGGAAGAGAAAAATTTCTCGTCTAGTGTTTGAAATGCAAAAGTGTCTACCTTCGACATTTTTCAATGCACAAGAATACTACGTTATACACCAAGTTGAGGAGATTGAATTGTGTGAACCTATACACACAAGGTCAATGTGGATGGTTGAGAGGCACTTGAAATTTTTGAAGGCTTTGGTTAGACAAAGAGAACATCCTGAGGGTTCTATGGTGGAGGGATAAATGGTATACCAGACCATGGTGTACATTAGTGAAAATCTTCCTAAGTTTGCAGCAAAGATCCATGTGGATCGCATTTGGGATCCCAGCTCCATTAAGAAATTCGAAGGGGAGTACCTAATGGGGAAAGGTAGATTGAGGAAAGTGAGAGGTAATTATAAGATGGTCATGGAGATTAATTGGAATATATTTTACATATGGTTTTTATGTATATTGTACTTATTTACTTTTTAATCTTCAATATACATCAATTATAAATTAAGGTCGTATATTTTGGTATTTAACTAATTATACATCGTTTGTGAATTTTAAATTTTATCGATGCAGTTGGTCGAGAGTGGGATGTACTACAATTGTACGTCACAAACAATCTTGATTGGATGATGGTATGGATTGAACGATGTCAACAATCTGGTCGTTCATTAACATGGGAAGGTGTGGCTTCATTGGTTAAAGAAGCTCATCACAATGGAGATTCCAATATTACACAAAGGGAAATTGATTTAGCATATGGTTTAAGAGATAAACAGGTACGTATAAATATATTAATCACCCATATTATTTAATTATTTTCAATTATATTGATGTATATATATGTTGAGATTGTTTTCTTGCATACATCCTAAGAATAAATATGTTTATCAATTGACAATATTGCAATAATTTTTGCATGTTTGACATATTGCAGGTGAAACACCACAAGGCTATGTGGTGCAATGGTCTTAAATTTTGAATCAAAATGTTGGATGACATGAAGAAAACTTGTGATTCTAGTATAATTGTAGTCTTTCAGGTGACTAATGTTTCATCTAGAAGTGACATACATCTAGAAGTCTCAGAAAATTGATACTATGGAAATTTTTATGATATACTTGAGTGTGACTTTAAGTCCTTCAGATTAATTTTGTTCATCGTCCTATGGTACAGGCTATGATTGAATGAAAATGATCCCGAGAGAACTATTATTGAACATGATAATGGATTTACCATGGTTAATACAAGGTCGATCGAGCGAGCTAGAAATGAGCCCTATGTTCTTCCAAGACAATGTGAGTAGGTATTTTACTCAGAGGTTCTAGGTAAACCGGGTTGGTCATTTGTTGTTAGACATGATTCAAGAGGAAGGCCGGTAAAGTATAATGTGGTGGAAGAAGAAGATACCGAAGAACTAGAAGATGATGTAGACGATGATCATGATTAACAGTTAGTTGATGATGTCCTTGATGAAGATGTCAAAGAGGAGGAACTAGATCATGATGATATAGGAGTTAATGTTCATGAAGATGATATCTATGTGGATGATGACATTATCAAAATTGATATTGGTGACGATGATGATGATATGACCAATCCTTACAATGTCAAATTTGGATTGGATGATATAGACAAAGAGTTGGATGAAGAAGAAGATCAATGACATTGAAATGTATGAGTTATGCGATTATATTATCTATTTGATATTAATTTCTTTATAGAATTATATTTGGGTATGTGTAGGATCATGATGGGCCAAAAAGTGGCAATATGATGGATATGTGGCTGACGACTTTCTTTTTACCAAAAATTGATGAAACGAAAAGGGTTTTAAAAAGAGATTCTCAGCTTTCCAACAACATAAATTATGCTTTAATTTGAATTAAGCAAGTAATTATTATTCATTTTCTATTCGAATTATGACTGAAGTCCTGATTGATAGGCTGATTGAAAAACATCTATAGCTTTC
>VDFB02353493.1:8482803-8494709 GCA_007258455.2 Sequoia sempervirens
GAGAAAGGGAGTGATGCTAGGAGGGAGAGACTTGATAGAGAGAGAGGGAGGGAGTGGGAGAGAGATAGAGGGAGACAGGGTTAAGGGTAGAGGGTAGAGGGTTTGAGGGTTAAGGGTCTCTGGTCATATATGGTGTTTGCGAAAAGCCTAAGGTTAAGGTTTTACCTTTGTCTTCATGTAAAACCCTAGTGTTCATCTTACACCTTGGATGGGATCTATTTGGCCGTTACTTTTTGGGAAGGTTTTAAAACGACTTAAGCCCCATCGCTTCATCTAGGTTGGGCCCCCTTTTGTTTTATCATTTTATTTCCTTCGCTTGAATTTATTTTTCCTAAGTCTTTTGTTGGTCCTGTGTACCCTCATTAAAACAACTTATTCCATTGTTTTTCATCGACCTCGTGATGTCCCCTTATTCCTTTAGGGGAGAGGGCCCAGTAGTTGTGCAGGCTAACTTTCTCAGCATGTAGCAATTGATTGGAATATCGTAGAACCTTCATTTTTTTTTTGAAATGTAGACTGGTCTCTTATTTATCTATAACTAAGGTTTGGAGTGTGACTCATCATGCAACTTGCCACATCAGAAAATATTTTGAGAAGTGTCTAAAATTTTACTTTTTAAAGGTTCGACCAAAACTTAATCATGGAATCCCCAATAGTTGAACAAAAAAAATCATTTGTTGCTTGTAGAATATCATATTTTTATTTAAATTAAAATTAATATACAACCTAAGTGGACCAAATACTTATTGATAACCATAAATATTTGATATCTCTACCTTTTATATTCAACACATATGGACTAATAGTTGAACACAAAAAATCTATTTGTTGTTATAAAAACAACACAATTATTTAAAATGCAACTTATATTGAACAAAAATGGACCAATAGTTGAACACTATTTTTTTTTTGAAAGTACTTCACATTTAATGGGAAAATACATGTTATTTATTGTGTTCACCTTTTATATTTGTGATAGGACAAACTATTAATATAAAATTATCCAATGCTTGTATATTGCTACCCCAATTGTTGTACACATAAGAACAATATTTTTTTACTATGATAACAATACTTGTTTAAATGAGTGCCTTATTTTATTAAATGAGCATTTTATTTTTTAAATGATATAATTATAGTGGAGAGTTATGATATTTTATTTGAAAGAAAAAAATACTTATTTCACTTCTTCATGAATGTATTTATGTTTTTTTCATATAACATTTAGAGGTTCTCATGTGTTCAAGTATGGGTCCATTTTTTATCAACTTTTGGAATTTTCTTTATTTACATTTGGACTATTTATTTACAATATATAGTATAACTATGTGGTAAGACTGGGTATTATCATCATGATTGAGTGCGTGACTATTGGACCCCACACGACTACTGGGCCCTCTCCCCTAATAAATGTTTTTATTTTGCAGAGGGACAAGTTCGCATGGCCGTAGATCAATCATCGTGTGATCTCAGTCGTTCCCTACCATCCTGCGATGACCCCACCACACTGTCTTTTTTGATCGTGATATCACTGGTGAGGGCCAAATGTCTCATCTAGTGAAGCTGAAGGAATGATAAATACTTTGATGCATCTTTAATACATTATGCCGCGGGTTACTAAAGTAGTTATAAGATGCACATGTTTTAAATCAATGAAGATGTTATAATCTTGATAGAAAGGTGATTGATGGTTAATAAAAAGGCTAGCGACTATGTTTAACGAACATGATTGCCAATGGTTGAGATCCACGGTTTCCCACCATTGTGTGATCAAAAGTTGTGATGTCTTTATTGATTGCGATATCACGGGCAGGTGCCACGTGGATCTCCTTGGCAATGAGTAGTATGGTGGGCCCCTTATTTCCACGATGGAGACTATGTCAGTTTTCTTTAAAGGAAGTCATCCGATGATCTGACCAAGGTGAAGCATCAATGACTAATATTTGAATTTGCATCAAATGCGATTAGAGCCATTCATGCAGCGCGCGAGTAAGCTTTAATGGCGGACATGACATCTACTGACATGGTTTGATCCGAATAAAGCAACTATTCTTCTGCTTTTCATATCACAAAGCATTCAAAACATCTTAAATAGGGATTGTAGGTCGATATTTTCTGTATGAGGATTTGATAAGTAGTATTGGGTTAGGATACATGTTGAGGAGATTCTAAAGCAATGTTCTCAAGGATCTTATATGTTATGTGTTAAATTTGTCATAAAACCTTAAATGCTTATGAATTTGACTCCCCCAATAGATATATGACACTGATATGAGTTGTACTAATTCTTATGGTTCAGTATTTGTTTGTCTTTCCCTAGAGTTTGCTACAAATTGCAAATCAATGACTATCTTATACTGTGAAAATGTGTTCTAGTTATCTCATGCTCCAAATAGTTGATATTATTGATGAACAACCAATTCTATCCAGTATTATCCTATTATGTTGAGCTATTTAAATGATATTATCTGTTGTTGTTAATGTCGTTTATGATAATGGTGCAGAGGTTGTAAACCCATCAAAGGATCACCCTCTCAGGTCTTGCAGAGCCCAAAGTGTAGGAGGTATTTAAAATCCTTGTCAGTTGGTTCAGGTCCTTCGAGTTTCCCTTGATTGGTATTGGAAATTTCATAGGTAAATTAGAATACCAACCTAGTTACAGTAAAAACAACCAACAGGTAGAGGGGAGAGAGATAGAGGGTAGAGGGTTTAAGGGTTAATGGTTTAGGGTTTAGGGTTAAAGGTAGAGGGGAGAGAGATAGAGGGAGTGAGTGAGTGAGAGAGACCTAAGAGAGGGAGAGGGGGTAGGAGGGAGAATCTTGAGAGAGAGAGGGAGGGAGTGGGAGAGAATATCGAGGGTAAGAAGGTTAAGTGTAGAGGGTAAGAAGGATTTAAGGTTTAATTGTTGTGGTTAAAAGGGTTTGGGGTTTAGGGTTAAAGGTAGAGGGAGAGAGATAGATGGGTGAGTGAGAGAGAGACTTGAGAGAGGAGGAGAGGGGTAGGAGGGAGAGTCTTGAGAGAGAGATAGGGGAGGGGGAGTGGGAGAGAGATAAGGAGTAGAAGTTTAAGGATAGGGGTTAAGGGTAGAGTGGAGGGCTTAGGAGGAGGAGAGGAGGAGGGAGAGAGAGAGAGAGAGAGAGAGAGAGAGAAGGAAAAGGAAGAGGGGAGAGGAGAGGGAGTGGTGCTAGGATGAAGAGACTTGAGAGAGAGAGAGAGAGGAATGGAGTGGGAGATAGATAGAGGGAGAAAGGGTTAAGGGTAGAGGGTTTAAGTTTTTAGGGTTTAAGGGTTAAGGGTTTAGGGTTTAAGGGTAGAGGGGATACACATAGAGGGAGTGAGTGAGAGATAGAGAGTTGGCCAGTCAAAATTAATTACCTCATTCACCTTGAAATTATAAGGTGTGTATTTAACTGCTACCTAATTTGACTCTCTTTCAAAAGATTCCAAAAATGAGCTGGTGCCAATGATTTTGTCCATATAGCTCACCAACAAATCATAATCTGAGTCATTACAAATTAATTTAATTTGATCATTGATGACCTCATTTTCCTAATCCTGCCACTATTGGAGTGACTTGATATTCCGCTGCTCATCAATTATGTCAGGTAATAATGTGTTACCCCAATCATCAAAATTCTTCACCAACTCTTTGATCTTCCTACTCAAGTCATCTGATAAGGTCTGAAAACCTTGCAATGATTTAAATAACACTTGATTAGGCCTTAATGATTGGGGCCTATTATTTATATCAAACCTTGAGTCCTTATACATTATATCAAAATCACTGGCCCTAGGGATCCAATTTTCAATTAATGGTATAACTACCTCCTAATCACTATCAATATTCTTTATTGCATCTAATAATAAAGAATATAAAGAATATATAGATGATAATCTATTATCAAATTTCTCATTCAAATGCATTAAGACATCAGTAAAAATCTCCCTTTTCTTTAAAAGGGATCCCTCCTCACTTACCTTCAATGATGCCTGTAATTCTTCAATTTTTTGCATTAGCTGCTTCTTTGTAGGATCAATAGAGCATTCTACCTCTTGATCAATTTTTTCTAAAGAAGGGGTGAGGGAAGGATTTTGACTAGGAGACCCTAAACCCTATCTCTCTCCCCTTAACCCTAAACCCTAAACCCTAAACCCTAAACCCTTAAACCCTCTACCCTCTACCCTCTACCTTTAACCCTCCCTTCCTTTATCTCTCTCTCTCTCTCTCTCTCTCAAGTCTCTCCCTCCTAGCACCACTCCCTCTCTCAGGTCTCTCTCTCACTCTCTCACTCACTCTATCTCAAGTATCTCCCTCCTACCCCTTCTCCCTCTCTTAGGTCTTTCTCTCACTCACTCACTCACTCTCTCTATCTCTCTCCCCTCCATCCTTAACCCTAAACCCTTAAACCATCTACCCTCTACCCTTAACCCTCTTGTTAACTATAAAATTTGACAACTTTATAGTTGTATATACTCATGAAAGTTTTCCAAAGAGGCCCATATCATGAATATAAAATTGATGTATTTTGCTTTGTTTCCCATGTTCTAGTTAGTATTTACCATTTGGTCCCATAAAATTCACCTGACCCCAAGCATTTGAATATATAAAGTCATATCGGCATGAGATGATATAGGTCTTCTCGACCCATAAGTTATTTTATACTAACATATTTTTTAGTGTATTAGCAAGAGGTCATGAATGTCTTAGCGATATAATTTTATTTGAGGATTCATATTGGCATGATGCAGTTCACACTCTCAATGTCAAAAGGATCCTATCGACAAGACAACAACCATCGAGGTGAGTCATATCGAGCACATATGTGTCTTACTGACTGAAGCACAAAGAACTATATTGGACAGACTTGGGCCATCGGAGTGAATTCCTGTAGCATCCATCCAGTCTTGCCAATAAAGCGAAGGAGGATTTTGTCGATATGAGTTCATGGAGTCCTGCCGACCCCCTATGTCACACTGACAGGATTGCATTTGTAAAGCCTTGGTGATACATTTTGATCATCGGTGAAATTGGTTTCATCGGAGAGAGATATGAGAGTCATGCCGAGTGTTGTTCCATCGACAAAAAAATAATTATGTCTCAGCAATTAGAAAATAGACCAAAGGAAATATGTCAGCGAGATACGAAGTAAGCGGAGGAACATCTACCTGACTTACAAAGTTAGAACGACATGTTTGCATTGGTGGGAGTTATAACGATATACTTGAGATTGAAGGGATAATTCTTCAGGAGACTCATAACACTGGTGAAACTACAAGACATCTTAGTGATATATGATCTATTGATAGCAAAGATACAAGTGAATCAATATAACTATCGGGGAGACTCTAAGTGTCGGGGAAACTACAAGATGTCTTAGCGAATGTTTTAATGAAGGTTGGTAGAAGCCCTAATAGAAGGATTGCCCAAGATTTGAAAATGTCTCATCGACAATATTACATGATGTGAAAGTGAGAGTTTTGAAAAAATACCTGCTACACTCGTGTTTCAGCTAAAACATTAATGGCGCCATGAAGCATAAGTAACTTCATGAATTAAGGAAAATTCAATTGAAAACACTGTTGCGGAATTGATAGTGGAGAAAGTAGAAGGATGAACAAAGAACCAGGGAATTTTTTGACTCAAAAAGTTCATGTGAAATATAGTAAGCTCTTTGCGCCTTGACTTCTATAGTTTTAACTTCTGTAATTTTTGAAGAATGGAAGCCACTAGTTCAGGAAAATTGAAGGGGAGAAAACATGGGGAAAGTAGTCAGTCTAGAGGGAAAAAAAAGAAAACTGAAATTGAGCCAGAGGGCACTGAGCATAAGCTAAGCCAAGATCTTATCGACCAATTACCTAGCTCTAGACTTAAAGCTAGGGGATCTGCACAACTTAGGGAAGAAGTAGATAAACTAGATGAAAAATGTAAGCTCATAGGAGATATTTGGACACCAATAAGAGGCTATGAACTTTTTAGTTTTCATTACTATCAGAGAAATCATTTTGAACCAGTATGTAATCCATGGAAGCTTAATCTGGGAAAGTTGGTCTGTCCTAATGTATTTTTCAATGTTGAATTGGTGAGATTGTTGGCCGCTTGACATTATAATTCAAAACTCAAAGCCATCTGTGACCCATCCGGGAAACCATTGATACATATATCAGAAGATGCAATAGGTGAGGTTTTCAAATTGGAAGGGGTTTGCAATGAGAAAATCATATGTGAATAATTAGAAAGAGAATTCAGGAGGATGGACACAATTTATAAAGGTTGGAGGTTGCCACTGCACAAAATTAGACAGGGCGACAAACCAGTTCCACTAGAGGATAGTGATGGACCCCCCTTCCATGTTGATCTTTTTGAACCCTATATGAAGTATACTTATTTCTCGGTAGGCCAAGTATTGGGAATGGAAGTCCCAAAATATATGTCAATCGTGCCTATGATAATTTTAGCAGTTATTCAGTATCATAACTCTAGACCTTTTGATTATGCCTCATACAATTTTAAGGGGCTTGATTCTGGGTTGATGGCAGTGAAAAGTGGAGCCTCTATCTTACATCTTAGGCATTATTCATTGTTGATGCACATAGTGTTGTATTTTGGACAGGAATTAGGGTTGTGTCCTTAGGAGATGAGAATTTCCCAATTTGATAAGGTATGTCATTACTTGTTCAATTATGGACTGCTATTTGGGATAACAGGTTTGCTAATTCTTGTTTCATACATTTTGAGGAGTATTTTGTAAAACCATTGTACAAATTCTATAATCATCCATGTGCTTATTCTCTATCTAATGAGATAAAGAGGTTTCTCAGGCCTAAGGACTTCAATGGGCCAATTAATCATAATTGGGGGGATTGGTATTGTTTGGATGATGCTACCATGATTAGGGTTTACGGATTTGAAGATACCCCATTCATTTTTCCTAAAATAGTCCCAGACAGGATTGCATACTTGGAAATTGTTAGGAAGATGGACATTTATAGTGTTATGAATTTGAGCTCCTTTGGAAAATAGGATTTCATGCCCAGTACATTGTGCTTCGGTGATTTTACTGTATTGGAAAAGGAAGGGTACAATTTGATTCTTGATAAGCTACTGCAATATAACATGAAAAGAGGACCACCTAGAAATAATTTTGATCCAGAAGGGTATATCAATTCTACTAGACAAAAGATAAACTTTGGAGGATATCAACATATACCCTATCAGTTTGATGATATGATCAGGAACCTGGAAGTTGAAGAAGCAAAAATGGTGGTAGAAAAATATAATCAAGGGTTGCAAGATACAAAGTTGTTATCTTCTAGGGAAGAGGCATCTGAGGGTAATGTGCCACAGGGTCAATCCAATAAGATGCCAAGATTGAGAACTCAGGACTACACCCTCCCTACTAGGGAATTAAATGTGGAAGAGAGTATAGATACAGATGCAAGGCACGTGGAGTATAAGTCATTTGTATCAGATAATGAATTTATAAATTCTCTAGAATTTAAAGCATTCTTGTATAAACAAAAAGGAAAAGAGATAAGAGAAATGGTTGATAATGTTACACCAAGTAATGAGGAACAACTATTGAAGGACCTAAAGATGAGTGTGGACAAAGAGATGGTGGGTATGACCCCAGAGAAGGGAAGGAGAATGTTAGAAAATGCCGGTGTTATGATCTTTCCAAGGTTGGATCTCAGTTTTTCATTAGTCTTTGATAGTTTTATGAAGGATAATAATGCTACACACAAGCTCAACCCAGATAAGGTGACAAAAGTATATGCAAGGTCAAAATACAATCCAGATGAAGGGTCATTGATGATTTGGGCCTTGTATCCACATCACAAGAAATTAGTTTTCATTGATACTGAGAAAGCATTTGGGCATGTTATGAATCTAAAGGTTGGGGAGGCTGATCCTGTGGAGGCTAATCCTGTGGCAATTGTAGAGATTGGAATCAATGTAGCAAAACTGAACAAAGCTCAAATACAAATGTTAATCAAGGAAAGAGAAATGTACAAAATGAATAATGAGAGGATGTTGAGAGAAAATGACCACCTGAAAGATTTGTTAGGAGTTACAATGAAGTCAACCAAGCTACTCACTCATGGTGAAAGTTCACAAGAAAAAGATCATTGGGAAGGATCAAGTGCATATTCTGAAGGGAAATATGATGCACTTGTAGCAGTAATTAAGAAAAGACAAGCCAGTCTAACAACTTGGTTGAATAAGCTCTGGGAAGACACTCACATAACTTTGCTGCATTGCGAGAACACGAAAGAATG
The DNA here is from genome assembly GCA_007258455.2 of Sequoia sempervirens. Classification (NCBI taxonomy): domain Eukaryota; kingdom Viridiplantae; phylum Streptophyta; class Pinopsida; order Cupressales; family Cupressaceae; genus Sequoia; species Sequoia sempervirens. The sequence goes on from VDFB02353493.1 coordinate 8,491,081, forward strand.
GATGGTAGGATTCTAGAGAAGCTTCAAGAAATAAACCAAAAGGAAGTTTCCGATAATGTAGCAATTGAGGCTGCAAATCATCTTGTGAACAAGCACAAAGACTTCTTTGAATAATTGCGAGGGGATGCGCAGGGATTAATTGATGCCACCAAAAAGGGATTGACTGCATTATTCGATGATAGAGGAAAATTAAAAGAAATTACTAGGTGGAAAGGTGAAAGTGAATCAATATTGCAAAAAATTATGAAGACAACTACATCGAAAGATACAATACTAGATGAAGCATGCAAACAAAATGAAAAGATGGTGAAAATGGAGATCGTGATCCGGAATGCATTGGGAGATGCAGATACACATGAGTGTCAGGACTACTTGAACCACTTGTCAAAGATTCATTTGTGGCTTAATAGAGCCTAATTACTTCTTTTTAATTATTTTTTGTTTTAACATGAGACATTTCTAAAAGGATGTGTCCTTTCGAGCAGTTGATGTATAAATATCCATTTTTGGTAGCAAATAGCGAATATTGAATAGGAGAAATATACAGTAGATTACAATGTTTTGCAATTATGAGACTATGATGCATGTTTGAAACTATGGAGATATCAATGAAAATTATTTAATGTGGTGGCGTATTTTTGGTATCAGTTGTTTGTTGTGTAAATTGAAAGTATTACTGAAGTTGTCTCCAAGGTTGATGTTTTCTAGTTATTTAAATTGATATAACAAGCTTATATTAAGTTTATTGGTGCACACTTGCTGTATCTGTATGGTTGATTAATTGGTTATTTCAAGAAAAGATTAAATTATTTTAATTAGTTGATCATAGTAATTAGGGAATCTCATTTGGATCATTAAGAAGAACTTGGTAATCATATTCTTGCATGTTTATACAAGTTATAAACTCAAATTTATTTTCCAAACAATTAGAGTATCTGCCAGAAAGAAGTTACTCATTTTATATTTCTCATTTGACTTTGCATACCCAATAATTCACTAGTCTATACATTTTCACCATTTAGGTTTCACTCATTTTTACATCTGTTAAATTGAACATATTAAGTTTTAGCCTTGATATTGCTATACAATCTATACTGAAATAAAATTCATTTATCCACTCCCATTTTCCATTGTGGATGAATTATTTTAGGAAATAAACACAAACCAAGTCTGCCTCATTCATATAGGTATACCCGCCTCAGTCTAGCAGCACTGAGAAGGTCTAAACCATTTTAGCCTTGTCTGTTACCCTGAAACATACCTAGAGATTGGAAACCTCTTGAGGAATGTTTCTTGCATTTTTGAGAGCTAACACCTCCCTCCCTTTATCTCTCTCCCACTCCCTCCCCCCCTCTCTCTCAAGTATGTTTAACATCCTACCCCATCTCCCTCTCTCAGGTCTCTCTCTCACTCACTCACTCCCTCTATCTCTCTCCCCTTAACCCTAAACCGTAAACCGTAAACCCTTAACCCTTAAACCCTCTACCCTCTACCCTTAACCCTCCTTTCCTTTATCTCTCTCTCTCTCTCTCTCTCTCTCAAGTCTCTTCCTCCTAGCACCACTCCCTCTCTCAGATCTCTCTCTAACTCACTCACTCACTCTATCTCAAGTATCTATCTCCTACCCCTTCTCCCTCTCTTAGGTCTTTCTCTCACTCACTCAACCTCTCTATCTCTCTCCCCTCCACCCTTAACCCTAAACCCTTAAACCATCTTCCCTCTACCCTTAACCCTCCATCCCTCTATCTCTCTCCTCCCTCTCTCTCTCTAAAGTATCTTCAATATCCTACCCCCTCTCCCTCTCTTAGGTCTCTCTCACTCACTCACTCCACTCCTCTATCTCTCTCCTTAACCTAAACCCAAAACCATGAAACCTTGTGCCTGTGCCCTTAGCCTCCTTCTTTGTCTCTCTCCCTCCTCCCTCCTCTCTCTCTGTCTCCAATTCTCTCTCCCTCCCTACTGCTCCCATCCTAAACCCTCGACATAAAGCCATAAACCTTCAATCCCTCTATCCTCAGCACTCTTCCCTTTTCCCTTCCCCTCCTAATTCTCTCTCTCTCTCTGCCTCTCTCTGCCACTCCTCTCTCTAGGGTCTCTCTCTCTCTCACTCCTCACTCGGCTCTATCTCCGTGTCTCCTCTTCCCACCCATTCTCCTCTCTTGGGTCTTTCTAGAGCTCACTCCTCCTTTGTCTCTCTCCCTCCACCCTTAGCCCTCCCTCCTCCTATCTCTCTCCCTCCTCCCCCTCTCTCTCTCTAAAGTATCAGCCAGTATCCCTGCCCCTCTCCCTCTCTCTTAGGTCCTCTCTCACTCACTCACTCTCTCTATCTCTCTGCCCCTTAACCACAAACCCTAAACCCTTAACCCTTAACCCTTAAACCCTCTACTCCTCTACCTTCAACCCTCCATTCTTTATCTCTCTCTGTCCCTCCCTCTCTCTATCTCGATCCTCTCCCTCCCTACCCCTGTCCACACAAACCCTGTTCATAAACCTTAAACCCTAGGCCTTCGGCCTTCTATCCTCTACCCTCAACACTCTTCCCTCTCCTTCCCTCCTAATTCTCTCTCTCTCTACCTCTCCTTCTTCCCTCTTCCCTCTCCCTTCCCCCTCCTAATTATTTCTCTATATATCTCTTTATCTCTCTCCCTTTCCCCCTCTCTCTCTCTCTCTCATTTTCCCTCTCCCTTTCCCCCCTCTCTCCCTTCCCCATCCTAATTCTCTCTCTCCCCCTCTCTTTGTGTGTGTGTGTGTGTGTGTCTCCCTTTCCGTCTCTCTCTCTCTCTCTCTCTCTCTCTCCCTTTCCCTCTCCCTCTCTCTCCCTCTCTCTATTTCCCACCCTCCACCTCCTAATTACTCTTGGGTATATGTGTACAAAAATTATATATCCAATTTAGATCGGATATCCGATTTATAGCACCAAAATAGTACATTTTAAAATGTTTTTCAAATTAGATATTAGATAGGAATTGGATATATGATTTGAATTGGATATCTAATTTGTAGTACTTTGGCTTGGGCATTGCTATCGAGCAATGTACTAACACCCAATCGAAAAAAAAAGTCAACTCGGGATTTTCCCATTTTTTTGGCGAGTTCAAAACGCTACTTTTTTCATATTGCCACTTTTTGGCCCATCATGATCCTACACATACCTAGGTCTAAATCAGGTAGTTGTTATTACTAAGGTGGATCACTCCTTTCTTCTAAGGCCATACTATTATGATTGGGTCAAGTGTTCTTTTCTTTAGAAAATTCCTATTGCCTTTTTGATATGTTAATTATGATTTGATTAGATGGGTTATGAAGCAATTATTTCAAACAAATATCTTTATGAAAGAAGTATATTGGCATGAAATTAAATATGATTTTTATTCCAATGTAAAAACTACAAAGAATGCGACAGTTCTTTCAACACATGAACTATTATGTAGTAGTCAATTTAAATGACAAAGCTTACTCTATATTAGTTAGGATACACAACTAAGAAAATGATATAAAGTGACTTATTTATCCTAGAGGAACTAAATATATAGTATACAAAGAAAACCAACAAACCCACAACTGCCCCTATTTTGAAGGAGTTTAGTTTTCTCCCCTTCCTGATCTCACTAATATAATCTAATTATTTT
>VDFB02353493.1:8494809-8528973 GCA_007258455.2 Sequoia sempervirens
CCTGATCTCACTAATATAATCTAATTATTTTAAATAGATGAAGGGTCATAACACAACTTTATTTGACCTAGTAAATAGCTTGGTTAATGAAACTTGACAAAAGCAACAAAACAATTGCTACATTTGACATTTCATGTTGAATGAAGAGTGGTGACAATAATCTACTTATAGTTTAATAAAACACTATTTTTATAAGAAGGCTTGACATTAGAAAGATAAGTGTTACTTATAGTTTAATAAAACACTATTATAGTTTTACAAACATATACTATTGTATGATTGCATGGCTTCTTAGTTAATATATTGGGAGATAGAGATAGATGGGGAGAGAAAGAGAGAGAGATAGAGATATATGGGAAGAGAAAGAAAGATGGAGATATATAAGAGAAAGGAAGAGAGGAGATAGAGACAATGGATAGGGATAGGAGAGAGATGGTGAGAGATAGAGAGGGGAGATAGAGAGGGGAGGAGAGAGCGGGATATAGATAGAGAGAGGAGTGAGAGGGAGATAAAAGAGAAATAGAGATAGAGATATAGAGTAGGAGAGATAGAGTGAATGAGAGAGAAAGGGGGAGAGGAATAGATAGCTCAATAAATAGAGGGGGAAAGAGGGAGTGACATAGATAGTGGAGATATGAGACATAGAGGATAGGGAGAGATATATCACCACCCTCCCTATATCTCTATCTATTCATCCTATCTCTTTATCTCTCTACCTCTCTCTATCTCTTTGTCTCCCTTTCTATTTGTATGTTTCTCATTATCTCCCTCTCTCTCTATATTTTCTTCCCTATATTTATCTTTGTCTCCTTAAGTGTGCAATGGGTACATTGAAGAGGCCTTAAAGGAGAATTATCATATCTTTAATCAAATGGCATGCTACCTTGAGCATAACTCCCCAAGGACACATGACATCCTTGGATTGTTGACATGAAACAACCAATCAAAATTTAGTTTCTCTCTCTCATATTAATATATATTACTATTATATTAAATATATATTATAGTAATTATATTTTGTATTATATAAAAATATACTTATTATGAATTATCAATTATAAGAATTTTATACGCATTTAATAATTTTGTTAAAGAATATAATATATAATTATAATAAGTTGAATAATTATATTATTTATTATGTAAAATATAGCTAATATATACTTAACTATATTGTAGAATATTATAACCTAGCTAAATGGCGCCAAAATTTTCAATTTAATTAACATACTATAAAACCTAACGAAACCAGGTTGTAGCTCGTCAAATTGGAGAAGTGAAAGGTCAATACCAGTGCTGAGGAAGAGTTTGGAGTAGTGAAAACAAGGTCAATGACAGCGCTGAGGAAGAGTTTGGAGTTAAAACAAGGTTAATCCCAGAGCTGACGAAGAGTTTGGAGGAGTGAAAACAAGGTCAATATCAACGCCGAGGAAGAGTTTGGAGGAGTGAAAACAAGGTCAATACCAGTGTCGAGGACGAGGTTGAGGGAACTCAAGGAAAATCGATGACCAAGGGGCAATGAGTACTGTAAGTTTGGCACCCCCATTCTCTTTAACCTACAATTTTCATGCCTAGTTTCCAAAGATCTTCTTGTACATTGGCACCCCCATTCTCGTAAAATGGTATAAGATAAGACAAAAAAAAAAATAGCTTAGTCTTTCACATTTTTATCAACCAGCCTCAGGTCTTGGAAAAACTCCCATAATCTACTCACATCTTGGTTGAGGTCTAGGATTTCATCACACATAGCCTTCATCGCATGAGTCTGAAGAAATTGTAGACTTAGCCCAAGTATATGATAGGCTAGGGTAGATCTAATGAATGGAAATAGAGACATAAAATTATTCTTTAATACCTCCACCACAAACATATGCAAGGTGTTGGTTGTTTTTATGGTAAGAAGGTTGATCTTCTAATCTACCTATGGAATTTCCAATTCCAATAAAGGGCAGCTTGAAGGACCTAGACTAACTGATGAGGATTTTAAAGACCTCCTACACTTTGGGCTCTGCAAGACCCAGGAAGGTGATCCCTTAATGCATTTACAACCTCTGCACCATCATCATAAACAACATTAACAACAACATATAATCTCATTTAATAGCTCAACATAATAGGATAATACCGAATAGAATTGGTTGTGTATCAATAATATCAACTATTTGGAGCATGAGATAACTACAACAAAATTTCACAGTATAAGATAGTCATTGATTTTCAATTTGTAGCAAGATCTACGTAAAGGAAAACAAATACTGAACCATACGAATAAGTACAACTTAGATCAGTGCCATATATCCATTGAAGGAGTCAAATTTATAAGCATCTAAGGGTTTATGACATATTTAACACATAACATATAAGATCCTTGATAACATTGCTTTACAATCTCAACAATATGTATTCTAACCCAATACTACTTATCAAATCCTTATACAGAACATATCCACCTACAATCCCATTCAAGCATTTTAATTAATTCCTTGAATTAAAGCTAAAACAAGAATCATACACACCACAACAGTGAGATGAATCTAAAACAACCCCTTGATCATTTTATTCAAAATTCAGATATGCTTGTACAATGGAGAGACATGAGTTTGAATTAATCATATCAATTCAAATGCTAGTACTATCATAAAACATCAAATCCCCATGAATTCAAAACCTACTATAGAATGACTAAAAACCTAAATTGAATTTTCCCTAAAACCATCAGACTTTACAATTTTCTCTGCAACTTCATCTAGACTCGACCAAAAATATCTAACTTGCTAACCTTTACTTCTGGCCTTGAAATCCTTCTTATAGAAAAAGAATGAGCAAACAAGCATCGGGCTAGAAAGCAGATGTGTCACTAGCCAATTGGACCGCCTTGTGATATTCCAAAAATGAATGGCCCAAAAGATCCCACCCAAGGCGTAAAATAAACACTTGGGTTTTACATGAAGACAAAGTAAAACCCCAACCTTAGGCTTTTCCAAAAAACCATAGATGACTAGAGACAAGGCAAGATAAAAATGGAACACAAAGAGCAAAATTTTGAAGTTCCATCACAAGGAAAGGTCTCCTCCAGGCTTCTTGGTAGTGATAACCTCCTCCACACACAACCCTTAAAAATTATGAATAGAGGAATATAATCTTTGAAGAACTCAAAGTTGATTCTCTCTTACCTGATGCAATTAGTCATTTTATCCTTACAAACATTTATAGTGATTACTAGATACATAGACCACCCTTTATAATAGAAGAATTTGGATCATACTTTCCAATGATGGCATTTCATGAGAAAAACTCAGGGTTAAATGAATAATTCCTAGCTAAGTTCTTTAAATCATGTCCAACCATATAAGAGAAGAATGCTACTATGTACCTAGATACCATGGAGAAAGGCTCTTTGGGCTCTTTCATCAATCCATCCTACCTTAAAACATACCAAAAGTCTCCTAGAAACTAGACATAGGAAGATTTAATATGACTTAAAAAAAAATTTATTGCCAAAGCATAAACTTATGATGACTTAACCAGGCCTAGTACACACTCCCTCCTCGCTAACCACTTAGACATATGGAAATTAAATGTAAATCTTCTGCCATTTTTAGTCACGAGGTGTCTAATAAACCAGCTTGGTGGTGCTTTCTACCTTCAAGTTTATTTACTTGAATGAAGAGAAAGTCCTTTGATTACAATTGAGAATACATTTGAGGCCTTGGTTGTGTAACTGGTGGACCATAGTCACATTTTTGAAATTTGTCAAGCAAATTTTGGGAGTTAAAACATTAAGTAGATTTTGATTTCCAGGATGGACACATTTGAACGGTAGTAACAACAAATTGCAATCTATCAAGACTTGATTACCTTATAACCTGTGAAATTCTAACGATAAAATGATAGATTAATCATAATGTCACCTAGGATCACATCACAATGAAAGAACTTCATCCAACATCCTTATGAGTGCAGGTACCACCAAATAGGTATTTGTCAGATCTGTCTTCCTTGAGTGAGGGAAATTCAAGAAGAGAAGAGGAAAGCGAGACATGTAGTATGTCTAAAAGAGGGAGATCAACTAGTGGTCAAAAGATTAGAAGAAAATTTTGTAAACGCATGGAATTTTTTCTTGTTGAAGGGGGGTCATATTCTTATGATGATGAGAGCATAGGCGATGTTGAGGTGCCCTTGAGGTACAAACATCTATGGAAACAATGGGTACCCAAGGAACTTCCTCCAATAAACACTAATTTTTGTGTCAATGAGAGGATATATCGCATAGCACCATTGTCATTACATGGTTTGGGCCTATTTTGCATGGATGACATAAAGGTCTGTTATGAAAAAGTTACTAAATTGATGGAGTATGTCGCGCCCTGTTACAGTTACAAAGATTGGTTGCAATTGGTTCGATATACATGAAGTATGCGTAGGTATGCACTGTCAACAAATTATATACAGCTAAAAGATAATGATCAAAACAAAGGAGTGGCTATGTACATTGACAGAAGGCCAAAAGCAAAAGGGAATATTGCAGGGTTTATAAATAGTACACGACCTGGGTCAACAAATAAGCAACCCAATTGCATATTCGAGGCACGTGAGGGAAACCGTGTATTCGTATGTATGATAAAATAAATAACTGTAGGGGAAGAGTTGCTAATCGATTACAATTTGAATCGCTTAGTTACAAAAATAGTTACTATGGGGGTGGTATGTACTATTTACCATTTTACCCAACCTCCAATTAATGACTCCAATATACCATTTTATTCTTATATTTTTTTTCGTAAGTCTATTGATTTCATTTCGGTAATATTTTTTATATTTAATTTTTGTCATAGTGAGACATTGATCGTATGGAGAAGGCTCCGTCCCAGAGCATAGATCGCGATGTATCTTCATGCACTTCTACCTGATAGGTTTACCTCATTGTAATTGTACAAATTAGATACAAGCAAAATATTTTATTATTATGTTTTTTCATAAGTTTATTGGGTTAATTATGATAATGTTTTTAATATTCTTGTTGTAGTTGACTGATTGGGGAAAGGCACCAGCAGTAGATGAGAGCATCCATAGGGAGGTGCAGTCAATATTATGTGATGATGACATCACTTATTCAACAAACCCTCTCGATATGATAAGGAAGACCCAACAAAATGCAATGAAGAAATCCTTAAGTTGTTATTCATAGTGCCTCAAACAGATGAGATAAGAGAGAGGGTTAAAATATTGACTGAGAGATCACAAAACTTGCAAGTAAGCTGTCATGATGTCTTTAATTATAACATAAGTTCATTCATAGTTTTATATTTTGTACTCTTTTATGTCATGAACTAAAATATGTGTTGTTTTTATAGGATTTTTTGCATCCTCATGATGCTTCTGGTCATGATCAGGGTACTGCAAGTGCTGCCCGAGGAGTAGGGGTTTGTACAAGTGTCCATCCTAATCTTCCTATGCATACATCACATCATCTGACCCCATCATCTGTGCCTATATTGTCGTCTGAAATGTCGACAACACATACCATGAAGGCATCCGTTAGTGCACCTTATGGCAGCGAACACATGCCAGAACATGCATCAAGACATGTACCTGGGGATGCAGAGGCCACTAGTACTGGTGATATTTTAGCAGCATTTCCTAGATCTTCCTGTATTACTAGTACGGGAACATTTCCGATCACATTTGTGGTGACCGAGGATTTCATTCCCATAAAGATAAAGAAGGTCCCAGGTACTTTAAAATGTTTTAATTATTATTATATATAATCCAATTGAAATTTACTTATTGATCACTCTTTTTAGACTATTGATCCCGTGATCATTTTGTAGGAAATGATGTTTTTTATAAACATCATTTGAAGTGATATTACATTGGAGCTCTTTGGGCCCACCATATGTACACGGTGGAATGCCCAAAATCAAAATTTAAAAGATGAGCTCATTAACCATTTAGTTGTGCTCTTCGGTGATAAAACATTCAATTGAACCGAGGTCCTTAAGAAAGCTGGTACCTATCTAAAGTATGTGAGGGACCAATATAGGTCACATTTAGAGAAGAACAAAAAGTACGAGCATCCCCCCATGATTCTAGAGAGGGAGTGGAAGGACCTGGTGTCAGATTGAAAGGAGAAGGTCAAAAGAAAAAGGAAAGACAATTAACGACCAAGGAAGGTGCAGTATGTGATACTCATCAACAATGTAATTATATACTGATTACTCTTTCTTTTTACATAATCTAACGTATTTCAAAATTTTCATAGGTTTCCCAACACATCAAAGGAAACAAAGGAAAGAATAGAAAAAACACAAGAAGCACAAACTTGGATCTGGTGGTTATATGAAATTAGCCGCACAAATTGTAAGAATCAATAAATGAAATATTGCATCCAAATAATAAATTGCAAACAATTTTGGTTTTATCACACCATAGAAGCAAAATTCATGATCTTATGCAAAAATGTAGGTCTCTGAATTCAATAGAGCACCCACAGAAGAGGACCTGAAGATTTCCTTCTAGCAAGGCTATGGAGTTGTGGCTGAACGCCTAAGAGTCTTGACTAGGAAAACACAAACTTCCATTGCATCCAACACACAGGTAAATAAACTCAATAAAGTTTATTTAAAATTGAATACTTGTGCAATTTATCTAATATTAATTTCACCTATAAAGTAATTACATGCCTATTTGTTTTAAAACATTCAAGCAATGATAATATCGAGACATGACATTGAAGTAACCTCGGTGAGGGGTGGAGCAATTTCAACCCGGCATGTATTTTGAAGGTCATGGTGCATCTCGACATTCTTTAGATACTGTAGAGCTGATCAAATACGCTATAATGATCAGCTAGAGAAGTTTAGGAAACAACATGCATTCCGCATTAGGTAAAGAGGACCATTCTTAAAGTTCTTTAAACATATTTAATTGCAATTGTACACCCAACGTAACTGTTCTCAACCCTAGAGCATGTGAGCGGATCAATGTGATGAGCATGATCAAAGCTAGAGATCAGAATATGATGTACCATCGTAAGGAGGACCACTCTCTACAAGTTCTTTAAAACATATTTAATTTCAATTGGTGTATTAATTTAATGTAACTCGTGGTTTCAAACTACAAATCAAGATTTTAGAGGGTGTTTAGTATGTTGTATAGCTTGTTCGTTAACAGAAGTTCAGGAACATGATGTGGACCCATTAGGTAAAAGAGTAAACCACTCTAATGCCTTTTAATTAATGAAATACTTGTATCAATAATAATGTTCTGATACCGTGTTTAACATTTCTTTGTTATTGGCAAGAGGACCCCTTGGCAAGGGTCTGCCACGCGGAGCGCACGACTAGGCATACATTAAGATCACAAGCAAAGGGAAGAACAACTAAAGGGGGAACAAATGATTTAGAAAATGATACTCCACTTCATATTTTTTTAGCTTTAAAATAGAAACAAAAAAAAAAGTGATTGTGATCATATCATAACAACCATATTTTTGATAATATGTAAAAATTGAAAGAAAGAATATTATATGTTAATGAATGAATGTGAATATGTTAATAATGAATTTTTCATAGTGTTAATAATGAATGTTATATGTTATTAATGGATGAATGAATGAATGTTATATGTTATTAATGGATGAATGAATGAATTTTATATGTTATTAATGGATGAATGAATGATTAATGTTATATGATTGGGTATGGGGAATTGAGAGTGATGTGAGGGGGGGAGGAGGGGCCAAATGAGCTTCCATCGTCACGTGTTTGGCCCTGTTAAGTAGAGAATATTAAACTATTCTCAAAACAAAGAGAAGCTCAATAAGGTAATGCACTTTTCAATATAAGAAATGCATCATTTGAAGCATCAAACCAATATGCAAAGATGAAAGAAACTGCTAAATTTTCACTATGGTGGCAGAAAAATGATTCTTTATACCCTGAATCCATGCTCTGCATCATAATTTGAATTTGTTTCTATTCCAATTTTCTGAGTTTAGTTTGTTTGTATGGATTTGTATGAATACCACATTGTGCTGTGTGTGGATTTGGTTTCAAAGCTCTATTTTTTCTGTTTTTAGTGGTGACATAACTCTAAAATTTGACTTTTGTGCATAACAGGTTAGTGGAAAAATTAAAAGCTCTGAAGGGTTTAGAGGCTCGATTGAGATACATACACAGATATTTGGATCTTGTTCTTGATGGGAGACTTCCACTTAACCATGAAATTTTGTACTATCTGTAGGTATGCAAAAGTTTCTCTACTTACATTCATTCTTGATCATAAATGTTGTAAATGATATTAAAGCTTCAAACTTAAGATTCGTTTCATTGTGATGCAGAGGAAGGTGGAAACCTTCTCAAAATGGCTCACAAATGAATATTAGATCAACTTCAAAATGGGTTTCAAAGAACTCATCAAAATTCCACCATATGAGCATGCCCTACCTTGTAGCCTATGCAACTTGGTTTAAGCCACTTTACACTCAAGCTTTCCAAAACACCTACCAAATAAAATATGGATTGAGATACCCTTTTAGGGCCTACACAACATATCCAAAAACCAATAGTGATTCTTTTGGACCAACATATACTTTCAATACACCTACCCTGCTCAAGGCTACTCAATTAGCCTACTTTTACAAAGCAACCCCTCTCTAACTTTATCCCCTAACCATGAAACTTTCAACAGTGTCACAAATTGTCTCAAAACCAAGGATTTTCAAGGTCCTAACCTTCTATGACACCTCTAAGACCCCTGATCACAAAACCCTCCATAAAATGCCTCAAAACTAGGGCTTCTTAGTTCTAGGCCTTCCAAACACTTCCAGATCCTAATTTTAGAATTTTCACCATTAATTCAACATGTATCAACTATTTCAACTCAAAAATATGCCTCTTGTTAAGGCAGATCCTCTACTGCTATACTTTAACCCCCATCCTCATGCACCTTACACTATCAAAACTTGGTGTACACCATATGATTCCTCTTTCCTTCACTTTTAGATTGTTAGATTGGTATGATACAAGTTAATCATGATCCATTTCATTGTTCTCAATCATATATTCCCATGAAATGGATCATTCATCATGAAAAACCCTCAAAACTAGTGCAAATTCTGTGTTTCCTTGAGGACAGTCAATGTATTATACAAGAAATTGATTCCTATTATCTTTCAGAGCATAAAAAGGTTTAAAATCATGCAAATAAAAGTACTTAAGCCATCAAAATGAATCAAACTTCAATAGGAATCAATAGACCATCAAGAAGAACACAAAAGAATGCAAAAACTATAGTTTTACTGCTTTTTCTTGAGAACAGTCCGTACAACACTTGCTCTAAATGATCAACCTCCATACAAATGACTTTTGGAGATTTGTATCACCCTTGCCAAACTTCTCAAACCGTTTGGGGTTGATTAGATTACATAAAAGTGATTAAAACTCCTAAACACTAGTTACCCGCCCAAAGTGGATTTTCAAAAATTTGAATTTCCAAACTTACATTTTATTATTTCCCACTAACTAGAAACATTAAAAAACATTACATTATTATTGTTCAACCTTATTAAAGCATTATAAACCTACCTAATCTCCTAGAACATGATTTTTCCCTTTATATTGCAATTTGGTCCTAGGGTCCTTATTAGGACCCTTAGGACAGTTGACTCCTCTAATGCCTGCATCCACTTCAAAAGCCATTATAGGCTTCAAAAGGTCATAGTTGATGTTTTGATAAGCTGGATAGGTCCTCCTGACCCTTGCAAAATCCTGACCCCTGAAGTTCTCCTTGAAGGGCTTGGGTGCTCCTGTACCACATTGTTATAATGATCAAAATGTTATACTTTGCTATACATTCAAGCATTCTCTTTCCCCCTACCCTTTTCTCTCTCCCCCCTCTTAAGAATTTTCTTTGTCATAAAAGATTCACATCTCTATCTCATTTACAAAAATTTATCTGAAGCGCTAAGAGTGAATAAAGATATGTAAAAGATGATGGATTATGTCTAAACAACAACCTTCCATCTTATAGCTAATTAAATCCTTAATATTTGAATAGTTTAGAGCTCGAATAATGCTTGTATATGCATGTGTAGCAATAAGGGAGCCTATGTGAAGATTAAAATGTAAAACATCACTTTGTTACTTTTCCAGAGGTAGTGAAATGATATTTTGAGTAATACAAACCTACACACACATTGATATTATTTGGAATTGCATTGAGGAATTTTTTTTCTCTTATACCTACCCTCAGCTAGACATGGAGGTATATAATATTGGTTTTTGGGTTTTTTCTGTAAGTAGTTAATTTCACAGAGGAAGACTAAAATCTTCTTAATGTCTTGTCAGGTGTGAAAGCATATGAATCACTTGTTGAAGGCACCATTTTTTATTCATCCAAAAACTGGTTTGTTCTTTTTTTTTATGTTTCTTGCATGTGTTTTTTTAGGCTCTAGAGATGTAGCTCGGCTCTTTCCTTTGCACTTTTCATCTATTTTGATGATTACAGTAGATTGTACTCATAATTTTTCATGTAGATTTATTTGTAACCTTATTTTCCACCAATAAATTTGCAAAGCAGTCACATATTAAGGACCATTTCACTAACTTGTAGTCATCCATTACTTCATATGTTGCAGGTTGTGTCTGTGTGCCAATAAATCCTGATGATTGTGAGAACTTTAATCCTACAAGTGTACCCAATATTTTTCAAGTAAAAGTCTTACCTTATTTTATAGTACTTTAAATGGTTAATTGAAGGTGTTTCTTTAGTTCTGAGATAGTTGTACCCTGGATTAAAATGTGGTATTGGATGGGAAGTATAATGATAAAACTGAGGTCCATTGAACACAAATTACAAACATAATTTACTCGACTATGAATAGTGTTACAATTATAATTATTTCTCGTTTACCTACCTTTGCATTAATGAAAAAGATAGTAGATATTGGAAGGTCATTACATGTCTCATGTATGTGTTAGTATTTTAATTTTGTTTAAGTTGTTCAAGAGCTTGATTAGGTCAAGAATATGTTCTACAAGCTCTGTTCTCTTGACACTGCTTAGCATTTTCCCTACCCAATTTCTTTTCAATCTAGACATTTCTTAACTCCTTCCCTTTTTAGCCCTTGGTTGTTCTCAAGTGTAATGATTTTTCTATGCATCTTGCATTCTGTAAGTATGATCAGTCATCTCTTATGAAGCATGGATAACCTTTCATGGAATTGTTGTTGTAATTAGACAATTGCCATTGTGAGAATAATCATTTAATTTGTATGGAAGTAAGTCTTTTTCATATTATTTGACTTGGTATTGTAAACTTGTCTTTGCAAGATTCTCTAGGGGGAACAATAGAACTGTGATGATAGGTAGAGTTGTACAACACCATAAATCATTTGGCATTATCAATATATTGCTTATAGAATACTCTGTGCAAGTAAAATGGAATGTGTAATGACAATTGGTCTCGAATTCAAATCTGAATATAAGTACATTATACACAAGAAGATGGTATCTATTCTATGATTTAAAGAACCCCAAAATAAGAAAATTAATAGGTTCCATTTTTTTACTTGCTCTTAGACACTTGTTTAATTGGCGAGACCCTCAAAATGTCTTGCTAATAACCAGTAGTGTTCAAAACTCCTGAAGAGGTTAGATCGGCGTGACATTGGATCTGTCTTGCCAATGGAAGTCATCAGCAAGACATGGACTATCAGAGTGAGTTTTCTATCTTGTGCCGATTATTGATCTCTCACTGATGGGTTGGCTTTGGTGGTCATCGCCAAGAGTCTCTGTGATGACATGGTGTAGGTCTATTTAAAACTCCTGAAGAGGTCAGATTGGTGTGACATTGGATCTGTCTTGCCAATGGAAGTCATCAACAAGACATGGACTATCAGAGTGAGTTTTCTATCCTGTGCTGATGATTGATCTCTCACCGATGGGTTGGCTTCGGTGGTCATCGCCAAGAGTCTCTGCGATGACATGGTGTAGGTCTATTTAAAACTCCTGAAGAGGTCAGATCGGTGTGACATTGGATCTTTCTTGCTGACGGAAGTCATCGGAAAGAAATGGACTATCAGAGTGAGTTTTCTATCCTGTGCTAATGATTGATCTCTCACTGATGGGTTGGCTTCGGTGGTCATTGCCAAGAGTCTCCGTGATGGTACATTTCAATGAATATTTTTTTAAAATTGCATTGTTTGTTAAATTTTTGATGAAACCCACCTGGAATCACTAAAAAGGTCCGACAAAGCCGTTATAGCCGCGAGGCTTAATCAGAACTCCCGCCCATTTTGTTGAAATGGCAATGAGTTTGGTGTTGTTTTGATGCTGGAAGAACCATTGCAATTGCATTTTGGTTGTAATTCATCAATGGATACACGAAGTTTTCATCGATATTAGATGAACATCGAGTCATTTTATGATGCAGGCGGTGACAAATCGCACCATTATTTACGTTTAATTCATCATGAGAAAAATAGCGAATTTTTTTCATCAATTCATCAATTGTCGACAAATGTTTGTAAAATGAGTGAACTTGTTGTAGAAAAATGGAGTCGGTGATGGTGAACAGTTTTTGCATCATAGCTATTTCAAAAGCACTTGTTTTGGAAGGCTTTCAACCATAGCAACAAAAGCTGATGAACTATTTGAAAAAATGCTTTGGTAGAAATTTATCAAAAGAAATGGTAGTATAGACAAGGGTAGTGAAGCTGTTTGAAAAATGCCTCAAAGAAATGTGGTCTCATAGAGATGCCATGACAAAGCAAATGCAATTGGCGGTGATCCTAATTATTAGTTATGCAATGTGGAAGTAATTGCATAACTACCGCCAAAATTGACTTTGTAAAAAGCCTGTTGTAATTGATTTTGAAAGATGTGCAATGCAATGTAATCAATGATATGAATACTGGCTACAAGAAATCTATTTTTTACAATTTATTGATTAAAAGCTTTATTTAATTTGCTCTCTATATCTCTATGCTATGGAAATGCCTTTAATTTTTTTAAAAAAGTTTTATCTCTTGTTCTACTTTTTTTAACCCTTTTTTTAGATCTAATTTTTTTTCAAAATTTTCTAGACTTTTTCTCCATTTTTTCAAAAAATCTTATACTTTTGGTTTGACAATTTTTTCCCCAAAATATTTTTGCTACTATGGTATAAAAAAATATCTTTTTGTAATATCAAGGATACTTTTTGAAACTTCCATGCATTGCTAATATAAAAGGAAAAGTCTTTTGCCTAATTTGCATGCAGCCATGCTTTTAACATTGTCAAAAAGAGAAAAAATTCCTGAATGATGCAAATTCATGGCCAAGCAATTCTAACTCTTTGCATGAGAGAAGAGAGATGTTGGAGAGTACATAAAGTCAGTGAGAACAAAAGTGTAATGTGTTTTAGTTTGTAGTATTCCTCTGTTTCTCTACAGATGTGTGATAAATTTTGAGTTCAATGATGCAAAACAATTTTTGAAAAAAGAAAGTTGTGTCACAATCCGCTTTCAATCTAGCAAGCAAAAATGAAAGCTCAACCTCTTGGAATTAAAATTATTGTTTGCAAAAAAAATGAATAAGAATGAGGTAGTTAAGGTGTTTGAAGTGATTTAGACGTCACTTTTAGGGTTCCCTTGGGTGTGGGTCAAAGTCAAACTCCATAAAACATTATAAAAATGTTCAAAAAAAGACTTTTTTGGATGCCTAGGCATGCGGGTTTTGTCTTGGTTTGCTTGGGTTCTATTTGGGTTTTGCTTGAGTTCTCTTAGGTTCTGCTTGGGTGAACCAAAACCAAAAATGGACCCTGGTTGAACCCATAGGCAAACCGAACCAGGACCCGCACCACTTGAGCGAACCAGAACCAAAACCAAGGCTAAAATAGAAGAACCTGAAAACATAGATAATGTGTCAAGAAGTTGACTACTTCATCTACTCTGAATATTATGTTTTGCAAGTGTTACATGAAGATTATGTATCCTTTTCTTAATTCAGTTGTTCCAATCAAAGGATTAAATATAAATTGGAATTTTTTTATCAATCATTTCATGGAATACCAATTGAAAACGTGTTTTTTTCTTTTAGATACTTAGTTGTTTACTATCAATCAATTAATTTATTCAAGACAAACCTTGAAGAACAAAAATGATCAATGCTAGGGCTAACCAATTAATAATTATACACGTGAATAAGTCAAGCATGTACATGTATAAGGGAAGCACAAGTAGTCACAAACACGTAAGCCTTGAAGTATATACATGAATACATAGTATACACAACTTAATACAAAGTATATGCACAAATACAAGGTATACACATGAAAATGCGTAAGTCACAAAGTATACATTGGAACACACGTAATTCAAAAAGTATACACGTAAGTTGTAAAGTATACACTTGAATACACGTAACTCATATCTATTGAACTATGAATTTATAATGCAAATATGGACACCATCGATAAAAAATATTTGTATTAACCAAATAGCCATGTATGCATACATCAATATATGTTGATATAAGTATAAAATATAGTTACAAAATAGCCATATAGGATTACGAGAATTCCATATAGGCATACAATGTCAAATATATCTAATATAAAATATGTACAAAATTGCCATGTCTAGGCATAGAACAAAGGGCACTGGAATCAAAATTCATTTCTCTCCATGCTCTGGAAATAAATTCTTTCCCTTTGTTTGGTGATCCAATGGCGATAAGTCCGTCACTCATTTCTATTGTGCTCGAGGAGTGCTCTTGCTCCTCCTCCTAGAGTTTAGCTCTTGGTGAAGTTTTAATTGTTACAATAAGAAGTAAAGACATTAATATTTAGAAATTACATTATAAAAAATGATATATTTAACAAAATAATTTCTTACGGCCATCTCACGATCACTCTCCATGATGGAAATATTTACACGCCAATGCTAAGGTGTGTTCAAGCTCTGTAAAACCATCCAAATAGGAATTAAACTATGAATCAGTAATGGTTTGATTTTTCACTAGAAATAACATCTATAACAACGAATGTGAATTGAAATTTAGTAATTTTCCTCATACCTCCCCTATCAGAGCCATCAAGGATTGTATAGCAAATGAAACATCGATATCCATTGCCCTCATAACATTTGGAGGTGTTTTTGTCACCAACATTTGAATATTAAACAACAAATTATTCAATCACAAAAAAGTTACAATACCGATCCACATCATGACATATAATGTATGAGATCTAATGAAATTTTTTTCTAGTACCAGTATTAAACTATATATTTCTGATTATCATGCTTACTATTTTCCCTATCCATATCTTGTTTGAAAGGACTTGTTTTTAGGCTTTTACCCATAGCAACAAGCCACTGAACCATTTGATTAAATGCTTTCATAGACATGTACGATAACTATGGTGGCATAGAGAAGGAAGTGAACTATTTGAAAAAAAGCGCCAGAAGAAATGGTGTCTTGTGGTGATGGCGTGCCATTACAAACAAATGCACATTATCCTAAAACAATGTGAAGATGATGATAATGTGACTAAAGGATAAAGGTTTAAAACAAAAATAGGAACAAAGCCAAGGAATGTTTTAGATGATGTACTAGGTTGTATAGCAAGATTGTATGGATTAAGATGATTGCATTTGGAATGACTAACCTTAAGACTGGATGGTGTCTTGGAGGGACCTATATAAGTAGATTAGAATTCTTAAACCAATGACAAGGGAAAATCAAACCCAACAATAGTCATGGAAGAATAATGGATTGATTTTGGTAAAGGATGGGAGACATGAGGATTCTTGGCATATGATCTTCAAGGACTATGCCGCATAGGAAGAATTTTTTTTCTCCTCGGTATGGGTATGAATAATGTTATGAAAGCTATGCCATGATATTTCATGAAGAGTGTATGACCAAAGGATAGAGATGTCAAGAGTTTTTCTAAAGCATAATTTATATTTGTCCCCAAGCCTTATCAAAATCAAAGTAGGTGGGAAAATGGATGGAAATGATAGGGCTTAGATTGAGAGATGGAAATTTCATAGGAAATGTCATATGAAGGGTATGGGAACTGAGACAACTTTCCCCCAAGTGTAAAAGTCCACATAGATAATTTCTCTTACACATGATGCCTGTTTGCTAGGTTTTCATCATGCTACTTATCCAAAGCACCATAAAAATGGTTTTCACTATTGGACAAAATATTTATCTTTACTATTTTTCTTGATTTTTTTGGTGTCACCAAGATGCCTGTTTGTCAGGTTTTCATCAAGGTGACAATTTTTTTGATTTTTTAATTTTTTGTATTTTTGATATTTTCGGATGGCCTTAGTATTTTAGTTGATCATTGAATGTTTTGAATCAATTGATGGTGTTGATGTAGAGACTGGGGCCATGATATTCCAATAATGAACTTTATGAAGCAATTGCCCCTTCACGATCATAGCGCTTGCATACAACTGATTGATGTCATTGTGATCCTTTTTTATACTACAGTTGGCCTTATCAAAATACGCACATTGCGGTAGAGTTCCATGAGAGTCCTTATGATAAAGAGTTGCTACCAAGATGTGACAAATTTTTGAGGTAAATGTGTTTTATACTTTAGGCACAATTTAGGATTATGATGGATGATGGTAGATGTGGAAGGGTTGTTTGGATGTTTGGATGAATCACTTTTTTATTTTTCAAGCTTGGGATGTTGGATGGCGAAGTTTGGAATGTTGATTAGGATAGTGTTTGGAACCAACACTTTTATATTCCTTGCTTGATGACCATTTTGAAGGAGGTGGAAATTTATTATATGTGGTAGTCCTCTTTTCTTATGGCTCCACATTTTGATTGACTTTTGGATTTGGCATATTTTCTTTTCTTGATCCATTTTTCTTAAGGAAACATTTTAACTTCATTTGTCCAATGAGCTTTTTGTTTGATTCAATGGCCTTTGACATTTGATTTTGAACTTTGGATTTGCAATAATTTTCTTTTAATTGGTTCCAAATGGAAGGTTTAAGATATTGGGAATGACAATTTATGGTATGGATGGAAGGAGTGTTGGCAACAACCTTATGAAAAGGACTACTCATGGCCCCCATTTTGATGTTTGTATCAGATAAAGTTTCCCCCAATATCAAGGAGGTACCACTAACATCATTAGATTCTCCAACTGAGGAATAGCCAAGACCTTGATGTCTAGGATTTGCATAAAATTGTATGGGTTCTCAAATGCCTTGCTCATGTATGCCTAGTCCTCTTCCTCGATACTGCATTCTTTAAAATATTCTCTTTGCAATGGGGTATTTGTCATTTTGGATGCAAGATGTAATCCCATCATTTTTTATGTGGAGATCATTACTTAGTATTTTCTCATTTGCAAAAAATCCTGCTCTGACAACGATAGATGATCCTAGCTGATAAGATGTCATAGCTTCATTGACATTCGGGATAAATTTTTGATTAACATATTTGGTCTGATTTTGTGACATATCAGATTTAGATCATTCTAGTGGTGCTTCCAATTTGATTTCAAAACCATCTTTATGGTCATTGTCATAGATTCCTATGAATTCAGCTATAGCTTGATCATTTGCGAATATGTCTAGAATAGGAGATTCTTGTTCTAGAGGAAGATCATCTATGTGTCTTGTGGGAGAAATTGTCTCATCTCCAATGGTGGAGGTGGTTGAAATGTGGATTTCATGAAAAGGGTTAAGATTTTGATCTATGATTGGGCTATCATGGATAACTTGATCTTGATTTTTTTTGAGGTTTATTTCGTCATGCTTTGGGTCATGCTCTTGACATATGTTGAATGATTTAGTCAATGTAATGATATGATTTTGTTCAATGGACTCAATATTTGGACATGGAAACGATGGAGTTTCAATGGAAAGATCCTTTTTGGGATTGGTAGGAAATAGCGAACATGATTGTGATAGATGGCTAGATGGTGTAGGAGTAGAAATTTAACTAGATTGTCTAACTTTCTTTTCATTTTGGAGTTGAACAATTTTCCTTGCTAGTCATCCTTGGAGAGAATTAATTACCATAGTCTTATTGGATGGTATAGTAGATTGGGATGTAGTGGATTAGAATGGATTAGTGGAAGGTTGACTAGTATAGGATGTAGAGTCTTGGTATGGATTAATGAATGGTGTACTAGGATAGGATGTGGTGTCTTAGAATGGATTAATTAATAAT
This sequence comes from Sequoia sempervirens, assembly GCA_007258455.2. Taxonomy (NCBI): domain Eukaryota; kingdom Viridiplantae; phylum Streptophyta; class Pinopsida; order Cupressales; family Cupressaceae; genus Sequoia; species Sequoia sempervirens. The sequence continues at coordinate 8,513,004 of VDFB02353493.1, forward strand.
GGGCTAGAATAGGACATGGAGGCTTGGAAGGGATTAGTGGAAAGTTGGTTTCCCTTGTCAAGGTTAGGATAAGGGTAATAAGTGGAAATTTGTTGTGGATTAATGGCATAGATTGTGCTCAAGGACTCTTGATAGTGAGGGTATATGGATGGAGGACTAGGGTTTATGAGTTGTTGGTAAGAGGGATAGATGGGTGGTTGACTATGGGTTGTGGGTGATTGGGATAGATAATTAATTCAATGTCTCTTGAATTATATGGCTTGTTGGGCTTGACCATTATAGATTAATTGGTATTCAACTTGACTAGAAAGCATATCAAGGTGAATTGAAGACATGGTGGTGAGGTGAAGTATAGAAAATGATAGTGCAAAGGTATGGATTAAGCCTAAGGTATGCAACCTAAACTATGCTTTTGGTATTTTGAGGATAAAAGATGTCTAGTGTATACAATAAGACTAAAAGTGATAATGGTAATGTTGGATGTTGTGAAGTCTAAAATGGAGGAAAATGTTCTTTTAGGTCTAAAATGTTGTGGCATGAAGGATACAAATGATTAAGAGGTGATGGATACCTATAATGAACTTGAGGGCTTAAACACTTTTGAAAGATGTAAGAATAGGATTACTAACTATCCAAGGGTAAACCAATGTTTCAAATACGATTGCCAAATGGTCTTTTTCTAAGACAAGTGAAAAAAGTGACATGGCGAGTTTCCCAACTAGACTTGTGAATATGAAATTATCACCAAAATGACAAAGGACGAAGTTAAAAAGTGACTTGGTCAAATGACAATATTTTGTTGAAGCAATGATGTGTGCCAAGGTATAGAGAGTTCTCCTATCCTAAAATCCACAATTTGTCAAGCCTAAAAGTCTAAAAAAGGAACCCTAATGGGATGTTGAGGTATGCAAGCAATGAGGATGCTAAGGTACCTAAAATGGTGACCTAATAATGGAATGATGATATGCAAGGAGAATTGAGCAATTTTTTGGTTTTAAACAGGAATCACAACAAGAAGTTGGTCTAAAAATGGATTTCAAGAGTTTGACCTGATTTTGGCAAGAGTTTGACCTGATTTTGACTATTTGGTTTGAAAATGTTGCATGGTGTAATGTTGTGAAGTGTTGCAATTTTCAAGTGTAAGGTTTTTTTGCTTGTTTGTTTGAAAGACACACACATAATACATAAGCAGACACATTTTTTTTTGAGTTTGATCTTGACAAACACTTTGAAAACACTTTGTACAACCTAGGCTTCTCAAGAGATACCAGTCGCTAGATCCCCACTTGGATTTCTCCAACCGCTTAAACAAGGCAGACAACTGGAGACTTGATGGAACAAAACCCCCCTTATAGTGCACTCACTTCTCGGGCTCACCAAGTCTCAATTCCCTACAAGGAGGAATTACCATCTCTACATAATGCTTAGTGAAGACGTGAGGTGGATTCACAACGATTGTTGTTGCGCTAGCAAGTGAAAGGGGATTTTGGCCACTAAAACAAAGGTTCATAGTGAATACCCTGGGACATGGCACCTCACGAGTATCCAACAAGCCACTTAAGGCTTTAATCACTTTACTAGGGGCTCTTATAAGTTTTATAGTAGGTACCCTATTTTGAGCAACACTGCATTGCTAAGGACTACATACCATGAGGACTTGACGGTTTATTCTTATCCTTTTATATACCGGCCCGAGTGAGAAACCAGTTGGAGTCATTCCCTCTTGTGAGGCATACCCCTCTAAAGGTAACAAAAATAAGACAAAGATGTTTTTGATCACCCAAGATCGCACAAAGTGCAAGGAGAGTGCATACACAAACACCTTTGCCTCACACTTGCAGAATGTTCATTTTAATTCCAAAATCCAAATGTGTGGGTGGTTATACAAAATTTCTAAAGGTGTTTCTGATTCTCAAGATCACCAAATGGCACAAGAGAAGCACATACGTACATAGAAACAAAATGAAAACCACAAGACAACACAAGCACTAGTAAGTTTTAAACCTACTTATGATGTCAAATCTTGGAAAACACTAATGTTCTTTTTAAACCCACTAATCGTGCTATGTGAAAAAGGCACGTAAGATAAAGCAAATGAAAGAGAGAGCCTTGCAAAGCACAATTAGTAGTTTTGAACCTCCAATATTTGACAAATGACAGTGGAGGTTTTAAATTTCAAATCTTGGACCTACAAACCTAAAAAAATAGTCAAAGATTAGTCACAAAAATCAAGATTAAACTAGACAAGATAATGACATTAATCTACTTAACAAAAATGAAAATCTAAACTAAACTAAAATAGTCTAACCAAAGATTAAAACTAGAATTAGTCTAATGTAAATTAATTAAAACCATAATTAATCTAATCTAAATTAATGGAATTTAAAATTCAATCAAATATTAATTAATTAAAACTAAAATCAAACTAATTGCAAAAAATCTAATTACCAAAATTAATCTAAAATTAGAAAAAAGAAAAAAAATCTAACTAAATTTATAAAAAACTAAAAATCTAAAGTGAAAAAAACTAATTATCAAAGTAAATTTAAAATTAGAATTTTTTTGAAATCTAACTAAATTTTTAAAAAATTAAAAATGAAATTAAAAAAAATTTAATCTAATTACCAAAGTTAATCTAAAACTAGAAAAAAATTAAAATCTAACTAAATTTAAAGGAAAATCAATCTAAATGAATATTAATCTTAATCTAAGTTAACTATGAAAAGATTAAAATCTAAATTAAAGTAAATTAGCAAAATCTCCATCCTAATAAAAAAAAAATTAAACTAAATCTACTGACAAGAAATTTAAACCCCCTCATTATCTAAATTAAAAAGTTAAGTTAAAAAACTAAGTGAACATTCTAAGTAGTTGAAAATCTAAATAGTTAAAAATCTAAGTTAAAAAGTTAAGATAAGAATCTAGGTTAAAAATCTAGGTTAAAAATCTAAATTAATGATCTAAGTAGTTAAAAATCTAAGTTAAAAATCTAAAAGTTCTAAGAATCTAAGTTAAAAATTTGAATTAAAAATCTATAATCTAATGGAAAATCTAATTAAATTAAAGTCTTATTAAAAATATGTATCTAATTAAAAGCTAATTGAAAATTTAAATTAAAATACAAAAAAATAAAATAAATCTAATTAAAATCTAAATGAAATTAAAATATGACTTAAATCAAAACCTAAAATAAATCTGAATTAAAGTGGACCTAATTTAAAGAAAAATAAAAATTAAATATAAATTAGTGACTGTAGTGTGCTCAGTGAACTGTTAACGGCGTGCTCAACGAACTATCAATGACATGCTCAACGAAGTGTCAACGACGTGCTCAGTGAACTGTCAATGGCGGAAAGCTCTCATTCACACGACTTTAATGATAAGAAGATAGAGTCGCTTGTTGACTACTGTAACCGTTTGTGTTGATGAGGTTCATCACAAATTTATTGAATGCACTCCATGTGTGCAACCAACTTTTGGCATAGAATGAATGCACTCCCTATGGTCGAGCAACTTTTGACGCAAGATGAATGCGCTCTGTGTGACTATTGGAAGATAATTAATGAATGCACTCCAACTTGGAAGTAATATGACAAAAGCTGGAAGGAGTGTGCAAACTTTTCTTGGCCACAATCCGTCCTACCAGCGTGCCAAACACAAGACTGTGCAAAGTGCGGTTTGTTTGTCTAGCTTGTGGGCTCCTCATATTTGCATCTTGATAATGTGCTTTTTTTTTTCTTCAAATAATGATGATTTATGTGGCTATAATCTCCTCTTTCTCTAGTGGCTTCAGTTCAGTAAGTTTCCATCATTTAAAATTGTGATCTTTGGTAATCTCCTGATAGGCAGTGACAATCATCATCCAGTGTCCTCTGCAATGGTTTATGTTTTTCATGGAGGCTCACATAAATAGAAATATCTTGTGGTTGCTACTTCTTCTTAGGTAGCCTAAAAATAACAACAAATAAATATGATTACTGGCACAACAATTTTAGCACATGGGCGATTACTTTGGATTCAAAGTAATCGCCCATTAGCACATGATGCTTGGCTTATTTTGCTTTGATTTAATGTTGCAATGTAACTTATGCATTCACATTGGGTCCTAAGTATTCAAAATATGAGGTCTTGTGAAGGTGTTGTGTTATAACACATTTCTACACATTTCTAGACTCTTTTGTTACAATTCACACAAAAATCACTTTTTCATCACTTATCAAGTCCTATTTTGAATATTTGTAAAGTCTTGTAACAAGATTTCATGCTTTTCTAGGATTAATTTCACTATTTACACCTTTCTTATGCTTTATTTGACCCCTTTATGCACTCATAAGGCTTAATTAAGTGTGTTTTTGAATGTAAACCCGAAAAAAACATTAAATGCAACTTAATTCCTGACACCCACTGACAAGTCCATGGTGGGACCCATTTGCCATGGGTGGCGAATGAGTCCCTCTTGGCTCCAAATTCAAAATATTTCAAATTTTCTTTTGGGTTTTTATTCAAAATTACCTTATGTCAACATGTGATGAGGTATCATTGGGTTACTAAGGCACAAGAGTGTATAAATAAGTGTTTTCCATCCATTTTACACCTAATTCACTCACTAATTCATCTAAGCACTTTGCATCATTCAATCAAGCATCATTCTTTGAACCAAGAATGTTAGACATTGAATAACATATGGAACAAGTATCACTTCACTGATACTAAATGCTTTCCCATCATCCCTTAAAAACAAAATCCCTTTATCATGCCATAATTGTAGAATTCTCCATTCTCACTATTGCATGATCCCTCCCATCATCTATCTTGGCTCATTCTTACCTCACATTTAGTGGGGGTAAGAATTTGTTAGCCTCATCCTAGAAATGCATTTGTTCTTGTCTCTTAATTGCGTTATTTACCTTCCACTTATACTACTTGAGATTGAGAAGCCAATAAATTCGTTAATGGTTGAATAACATTTGCATTACTAGCTCCTTTTACATGGTCATTTTTCTTTGATTTGACTTTATGTGCATATTGTGTTCCCTATAATGTGTGTTTGATGTTCTCTCTCTCTCTCTCTCTTTGTGCACTTCCTCTATTTGTACCTCTATTTTTCTATATGTCGTCCATTGCCTTTTTCGCTTTTGCTTTTTTGTTTTCCTTTTTGGGGATGACACAAAGCGTTGAGATGCCCTATGTCTCTTCTATGTTGACCCAAAAGGTCTGTTTTCTTTTTTTTTGTTTTTTCTTTTATGTTTATCTTTTGGGGATGACGCAAAGCATTGAGACGCCCTATGTCTCTTCCATGTTGACCCAATCGGTCCCTTTTCCTTTTACTTTCTCTTTTCTTGTGTTTTTCCTTTTGGGGATGACGCAAGGCATTGACACCAAAATGTCTCCTTCATGTTGACCCAAAAGCTTTTCTTTTTCCTTTTCATTTTCTTTTCGCTTGTATTTTCCTTTTGGGGACAATGCAAAGCGTTGAGATTGCAATGTCTCTTCCATGTTGACCCAAAAAATACTTTATTTTTCATTTTTTTTGCTCTCTTTGTGTCATTCTTCTAGTTCTATGTGCTTTGGGGGATGATGACAGTTCCAAGCTCTTTCATAAAAACATTGTAGCAAAGAACATACTGACTCCAAATCCTATTGGAAGTGGAATTACTCTGAGAGGGGGGGTGAATCAGAGTAATATATAAAAACTTTTTTTTTTTACTTGAAATGCAGATTTGAACTTTCTAACCTTGAAAAAATGAGTGACTTGTATATGCAATGTGACAACTAAGTTTTGAATGATTGTTTTCCAATGACTTGAACAAACATAACATGAATTCTTAACAACTCATATCAAAGCATGATATACATTGTTCATATAAAGCTGAATGAACAACTTTTTGATGCTTTCTTTTACACAAGACACCAACTCACTTATGGAAGAATTTAATATTCATACAATGAACATGAACAATTGAACATTGATCTTAAAGACAACTTGAAACTGCGATAAAGTATCATAGCATTGCATAAACCATTTTAACATATAAAAAAATGAGAACTTAAACAAGATAATCACAAACCACACAAAAGAGAGACATAGAACTTTGACGAGTGGAAAACCCTCTTAGGGTAGAAAAAACACTCCAAAATTCCTTATAGGCTTAATTCCAAACGTATTACAATGTTTTTCAGAGCACCAACATAGTAACAATGTGGAGCACCAACTTCAATAAAAATGTGGAGCACCAACTCCAATAATAATGTGGAGCACCAACTCCAATAATGATGTGAAGCACCAACTCCAATAAAAAAATGAAGAACCCACTTCAAGTTAGAAGCACCAACTTCTTTTGAAACAAAATCTCATGATAATGCAAACTATTAGGACCTTATAACTGCTTTAAATATTTGTAGTCACAAAATATCAATAGGATACAAAATGATATTTTCCATAAAGCCCACTACAAAATTTATTTGCATATGAGAGTACAAATACCCTCACTGAAAATCTTTATGTAATATGTGTAATACAACTAGAGACATACGCAACATAAATCCTCTTTTCACCTTTTTCAAATATAAAAGATATCACTGTAATAAACCATCATACATTTTTTTCAACAATACTCTATTTTTTCTTATATCTTCTCATCACCGAGTCACAAATTTTAGACATGCATTTATACAAAGAATAGAAAATAGTTTTCCTTTGCAAAAAACCATATCCAAATTAACCAGGGTTTTGATAAACTAAAAAATAATGTAGTTGAATCGTGATACCCATAATGGGTTCATAAGAATAACCATAGAAATATGAAACACTTGAGTATAAACTCGGGTTAAACAAAAACTGAAACTAATCTTCAACAAATTCTTAACCACAAAATCGGTTGCTTAAAACCAATGCAAGATTTTCTAGATTGAAAACCAAATACCTTTCATGGAGGCAAAAACATTACCAGTTCGATGTGAAAACTCCATAACGGTCTCACTATATAGCTCATCAAACTTCCAACACACAGATAAGCTCGTAAACCAGTTGTATACTATAACTGCACATTCTCCATGGTGACGTTGGGAAGTGTCTTCAGAGAGAAAACAACATAATGAACTTGCCCTAACTCCTTTCGAAGCATTGATAATGTTTGAAGTCCGAAACACTTAACAAACATTATAATCACTTTAATTCCATTGTCAAGGAACCGACAACATTATTACCAATATCAAATGATGCTTGTCGACAAAAACTTGATAACAAATGTTATTGTTGTGTGACTTTGGTGAAGTCAACTTGCTTGTAAATACAATGAGGTCAAGACAAATAATAACATGGTAAGCTCGATATAATACGGTATGCTCAGTTGAATGAAAGGTGAAACAAAAATGTGATCACCAATAGAATGATAGTCAGTAGCTATTAAATGGCTTCCATTTTAAACACAAATAAAAGGCCGATGTGTAAACATTATGTAAAGTGGTATGATCGGCTAGAATTTGAAGAATATTAAAATGTAAACCATATCACTTGTGAGGAGCCTAAATATTCCAAATCAAGGCCATGAATGGATTTAACTTAGAGTCATCAAATATAGCATATTTTTTCTATAAGAAATGCAAACCATTCTATATTTCATTGCCTCTTGTTATGAATGTCACCATGTAAACCATCAAAGTGCAAATGTTAAAGTATTGCCTTTGTGAAGAACACAAAATTATGCGCCAAACCTGTAGATGCCATTTTATAATCCCATATTTGTAACAACCTCCACAGTGCTTATGTAATAACTAAAGTCAGCCATGCCAAACAACCTGTATGAAAGAACAACTCCATTGAACAAATATACATCCTTTGCACATGAATCCAACAATCATTACCACAAGACAAAATTGAAGATAAACCATCAAATCATTGCCCATTTAGGAATCACTGAATAATCCAAGTACTAAAACATCAATAGCCAATTGCACCAATGAATATGCCAATGCCAAACCCCAATGAATATGCCAATGCCAATAACCAATCAGTTTTGACATCAAGGACAAATAGCACAAAAGATAAGTCAACAAACTCCCCCTTTGTCCTTGATGGAAAAAACTGAGTCATTTGAAATGAAGTGCCAACATCTGAACCACAATCAACTCAAGTACACTCATATTTCTCCCCCTTTTTGTCACAAGGACAAAGGGTAACAGAGGAGAATGTGAAATTCCATGAATAAAAACAACTGAAGCCAACCAACACATATCCATCAGAAAATAGCAGTCAAACATCAAATCATTACTTTAGACATAAGAAAATAACTTTTTTTCATATAACGCCTTGTATTCACATGAGAAAACACAATAACTCTAGCATCCATAATACTGATAACATGTAAATATCATAAAATCAAGTATTGTATGCACCAATTGCACAACCTGCAAAGAGAAACTCACTATCAAGAGCACAAAGGAATATCATTGGTAAGCACCCCAAAAATAAATACCACTTCCATACATCAATAACAATCTGAGAATGCATAGATCACCAAGTTGTATTATAATCAATCACCAACCATATTCTATATCATGAAATATGCAAGAAACCTCTCCCTATGACAAAAACCAACTATAACAAAATATATCAAAACCGGTATCATAACTCCTTTCTTGAACAAAGATAGCAAGTAGAAACACAGTTAACCAAGTTGTTTTAGATGTAGCCCTAATTAAACAACACCACACTATGCACATTATAAGCATAAATTTTTGAATACTATGAAGAATATGAACATTGTCAACTAAATCTCATAAGATCATCATATCATGCCAAAACCAACTTCCTTTTGTATAGCAACAAATCACTGTCAAGCATGAATCGAGGAAGCATATCAATAATTATTACCACATTGTCACCTATCATACCAATTATCCTGAACCATATCTACAAAATAATGATCAACTGCATGAACTAACAAAGTACTATCACCTGCAAGCTAAATACCATGAACTGCCAAGTAACAACAAAGCACTATTATACCAAAGCAACTATTCCATTTTCAATGCATTATCTTTTGTGAAAGTTCTGTAGGAGATAACAAAAAAAAACTATCATCTTGTATACTATACTGTCAGCATACAAAAATAACTGTCATAGATAGGCAATATACAAATCACTGTTTATCATCTACATACTCACTGTCAAAATACTAGTATTGCTACCATACCCCTGCAAACACCTTACATTTGCAACAAACAAAAAATAATACCACTAGAAAATTGTGACTGATATTAATCAATTGCCTGCTTATTTTTGACCTGTGTCCAAGCAACAAATTTTTCTTTCACTAATGGTGTCCTATCTTAAGTAACCATCTCATGAAACCTGAAACAATTTGGCTTTCCAATTTGAACATTAGACAATTGTTATATCAACCATAATATCAAAATGCACATAATACCATCCTGTGGAATATTCAGAGATGAATCAATGCGTAAGGAAACAAATGGTGCAAATAGATAAGAATGTCTCCCCTTAAAACATAGCACTGAAATGTCACTGAGCCAATAAGAAAACAAGAATTTCCAACCAGTTGAATTCACTTCACACTGTCCAAGAATGTGAATAGGCATTTTTCAAAAAAAAAATCTTGAAATCATGTTTGACATCATACTGCGGTCATGGTCCAAATATATTTTCCAACACAATCAAGTCCACTACCAATTTTTCAATCAAGATAATACTATGAAAAAATTTATGAAGGAATGCCAACAATACCAAGCTAAAACATAGACATAAACATGAAAATATCTTCCACAACAGTCATTAAAGCCTTATGAAGGATGGTATACATCATATACCAAGTACCAATGCCAAGAATAATCCATACTTGTTACATGTTCATAAACTTGACAATCCAAGGTCAAGAATATATCACAAATGCCACTATCAAAAGATTGTCAATGTCAAGATCATAAGATTTAACAAGCAGTTATGTCATACTGCCATATGATTCCTCAATCAAATATCATTGCATAATGAAAAATGATACCAAGACCAAATAAAATATCCTTATCACTGCCAAACTGATTTTAACAGGAATGATTTTCCCAAAGCTCTCCTTATTCACCACTTAGAACTTTATATGCAATAAGTCATTAACAAATGAGCAAGTATCAACTCCTGTTGAATTTTGACAAATTTGAAAAGCAACAAGTAATTATTCAACACTTTTCAATGATCACAAAGAAAAAATGAACTTTATATCAACATAGTTCTTACTACCCCAAGATGCAAGTAGCCAAAGTAATGCTTACTTGTGTCAAGTCTTGCAAGCATGATTATTACAAATTTTAGACAACATTTGGACTTCATAGTTATATCATCAAAAAATTGTTCTTTATCACTCTATGAAAGAACAATCAATTAAATCATTTTCAAGTCTATAAGAGCATTCAGTCACTAGAAAAGTAATCCAAAGTGTAAATTCCATGATTAGAAAGCATCAGAGTATCATTGTCACCATGCACTGCCCAAGATATTAGGTGCCAAACAAGTAGATATTGCTGTTATATCAATACTATCAAAATTTGAGACTTCTTATGCTGTCATAACTCATTCGGGGTAAAAAGAAGTGTTACCATACTAACTCCCCCTAAGTCTTTTCTTATTCTCAGGACTTGGATGACATCACATGTGCAAGGAGTGCACAGTGTACTTTTATGGATTCATTTTTATTACTAGATTGATTATCCTTTCTTCTCCAAATCATACATGATCCTTTCTCTTTCTTGTCATCTTGATTTATCTTTCTTCTCCACACTTGTATAGGCTTTGTCTTCTCCTTACTCAAGGTTTTCTTTTCCTTTTGTTTGAACATGTAGTCCCTAGAAGGCTTTATCATACTTTTCTTACACCATTGTGCTTTGTGTCTTAACCCATTACATCTATAACATATAATAGTGTTGTCTAGACCAAAGAGAGGATAATTTATTTTAGACATGTTGTATGAACCTGCATTACCACTCTTATCATTCCACCAACAGTTAGTTGCTACATGACCAGATTTGTGACAAATATAACATATAGTGCAACTATTCGAACTATAATTATTTTTGACATATCTTTCACAATATCTAGCCCTATGTCCATAAACATGACATGAATATCAGTAACCATGGAATTGGGAATAATTATACCTTGTTGATTGACATCTCCTAGTAGATGAGAAACAATTGAATCTATTAATAGCTTTGCTTTCTATTTTTGGAGTATAATTGTTCAAGTCTATTTTCTTCTTAGGAGTCGACCTAACCTTGAAAATCTGTCCACCTTTTGTTGCAAAGACTATTTCATGTTGAGAATCATCTTGAACTCTTGAAATTTGGCCTTTTTCATATCCTACTCCTGTAGAATCTTTAGAATGCTTTTGTCTGCCAATCATCTCATACAATAGATTAGCACTATGATCAAATTTCTGATTTTTATCTAATTGAACCTTGAAACTTTCAATCTCTTTCCTTAATGCAACTACTTCTCATTCAAGTTTTATACATTCAATATTTTTAACCTCCAAATCAGACCTTACTACATCTGCTATCCTTTTACATTCTTCAATTTCAATTTTCTGACTAATAATCATATCATCTTTAAGAGTTAGTTCTTTTAACAAGGAATCATTAACTAGACATTTCTTTAAAGAAGCAATCTCATTTTCTAGTTTAATACACAACTCATCCTTGTATTTTAACTTGGCTTCCAATCCTTCTTCATTATTTTTCTTATCAACCATTTGGGCTTTCAGAAATTCAATAATATTTTATCACCATTATAATCTTGTATTACAACTTTACTAACATTGACACTTTCTTGTAGGCATACCTTAAGATCCTGATTTTCTTTTCTAAGCCTCTTAAGTTTTATCTAAGGAAGCAATAAATTCTTTCATCAAATCAGCCTCAAATTCATCACTTTCATATTCCTTTTCACTTACTAAGTGAATTTCTTCTTCTCGAACTATAGGATCACATTCAATTTTAACTGGAAGAGGTATTGCTTGAGACAAAAGTTCACTAGACTCGACACTAGTTTTTTTCTTCTAACTTCTATTTCTTTTGCACTTACCCATGGTACTCCTCTTATCAAGAACTTTGTTGAACTTAATCTGGTTAAATTTATGCAAGGATCTAGTTTCTTACACCAACAATAATCAAAATCAGATATGTTTTCAGAAAACATATAGACTGTACAAACAAATAGAAAAACCTTCTCAAATTTGTGATAAATTGACTTCCAAGATCAGAATCAATCCTAGGTATGAAACCTAATGTAGGAACCTATGCTCTGATACCACTTGTTGGAAGTGGAATTACTCTAAGAGGGGGGGGGGGTGAATCAGAGTAATATATAAAAACTTTTTTTTTTGAATTGAAATGCAAATTTGAACTTTTTGACCTTGAATAAATGAGTGACTTGTATATGCAATGTGAAAACTAAGTTTGAATGATTGTTTTCCAATGAATTAACCAAACATAACATGAATTCTTAAGAACTCATATCAAAGAATAATATACACTGTTCATATAAAGCTTACTGGACAAATTTTTGATGCTTTCTTTTACACAAGACACCAAATCACTTATGGCAGAATTAAATAGTCATACAATGAACATGAACAATTGAACATTGATCTTAAAGGAAACTTGAAACTGTGATAAAATATCATAGCATTGCATAAACCATTTTAACATATAAAAAAATGAGAACTTAAACAAGATAAGCACAAACCACACAAAAGAGAAACACATAATTTTGACGAGTGGAAAACCCTCTTTGGGTAGAAAAACCACTCCAAAATACCTTACAGGCTTAATTCCAAACTTATTACAATGTTTTTTAGAGAACCAACTCAGTAACAATGTGGAGCACCAACTTCAATAAAAATGTGGAGAACCAACTCTGATAACAATGTGGAGCACTAACTCCAATAACAATGTGGAGCACCAACTCCAATAACAATGTGGAGCACCAACTCCAATAAAAAATTGAAGCACCCACTTCAAGTTAGAAGCACCTACTTCTTTTGAAACAAAATCTCATGATATTGCAAATTGTTAGGACCTTATAACTGCATTAATTATTTGTAGTCACAAAATCTCAACAAGATACAAAATGATATTTTCAATAATTCCCACTACAAAATGTATTTGCATATGATAGTACAAATACCCTCACTAAAAATCTTTATGTAATCTATGTAATACAACCAAAGACATAAGCAACATAAATCATCTTTTCACCTTTTTGAAATACAAAAGATGTCACTGTAATAAACCCTCATACATTTTTTTCAACAATACTTTGTTTTGTCTTATATCTTCTCATCATCGAGTCATAGATTTTAGCCATGCATTTATACAAAGAATATAAAATGGTTTTCCTTTGCAAAAAACCGTATCCAAATTAACTAGGGTTTGATAAAATAAAAAATAGTGTAGTTGAATCATGATACCCATAATGGGTTCATAAGAGTAACCAAAGAAATTTGATGAATAACCATTGAAATATGAAGCCCTTGAGTATAAAATCGGGTTAAACAAAAATTGAAACTAATCTTCAATAAATTCTTAACCACAAAATCATTTGCTTAAAACCAATGCAAGATTTTCTAGATTGAAAACAAAATACCTATCATGGTGGTCAAAACATTACCAACTAGCTATGAAAACTCCATAATGGTCTCACTATGCAACTCATCAAACTTCCAACACACAGATAAACTCAAAAACCAGTTGTATACTGTAATTGCACATTCTCCATGGCGGCGTTGGGAAGTGTCTTCAGAGCAAAAACAACATAATGAACTTTCCCTATCTCCTTCAAATAAAAGACTCTTAAGTGCCTTTTTCACATTTGATAATGTTTGAAGTTCAAAACACTTAACAAACATCATAATCACTTTAAGTCTGCTGTTAAGGAACCGACAACATTATTACCTATATCAAATGATGGTTTTCGACAAAAACTTGATAACAAATGTTACTTCCGTGTGACTTTGGTGAGGTCAACTTGCTTGTAAATACAATGAGGTCAAGACAAATAATAACATGGTAATCCCGATATAATATGGTATGCTCGGTGTAATGAAAGGTGAAACTAACAATGTGATCACCAATAGAATGATAGCTAATAGCTATTAAATGGCTTTCATTTTAAACACAAATAAAAGGCCGATGTGTAAACATTATGTAAAGTGGTATGATCGGCTAGAATTTGAAGAATATTAAAATGTAAACCATATCACTTGTGAGGAGCCTGAATATTCCAAATCAAGGTCATGAATGGCTTTAACTTAAAGTCATCAAATATAGCATATTTTTTCTATAAGAAATACAAACCATTCTATATTTCATTGCCTCTTGTTTATGAATGTCACCATGTAAACCATCAAAGTGCAAATGTTAAATTATTTCCTTTGTGAAGAATCTAGAACTATGCGCCAAACCTATAGATGCCATTTTATAATCCCATATTTGTAACAACCTCCACAATTCTTATGTAATAACTGAATTCAACAATGCCAAACAACCTATATGAAAGAACAACTCCATTAAACAAATATACATCCTCTGCACATGAATCCAACAATCATTACCACAACACAAAATTGAAGATAAACCATCAAATCATTGTCCATATAGGAATCATTGAATAATCCTAGTACCAAAACATCAATAGCTAAATGCACCAATGAATATGCCAATGCCAATAACCAATCAGTTTTGACATCAAGGACAAATAGCACAAAAGAGAAGTCAACAAATCCATAGATCCCTTATGTGTTTGGTGTGTTCCTTTCTGTGGGAAAATCCCTTTCTTTTGTTCTCTTTTTCATTCACATGACGTAGCCTTACTTGAAAACATATGACTTAGCTTAGGGGCTTTCCAAGTTGGTTCTCATGTCTTGTTTTCTTTTTTCATTTTTCCTTTGCTACTTTAAAGTAATTGCTCACATAACGGTGTGTAGCAATTCCTTTAAAGTGGGGGGCATACATTAGCATCATTTCATTTTCATTTTTGGTTCTTAGTGCAACCTTGTCACTTCATATGATACATTTTTCACTTTTTGGATGACATTGGGTTTGATGTCCTTCATAAGTGTGATCTATCTTAGCATATTACATTCCTCTTGGTGGCTTGATGCGATGCATTAAATCCCCTAAGTTGTGAATATACTAATATTATTTTATTGGTCCTCTCTTGGAGACATTAGACACAATGTTCCCTAAGTGAAAGACCTTGCATGAACTTAACAAGAATCCGTTGAACATATTTTTCATTTTACAATTTTGCATTTTACATTTTACATCTTTACCACCTTGCATAATGCGGCTTCTATACCTATGGTACCTTCCTCCTTTTTCATGAGTTCCAAGCATATGAATATTTTCTTGTCTCATGAAGCACGTACCAACATTTTACTTTGTGGTGCCTTGTTAAATTTATCAGGAGATATAGCTTTGATATGGTTGAGCATGAGGCCCATTCAACGTCACGAATTTCCCCGTAGCCACTTGTGTGTTTATGAGTGCATAAAAACTAGCGTATGTACTTCACCTTTTTGGGTCTTCTCACCCAACGGACCACCATGAGTTATGTCACCCCAAAGCGAGTATTCATTATGTTTTTTTCGTCACAAACAACCTAGATCTAATCCACAAGTAGTTGGACAGATGATCGAAGCTTGATCCAATTCTCCCTTTTCTTCTCTTTCTTTCTCGCTTGCATTCCTTTGTTATCCATGAGATCTTTACCTGGTGGCTTGATCATCGCTCTTGATCATTTTCATTCCATCTTTCTCACACAAGTGCATTTGGACCTCCTCGATATGCATGGCTACTTTAGTGCAAGTTTAAAGAAAGTTCATCCTCTCACTAAAGTAGGGGATAAATGTACCATAGATTAATGGCTCTTGGACATTTTCATGGTCTTTTAGGTCTTTCT
>VDFB02353493.1:8529073-8672782 GCA_007258455.2 Sequoia sempervirens
TTCCCATAAAGATAAAGAAGGTCCCAAGTACTTTAAAATGTTTTAATTATTATTCTATATAATCCAATTGAAATTTACTTATTGATCGCTCTTTTTAGACTATTGATCCCTTGGATTTGTTTTGTGGTGGAAATGATGTTTTTATAAACATCATTTTGAAGTGATATTACATTGGAGCTCTTCGGGCCCACCATATGTACACTGTGGAATGCCCAAAATGAAGATTTAAAAGATGAGCTCATTAACCGTTTAGTTGTGCTATTCAGTGATAAAACATTCAACCGAACCAAGGTCCTTAAGAAAGTCGGTACCTATCTAAAGTATGTGAGGGACCAATATAGGTCACATTTAGAGAAGAACAAAAAGTACGAGCATCCCCCCATGATTCTAGAGAGGGAGTGGAAGGACCTGGTGTCAGATGGAAAGGAGAAGGCTGAAAAGAAAAAAGGAAAGACACCACCGGACCAAGGAAGGTATGTGATACTATCAACAATGTAATTATATACTGATTACTCTTTCTTTTTACATAATGTAACGTATTTCAAACTTTTCATAGGCTTCCCAACACATCAAAGGAAACAAAGGAAAGACTAGAAAAACACGAGAAGCACAAACTTGGCTCTGGTGGTTATATGAAATTAGCCGCATGAATTGTAAGTATCAATAAATGAAATATTGTATCCAAATAATAAATTGAAAACAATTTTGGTTTTGTCACACCATAGAAGCAAAATTCATGATCTTATGCAAAAATGTAGGGCTCTGAATTCAACAGAGTTCCCATAGAAGATGACCTGAAGATTGCCTTCCAGAAAGACTATGGAGTTGTGGCTGAACGCCTAAGTCTTGACTAGGAAAACACAATCTTCCACTACATCTGACACACAGGTAAATAAACTCAATAAAGTTTATTTAAAATTGAATACTTGTGCAATTTATTCAATATTAATTTCCACCATAAAGTAATTACATGCCTATTTGTTTTAAACATTCAAGCAATGATAATACTGCACATGACATTGGAATGCAACCTGGTGAGGGTGGAGCACAACCTGCAGATGAAGGTCATGGTGTGCATCTCGATACTTTAGAGCATGTAGAGCGTGATCAACATGTTGAGCATGATCAGGCTAGAGAAGTTTAGGAACATGATGTGGCCCCATTAGGTAAAGAGGACCATTCTAAAGTTCTTTTAAACATATTTAATTGCAATTGGTGTATTAATCAATGTAACCTTTCGTGTTTCAACTTTAGAGCATGTAGAGCGTGATCAATGTGATGAGCATGATCAGGCTAGAGAAGATCAGGAACATGATGTGGCCCCATCAGGTAAGAGGACCACTCTCATGTTCTTTTAAACATATTTAATTTCAATTGGTGTATTAATTAATGTAACCTTTCGTGTTTCAACTACAAATCAAGATTTAGAGGGTGTTTAGCATGTTGAGCATGAGTCTATAACAGAAGTTCAGGAACATGATGTGGACCCATTAGGTAAAGAGAACCACTCTAATGTTCTTTTAATTAATGAAATACTTGTATCAATAATAATAAAACATATCAGTTTAACATTTCTTTGTTATTGCAGTAGACCCCCCCTTGCAGTGGCGTCCGCGTCGTGAGCAGACGACTAGGAATACATTAAGATCACGAGCAGAGGGTAGAACAACTAAAGGGGGGACAAATGATACCCCACTTTAGATTTTTTTAACTTTAAAAAAGAAAAAAAAAAGTGATTGTAATCATATCATGACAACCATATTTTTGATAATATGTAAAAACTGAAAGAAAGAATATTATATGTTAATGAATGAATGTGAATATGTTAATTAATGAATTTTATATGTTAATGAATGAATGTTATATGTTATTAATGGATGAATGAAATGAATGTTATGTTATTAATGGATGAATGAATGAATTTTATATGTTATTAATGGATGAAATGAATGATTAATGTTATATGATTGGGTATGGGGAATTGAGAGTGATGTGAGGGGGGGAGGAGGGGCCAAATGAGCTTCCATCGTCACGTGTTTGGCCCTGTTAAGTAGAGAATATTAAACTATTCTCAAAACAAAGAGAAGCTCAATAAGGTAATGCACTTTTCAATATAAGAAATGCATCATTTGAAGCATCAAACCAATATGCAAAGATGAAAGAAACTGCTAAATTTTCACTATGGTGGCAGAAAAATGATTCTTTATACCCTGAATCCATGCTCTGCATCATAATTTGAATTTGTTTCTATTCCAATTTTCTGAGTTTAGTTTGTTTGTATGGATTTGTATGAATACCACATTGTGCTGTGTGTGGATTTGGTTTCAAAGCTCTATTTTTTCTGTTTTTAGTGGTGACATAACTCTAAAATTTGACTTTTGTGCATAACAGGTTAGTGGAAAAATTAAAAGCTCTGAAGGGTTTAGAGGCTCGATTGAGATACATACACAGATATTTGGATCTTGTTCTTGATGGGAGACTTCCACTTAACCATGAAATTTTGTACTATCTGTAGGTATGCAAAAGTTTCTCTACTTACATTCATTCTTGATCATAAATGTTGTAAATGATATTAAAGCTTCAAACTTAAGATTCGTTTCATTGTGATGCAGAGGAAGGTGGAAACCTTCTCAAAATGGCTCACAAATGAATATTAGATCAACTTCAAAATGGGTTTCAAAGAACTCATCAAAATTCCACCATATGAGCATGCCCTACCTTGTAGCCTATGCAACTTGGTTTAAGCCACTTTACACTCAAGCTTTCCAAAACACCTACCAAATAAAATATGGATTGAGATACCCTTTTAGGGCCTACACAACATATCCAAAAACCAATAGTGATTCTTTTGGACCAACATATACTTTCAATACACCTACCCTGCTCAAGGCTACTCAATTAGCCTACTTTTACAAAGCAACCCCTCTCTAACTTTATCCCCTAACCATGAAACTTTCAACAGTGTCACAAATTGTCTCAAAACCAAGGATTTTCAAGGTCCTAACCTTCTATGACACCTCTAAGACCCCTGATCACAAAACCCTCCATAAAATGCCTCAAAACTAGGGCTTCTTAGTTCTAGGCCTTCCAAACACTTCCAGATCCTAATTTTAGAATTTTCACCATTAATTCAACATGTATCAACTATTTCAACTCAAAAATATGCCTCTTGTTAAGGCAGATCCTCTACTGCTATACTTTAACCCCCATCCTCATGCACCTTACACTATCAAAACTTGGTGTACACCATATGATTCCTCTTTCCTTCACTTTTAGATTGTTAGATTGGTATGATACAAGTTAATCATGATCCATTTCATTGTTCTCAATCATATATTCCCATGAAATGGATCATTCATCATGAAAAACCCTCAAAACTAGTGCAAATTCTGTGTTTCCTTGAGGACAGTCAATGTATTATACAAGAAATTGATTCCTATTATCTTTCAGAGCATAAAAAGGTTTAAAATCATGCAAATAAAAGTACTTAAGCCATCAAAATGAATCAAACTTCAATAGGAATCAATAGACCATCAAGAAGAACACAAAAGAATGCAAAAACTATAGTTTTACTGCTTTTTCTTGAGAACAGTCCGTACAACACTTGCTCTAAATGATCAACCTCCATACAAATGACTTTTGGAGATTTGTATCACCCTTGCCAAACTTCTCAAACCGTTTGGGGTTGATTAGATTACATAAAAGTGATTAAAACTCCTAAACACTAGTTACCCGCCCAAAGTGGATTTTCAAAAATTTGAATTTCCAAACTTACATTTTATTATTTCCCACTAACTAGAAACATTAAAAAACATTACATTATTATTGTTCAACCTTATTAAAGCATTATAAACCTACCTAATCTCCTAGAACATGATTTTTCCCTTTATATTGCAATTTGGTCCTAGGGTCCTTATTAGGACCCTTAGGACAGTTGACTCCTCTAATGCCTGCATCCACTTCAAAAGCCATTATAGGCTTCAAAAGGTCATAGTTGATGTTTTGATAAGCTGGATAGGTCCTCCTGACCCTTGCAAAATCCTGACCCCTGAAGTTCTCCTTGAAGGGCTTGGGTGCTCCTGTACCACATTGTTATAATGATCAAAATGTTATACTTTGCTATACATTCAAGCATTCTCTTTCCCCCTACCCTTTTCTCTCTCCCCCCTCTTAAGAATTTTCTTTGTCATAAAAGATTCACATCTCTATCTCATTTACAAAAATTTATCTGAAGCGCTAAGAGTGAATAAAGATATGTAAAAGATGATGGATTATGTCTAAACAACAACCTTCCATCTTATAGCTAATTAAATCCTTAATATTTGAATAGTTTAGAGCTCGAATAATGCTTGTATATGCATGTGTAGCAATAAGGGAGCCTATGTGAAGATTAAAATGTAAAACATCACTTTGTTACTTTTCCAGAGGTAGTGAAATGATATTTTGAGTAATACAAACCTACACACACATTGATATTATTTGGAATTGCATTGAGGAATTTTTTTTCTCTTATACCTACCCTCAGCTAGACATGGAGGTATATAATATTGGTTTTTGGGTTTTTTCTGTAAGTAGTTAATTTCACAGAGGAAGACTAAAATCTTCTTAATGTCTTGTCAGGTGTGAAAGCATATGAATCACTTGTTGAAGGCACCATTTTTTATTCATCCAAAAACTGGTTTGTTCTTTTTTTTTATGTTTCTTGCATGTGTTTTTTTAGGCTCTAGAGATGTAGCTCGGCTCTTTCCTTTGCACTTTTCATCTATTTTGATGATTACAGTAGATTGTACTCATAATTTTTCATGTAGATTTATTTGTAACCTTATTTTCCACCAATAAATTTGCAAAGCAGTCACATATTAAGGACCATTTCACTAACTTGTAGTCATCCATTACTTCATATGTTGCAGGTTGTGTCTGTGTGCCAATAAATCCTGATGATTGTGAGAACTTTAATCCTACAAGTGTACCCAATATTTTTCAAGTAAAAGTCTTACCTTATTTTATAGTACTTTAAATGGTTAATTGAAGGTGTTTCTTTAGTTCTGAGATAGTTGTACCCTGGATTAAAATGTGGTATTGGATGGGAAGTATAATGATAAAACTGAGGTCCATTGAACACAAATTACAAACATAATTTACTCGACTATGAATAGTGTTACAATTATAATTATTTCTCGTTTACCTACCTTTGCATTAATGAAAAAGATAGTAGATATTGGAAGGTCATTACATGTCTCATGTATGTGTTAGTATTTTAATTTTGTTTAAGTTGTTCAAGAGCTTGATTAGGTCAAGAATATGTTCTACAAGCTCTGTTCTCTTGACACTGCTTAGCATTTTCCCTACCCAATTTCTTTTCAATCTAGACATTTCTTAACTCCTTCCCTTTTTAGCCCTTGGTTGTTCTCAAGTGTAATGATTTTTCTATGCATCTTGCATTCTGTAAGTATGATCAGTCATCTCTTATGAAGCATGGATAACCTTTCATGGAATTGTTGTTGTAATTAGACAATTGCCATTGTGAGAATAATCATTTAATTTGTATGGAAGTAAGTCTTTTTCATATTATTTGACTTGGTATTGTAAACTTGTCTTTGCAAGATTCTCTCGGGGGAACATCAGAACTATGATGATAGGTAGAGTTGTACAACACCATAAATCATTTGGCATTATCAATATATTGCTTATAGAATACTTGCAAGTAAAATGGAATGTGCAATGATAATTGGTCTCAAATTCAAATCTGAATATAAGTACATTATACACAAGAAGATGGTATCTATTCTATGATTTAAAGAACCCCAAAATAAGAAAATTAGTAGGTTCCATTTGTTTACTTGCTCTTAGACACTTGTTTAATCGCGAGACCCTCAAAATGTCTTGCTGATAACCAGCAGTGTTCAAAACTCCAAGAGGTCAGATCAGCGTGACATTGGATGTCTTGCCAAGAAGTCATCAGCAAGACATGGACTATCAGAGTGAGTTTTCTATCTTGTGCCGATTATTGATCTCTCACTGATGGGTTGGCTTTGGTGGTCATCGCCAAGAGTCTCTGTGATGACATGGTGTAGGTCTATTTAAAACTCCTGAAGAGGTCAGATTGGTGTGACATTGGATCTGTCTTGCCAATGGAAGTCATCAACAAGACATGGACTATCAGAGTGAGTTTTCTATCCTGTGCTGATGATTGATCTCTCACCGATGGGTTGGCTTCGGTGGTCATCGCCAAGAGTCTCTGCGATGACATGGTGTAGGTCTATTTAAAACTCCTGAAGAGGTCAGATCGGTGTGACATTGGATCTTTCTTGCTGACGGAAGTCATCGGAAAGAAATGGACTATCAGAGTGAGTTTTCTATCCTGTGCTAATGATTGATCTCTCACTGATGGGTTGGCTTCGGTGGTCATTGCCAAGAGTCTCCGTGATGGTACATTTCAATGAATATTTTTAAAAAAAAAATTGCATTGTTTTGTCGCAATTTCGACGAAGGCCACCAGTGAATCACTAAAAAGGTCTGACAAAGTTGCTATAGCTGCGACGAAGGCTTAATCGTAACTCCTTGCCCATTTTGTTGAAATGGCAATGAAATTCTGGTGTTGTTTTGATGCTTCGGAAGAACCATTGCAATTGCATTTTGGTTGTAATTCATCAATGGATACACGAAGTTTTCATCGATATTCCGACGAACATCTGAGTCATTTTATGATGCCGACGACTGACGAATCTGCGCCATTATTTCGACGTTTAATTTGTCATCGAAAAAATAGCAACGAATTTTTTTTCATCAATTCATCAATTGTCTGACAAATGTTTGTTGAAAAACCGATGAACATTTGTCAGAAAATGGAGTCAAATTCAGTAGTGTTTTGATTTTTTTTTCCACGCATCCATAGCTATTTCAAAAGCACTTGTTTTAGGCTTTCAACCATAGCAACAAGGCAGTGAACTATTTGAAAAAATGCTTTGGTAGACATGTATCAAAAATGTGGTAGTATAGACAAGGTAGTGAACTGTTTGAAAAAATGCCTCAAAGAAATGTGGTATCATAGAATGCCATGACAAGCAAATGCAATTGGCAGCTGATCCTAATTATTAGTTATGCAATGTGAAGTAATTGCATAACTACTTAGGTTGACTTTGTAAAAACTATATTGTAATTGAAATTTTGTCATCTATCAACATCTAGTTATTAGTTATGCAATGTGAAGCAATGCTTTGAGTTTGAAAGATGTGCAATGCAATGTAATCAATGATATGAATATAAACTACAAAAAACTATTTTTTACAATTTATTGATTAAACTCTTTATTTAATTTGCTCTCTATATCTCTATGCTATGGAAATGCCTTTAAATTTTTTTAAAAAAGTTTTTATCTCTTGTTCTACTTTTTTTAACCCTTTTTTTAGATCTAATTTTTTTTCAAAATTTTCTAGACTTTTTCTCCATTTTTTCAAAAAATCTTATACTTTTGGTTTGACAATTTTTTCCCCAAAATATTTTTGCTACTATGGTATAAAAAAATATCTTTTTGTAATATCAAGGATACTTTTTGAAACTTCCATGCATTGCTAATATAAAAGGAAAAGTCTTTTGCCTAATTTGCATGCAGCCATGCTTTTAACATTGTCAAAAAGAGAAAAAATTCCTGAATGATGCAAATTCATGGCCAAGCAATTCTAACTCTTTGCATGAGAGAAGAGAGATGTTGGAGAGTACATAAAGTCAGTGAGAACAAAAGTGTAATGTGTTTTAGTTTGTAGTATTCCTCTGTTTCTCTACAGATGTGTGATAAATTTTGAGTTCAATGATGCAAAACAATTTTTGAAAAAAGAAAGTTGTGTCACAATCCGCTTTCAATCTAGCAAGCAAAAATGAAAGCTCAACCTCTTGGAATTAAAATTATTGTTTGCAAAAAAAATGAATAAGAATGAGGTAGTTAAGGTGTTTGAAGTGATTTAGACGTCACTTTTAGGGTTCCCTTGGGTGTGGGTCAAAGTCAAACTCCATAAAACATTATAAAAATGTTCAAAAAAAGACTTTTTTGGATGCCTAGGCATGCGGGTTTTGTCTTGGTTTGCTTGGGTTCTATTTGGGTTTTGCTTGAGTTCTCTTAGGTTCTGCTTGGGTGAACCAAAACCAAAAATGGACCCTGGTTGAACCCATAGGCAAACCGAACCAGGACCCGCACCACTTGAGCGAACCAGAACCAAAACCAAGGCTAAAATAGAAGAACCTGAAAACATAGATAATGTGTCAAGAAGTTGACTACTTCATCTACTCTGAATATTATGTTTTGCAAGTGTTACATGAAGATTATGTATCCTTTTCTTAATTCAGTTGTTCCAATCAAAGGATTAAATATAAATTGGAATTTTTTTATCAATCATTTCATGGAATACCAATTGAAAACGTGTTTTTTTCTTTTAGATACTTAGTTGTTTACTATCAATCAATTAATTTATTCAAGACAAACCTTGAAGAACAAAAATGATCAATGCTAGGGCTAACCAATTAATAATTATACACGTGAATAAGTCAAGCATGTACATGTATAAGGGAAGCACAAGTAGTCACAAACACGTAAGCCTTGAAGTATATACATGAATACATAGTATACACAACTTAATACAAAGTATATGCACAAATACAAGGTATACACATGAAAATGCGTAAGTCACAAAGTATACATTGGAACACACGTAATTCAAAAAGTATACACGTAAGTTGTAAAGTATACACTTGAATACACGTAACTCATATCTATTGAACTATGAATTTATAATGCAAATATGGACACCATCGATAAAAAATATTTGTATTAACCAAATAGCCATGTATGCATACATCAATATATGTTGATATAAGTATAAAATATAGTTACAAAATAGCCATATAGGATTACGAGAATTCCATATAGGCATACAATGTCAAATATATCTAATATAAAATATGTACAAAATTGCCATGTCTAGGCATAGAACAAAGGGCACTGGAATCAAAATTCATTTCTCTCCATGCTCTGGAAATAAATTCTTTCCCTTTGTTTGGTGATCCAATGGCGATAAGTCCGTCACTCATTTCTATTGTGCTCGAGGAGTGCTCTTGCTCCTCCTCCTAGAGTTTAGCTCTTGGTGAAGTTTTAATTGTTACAATAAGAAGTAAAGACATTAATATTTAGAAATTACATTATAAAAAATGATATATTTAACAAAATAATTTCTTACGGCCATCTCACGATCACTCTCCATGATGGAAATATTTACACGCCAATGCTAAGGTGTGTTCAAGCTCTGTAAAACCATCCAAATAGGAATTAAACTATGAATCAGTAATGGTTTGATTTTTCACTAGAAATAACATCTATAACAACGAATGTGAATTGAAATTTAGTAATTTTCCTCATACCTCCCCTATCAGAGCCATCAAGGATTGTATAGCAAATGAAACATCGATATCCATTGCCCTCATAACATTTGGAGGTGTTTTTGTCACCAACATTTGAATATTAAACAACAAATTATTCAATCACAAAAAAGTTACAATACCGATCCACATCATGACATATAATGTATGAGATCTAATGAAATTTTTTTCTAGTACCAGTATTAAACTATATATTTCTGATTATCATGCTTACTATTTTCCCTATCCATATCTTGTTTGAAAGGACTTGTTTTTAGGCTTTTACCCATAGCAACAAGCCACTGAACCATTTGATTAAATGCTTTCATAGACATGTACGATAACTATGGTGGCATAGAGAAGGAAGTGAACTATTTGAAAAAAAGCGCCAGAAGAAATGGTGTCTTGTGGTGATGGCGTGCCATTACAAACAAATGCACATTATGGCATTCTATCACCATAAGACCACATTTCTTCCAAGAAATTTTTCAAAAAGTTCATTGCCTTCTCTATGGTATTATTGCTTACTATTATGCTTTGATAGATATTTTTCCAAGCATCCATATAGTTTGTTGGAAACCACCTATTTTAGGCTTTTAGCCATAGCAGCAATTGCAAGGAAGTGAGCAGTTTGATAAAATGCTTTGGTGAACACGTATGAAAAATGTGGTATCATAGGAAAGGTGGTGAGAAGTTTGAAGAAATGCCTTGAAGAAATGTGGTCTCATGTGGTGATGGAATTGAATTCCATCACCATGAGATCGCATTTCTTCGAGGCATTTTTTCAAACTACTAACTGCCTTGCCTATGCTATTTCTTACTATTATGGTTCATAGATTTCTTTCAAGAATACATAGTTTGTCGTGCTGGTGCACCTTTGCAAGCACATGCCTCCATGTGAAGTAATTGCATCGTGATGCTTATGTTGAATTTCTAAACAACTATATTGTACAGTTGAAATTTTGTCATCTATCAACATCTAGTTATTAGTTATGGAATTTGAAGTAATTCTTTGAGTTTGAATGATGTGTAATGCAACATAACCAACAATATGAATATAAACTACACAAATCTATTAAGTAGAATTCATTAGCTAAGTTCTCTTTATTCTATTACCTCTATGTACGTTTGAGTAAATCCACTAGCACCAAGAGGTGTTTCCTTGAAACCTCCAATATTACCCTATTCAACATCCAAAATCACATATTAAAATACCATTCATAAAATAATGCTATTAACATGTAATAAATTTATAATTGTGTACTAGTTACATACCCCACTAATAGGTGTACTACAAAAATAAGTAGGTGGAGGACCGGTGTATCAAGTCTCAACACTATGACCCTGCAATTTTATTAAAATAATAAAACTAAATTAGTTAATCTTGCATTTCAGAATCAAAATTTAATAAATTAAATTAAATGAACATGTTGAATTTTACCTAAGTATTAATGCCATATGCATCATGCAAAATTTTAGTTGTCCTCTCCATCCCTATAGATGCATACAGATCCTGCGTAGTAGCATATAGATCTTGCATAGCATCCTCCTAAGTGCCGGTGGGGTCATATGAACAAGTCACCTTGCAAGATTGACACACATGGGTTCAAAGGCCACCACCCAAAGAGTCCCCTGCATGGCACTGTACAATAGGGCTAGTATGATGGACGACACTCTGGGTCAAAGTGTTGATCACTTGCAATATCTCTACGTCGGAACTCTCCTTCACAATGACAAGCATAAAAATGTGCTCATGAGGTGGCCTAGTGAGACGTCGTCTCCCTTTCCACATAGGATCCGACTGTGCAATGGGCCTATCCTAAGATGACCCCCCACCTCTCCCCTAGAACTACCTCATATCAAAATAATTTTGGATTTGGTTCAATATGAACTCACTGTATAGTTTCCTAAGAAAATATTGGGGGACTTCACAATTGTTGCATGGTGGGTAAGCAAAGACCAAGTACCCCCTATCATAAAAAACTGTTCCTAATATCTTGGTGGTGGCACCAATGAATAGGAAACCTCTTCCCATTGAGGCTAAGATTTTGATGTGTTCTAGTGTTGGTGAATAAAGAGCACAAATCACCTTTAGTAAATTTTAAATCTTTTACTTGTTTATATGATAGTTTATTTGCATAATATGCCCTAGTTGCCTGCCTCCTATCTTGCCATCCAGTTATTTATTTGGTTATTGAATCTACATTTTTTAACATCTCTTTCAATGAATTTGCTAGGGTCATTCTCTCTGTGATTGAAGCATTTGGATCACTCAACCTACTGATAAAATCCTCAATTTATTTTTTGTTGTTCTCAATTTCACTCCTCAAATTTTGTTGAGTGCCAGGAGGCTGTTGAGTGATTGGTGGGGGAGGTTGATTTTGTTGTTGAGGATTTGAAGGATCATTTACATCTCCTACAATTTTTTTAAAAAAAATCAAATCTAACCTAAAACAAAGAAAACCAACTTGAAACTAAGAAATTCAAAACAAATAGAAAACAATACTTACCTCCCACACCTCTTCATCGTCGTGGTGCCATATCTGCAAAGAAAAAGCAACTGTTGTTGATAAATTTTGTAGAATACCTCCTCCTAGAATACGAGCGCAAAAATGATGGTTTTTGGCCTTGGGCATAGTAGAAAAATAAACAACAAAAAATGAATCACTTTCACTTTTTTTTTTTTGCTTTTAAAATGACATAACATGAGTGCGTTATAATGCGCTCGTGTTATGTCATTTTCAATTTTTTTTGGGAATTGGCCACAAAAGTGTAACCCAACTTCATGCACCCTCCCAAAACTAAAAATACAACGAACATGAAGGATGAAGATTGGGATAAACTAGATCAGAAGGTTGTGGCTATAATCATTCTTTCATTATCCAGTAATGTTTTGTTCAATGTTTCAACACAAACGACAATACAAGTACTTTGGGATCACCTATCAGAGTTGTATGAGAGACATTTTGCATTGAACTAGGTATTTTTAATGAAGAAATTGTATAATTTAAAAAATGCAAGAAGGTGGTTCTGTTACAAATCATCTAAATGAGTTTAATACTTTGGCTAGTCTTTTTTTTTTAGTAAACATTATAGTAGAGGATGAGATAAAGGTCATCTTGTTATTATGTTCATTGCCTAATATATGGGAAGGAGTTGTTATGGATGTTAGTAGCTCTACAACTAACCCAAAGGGTGTGCTAATATTTGATGATGTTGTAGGAGTTCTTCTCAATGAGGATATGATCTATGAAAAAAACAAAGTAATTCATTAGGTGTTGCTTTAGTAGCTGGAAACAAAGGAAGAACACAACAATGAGGCAAGGATAACCAAAAGAAAAGATCAAATTCTACTAAGAGATCCCAATCTAGAGGCAGAAAAGGAATCTGTTGGAATTCTGGCAAGGAGGGCCACATAAAGAGAAATTGTTGGACCCTCTAGAATAAAAAGAAGGTTGAAAATCAATCTAAAGATAATGAGGTAAATACAACTTCTGAAGAAGATGTTGATGCTCTTATTTTATCTTCAAGTGATGTTGTTTCAGATGTTTGGATACTTGCCTTAGGAGCATCATTTCATGCAATGTCTCCAAGATATTGTTTTAGAAATTACCAAGTTGGTGATTTTGGTAAGGTTTATCTTGGTGATGATGAACCTTGCATTATCACTAGAAAAGGAGATGTTCTATTGAAGATGAAGAATGGTAACAAGTGGTTGGTAAATTATGTGAGACATGTTCTTGAAACATAGATTTTTGGGACCCTATGGACTACTCTCGCACTCTTAGGGTTTTTCACCTAAAAGGAGAGAGATAGGGCCAAAAATGCTAATGTATCACTCAAATTAGGATGTATGCAATGTTTTTTAACATAAATGGACCTAACTAAATGCAATTGACTAATATGAATGACTGAAAATGAATGCAAAACTAAGATTTATGACTTGTTTGAAAACATAGTGTGAAATGCAAATAACTATGTAAATGAAGAAATAATGCAAAACAGAGAATAAAGGGATGAATCTGAGTGCACCAAGATGAATTGTAATGATTCTAGAGTGTTTTGAATGCTGATGAAAATCATTTATTTTTCATAGTGGGACTCATTCGCCCAAGGTGGTGAATCAGTCCACTTACTAGTGAAAAATAGTCGAGAGCTGGTTTTTGTCTATCGGGGTCTGAAATCTGACAAAACTAAAGCGGTCAGTCCTAAGGTGGGACTCATTCACCATAGGTGGCGAATCATTCCTCTCCCAAATTTCTAAAAAATCAGGAGACAACTCTACAACACCATATTTGGGAATGTCTGCTTGTCAGGTTGCTGAAGTCAGATCTATAGAAAAAAGAACAAACAACTCTCTCCAAGCTTGAATTTGACTCAAGTTGACTTGAAGCACCTAGTTGAATTGAAAATAAATCTACAAACAAAGGGCTGCAAACAAACATGCAATAGGGGAAAAATGATTAGGGGTTAGTGAATAGGGGTTTGCCTTAGTCAAACCCCACTTTTGGTAATTAAACCCTTGAAAAGATAATGAAATGAAAGAGAAAAATAAACTAATAACATGAAAGTGCTATCAACTTACCTAACCCTTGATAATGCAAGTCTCAAGTAATGTCAATGGTTGCTTCAAAGTGCTTGAATAGTGCTTGAATTATTGATGTAAATTGCTTGAATGCTTGAAATGTGTGATTGAATGCTTGAATGAGTGAGAAGATGTAAAATGAGGTGAAGATCACATATTTATACAATTCTTATGCCTTAGTATCCGTTCATACCTCATCATAGGCTGACAACAAGTGATTTTGAATAAAATCCCAAAAGGAAATTTGAAATATTTTGAATTTGGGGCCAAGGGGGACTCATTTTCCACCCATGGCGAATGGGTCCCACCTAGGACCTAAAAACATGTGTTGGGAAGAATGTTGTATTTAATGTTGTTTGTTGGGACAATATGCAAAAATACACTTAATTACAACTTATGAGGGCATAGAGGGACCAAATAAAGCATGAGAAGGGTGTAAATAGTGAAAATATGCCTAGAAGAGTGTGAAAGCTTGTTACAAGACTTTACAACACTTCAAAATAGGACTTTTTTATGAGTGAAAAGGTGATTCTTACTTAAATTGCAGTAAATAGAGTCTAGAAGAATATATAAATGTCTTACAACACTTCACAACACCTTCACACGATGTCATTATTTGAGTTTTAATACCTAAATAAGCATTTTCAAGCCATGTTACAACATAAAATCAGAGCAACATAGTTCCAACACCATGAAACAAGACCCAAAATGCCATGAAAATGACAAGGGGCCATTTTTATATGGCACATTTAGCCCCCACTTTAATGAGAGGATGAACCTGCTTGAAACTCACACTAAAGTAGCCATGAACATCGAGGGGAAGGTTCAAATGCACTTACGTTAGCAAGATGCAATGAAAATGATCAAGAGGGATGATCAAGCCCCTAGGATGAAGATCCCATGGCAAACTAGACATAAGAACAAAGGAACACACAAGTGTTGAGAATAATTGGATGAAGCTTCGACGTCAATCCAACTAGTTGTGGAAAGAGATCTAGGATGATTGTTTGAAAAAGGGAATATGTACTCACTTTGGGGCCACAAAACTTCAGGCTGTCCATGGGGTGAGAAATCCCAATTGTATACTCACTCTAGGTCCATGAAACTAGTTTTCTGTGGGGTAAGAAATCCCAAAAAAGATAAGATACATATGCTAGTTGGTATGCATGAGTCACAAACACAAAAGTGGCTATGGGGAAAAGTCATGCTGCTAGGTGGGCTTCCCACTCAACCATGTTAAAGTTACACCCATTGATAAATTTAACAAGGCACCACAAAGAAAAATGATATGAAGAAAAAGAAAAAGGTACCACAGTCATGCAAGTTGCATTATGCAAGGTGGCAAAAAGGAATGCAAAATGTAAAGTGTAAAGTGTAAAATGGGAAAAGATGTTCAAAGGAGTCTTGTTCAGTTTATGCAAGGTTAGTCACTTAGGGGACATTGTGTCTAATGTCTCTAAGGGAGGACCAATCAAAGAATAGTATATTCACAATTTAGGGGACGCAGTGCGTCACATTAGGCCACCAAGAGGAATGTAATATGCTAAGATATATCACACTTTATGAAGGACATCACATCGAATGTCATCCACAAAGTGATGAGCACATGAAATAAACAACAAGGTTACACTAGGAACCAAGAATACAAATGAAATAATGGTAATGTATGCCCCCCACTTTAAAGGAATTGCTACACATCATTCTGTGAGCAATTACTTTAAAGTAGAGAAAAAAAGAAAACAAGACATGAGAGCCAACTTGGAAATCCCTATGCCAAGCCATATGTTTCGAAGTTAGGCTGCGTCATGTCAAGGAAAAGGAAAAGTGAAGAAAAAGGGAGTTGCCCCCCAGAAAAGAAAGCACACCAAACACATAAGGCATCTATGGATTCAGAGTCAGTATGTTCATTGCTGCAATGTTTTTGTATGAAAGAGCTCAGAACTGTCATCATTCCCAAAATACATAGAATGAGAAGAATGACACAAAGAGATCAAAAACAAAGGAAAATGAAAGTCTATTTTGGGTCAACATGAAAGAGACATTGCGGGCTGAATTCCTTGCATCGTCTCCAAAAGGAAAAACACAAGAAGAACGAAAGAAAATGAAAAGGTGAAAGAAAATGAAAATATTTTGGGTCAACATGAAGGAGACATTTTTGTCTCAATGCCTTGCATCATCCCCAAAAGGAAAACACAAAACAAAAGGAGAAAAATAAAAAGACCTTGTGGGTCAACATGGAAGAGACATAGGGTGTCTCTATGCTTTGTGTTATCCCCAAAAGGAGAAAACAAAACAATATGAAAAAAATAATGCACGATGAATAGAAGATTAGAGGTACGAATAGAAGAAGTGTACAAAGAGAGAGAACATCAAACACATGATACAGGGGAACATGATACACACATGAAAAGGAAAATAAAAAGAAAAAGTAAAAAGGTAAGTTAGGTGAATGCAAGTCAACCATCTAACGGGTCATCCACCTCCCAATCATGTTTAGTGTAATGTGAGGGTGGTTGATTGTCCAAAGGAATAATTGCAAGTGCCAAAATAGGAGTTGTACCAGATTCTTCACTTGGTGGAGAGGATGTATCATTTAATCTCATTGTAGATGAAAATAAAGAATATAAATCGTTATGAACTTCATCGATTTGGGCAATTTCTACATCATCATTATCATCATTATCATGATCAAGATTAATGAAAATAGGAGGACGAAGGGTGATTTCTAAAGATGGATGTATTAAAAGCTGAGGTTGTTGGATTGGTTTAATTTCTTGTGATTTTTGCACTAGATTATCTTGTGGTGGGTCATGAGAAGGAGGGTGGTCATCTATTACTTCTATCAAAGGTAAAGGTTGATTTTATTTATTATCTTCTATGCGAGATTGTCGAGCAAGGAGACGTCGATGATGCCTTCATTCCCTAGCACCGCGGTTTTGTTTAATTCTATTTTGGAGTTGTTGAGGTGTAGGAGTGGATTGAGTCATCATAGGCTATTCTTCTTCCAAAGGGGGAAGAATAAAAGAAACCGAAGAGGATGGATCAACCACTTTCTCTTTGGCTTTATACACTCTTTTAATTTGAGGAGGCACAATGGGGTTGGTTTCACTTTCTCTTGGTATTTTAAATGATGGAGGGGAAGTGTCGAAGAGTGGTTGTTTAGGAGGTTGGATGGGTTGCTTAATGTCAGATTCAGGTTGAAGCATGGTTTTGTCTATGATAGGAGGTATGGAAGTGGATGGGGACGAGTTATGAAGAGATAATTCGGCTATCTTTTTGGCTTTAAACTTTTCATAGGCTATGAAGAAAAAGTCCTTGCGAGGGGTGATAGGTTCTATGAGTTCATGCCAGAAGGATTCTAATGAGAAGTTACCTTTGGAAGATAAAGGATTAAAGCCACTATTGTGTATGGTGACTATCTCATTGTCATGTGGAAACTTCAAGAACTTATGAACAACTGATGGGACCAGTTTCATTAAGCAAAACCAAGGGAGGACTAGTTGCAAACAAAATTGGTCAGATTGTGGAATAATTGAAAATGTTACCTCCAAAGTTTTAGGTCCTATTTGTAGGGGTATCACGATCAATCCAATCGCAGGGCATGCAAAACCATTATGTGTTTTAATCCATGCAGTGGGCTTATTGTAATCATCTTGATATAGTTCATGTAATACCAAAAACTCTTCCATGATCATGTTCGCACCAAAAGTGGGATCTATTAATATCCCATTAGTGGGATTATTATATATTCGGCCAGCTATGTAGAGAAGACCATCAGGAAGCTTTTGGAGTATGTATTTAGTAGAAAAATTAATATCAAGTGATTTTTTGGTTTGGCCCTTATGATGGATAATGTTTATCGCAGCCACAAGGTTATCCATAGGACTAACTAGGGTAAAAATAGGAGTTGTATCATGTTGTTCATTATTTGTATCAATAGTCATTACATCAGGCTTGGAAGGTTCACTAGCCTTGACAAATGATGTAGTATGTTTCAGCATAGGATTGGTGAAAATTTGTTAATTCTGGTTAGAAGGTGCAATGAACTTGTTGTCATGATCATTAACACCTGCAATGGTCAATTCACCCGAATCAATGAGGTCTTGAACTAAATGTTTAAGATGCTTACAATGTTCAGTTTTGTGGCCATTTTGATAATGAAAATGGCAATAAGCATTAGGATTGAAGGTAGGTGGTAATGGATGATTTAGATCAAGTGGTCAAACGGGTGGCCAAGTGAGCATACATTTTTGGATTAATTGGTTCATTGTGTGATGGAAGGTATCAGATAAAGGAGTGAATTGTCTGTTCAGATCTCCATAATGATAAGGAACGACTTCCCTAACATTGACCACTTGACTTGGAATGGATTGGGTTGGTTGTGGTTAAGTTGAGGAGGTAGATTAAATTGTAAAAATCCTCTATTAGGTTTGCAAAAGTTTTGTGTGTTGTTTTGGTTTTGATTGGTGTGTTCTTGTTTGTAAACTCAATTGGAAGGAGATTTTGAATCATGACTTGAAACCGAATTTTGGTAGTTACATAAGGTTGTACATAAATGCATGAATGAAGGGAATTTCATCATGGTGAGTTTATCTTGAAGGTTGGTCTACAAGTTTTTGATAAAAATCTTCTATAGATGTGCATTGAGAATCTTGACATCAATTTGAGCATGTAAGGATTAGTAACATGAGATGAAATCTGTCAATTTTTCATGCATGTTTTGTCTACATCTCATAAGGTCAGCCATTGTCTTTTTAGGTGTCATGTGAACTTGAAAGTTACTAATGAAAGCATCCACCAATTCATTGAATGAACGGATGGAATGATTGGGCAAGTTGGCAAACCATTGTAAGGCAGTGTCTTTCAAGGTCCTTCAATTTTTTTTGATAAAAGTTTATCATCAAGGGAAAAGTCACTACACAAAGCTATATAAGAATTAATATGGTTGATAGGATCTCCTTTTCCTCCATATTTCTCAAACTGAGGCATTTCTACCCCTTGTGGCATCGGGGTACATAAGATTTCTAAGGATAAGGGACTACTATGAACATGATATGTGGTTGGAGTGGGTTGACCTTGACTGATGTTGGAAAGTTGATGTTGCATAGATGAAATAGTAGTGAGAAGCTATGTAAGAAGAGGATTGGGGTATGTGGGTTGAGGTGGAAGGGAAAATGGTGATGGAGTGTAAGTGATGTTGGGGGAAGTGAAAGGAATGCTAAGAGGTGTGAAAGTGGTAGAATGGAATTGCAATGCCAAAAAATAAGTAGGAATCCTAGTGGAAATCGGGAATGAAGTAGCCTGATGCATAGTTGTATGGATTTGAGAATTAGTATAAGTTGGGATGGAAGCAAAGGTTGAAGGGGGAGGAACTTGAGGTGATCCTTGGCTTACAGGAATGGTTGCAGATTGGGTGCTTGAAGAGGCATGCTTATTGTAAATCTAAACAATTTTCTTCATCACTTTCAAGCCATCATTACTTTCAATCAAACAATGAAGATTCTCAATGGCAGGTATGGTAGTTGTGGAAATGTTTTCAAGTGACAAGTCTTGTTGTTTAAATGTGAAAATTCCTCATGAATATTAATGACCTTTTCTTGCGAGAGGGAATTGGTTTGGTTGTCAACATTCATTGGATGAAAAGGTGAAGGCATGTAAGTGGTATTATTAGGGCCTAATGCACCATTGTCCATACTAGGAGTAGGAGCTCATGAGATCCCAAGGCCCACAATGAAAGTGCTATCGCGGGATTCCATGAGTCTAGAACTTCGTCTCACTAAAGTATTTTCAACGGGGCACCAAATACTCATGTAAGTACCACAAAGGAAAGGTGAAGGAAAATGCAAGCTAATATAAGAGCTCTAAAATGAAAATAATAGAGAGTCTAGTAACTATAATAGAGATCCAACTACAAAAAATAGAAATGGAAACAAATGCCAGAAATGTTGTCCAAAAAGTGCAGAGGGACTGATTCACCTTGGGTGGCGAATGAGTCCCAGTATGAAGATTTTTAGTGTTTTTCAGAAATGTTAAGATGATGTAAGTGCTCTACAGTATAAAATTTTTAGATACAAAATGCATATTTTGACTTTTTTCAATTAGATGTAATGCCAAAATGAAAGCTACATGAAGGTTTCACTAATGCAAAATGAAAAGTCCTAGAATGCAATAACAAATCAATGTTTTAATTGAATGCTAATGCAAATGGAAACTTAGGATGAAATATGTGAATGCAATTAGAAATCTAAAGTTTTCAAAAGTTGGGTTCACCAAAATGAAACATAGATTTTTGGGATCCTATTGACTACTCTTGCACTCTTAGGGTTTTTCACCAAAAAGGAGAGAGATAGGGCCAAAAATGCTAATGTATCACTCAAATTAGGATGTATGCAATGTTTTTTAATGTAAATGGACCTAACTAAATGCAATTGACTAATCTAAATGACTGAAAATGAATGCAAAACTAAGATTTATGACTTGTTTGAAAACACAGTGTGAAATTAAAATAACTATGTAAATGAAGAAATAATGCAAAACAGAGAATACAGGGATGAATATGAGTGCACCTGGATGACTTGTAATGATTTTAGAGTGTTCTAAATGCAAATGAAATCGCTAATTTTTCATAGTGAGACTCATTCGCTTAGTGTGGCGAATTAGTCCACCTATTGGTGAAAAACTATCGAGAGTTGGTTTCTATTTGTTAGGATCCAAAATTTTACAAAACTCAAGTTTCCAGTCCTATGGTGGGACTCATTCTCCATAGGTGGTGCATCAATCCTCTCCAAAATTTCTAAAAAATCAAGAGACAACTCTGCAACACCAGATTTGGGAATGTTTACTTGTCGGGTTGCCGAAGTCAGATCTACAAAAAACAGACAAATAACTCTCTCCAAGCTTGAATTTGACTCATGTTGACTTGAAAATATAATTTCAACACCTAATAACCTATCAAATCTGCAAAAAAAGGGTTGCAAACAAACATGCAATAAGGGGAAATGATTAGGGGTTAGTGAATAGGAGTTTTCCTTGGTCAAACCCCACTTTTGGTAATTAAAACCTTGAAAAGACAATGAAATGAAAGAGAAAAATAAGCTAATAGCATGCAAGTTCTATCAACTTACCTAACCCTTGATAATGCAAGTCTCAAGTAATGTCAATGGTTGCTTCAAAGTGCTTGAATAGTGCTTGAATTATTGATGTAAAGTGCTTGAATGCTTGAAATGTGTGATTGAATGCTTGAATGAGTGAGGAGATGTAAAATGAGGTGAAGATCACATATTTATACAATTCTTGTGCCTTAGTATGCATTCATACCTCATCACAGGATGACATCAAGTGATTTTGAATAAAATCCCAAAAAGAAATTTGAAATATTTTGAATTTGGGGCCAAGGGGGTCTCATTCACCACCCATGGTGAGTGGGTCCCACCTAAGAACTAAAAACATGTGTTAGGAAGAATGTTGTATTTAATGTTTTTTGTCGGTATAATATGCAAAAATACACTTAATTACAACTTATGAGGGCATAGCGGGACCAAATAAAGCATGAGAATGGTGTAAATAGTGAAAATATGCCTAGAAGAGCATGAAAGCTTGTTACAAGACTTTACAACACTTCAAAATAGGAATTGTTGACGAGTGAAAAGGTGATTGTTAGGTAAATTGTATTAAATAGAGTCTAGAAGAATATAGAAATGTCTTACAACATTTCACAACACCTTCACAAGACGTCGTTCTTTTGAGTTTTAATACCTAAATAAGCATGTTCAAGCCATGTTACAACATAAAATCAGAGCAACATAGTTCCAACACCATGAAACAAGACCTAAAAGGCCATGAAAATGACAAGGGGTTATTTTTCTATGGCATAGTTCCTCAACTCAAAAGAAACTTGATTTCATCTGGGAAATTAGATGCTGTTGGATATAGTGTTACATTTGGAGCAGGAGCATGGAAGGTAACAAAAGGAGCATTGGTCATAGTGAGAGGAAGAAAATATAGTACATTATATGTACTAGAGGGTCAGATTGAAGTGGGATCTACATTGGCATTAGAAGATAGCACAATAGAGCTTTGGCATAAATGGCTCAAACACATGAGCTAGAAGGGACTTGAGATTTTGAAGAACCAACTTCTAGGTTTGAAAGAAGTAGATATGGAGTTATGTGAGCACTGCATCTATGGAAAGTAGAAGAGGACAAGATTTTCTAAAAAGGAACATAAGATGAAGACACGACCATTGGAGCAAGTGCATTCGAATGTCTTCGACCCCACAGAGGTAGCATCTATTGGAGGTTCCATTTATTTTGTTACTTTTTTTGGATGATTGCACTAGGAAGGTTTGAGTTTATATGATGAAAAAGAATCTTGAAGTTTTTGGTATATTTAAAACCTTCAAAGCACTTGTTGAAAGCCAAACTGGATATAATATTAAAATTTTTAAAATTGATAATGAAGGTGAGTATTGTTCGAAAGAATTTGATCAATAATGTGCAGAGAAAGGTATTCAAAGAATCAAGATTGTTCCTCTTACACCAAAAGATAACAGTGTTGCAGAAAGATTAAATAGAACTATTATGGAATGAGCACCAAGCATTCTGTCAAATGCAGGGCTAGGAAAATTTTTCTGGGTAGAAGCAATAAATACATCAGTGTACCTAATTAATAGAGCACCATCCACTTGGCTTGAATTTGGAATTCCAAAATAAAAATGGCTAGGTAAGAAAATTTCTTATGATCATTTGTGTGTGTTTGGATGTGAAGCTTTTGTTCATATTCCAAAAGAGAAATGAACTAAGCTTGACATGAAATATAAAAGGTGTATCTTCATTGGATATGGAGAAGAAACATATGGTTACAGGTTTTAGGATCCAACTACTAAGTGTGTTACATGAAGTAGAGATGTGATATTTAATGAAAAAGTAATGCCAGGTTTACAAGAAGTCAAATCATCTAAGGAGTATATTCCATTAGAAGATATCATGAATGGTAGTGATATGTTTAAACAAAAGGTGATTGTAAACCAACCAGAACCACTAGTACAAATTCAAACACATGACCAACCACAAGATTTCCAAGATAATGAAGAACATATTCCTCCAGTTGGTAATGCAGAAGAGTTGATTCTTCCAGTTAGAAGGTCCACTAGAGAGCATAGGCCTTCAACCAAGTATAAAATTTTTATTCAATATTTATTGCTTTTTGATGAATCTGAACCTACTAAATTTAACAAAGCATGTGTAGATAAAGATAGCAATAAATGGATGGAAGCCATGAGAGATGAGATGGAATCTCTTAAGGGAAATCAAACATGGGATTTAGTAACCCTTCCACCCAATTAGAAAGCATTACAAAACAAGTGGGTGTATAGGTTGAAGGAAGAAGCAGATGGGAAGAAAATATTTAAAGCCATATTGGTGGTCAAGGGATATGCTCAACAAAAGGGCATTGATTTTATAGAGATATTTTCACTAGTTGTGAAAATGACCTCTATTAGAGTAGTGTTGGGTTTAGTGGTTGTTCATGATCTAGAGTTGGAACAACTTGATGTCAAGAAAATTATTCTTCATGGTGACTTGGAAGAAGAGTTATACATAAAACAATCATAAGGTTTTGAGGAAAAAGGTAAAGAAGCACTAGTTTTCAAACTAAATCATAGTTTATATGGGTTGAAACAAGATCCTAGATAATGGTATCTGAAATTTGATTCTTTCATGTTTGAGCAGAAAGTTTTTAGATGTGAATCTGACCATTGTGTCTATTTTAAGTTCCATGATAATGGAGAATTTGTATTGCTATTGGTGTATGTTGATGATATGCTAGTTGTAGGATCTAGCATGGTTGTTGTTAATAGGTTAAAACAACAGTTATCTAAGAATTTTTCAATGAAGGATTTGGGTACTCCAAAGGAAATCCTTGGAATCAAAATTATCAGAGATAGGAAGAAAAAATGAACTTATAATGTCACAGGAGAAATACATTGAAAAATTACTAGAAATATTTAACATGAAGGATACCAAGGCAGTAAGCATGTGCCTCTAGCAGAGCATTTTAAATTATTTTCTGAGATGTGTCCCAAGACACTTGAAGAAAAATAATACAAGGCAACTATTCCATATTCATTTGTAGTAGGGAGTTTAATGTATGCTATGGTTTGTACATGACCAAATATTTCCCAAGTAGTGGGAGTGGCGGCCAGTAGATACATGAGTAATCCAGGAAAAGTTCATTGGCAAGTAGTGAAATGGATTCTAAGATATCTTAAAGGCACTTCAAACCATGTTCTGAGGTTTAGAGGTGAAGATACACAATTGCATGGATATGTTGATTCAGATATGGTTGGAGATTTAGATTGAAGATGATCTACAATAGGGTATGTGTTCACATTGGTAGGAGTAGTAGTTAGCTAGATTTCTAGGTTGCAAAAAGTAGTGCTCTTTCAACTACTGAAGTAGAGTATATTGCAATGAAAAAAGGAGAAAAGGAGATGTTGTGCTTGTAGAGGTTACTATTTGAATTGGGTAATAGACAAAAGAAATTTGTATTGTATAGTGATAGTAAAAGTTCCATTCACTTGGAAAAAAATGTAGCATTTCATTCACAAACGAAGCACATAGAGCTTCGATACCACTATATTCAAAGTGTTCTTAAAGAGGGTAAGATCAAGTTGGAAAAGATACATATGAATTTGAATCTTGCTGATGCATTTACAAAGGTTGTTTCAAAAGAGAAGCTAGAATTATATAGAGCTTCTCTTGGATTGGTAAGCATATGACAATAGCCCTTGGAAAGCAGGAGATTTCTTGAAGCATGATTGTTCATAGTATTGTTTGGACTTCAAGTGGGAGATTGTTGGGATGTGAAGTCTAGTAAATGAAAAAAAATTTAGTTCAAATGCAATACAAAATTTGTTCCAACGTAATCAAAATTATGGTGATGCATTGAACAAACAAACTCCTAATACAATCCATTTATTGTTGAACAGTTCCAATGTATCTAAAATAGGATGATTCACCTTTCCCGTGCTCCAACTAATGCAACATAGAATACTCAGTTATTCTATTGAAGAGTCCATTATATATATTGGACTATTTGTAATGGAAAATGTGTAGTGCTGTATGATTAATAAAAAGTCTTCTCCTGCCTTCCTATGGATGTAGGCATATTGCCGAGCCATGTAAATTTTTTATTTTCTCTCTTTGTTTTAGTTTTAGTTTTAGTATTAATTTAATTTGTTTAATTGTTAATAGAAAAATATGTGAATGTTGCAATGTTATAATGTACCCTTGCTTTGATATCTCCCTCCGTATTGATAGATACAGCCATCCCTGGATAGAATGGTGGACACACCAATTTTACTCCAATTATGTTGGAAAGAGGATCTACGGGCTACATCGTTTCCCATTTAAATTGTACATGACTGCGTTATGCTTGTTTTTTCTCTTCTTTAAATTTCATTATTTTTTTTATTAAAAGGGGTAAAAACTTTATTGAAAATCAGAACAAAGCATTACATAGTAGCAAAGGGCCAAAGCCCTAGGAACCAATAGAAACCACCAGAAAAGCCAGGAACAAAATCACCCTTCCCCAATACCACTCCCATCCTCAACAAGAATCCTCTCCAAATCTTGACATAACTCACGGGAAACTTGCTCCCACCCATCGATCTTCCCACCATCTATATTCTCCGATGCCCATTTGGCTAGACAATCAGCTGCCCTATTCCATTCCCTTGGAATATGGACAAAAGATACTGACTCCATCAAAGAGCTAACCTATAATATCTGCTGTACCATCATAGCCAACTGCCAGCTAACATCAGAAATATTCTTTTCATGAACTAAATTAACCAAGACCTGAGAATTAGACTCACAAATAACCTTACGCCACCTAAAGCATACGCCCGCTTCAAGGCATAGAGGATAGCCAAGCCTTCCATCTTGTTGACAGTCTGTATCCCTTCATTAGCAGAAAAAAGAAATACCACTGATCCTGAAGAATCCCTACCAACCCTGCCAATCCCAGGGGGTCTAGGATTTCCCATAGATCAGCCATCCGTATTAATCTTCAGAAAGCCAGCTGGAGGGGGCAACCAACTCCCACCCTTTGAATTTTTTTCTTCACATGCCTACCTCTCCTGACACACATAGATGCCAAAGATAGCCCCTGAATGCCCAACCGATCAACCATCTCA
Source organism: Sequoia sempervirens (assembly GCA_007258455.2). NCBI lineage: Eukaryota > Viridiplantae > Streptophyta > Pinopsida > Cupressales > Cupressaceae > Sequoia > Sequoia sempervirens. Next base: position 8,555,260 of record VDFB02353493.1, read on the forward strand.
GCATCTCCTTTCTCTAATGGTAGCACAATCTCACCTTTAGCTTCAACCGTCTCCTAGATCATTCCCACAATGCTAAACCAAACTTGTTGAATCCCCAATTTTTCACCCCGAAAGATTCTCCGATTCCTTTCCAACCAAACTTGCCAAAGCAGAAAGATGGGACCAACATACCAAACATCCCACAAGAAAGAGGCCGAGGAGGGGGGCCTCCCCAGACTATTCCAAAACTCCACCAGGGAGGAGGCATGAAAGCAAGGCCTTTTCCAAACACTCCACCAGAAATGCCAGAGCTGTAAGGTGAAGGGACAATGGAAGAACAAGTGAGGAGAGTCCTCCTCCCCACACCCGCAGAGAACACACCTAGAAGGGCCTGAAAAACCTTTCTTTCAGATATTATCCCAAGTCAAACACCTATTCCAAGCCAAAGTCCAAATAAAGAAATTACACTTTGGCCAAGAAAACTTATTCCAAACTTTCTTCACCAATGAACCTCCACCCCCTCAATCTATTGGGAAAGCAACTCCTGATACCTAGAAGAAACGGTGTAAGCACCCTTGGGATTAGGAAACCAAGCCAACACATCCTCATCCATGAGGGAGCAAAAGTTTTGACAAGAAAGAATGTAATGAAGTTCAGCGCACTCCTCCTCCATACCAGCAACATGCCATTCCTCAGGATTCTTCCATCTCACCTCCACCAATTGCCCCTGAAAAGAAAGAGACTTAAAGTCACACACCCTTGACCATCCAGCTTTACAGAACCTCTGGCACAAAGTAAGAAAATGAGGATACTAAGAAACAATGGGAGAATGACCATCCTAAGCATCATGCCAGAAATGGGCCTTAGAACCGCTCTTGCAAATCCAAAATAAGCCACCCTTAACGAGCGCAGCCCTTTTCTTGAGAGTATTCCAAATCATAGATCCCTTACCCGTCAAGCTGTAATGAGGGATATCATTTTGAGGAATCCCTGGATAGTACTTCGAAGTCAAAATTTTGGCCCACACCTGGTCCTGTTCCACACACCAATGCCAATACAATTTAGCAGCCAAATCCGTACCTGACAGCAACGACTGCCTTAACCCAAGACCACCAAACTGTTTTGGGCTATAAACAACATCCCATCTAACAAGACTCCACTTGGAGGATAATAAACTACTAGCCCATAAAAATTGTCTTGCTAAGGAATCAAGATCCCTAACAAAACCCATCGGTGCCACCTGAATCATACACCTATAAAGAGGGAGAGCCTGAACCACGGATTTGAGCAACTGAACCCAACCCGCAAAATAAAGCTAGCGAAGGGTCCAATGAGTGACTTTGACATGAAATTTTTCCAGAATAGCCTGCCAAGAATCCCTAGACTTCCTACCAACTGAAATAGGAATCCCAAGGTAGGTCAGCGGGAGATCCCCAATCTGAAATATGAGAATATGAGAAATTCTCCTCTGAATGGAGTTCAGAGTATTGAAGAAAAAAATGGAAGACATTCCCTCATTAATTAACTGGCCTGATGCAGCAAGATAAACATCCAACACCTTGCACATGTTAGAAGCCTCCCTAATAGTAGCCATGCCCATCAAAGCAGTGTCATCCACAAACTGTAAGTGAGATTGCACTGGTAAGCCACCTCCCCATTGCCATCCCTGAATGAGGCCCCCCTCCACATTCCTTTTTATCAATCGTCCCAAACCTTCCACCAAAAGAAGAAACAAGGAGAGAGGGGGTCACCTTGCTGTAAACCTCGAGAAGTACCAAAGAGTTTAGAGTGCTCCCAATTAATCAAAATAGAGAAAGAAACTGAAGTCACACAGCTCATAACCCAACGTATCCACTCCTCAAAACCAAAGGCCCCCAGAACCTTTCGGAGGAAGGACCATTGAACTCTGTCATAAGCCTTAGCCATGTCCAGCTTGATGAACATAGCCTTATCTTTGGAGTTGGCCATAAAATGAATAGTCTTTGTAGCAATAACCACCCCATCCAAAATCTGGCGGCCCGCCACAAAACCACTCTGTTCCTCAGAAATGAGCAGCATAAGCCACTTTTTTAACCTATCAGCAATCGACTTAGAGATAATTTTATAAATAACATTACAAAGAGAAATGGGGCGAAATTGACTTAACCGATCAGCCCCATCACCCCTGGGGATGAGAGAAAGGAAGGTAGAATTTAGGGCCCGAAGCATTTGCTTATTCTTTTGAGACTCTTGAATGACTGCTAATAAATCCAGCTTGATAATCTCCCAAAATTTTTGGAAGAACTCAATCGGGAAACCATCTGGACCAGGAGCTTTACCCTTCTTCATTTGGAAAACAGTCTTCTCCAACTCCTCCAGTGAAATATCACTCATAAGATGCTCCTTCATCTCCCAAGACACCAAAGAAGGAATACAAGAGAGGACCTGAGCCTCATCAACTGAGTCCCCCTATGAGTCCTCCCTGAATAAAGAAGCAAAATACTGCACAACTTCATTTGAGATAGCCTAAGTAGAAGAAATAACCTCTCCTTGTCAGTCACCAAAGCCGAAATAGAATTACCATGATGCCTGGCCTTCACCGAATTGAAGAAGAAGGCAGTATTCTTGTCTCCCTCCTGAAGCCACCCAATCTGAGCTTTTGTTTCCAGTAGATCTCCTCCCTTAGTTCCCACTCCTCCAAAACTTTCAATGCCCTAGCCCCATCCCACAACAAATCCTCAGACACCCCATCCTCCCTAATCAACCTAGTAATACCATTCAACTCAGCTTGTGTAGCAAGCTTTGCATGGTAAATGTTTCCAAAGCATTGCCGGTTCCACCGTTTAAGCTAATACTTAACATATTGAAGGAGCTTAGCAAAATTATACATTACAGTACCATAAGTAGGTCTACCATACCTCCACCATTCAGCAACACATCCATAAAGGTCAGGGTCCTGCAACCACATTAGCTGGAATTTGAAGGTTGGTGTTCAAGGAACTCGAGCAGAAGAGATAACTAGCTTTATAGGCCAGTGATCCAAACCTCTCCAATCTAATATCTCAGAACTAGAAGACCACATTCCCTTGACCCAAAAGAAGAAGACCATGAAACGATCCAGTCATTCAGCAATGCAACTATCACCCACCCTTCTGTTGTTCCAAGTAAACTGACCATTGCTAGGTTTGATATCAACAAGATTGAGAGCTGATATATTGTCCTGAAACAACAGCACAGAAGGCTCTAGTCTTGCAATACCACCCTGTTTCTCAGCTAATTCAGTAATAGCATTAAAGTCACCTGCAATGATCCATGGCTAATAGGGAAATAGGCTACGAACAAAACATATATTTGTCCATAAAAGAAGTTTACCCTAGAACTCAATAGGTGCATAAACATTGGAGAAAAGAACAAACTCTCCTGACTCAAAACACAAAGCAACCATGGATAAAGAGGACTTGAAGGATAACCACCACAAAGGTTGAATCTTCTGAGGGTTCCAGAAACAAGCCACACCCCCTGAGGATTCCTGAGCCCCAATACACTGGCATTGACTATTCTTCCACAACTTAGGCACTAAACCCATCATGCACTCAACAGATAACTTGGTCTCCTAAAGAAAAAGAACATCAGGAGAATGACTTCTTACCAACTCATGAACAACTTTTTGTCTAGGGCCACTGTTCAAGCCCCTTACATTCCATGAAATAATGATCATTTAAAAGGAGTCAAAAAATGAGAATCCAGGGTCTTGACAAACCCTGACTCCACCAAAGTCTCCCCCATCCTCTTAATCTTTTCCAAATCTTTCTTCCTGCAAAGTTTAACGATTTTCTCCGACCCCCCCTTCTTGCCATCCTTTTGCAAAATGCCCAGTTGAGGAGAAGGCTTGCTACTTTTAGCCACATCCGATCCAACATTCTGCACAGGAAAGGAAGTGCCTCCATCCCCCTTCCCCAACTCAACATTTGGATCCGACAACACCTGAGCCCCAACCTACACATCAGTGACCATAGGCATGACAGACTCCTCTTGTGGAGCAGGAGGAGTAATGGAAGTGTGATCCTCCAGGCCAGAACCCACCACACCCGAATTCACACTTATAAACCATGGATTAACTTCCTGCTGACCCAAATCATCCAGGACCTCAAACTTGTTAAAAGTATCCTCATCTTGTCTCTCCATCAAAGTCCTTTTTTGACCTCTATTTTCGTTACGAGCCTTAATAGGAACATAACCCTAAGCATCCACCCCTTTGACAGACATAGGATTCTTCCCCTTATCAACATTAGGGGTGTTACGAGGAGGAGGTGGAGGCTGAGGCACCACAGGCTTAGCCTTTGGGCATCTACACAATAGGTGACCATATTCATGACAGAGGCGACATCGGAAAGGAAGGGTCTTGTAATCCAATTACTGCACCCAAGAATGGGAAACCACACACATATCTAAAGCATCTGGCAAAGGTCTACTCAAATCAATTTCCACACACATTTGAGCAAAAATCATTACTTTCTTACCTAGGGTTTGTGTCGAGATCCCACCGGCTTCCCAAGCATCGAAGCAAGCATGTGCAGAACATCCTCATGACAACATTCAATTGGAAATCTGGGCAACCGAACCCACACCAGAACATGATTCAGAAGCTCCTCCGAGTGATTAAAGCTTGCATGCCATGGCTTGATGAACAACCCAACTTGGTTGTGAAAATAGGCCCCCCCTCAAAAACCCTATTGCGATCAGCCAAGCAGATAAATGTGACCATGAAAAAATTATTTGCAAGCAGCGTGACCTCCATTTCACCCTCTGGCTCCCAAGTCCTCCGAGTCCAAGTTTCCAAAAATTGTAGAGACACTCTCATTCCCAAAAATTTGCAGTACAGAGAATGCTTTGAATATTATCAATATCCTCAGCAATCATCTCAATTGGAATCACCAATTTAGGTCTCTCCTTGCAACGCTCAAGGTAGCTGTTAATCTTCGAGATCCAAGATCCACCAGATGAATTCGATTCCATAGACCCTGTATTCAGAGAGAAGAGGGTGTTTTCAAAAACCCTCACTCATTGTCTTGGCAATTTCAAGCCCACTGCAACACGAAAATCCATGTCGGGCGCAACCCTAGATGGCTCACCCTAAGACATAGCCACCAAATGGCCTGGGATAGACATGCACAGGAAAGATCTGGCCCCAGACATAGCAAATTAGAGGAAACCCTCCTGCATAGGAAAAATGGCCAAACACAACCAGGCCATAGTTTCAAATAATAGCCGCAACAAAAAGATTAACCCCCCCACAGAACAAAGCAGACGCCCACCCCAACCTTGGCACAAACAGAGAAAGCAAACATGAGCTAGGGCTTAGATGCCCTAGCTCAGCTCCTTGCAGTTGCAGACCGAAACACCATCTCCCTTCTTTAAATTTCATTATTAACATGTAATATTTTTATATTTAATTTGATTGATTAATAATTGAAGATTAAGTGAATGTTAAATTTTTGTGATAATAATTGTTTTATTTTTCAAATAATTAATTTTTAATAATGTTTTAGATTTTATTTTGTATATAAGAAATAAAGAAAAATTAATATAATATTTTAGATATCTTAATCATTTGATGAAATTTTTTTATTTTTATTCAACATATTTGGATATTTTTTTACATATAAAATTATTTTTATTTGTTAAATGTGTACATTATGATATCTAATTGTTTTTTACTTTTAGACTTATTTTGAATGATAGAGAATTATAATAGTTTTATTAATGTTGTTGATATCATTCATTTATGGACTTGGCACATGCTTTTAATTTTATTTTTAATTATTTTATGTACAACTAGTTAATGTGTGAATGGAAACGTGTTTCTAAAATTCTCCTTAAATAGTAAAATTATCAACATATAAATACATTAATTATATTGTATTTCATTCTCATGATTTATCTATTTTGTAAGTTATGTTAATGAATTAGGTTGATCTTATGTAGGTTACATGTGATATGGAGGTCCAAGTAGATTTCATGGATATTATATCATTTATAGGTACCATCACTATATCCAAGGAAGTCACACTTATAATATCATATGGTAAAAGGATGCGGGGCTATCATAAGTGAATGAATGATGAAGCTTCAACACAATAGATTGGTGTTTTACACTTGAAAAAATATTAACAAAATTCTAAAAATAATAAGTATAGAAATAAAACATTATATTTTAAAAGATTACATCATATAAGAAACTAGATCTGGAGAAATAAGTTATGTGAAACAAGGAAATACAACACTAATAATAGGATAAAATGGGACCTAGAGAATTGATGTAAAGAAGATAAATATTACAATTAAAAAATAATTTGTGTAAAATAAGCTAATTAAGGAATTTTAATCTTGGTAAAATTAGGGAAACAAAGTTATTATTAGAGCTTTAAAAATGAAGAGAAATTTAAGCTTGTTTCCAAAAATAAATATGTTTTATGATTAGGTAATAGGGTACAAGGTAGGAAACAAAGAAAACCTCATAAATATCAAAAGATTATTCTTATCATCTTCATCATTGTTGCATTCAACAATTATTGTTCTAGAAAAAATCAAATAAGTGATTTACTTAGGAGATGAGAGGCATTATAGGAGAAAAGAGAGTTATAGTAAATCCACAAGGTATGATAGGAGCTAGTGGAGTTTGAATTTGGACATTTCTATGTATATTATCTTGTCTTGTCAGTCTTTGGTCTATATTGACATCATTTATATTTTGGACTAGAAATAATGAAATTCTAATATAAAAATGTATAATAAAATTGCGATATAAATATCATTAAATAAAATAATTTTTAAATAATCTTCATACACATTTAAAAAAAAATTGTGTAAGAGACAATGAAAAATATCAAACCTCTTTTACATAATTTAAAAAAAAATATAGTTATCTTAGTTTTAACATTTACCTAAGAACTAAAACTAAAACAAGTAAATATTTAATAAAATAAATAAAAATAATTCTTTAAATAAATATAAAATAACAAAAATGAAATAACTTTGAATAATTAAAAATTAAATTTTAAATAAATAAAATAATTTAAAAGGTTAAAATTTATGTATTATATATAATAACTAAAATAATTATAAAATGAAATGAAATAAATTTTATGTATTTAGTTGATTCTCATAAAAGTGCAATAGACACCTTGAGAAGGATATCTCTCAGCATATATATATATATACTAGTTTAATAAATATTTTAAAATAAATGTATTTAAGATATCTCATTATCTATACTATTTTTTCTTTATTTCTTATATACAAAATAAAATCTAAAACATTATTAAAAAAACAATTATTATCATAAAAGTTCAACATTCACTAAATTTTCAATTATTAATCAATAAAATTAAATATAAAAATATTACAGGTTAATAATGAAATTTAAAGAAGAGAAAATAAAAACATAACCATGTTCTTGTCATGTACAATTGATTTCATTATTTTCCTATTAGAACAGAATGATCTACTGAGAGGGGGGTGAATCAGAAGATATAAAAACTTTTAGTTCTTAAATCCTTTTGCAAATTCAACCTTAAACTCAAATGTGCAGAGTAAAATACTAACAAATATAATAACCACAAGCACAAGAGATATTAACACATAACACAATATGTACGCGGAAAACCCAAGATGGGAAAAACCACAGTGAGAAATGTTGCTAGGATCTATTGTCCTAATCCATCCTCACAAGCATCAAAGTTCAATTACAATGTTTAGGGTTGCAACCCAAGGAAGCAAAAACTCCCTATTTAGAAGCTACAAGTTCAAGGATGCTACTACACTCTATTATGAACTACAACTTAGTGCAAATGGATGCTACAACCTCTGATAAGTTTTGTTATCAACTATGCATAAAATGGCTCTACACAACCTACAATGCACAAATTCAGTACATAAGCTCTCTCTCTGTTCTCCCTTACTCCATCCATTGTAACTAGCTTCATGAATTTTTAGATTTTTCTTTGTATTACAGTTCACCTTCCTCTACATTCAGATAACCTCATTCATCTGTGCACAACAGTTTCCTTACTCACACCAAAAGGGGAATGAAGGAAGAGGGATCTGATTTCACAATGCTCACACTCAAGAACAAACCCTTGGGATTCCAATGCAAAAGAGATTGAAATCTATCAAAGGGGATTGTCCTCAAGGCTAGAAATTGATAAAAGAGATTAAATACTAATGCAAAACTTATGAAATGCAAGATGTTTGAAAAGACGCTATGATATGCAAAATGACCTAGAAATGCAAGTAAACTATAATAAAACTTTATGAAATTGAAAGTGTGCACCTAGAGATTGGAAAGAGATGGAATGGAGCTCTGGAATCTTGAAGGACTCATAGGCCTTGCTGGGCGACTTAGTCCTACTTTCTCAAAAACTTTGTCAGAACAGGTTTTAGACAATTAGGTACTCAGAATTGCAAAAGTCTTTGTTTAGGCCTGGGTAGTGGGACTCATTCGCCACTAATGGTGAATTAGTCCACTTCCTAAGTTTTAGAAATTCAAAAGTGGAATCTATAGCCCTTAGTCTGTACTTCTAATCCTAGTTCAGACCCAGGTTTGAAACTATCAAATTTGACCTATAGGTGTTCTCCAAGCTTCTCTTAGGGTCTTGACAACTTTGAATAACTTTGATAATTTATTGACAACTCTTCAAATCTTGCTCTTTGAAAAATCTACAACTTGGACCTGCAAATCACATCCAAAGAGAAGGAAAAATTGTTGAGGGTTAGTGAATAGGGGTTTTCCTTGGTCAAACCCCAAATTGGTAATTAAACCCTTGAAATGAGATAAAATATGGAAAGAGAATGATGATTGAACAAAGACAATGCTACAACTCACCAAACCCTTGAAGTAGAATTTTGTGGACATGCAAGTAATTGCTCCAATGGATGTAGACTTGAAGATGCTTTAAATTTTTAGAATGCTTGAGTGGTTAATTGATTAATTAGTTGAGTGATTGTTGGTAAAATTAGTGGGAAAGCCTTATATTTATACAAAATTATGCCCTAATTCCCAAAAATACATCACAGGCCCACCTTAGATCTTAGAAAATAAAAACCCACCAGAAATTCAAAATTATTTTGAGTTTTGTACAAAAGGGGACTCATTCACCCCTAATGGTAAATGGGTCCCACTTAAGGAATTTTAAGTGGGTTTTAACATTTAGATATTTTAAATGATGTTTATTGGGATTATTTTAAAAAATGCACTTAAGTAAGGCTTGTAAGTGTAAAATGGGGCCAATTAAAGCATAAGAAAGGTCCAATTATTAATGACAAGCCTAGAAAAGTATGAAATTTTGTTACAACACTTTACAACACTTTGAAATAAGGCTTTGTAAATGATAAAAAGAGGTTATTTAGGTGAAATACATTTACAAGACCCTAGAAAAGTGTGAAAGTGTGTTACAACACTTTACAACACTCAATTTTAAGGTACCACTTGAATCCTTTTAATTCACCAGGGACCAAGACCTAATGTGAATGTGTTATCCACATTACAACATTAAATCAAGGCACAATTAAGCCAAAATCACTAGGATAACCCAAACAAGACAAAAAAAGTAGAAGGGTTACTTTTTTGGTGTCCACATTTAACCCCCACTTTAGTGAGAGGATGAACTTGCTTCAAACTCACACTAAAGTAGACCAACACACATTAAGAGGGGTTCCCATGAACCAATGATAGCAAGATGGGACAACAATGATCAAGAGGCGTGATCAAGCCCCCATGATCAAGATCTCATTTCAAACCAACATAAGTACAAAGGGAACACACATGATGTCAACAACAATGACAAGGCACAAGCATACATTGCCAAAGATGAAAGAGAAAAATGAAAAGAAAAAGAAAGAATCAGATCAAGCTTCGACCATTTGTCCAACATGATGTGGATCAGATCTAGGTTGTTTGTCCATAAAATGCATACTCACTCTAAGGCGACAAAACTCATGGTTGTCCACCAGGTGAGAAGTCATAAAAGGTGAGAAAAATACACTCATGGTTGGTATGCACTCACACACACACAAATGGCTATGGGGAAAGTCATCCCTCAGAATGGGCTTCCAGCTCAACCATACCAAAGTTATACCTCCTAATAACTTTAATAAGGCACCACAAAAGAAAAATGGTCTTTTTGAGCTTCACGAGACAAGCAAAACTTCGTATGCTTGGAGCTCATGAACAAACGTGATGGAACTACAGACATGCAAGATGTGCTATGCAAGGTGGCCATATAACAAATGAAAAGTGCAACATGCAAAGAATGTTCAAAGGAGTCTTACTTATTTCATGTGAGCTCCTTAACTTAGGGAACATTGTGTCTAATGTCTCCAAGAGAGGACCAATCAAAGAATAGAAGATTCACAACTTAGGGGATGTAGTGTGTCACATCAAGCCATTAAGAGGAATATAATATACTAAGATAGATCATGCTCATGAAGGACATCACACCCAATGTCATCCACAAAGCGACAAAAACATCTTATGAAGTAAGAAGGTTGTACTAAGAACCAAGAAAAAGGAAAATGAAAAAGAATAATTCCAATGTATTCCCCCACTTTAAAGGAATTGCTACAAACCATACTATGAGAAATTACTTTAAAGTAGCAAATGAAAAATGCAAACAAGAAAGAAAGACACGAGAGCCAACCTGGAAAGCCCTATTCTGAGTCATATGTTTCCGAGTAAAGTTGCGTCATGCAAAAGAAAAAGAAAAGGAAGAGGAATAGGGTGTTGAATGTTGTGGTGTGTTGCTGATATGTGGTTGTCATTGATGTCAACACTATTAGAATTGTTGCATTAGAAGTTGTATATGTCGAGGATATTGAGAAAATTGTAATAAGAAGTGCTATAGGTTGTCAGTGGTGAAGTGAAGTTCTTTCAGTTGGTGTGATCAGTACATTGTTGTTAAGACATTTTTGACTAAAGGGTTTCTTGTTGAGTATATCTAATTTATCCACATCAAGTTTCAGAGATCCGTGTGAAGATTTGATCAAGTTATGGAGATATGTATTTGAATAGTTTTTCTATTACTTTAGTTTGTGTTCCTGAATGAAGATCATGTGATTTCAGTAAGTTCAGTTGTTGTGGATGCTTCTCTGGTGTTTCATGATGCTTGTGGATGTTTCTAGTTCATTCTTTATCCATGTTGCATGTTCGCATTTATTGTTTTGATCGTGATCCAAGATTTTCTCTTGCATGTTCATGTTTTTCATAGTCTTGGTCAACAAGGTGTTGAAGTGTGTTGTGGATCTTCGAGGAGTAGTGAATTAAAATGGTTTGTGTTTGAGGATATTATTTTTGGTCTTCACTATGTTGTGGCTGACCTTGGTTGATTCACATGATTAATCTTTATTTGATCTAAGCTGACTATTTGTATTCATTTTATTATTTCTTTAGGGCCGACTTATAGTCATGTAATTTCTTGTTGCAGATATATTGTTTTATCATTTGAAAGTGTGGAAGAGTGTGCAAATATTGTTCAAATCATTTGAAGGTAGAGAAGAGAGTGAAGAAGAGTGAAGAAGTTTTCATGTGCTTAACCAGAACTCTAACTAGGTATTAGCACATGCTATTTTCTCAGTTCAAAGTATGATGGATTTAATCAGAACCTTTCTGTAAGACAATGTGTCTTCCTTTGTAATTGAGCAGTGAGCTCTAGGAAGTGTTCCTAAATGCATGTGTGTTCCCCATTCATATTTCCTTATACTTTTAACAAGGTATAATCTTGTGGACTCACCTCCATTGTGGTTTTTCCCCTAATAGGGTTTCCACATAAAAAACATTGGTGTTATGTGTGCTTCTGATGTGTTGTTCATTTATGATTTCATGATTAATGATCAGATCTAAGAATAAGGTTAATAAGTTGAATAAGTTTGAAATTCGGTGACAACTGATTCACCCCCCCTCTCAGTTGTCTTCCCTTGTGTTTCCAACAACTGGTATCAGAGCAGGTTCCTTGGAAGAAGTTTAACAACTTGAGGTGATTTGGGATGACAACTTCTAAGATGGATAGTCCTAGATTTGATCAAACAAGTTATTCTTTGTGGAAGAATTGAATGGAGTGCCATCTAAGATGCATTGGTGAACCCTACTAGAGCATTACAAGTAATAGATATGTTATTCCACTGAATATTACTTATGTTGAGTATAATATTAGAGCTAAGGAGGTGTTGTTGGGTGCTTTGACTGATACTAAGATGACAAATGTGATGGATCTGAAGACTACTTATAAGATTTGGAAAAAGTTGGAGACCTTGTATGAAGGTGATGCTAATGTGAAGATTGCTAAGCTACAAAGTCTGAAAGGGAAATGCGAAAATATGAAAATGGGTGATGATGAAAATGTTACTACTTTCATGCAAAGAGTGAATGAACTTGTTTGTGGTATCAAATGTGTTGGTGGACAGATAGACGAATCAAATATTGTTGCAAAAGTGCTTAGATCCTTGCTTGATTCTTACAAAGTCAAGGATAGTGCTATTGAAGAGCTTCGAACTGTGACAAATGTTACCAGAGATATGTTGATTGGTAGGCTTACTACTTTTTGAGTTGAGTGAATTTGGTGATGCCCTTCCTAAGGTTGAATTTTCATTCAAGGACACTACTTTTGGAAGAGACAAACATAGATATGATCCGAGAGAAAGTTCATCAAGAAAGAAATTCAAGTATGAGGATGAAATGAGATAGCTCAAATAAAGAGAGCTTGAAGAACTTGAAGCATTGATTGTGAAAAGAGAAGCCAGAGGACAAGTTAAGTATAAGGGGAAGTTTCCTATTAAATGTTTCTCCTGCAATAAGATAGGTTACTTTGCATCAAGGCATCTTGAGAGAGCTTCCAAGCCTAAATTCAAAAATAAGTGTTACTATGCTACTGATGAAGGTGTGACATATGATGAATTTGATAAAGGAAATGCAAGTGAAGATGAATTTGTGTTTATTGCTATCAAGGAAAATAATCTTGTGTTTATTGAATCTGCTAGTTGTGCAAATGTGGAGAAAGCCCTAGCTGCTAGAGTTGAAGAGAAAGATGAATGGGTAATTGGCAATGGTTTTTCTCATCATATGATAGGAGATAAAAGTAAGTTTCTGAATTTGGAAAATTATAATGGTGGTGTTGTGATATTTGGTGATAATATAGCTAGTGTGATCCGTGTAAGAGGATGCATTTCTCTTGATGGTAAGCATAATACTGATGATGTCTTGTATGTTCAAGGTTTGAAGAATAATCTTTGTGTTGGACAAATGGTTGATAAGGGATACAATCTTCGGTTCATGGATGGTAAGTGAAAAATATTGCAAAATTTTGGAAATGTGATTGCATCAGCTACAAAAACAAAAGGCAATATTTTCCACTTGAGTGCTTCTAGTAAAAGTTGTTTGATTGCTCAAATTGATGAAAGCTAGTTGTGGCATAGGAGAATGTGTCAAGTTAACTTTGATAATATTGTCAAGATAAGTTCCACTAAGGATGTGATAGATCTTCCTAAGTTGATGAAACCTACTAATGCCATATGCAAAGAATATATGTTAGGAAAGAAAACAAGAATTTCATTTCAGAGTAAACAAAAAAATTCAAATGGATTTTTGGATCTTGTGCATACTGATTTGAGTGGTTCTGCTAGAACTAGAAGTTTACAAGGATACAGATACTCCATGTTGCTTATTGATGACTATTCAAGGATGATGTGGGATACTTTCTTAAGGGAGAAATCTAAAGCTCTGGAAAAGTTCAAGATCTTTAAGGCTATGGTTGAGACAGAGACAGGTCCAAAGATTAAGTGTTTGAGATTAGATAGAGGTAGTGAATTCACTTTCGGTGAGTTTAATTCCTTTTGTGAAGAACATGGAATAAAGAGACAGTTATCTATAATACGAACCCCTCAACAAAATGGAGTTGTGGAAAGGAAGAACATAACAGTTCTAGATGTTGCTAGAACCATGATGTTGGAAGGAAATGTACCTCATATCTACAGGAGAGAAGCTATGAGTACTATTGTGTACACACTTAATTGGGTACAAATCAAATGTGATACCGGTAAGAATCCTTTTGAGCTATGGATTGGTCAAAAGCCTATTATTAGATATTTCAAGATCTTTGGAAGCAAGTGTTATATCAAAAGAGATGAAGATATAGAAAATTTTGATGCTAGGAGTGATGAAGGAATATTTCTGGGTTATGCTACTAAAAGTAAGGCCTACTGGTGTTACAATAAGAGATTGAAGAAAATTGTTGAAATTACAAGTGTTAAGGTTGATGAAGACTTTGGTACACTATCAAGAACCTATGGATGTGATTTTGATGATCAGAATGTCAGTACAAACAAAGGTCAGACTTCAAGTCAAGTCCAAATAACTCTAGTGAGTCAAGAAGATCAAGAGGAAGGGGAAACTGGTGGAAGAACAAAAGAGAGATCAGAAGAGCCTGAAGTTGAAGAACATTCTAAGAAGACTCTGAGGCATGTAAGATTGAATCATTAAGAGAATCAGATCATAGGTGATAAGAACAAAGGTGTTTAGACTAGGAGAAGAATTGTAGAAGAATATTGTTTGATTTCAAAGACTGAGCCTAACAATGTAAATGAAGCATGCAAAGATGAACATTGGGTTGAAGCAATGAAAGAGGAACTACAACAAATTGAAAAGAATGATACATGGATTCTTGTTCCTAGACCTAAGGATAAGAATGTAATTGGAACTAAATGGTTCTTTAGAAACAAATTGAATGAACAAGGTGAAGTGGTTAGAAATAATGCAAGACTGGTACACAAGGGATATTCACAAATGGAAGGTATTGATTTTGAAGAAACCTTTTCCCCTGTTGCTAGAATTGAAGTTGTGAGATTGTTTCTTGCTTATGCTGCTTACAAAGACTACAAGGTTTATCAAATGGATGTCAAGTCATCTTTTCTAAATGGTGAGTTGGAAGAAGAAGTGTATGTTGAAAAATTGGATGGATTCCAATTGACTGATTAGGGAGTTATGGTTTTTCGATTGAAGAAAGCATTGTATGGACTCAAACAAGCCCCTAGAGCATGGTATGCTATATTAGATAAGTACTTGGTGAAGCTTGGATTTAACAAAGGTACTGCTGATAGTAATATGTATTTCAAGAATGATGATAAAGATTTGATTGTGGAAGTTTTTGTTGATGATATCATATTTGGAGGAGATGATAGCTTGCGCATGAAGTTTGTTGATGAGATGCAGAATGAGTTTGAGATGTCAATGATTGGAGAGATGAAATTATTCTTGGGATTGCAAATTACTTAGTAGATAAAGGGATCTTTATATCCTAGTCCAAGTATGTGAAAGAATTGCTGAAGAAATTTGGTATGGAAGATTCAAAGCCAGTTGGTACACCCATCGGATTCAAGTTGACAACTGATGATGATTCTCCAAAGGAAAGTCAAACTAGATATAGATGGGTGATCCCACAATAATGGGTTATAGTTTTTGGCCAAAGTTGACATTAAAATTAGGATTTTTCACCAAATATTCCCTTTCTTACACCTATAGCAGCTAAACCATTGAAAATTTGAAGATGAATCAAACTAGTTATTTGTTAGATCTTTTGTGTAGATTCTAATTATATATTTTTAAAAAAATTAAAAAATAAATTGTGAATCATTTAATGTAATTTTTAATAACTTATTTTTTCTACTAATCAACATCTTTAAAAAGTGATGTTTACTTGGGACCGCATAACTTTTTTTATAGATAGGACACAATTCTAATTTTTAAAATATAGATTTTTCACACCAATATCTAGTGTATGGATATTTTTTCATAATTTTTTGTTACATAATTTTTTTAAATTAATTTTCCAAGTCAGAGTAATTATAATTTGGACAGAGGTGTACTTCAACATACACAATTTTTTTTGTATTCATTTGAATTAACTTATTCTTTTTTTGTTGGAATAAGGACATCAATACCTAGTGCACATGCATTTTTTAGAATTTTTTTTCTTTATTTTTCTATTTTTTCATATGTGTGAAACAAAAAACTTGGTGTTCATTAAAAATCCTACATTGACAAGAAATACAAAAATAAATATAATAATCAAATTAAAACTATTTAAAATTATACTTTTTGGGAAGCTTATAATAAGGGCTACATAATTACAAAACATAAATTTTAAATGAATTCATTTGATCACCCAAAAGGTAAATCAAAAGTGGTTTTTTATCAGCATTTTTATAGGTGTAGAGGAGACTCGATTATAGGTATGGTTTAAATCTAACAAGGTTCTATGCAAGAGGGTTTGATCTAAGGGGTTTGATCAACCCATATTTAATTAAAATCATTTAAATGGAACCTTTAAAGTCTTAAATTATTGTATTTTCTAAAAATATGTGATTTCAGGAAAAAATCAGGGTGTCCCAAAAAGTATAACCCATTATTGTGGGAACACCCAGATCAATGATTGGTGGAATGTTGTATTTGACTCAAACTAGGCCTAATATCATGAATGTTGTATGTATTGTTGCAAGATTTCAAGCTGATCCTAAAGAATCTCATGTGGCTACTGTGAAGAGGATTTTTAGATACTTGAAGGGGATAGTTGATTTTGGTTTATGGTACATCCTAAAGATGATGATCTTACTTTGAGTTCCTTTATTGATGTTGATTGGGCAGGAATGTGAATGATAGGAAAAATACTAGTGGTGGAGCATCCTTCTTAGGAAAGAAGTTGATTTCATGGTTAAGCAAAAAGCAGAATGCTATTTCTTTATCTATTGCAAAGGCATAATACATTGTTGCTGCTAATAATTGTACTCAAGTACTGTGGATGAAGAAGATGTTGAAGGATATCAGAGTTGTGTATGATGAGCCTATTTTTATATTCTGTGATAACTCAAGCACTATTAAAATTTCTAAGAATCTAGTGCTGCATTCCAAGACCAAGCATATATCTATCAAATTTCACTTTTTGAGAGAGAAAGTAAGTGAAAAGGAAGTCAGATTGGAGTATGTGCCTACTAAGGAGAAGATTTTAGACATATTTACCAAGCCATTTCCTAAGGATACTTTTGAGTATCTCAAAGGGAAGTTAGGGGTGATTACCCCCCCTAATCAGAACTAAGGATGCATTGATTTGCATCAATATGTGCATTTCATGATCATATTTTGATCCAGATTGATGTTGTGTTGGCTGCTACTCAGGGGGAGTAGTAAAATTTTTAGATGTTCAGGTGCTTAGATATGTGGTTCAAAGCTTGTATAGGAGAGATATTTTCCATTGATGTCAAAGGGGAAGAAGAGTAATGTGAAAAATATTTGTCGGGAGAAGAGTTGAGGAAAGAAGAGTGAAAACCTAAGGGGGAGTACGTGTAGTTGTGTTGATGGTATTTTTCACATCATGTGTTTCCATCAATGCCAAAGGGGGGGATTATTGGATGTTGTGGTTTGCTATTGATATGTGGTTGTCATTGATGCCAAAACTACTAGCATTGTTGCATTAGAAGTTGTATATGTCAAAGATATTGAGAAAATTGTAATAAGAAGTTCTATAGGTTGTCAGTGGTGAAGTGAAGTTCTTTTTATCAGTGTGATTAGTACGTTGTTGTTAAGAGGTTTTGGAATAAAGGGTTTCTTGTTGAGTATATCTAGTTTATCCATGTCAAGTTTTAGAGATCCGTGTGAAGATTTTATCAAGTTATGGAGATATGTATTCAGATAGTTTTTTTGTTACTTTAGTTTGTGTTCCTAAATGAAGATCATGTGATTTTAGTAAGTTTAGTTGTTGTAGATGCTTCTCTAATGTTTCTTGATGATTTTGGATGTTTCTATTTCATGATTTATCTATGTTGCACGTCCACATTGATCGTTGTGCTTGTTATCTGATATTTTCTCTTACTTGTTCATGTTTTTCATGTTCTTGTCCAACAAGGTGTTGAAGCGTGTTGTGAATCTTCGAGGAGTAATTAATTAAAGTGGTTCATGTTTGATGATGTTATTTTCGGTCTTCACTATATTTTGGATAACCTTGGCTGATTCACATGATTAATCTTTATTTGATCTGAGCCGACTTATAGCGATGTAATTTATTGTTGCGGATATATAAGAGCAATTTTTTATCATTTGAAAGTGTGGAAGAGTGTGCAAGTATGAAGTGTGTGAGTCCTGTGTGTGAATATTGTTTAGATCATTCAAAGGTAGAGCATAGAATGAAGAAGAGTGAAGAAGTTTTCATGTGCTTAACTAGAATTGTAACCAAGCATTAGCAGATGCTATTTTCTTAGTTCAAAGTCTGATGGATTTAATCAAAAAATTTCTATAAGACAGTGTGTCTTCCTTTTTAATTGAGCAATGTGCTCTAGATAGTGTTCCTAAATGCATGTGCATTTCCCATTCATATTTCCTTATACTTTTAATAGGGTATAATCTTGTGGGCTGACCTCCACCATTGTTTTTCCCCTAACAGGGTTTCCACGTAAAAAATCTTGGTGTTATGTGTGCTTCTGATGTGTTGTTCATTTATGCTTTCATGATTAATGATCAGATATGAGAATAAGGTTAATAAGTTGAATAAGTTTGAAATTCAGTGATAACTAATTCATCCCCCCTCTCAGTTGTCTACCCTTTTGTTGCCAATAGAGGGGTTGCCCCCAAAATGAAAACACCAAACACATAAGGGATCTATGGATTTGGGGTCAATATGTTCTTTGCTACAAAGTTTTGTAGGGAGCTTGAAACTGTCATCATCCCCCAAATACACATAGAACTAAAAGAATGACACAAAAAGAGCAAAAACAAAGAAAAACATTTTGGGTCAACATGGAAGAGACATAGGGTGTCTCAATGTTTTGCGTCATCCCCAAAAGGAAAACACAAGAAAAAGGAAAAAAAAAGGAAAAGGCGAAAGAAAAGGAAAAGCTTTTGGGTCAACATGAAGGAGACATGAATGTTTCAATGCTTTGCGTCATTCCCAAAAGGAAAATACAAGACAAATGAAAAAAAAAAGGAAAAGGAAAAAGAAAAGGAAAATCTTTTGAGTCAACATGAATGAGACATGAATGTCCCAATGCCTTGCATCATCCCCAAAAGGAAAAAAATGATAAAAAGAAAAAAGAAAAGGAAAAGAAAAAGAAATCCTTTTGGGTCAACATGAAAGAGACCTGGATGTCTCAATGCCTTGCGTCATCCCCAAAAGGAAAACACAAGAAAAATAAAAATTAACAGGAAAATAAAAAGAGAGCCTTTTAGGTCAACATGAAAGAGACCTAGATGTCTCAATGCCTTGTGTCATCCCCAAAAGGAAAACACAAGAAAAAGACAAAAGAAAAGGAAAAAGTGATGCATGACATAGAAAATAATGAAGGAAAAAATAGAGGAATGTCACAAAGAGAGGGAACATAGAACATAACATCATGGGGGATCACATTACACTCATGCAAGCACACAAAAGAAAAAGAAAAAGAAAATGCAAAAGACTAGTAAGGAAAATGTGAATCAACTGTCAAGCAAGTCATATGCCTCCCAATCTCAGTTTGTATAAGTGGAAGGTGAATAACAAAGCTAAGGGACAACGACAAATGCATTACTAGAACAAGGTGAGCAACTTCTTGCCCCCACTGGGTGCAAGACAAGAATGAGCTGAGGTAAGTGATGGGAAAGGTCATGTAATAGTGAGAGGGTAATGTTCTATAACTATTACATGACAAGGAGTTGGAGAGTATTTTATGAGATTGTTGGATAGAAAGTATCACCATTGAAATAATACTTGCTCAGTTTTTCTTTCAATGTATGAAACTCATTACTACTATGTCCAAGAACATGATGATATGCACAATATGGAAATTTTCCATCTTTAGGATATATCACCAACCTATTCATAGGTGGTAATAGTATTAGTTCTTTGTTTAGAAGTATCTGTAATTTCCTCACTTTCATGTGGTATACGAAGAGGAAACTTTAGTTTCTGTAACTTGTAAGGCCTCTTGTGTTTGCTAGATTCACCCTTCTCTCTAATTGAAGGAGGAGGACCCAAAGTGATCCTCTCATCCTTTTCATTATTATTAAGCAAGGGTCGCTCTCTAGGAAGGAGTACATTAAGATTGGGAGGGGAATCAAAGATCACCTTGCCATCATCATGAAGCCTTAGATATTCTCTAGGAGGCTTGCTATTATGAGGGGGATCTTGATATATCCTAACCCTTTTGTGTTTTCATCTTTTGAAGTTTTCTATAAGAGTTGATGAATTCCATGTTGAGTTGTTGTGTCACATCCTTGTTTTCTCAAAATTGTGAAGCCTTTTCCATATGTTTCTTCAAGCCCATGATGGGAGCATTTGTGACTTTGTTATCATAAAATGGTTGAGTTTTTTCTTTTCTAGAAGAACTAGGTTCACCTTGTGTAGGGAACTTAGGTTCTTCTTTTGTTTCAAGATGTAAGTAACCAAAAATCTCATGAGGTGGTATTGTAGGGAGGTCATGTTGTTTCATGGATGGATAAAAGGATGCATTAGATTCAAGGTTGTCAAGGAAATCATTTAGGAACTTACTCATGTTGTCATCATCTTCTCCAATGATGTCAACATCATGAGGAGGAAATTTATTATGAGTTGAAGGAGCATGAGTGAGTTCAATGTCATTAGGATCTGTTCCAAAGGCACAACTTGACACATCCACTAAGGACTTTAATGACATCCAAATCTTATTAAAACACATATCCATTATGCAAATTTTAGATGGCACAAGAGGAATGAAATTAAACTAAATGCAAGAAATTGAATGAAACAAAAAATCTGGAAACAAAAAAAATGTAACCACAAAAAATAGAAACTCAAAAAATGAGGATTAAATACTTGAGAATGCAGTGAAAAATATACAATTGGACTAATTCACCCAGGGTGGCGAATGAGTTCAAGTAGTGATTTTTTGAAAATTTTCAGAACTTTTAAGTTGGTTTTCATGCTTTTTGTTTTTTCCAGATGCAAATATGATATGAAAATGCAGAATTTTACATATTTTTAATGAAATATAAGGAAATAATACAAGCTAGATGAGCTTTTTACTAATGCAAATTTTGAAACCCTAGAATGTAAATTAAACAAGAGTTGCGTGCAGCGAGAGTCCTTGCCGTAGAAACTTGCTAAAGTGCTAACTTGAGCAAAAAATGCCTCAAAGCTCATAAAGCTCTAGAATACAAGTTGGTAATGCAGCGTCAAAAATTAATAGCGCATATTTGTAGAATAAAGCATTCATCTTTAAAACCATGTTTCAGTTGTAAACACTGATGAAGCTTTCTCAACCAATCAGATTGGGGATAATTTATTTTTGAATTATTATTTTGTTTGAAAATGTGCTTGAGAACATGTTACCTTTTGTATATACATTGAAAATCCATAAATCATGTCTACAACTTCATTAACATATAGCAACGAAAATTGACAGAAATAAAGATTAAATAAATAAATGATGAGAGACTAAATTTACAGCTATCAATTGCATTTTTGCGTCTAGATATTTGTACCAAGTATGACAAAGGTTAGCATCATAAAGTCAGTAAAATAGTTTCAATGTAATTGTGATGGCAGAGGAATAAATAAAAATGTAACTAATTAAAACTCAAGACTTGAGTTTGATTTAATAGGGGGTTGTGGGATAATGACTTTGATGATGGGATGTTTGCCACTTGTCTTGTAGGCAACCATCCTTACTGCATGGATCTAGTTAAAAGGGATTAGACTTGCTATTTTTAGCACATTTTACTATTTTACTTCTGTTATAAGCTATATTCCAAGAGTTTTTTAGTGGGATTGTTAATCTTGTAGACTTTTTGATTCCTCTATGTATGCGCTAATTCAAGCAGAGGTGCTTTCCCTCTTTCCTTAGTAGTTTTGAATAGTAATTTTGCAGTAGTCCGACTTTCTAATCTAGTAGAATGAAAGTGCAAATGAAAATAAATTTTCTGATGCAAAACTTGAAATTGAAGTGAAATTACGAACATTGGTGAAGCTTTCTCAATCAATTAGATTGGAGAAAATTTATTTTTAAAATATTTTTTGTTTAAAAATGTGCATGTGAATTTTGCAAAACATGTTACCTTTTGTATATACATTTAAAATTCATAAACCATGTCTACAACTTCATTGGATTCATAACAAGCACTTCATTAAGCATTCAAATTGATCTCTTAACTTCCATGGCTGGAACAGGAAGGCTAGGCGTGGTAACAATTTTAATGTCTCAGAAATCCTCCTGTTGCATTGTGGAAGCATAGTGATGGGAAATAAAGATAGCAATGTATCTGATCATTGATTTGGAACTTGTATGTAAAGTTTGTTCCTGGTGGTATGGGCAACTGGTTTCAAAAATAGAAAAGAACATGTATATCAGCTTAATGCAAACTCCGCTACAAGTGATTGAATACAATGAGATTTGACAAAAATAAGAATTAAAACTTACCATGACAATAGAGAAGGCTCATTTAAGCCATTATAAATATTATTGTTAATGTTGTCATTTGTTACAATATCAATTTGAGATCCAGGAATGTAAGGACTGATTAGAATTCCTTGCAAGAACAACAAGACAGATTTTGGATTGATGTAAACAAGGCACTTTTTACAAGATTGATAAACTAGAACAACAATAGCAATATCCATTTGGTGCAATAAGGAAAAGCAGTGATAATAACATGTAATTTATTTTTTTGAATTCACATATTTTTTAATGCAATCTTATACAAAATTGAGGATGTGAAAATTGTAGTCTTTTCCTGAAAGGATGCAAAATATCTATAGCATCTCCTAAATTAGTAACTAGAAATGGGAAAAATGTCTTATGTAATGGTTAAGTTATTAGCACAAAGTTGAAGCAAAGAGGCTATTTTATAGTATGATGAACTTCAAACTGAAAAAGATCAAGCATACCCATTTGAGAACACTTGTGTCGTAATTTTCTATCACTTGTGAGCATGAACTGTAAGGGTTCATATCTGCATAGGTACATGATTGAAGTAGTATAATAACTGTAATCAAATTTTTTTTTTTGTCAAATTACTTAAAATCCAACAAATATATCATTGCCAAAATAAATCACAAGTCTAATATGTATGAAAAACTTCAAACTAAAAAAGATGAATCATACTTGTTTGAGAATAGTAGTTTCCTAATTTGCTTCTACTTGTGAGCATGAACAGCCAGGGTGCAGATCCTGCATAGGTATAGGATAGCAAGGAATTCATACAAATAATAAGATTGGAGTTACATATTACAATTTGATATAAAAACTACTAGTATCCTGGAAACAACTTACAAGCATAACCATATAAAGAAAAGGATCCTACCAACTACAGTAAAACTGAAAATGATTCATATTGACACATAAAAGCAATGTTATAAAGTGTTGTCTATACAATTTACTGTGCCAATAAGGGTTACTTACAGAAATAGCTATTTTGACAAATAGTTTACTTGAGGAAGCAAATTTTGTGCTACAGATCTAAGGTTCTGCCAGCGGTAGGAAACTACCCTCAAGCCGTTGCAATGAATTTACAGGACCATGGAACTGTGGAATTTTTCTGTTTGTGTGATCATGTACTTGAAAGACACAAACTGTTTAAACACTACCATCAAAAATTACAAATAAAGTTTGAGCATGCTTCTTAAAATTAAAAGTAGTAACAACAAAAAACACAAAACTATCACAAAGACTACAAACTGCTTGTTCTAATTTCAAAAACTGGTAGTATGAGTCTTAACTTTAGTGTAACTAGTCTCAATTATATAAAGATTAAAAGTGCAAAAAGGAAACAAAGAATGTGCACTACTCAACCTTCTGAAAAGCTATGCAAGTGCAACTCAATCTTCTAAAGATGGGAAACAAATTATATACCTCTTTGTCAGCTAAATGTGATGGTATCCCAATGATGTGGACAAGGTTCTGTTGAATGACTCAAACATTACTATATTAGAAAAGATCTAAAGAGCAATACCATTATGTGTTATTTAACAAAGTTTATTTAACAAGTAAATTTCATAAGTCAGATAAATACCAGAATGAAATTGCATTATAACTGAACAAAACATTGTAAGACCTGATGGTTTTAACTTGTTACCTGTTTTTGAACTTCATTTGATATCTGAAGTTGGGCATATGGTAGAATACTTGGGACTTTTTTCCATTGAGCTGTGATGTCTTCAAATTATTTTGCAACTTTATTCCTTTCTAGAATCTTGCAAGAATGCATAAGTGTCAGTTCAAGCAAAATTAAATTATTTGTTGCATATTAATTTTGTAGATAAGTTTTCAAATAATTACTGTAGGCAATGTGAATTAGATTCCTATGCATCATTAAGATGGGAAGTAATTCAATACTGTATGGGTGTAAAAATATTAAAAATTGATTTTAAAAACTGTTTACTGTGAAATTGGAGCTCTGTGATTCATAATGATAATACCAAGAATTCTTAGCTTCAATTGTTTATATTTGTTGTTTCAATACACATTTTGGATGACATTATGTAATACATCATTAAAATAAAAACTAATTTGAAACTGTGAAATAAGAACTAATTTGAAACTGTGTTGAAGAACTTAAAAACTATCTACCGTCTTCTATAAAAACAAAATTGTACATATTGAATTTGCATTGGCACTAATGACATTTGATGTGTAAGAGTTATGATATTCAGCATACTCAAATAAGTAAATCTTCATATAGGTATCCATATGTTCAGTAAGTTGTAAATGTAATAATGGATACTGCAATGAGCTTACCTCAGCTTTGATGTTAATGTGTGGAATAAAGATAAGGAAGACTACACTGTCTTGTGAACTGAAGGATGGAGCCTACTCTTGGAGATGGGTATCGAGCCTCATGGCATTATCCTGGTAATGGCAAGAGTCAAATGAGAGTTTCCACTATCCATTCAGCTTGAACATGGAAATAATGATTATGATTAATGCTACACAGAAAGCACATATTAAAAACTACGCAAGAGTATTCAAAGTTTTAAAATGTTTATCATAAAAACACTGTAACAAAAAAACAAGGACTGCCATCAATTTCATATAGAAAACCTTGTTGCATCTATCTCATAATGCAGAAAGGGCATAATATGGTCATGAACTGCATTGAACAGTAGCTTGCTCATTTGCTGCCACTTATGATCATGAACACCTAGGGTGCATATCTGCATGGGCTGAGAATTAGAATTAGAATTACACTAAGGGAACATTTTTTAATACATGTTTAATATGAACATCAAAATGAAAAAAATGGAGCATACCCATTCGAGAATAGTTGCATCTTTATTTTTTGTCAATTATGAGCATGAAAAGCCAAGGTCTAGATCACTGGTGCCAGTTGCGCGCATCAATGACTGAAGTTCAAACGTGCATAAGTGGATGACAAATTGAAGATTAATTTGGCATAGCAACAATGTACTATTTATAGAATGAGTGTTACTTCACAATTAAGTCATTTGTGCAAGACAAATGTTGAAAGCTTGTTAGAGGTCTACAATAACATACGGTTTCGACGATTAGGATATTGCTATGTTCAATAAAATTCATCCAAGCATCGTAAAGGGACCAAAGCTGAAGCAAAGTGGCTGATAAGATATACAAGTGAAAGTTTCAAGCTTCCATTGTTTTGATATAACTATGTATAAAAGGGAGGACAAGTTAGTGAATTTTGAACATATTCCTTGTGTTTATACTCTGCACCAGGCTAGAAGTCGATGTGTACTAAGCCACGTTGGAAAATTAGCAAAAAACAATTAGTTAAATGTTACAATTAAGTTATTATCATGGACATGAATGTTGAAGGTTGGCTAAAGGTTGACAGTAACATACCTGTTTGAGAACAACTATCTAGTCATTTGCAGCAGTATAATCATGTGACAAAATTACAGAAGAATCACTAGCACCAGACCAGTTGCAACCATCAAGAGCCAAAGCAAAGATCTGCATAAGAGGATGACTAGAAATATAAGTAATGTAGTTGAAGCATCATCAACATGAAGAGCAATTAATGTAACAACTATTTTGTACTTACACAAATTCAACATTGATTTGGTGCAGCGAGGAGAAGCAATGATAATAGCATGTTATAGGAAAAATTATTATAATAAATAGTTGCACTTGGGAAAATGTATACTAGGTTTTGTAAATGATTGTATAGTACCATTACAGTAGGTGTCAAAGGCATCAAGTGACATGTAGTAGTAAATTCAAATTGTATTGACTACAATTTGAAGTGAAGGCATATTGCAAAATGGTCTATCCAATATGTATCTAGTATAGTGAAGTTCAGAAGAGTAGTTTCAATATTGTGTACCCAAAAGTGGTCCAGCAAACTCCCTGCGTACATTGTTGGCTTGTCAACAAGCAATGATAGTTTATGTTGTTGCATAAATTCAAGGAGGAGTGCTTGTGTTTTTGTAGATTGTAACATGTCAATGTTGAAGTCTCCAACAATAATCAATTTGGAATTTGATGGCAATGAGCTGATAGTGTTTTGTATTAGATTAAATATGTCATGAATGGGTGCATTTGGTCTGCAATATATATTTGTAATGCATAGAGAAATTCCTAGATGCAATAGGTCAATGGTTATTGATTCTAGATACTTTGTTGAAAAAGTGTCAATGTTTTGCAATGAAACTATTTTTTTGCAGCATGTTAATAGATGATGAATACTTAGTGCAGGATAGCAATAGAATATATCATTAAGGAATTTAACATGGTCAAGCACATTGTGTTTAGTTTCTTGGAAGCAAAGGACAATTGGTTGAAGCAAATCATGGTCATGGGCTATTTCTTGTGCGTGTAATGAAAAGCTACGTGTATTCAAAGAGCATATCCTAAAATGACTTGAAGAAATAGATGCAAGGGTGTGTTGTAGTTTCCATTGTGCTAAGGTTGTGAGGCGTTGCATCTCGATATTTACTTTTTCTGAAACTTTGAAATTTTGATGTTGCAACTCGTGCATTAGATACAATGATTCAATGTTTCTTACTCGTGATAGAGAAGTGTAAACAAGACCATGTTGATAGAATTTACAAGGGTCAAAAGCAAGTGCATCCATTGTGAGGCCTTGTGCTCTATGAATAGTTCATGCACATGCTAGTTGCAAAGGGAACTGAGCTCGAGTGACTATTTTTGTAGCTATTTTGACTTTTTTGACAACTCTTGTTATAAGTGTCCAAGAAGTAAAAATACAAGTTGTGTATAGACTTTGCATTCTTTGTCGATGTGATTTTCCAACATTAGGGTCATTGAATTGAATCCAAACAATGTCTTCTTGGTCAGTTGTATTCAATTTGAAAATGCCATCTACACCATTGACTAGTCCATCTTGTGTATCAAGGTTTCCAACAATCAATTCAACCAAAATTTCTTGTTTGAGAAAAATTGTGCTAGGCAGGGTTGAATTGTTAGGTTGAAATTAGATGTTATCAATGGGTGTGTCTTCTTTATCTAGTGCCTCTAATACATAAAGCTTTGTAGGTAAGAGTCTAGCATTTTTTTGTTGTGCTCATCAACCTTTGAATTTCTGTGAAACAAGTATGGGAATCTTGGATCACTGGGAGGAGGCTTGCAACACATTGTATTCAAGTAGCAAATGTCTTCATTAGTTTGTTGAAAAGTCCTGACATGATTAAGTATGGAAATGAAATGTTGATTTGTTTGTCTAACCACAGTATGTAATTCAAAGCATTTCACATTATCAATCCAAAAGGTATATGGCATTTTGTCTTTGTCTATTATTGGTTCTTCAAATATCCAAGCATCGCATACAGGTTGTGCTTGGTAGAGGTCACCACAAAATATAATATCTATATTTCCAAAGGGTTTTTTTGGTGTGTGTTTGATTTGACGAAGTATTCTGTCAATGTTGTAAAGCATTTTGGAGCTAATCAATGAGACTTCATCAATAAATTTTTTTTGCAATTGGTCAAATTTTTTGCTTAAGGTATCAAGTGTGTTTGAATCCAGGGGTAATATTTTTGAAGAATTGCATGGTAGTTGGAAGATCAAATGTGCAGTGATGTCACCTGCATTGAATGTAGCTTTTCCTGTTGAAGCAACAATAATGCCTTTAGGCTTGAGTGGGTCACTATCTAGTTTCTTATCATAGTATCGAGTCATTGCTTCAAAAATTGCTTTAGCTGTGAAGGTTTTTCTTGTGCCAGCTCCACCTGTCAAGAACAAGTACAATGGTTTTTTGGGTGCAAGTCTTTTTGTCATCAATACATCCTTTAGTATTGATTGTTGTTCTTTGTTCAATTGTCTTCTTAAATTGAAGTATTCTTGGTTGCTAAGTAGGAATGGGTGAGCTATTTATGAAAATAGTGTGTTGGAAATAGAGTTTGTGAGCTTTATATTTCTCATATGGTTTAAGTTAGCTATGATGTCATATTTCTCTTTAGGTAGGTATCGTTGTTAGCTTTAGTTGCAGCTTCATCAATGTTGCCCCATGTAGAAGCAATTTGTGCAGTGAACATTTTTTTGATATTTGCAATTTGTGCCTTGTTTGCATTGAATGCTGTAGTCCATGTTTGATATCCAATTAGCAAGGTTTGTTCACTAGATCTGAAAGGTACATATAACATAAGTTTTTCTCTATAGTAATTCTCAGGATCAATGTGTGGATTGTATCTCATATAACGTATGATATGTGGAGTTGCTCTTTTTTGAAACTTTGTCAAATTTCTAGAGTAGAAGGCAGTGTATTCAGCCAATGACAAGTTGTCAAGAGCTTTTGGTCGTTGTGTGTATTTTTCTATTGCAGATGCACACATGATGTTTTCAGAATCATCTTGCTCTTTTTCCAATTGTTTAGGGCTTTTTAACATGAAAACTCTAGTTTCTAATGGTGTAGTATTGATGAAAATTATTTTTCTTGAGCATTTGCGCAGTGGCAATGAAAGGACAATGTGAACAGCTTGACGACTGGACATTTGTTGGTAGTTAAGCAATGCATTTCCAAGTTTCTATATGAATTGTACCTTTCCATCATAAGCATGAGTGCATTGTTGTCGCAATTGCTGAAATGCAAGGGACAATGTTCTATCTTGTTTTGTCATATATGAAGTACAATACGATGTAGCGGCATATGCGTCTAAAATAAACTGTGTCTGTATTTGCATACCATAGTCTTGGCACTTTATTTGCAAAGGAATTCACCCAAATATCAGTTGGGTCTCTTTTCAGCATGACAATTTTGTGTGTCAATGTTGATTGAAGCATTACAATGTAATCTGTTTCATCCATTTGCAATTCATGTAGGAAACTCTCAAATGAAAATTCTTTTGAATAGTGTTTGTTTTCCAATTGCTTGAAAAAATCTCTTGCTCTATCCTTGATTGCAGCATTAGGCATGGGCAAGAGCTCTAATATCGTTGTTCTACGCATGGGAGGCAAGGAGAAACTAAATCTACAGCTTAATTTTTTGTATTTTTTGCAAATTTTTGTATGATGATGTGTTTGCATTTTTCCAAGGTTTGTATCAAGTAGCGAAGAGTCACATGAAATATACTTGTCCACAAAGTTCTCTATTTCAGTATTTGAACAATTCCCATACACAGGCGCATCCTTTATCCATAGCAGGAAATGAACATGTTCATTGCCTCAGTTTTGGAATTCTGTAACAAAAGAGTAGTCCATTACTTGGCCAAAGAGCTCATGGTTTTTTAACATCATTTTTTGAAATGCATTGATTCTATGGTTGAAGTAGTGAGTACAAAGTACTAGATTCTTTCTTATTTCAAAGTCCAAATCCCTATCTTCTATAGTTTCATTACACTTGTCTTGTTGTTGAATGGATATTTGTTGTAAAGCTTTGCACAATGGCTCCCAGAAGTGCTCAACACTTGTCAATGTCACAAAGAAAGTTGGAGGCCCCAATTGTCTTATCATTGCAAATATGTTTTTTGTAGTGTTCTCTAAATAGTCTGGTGAGGTTTGAATACTTTTTAGTGTTCTATAGCCCAATGGCGATCTTAATATTTTTTAAAGACTTGCTGGATTGCACACATCTTTTGCAAGCAACTTTCTACCTTTTAATTCAATTTTCCTTATGCATATCCATGTCAATGAAGATACTTGTTGAATAATAATTTTAATGGCTTTAAAGAAAATATTTGTTATGTGTCTTGCAAAATCATTGTCTTTATGCATAAGCTCCCATTTGGCTATTTTTTGGAATGAGAAGTTTTTAGTAATGTCAAATGGTCGAGGCGAGCCATAAAACAGGGTTGGGAAGTTCATCTCCTCTGCATACGTGTCTTGGAAGATACCAAGAGGTTTAAAACCTTCTGATGGTACAATCTCAATGATGGTTGTGTCAAGATCTTTGATTGAGTGTGGTTCATTAAACCAATGTACAATTGATTCAGTGATCGGCTCTTCATCATCCTCAGACATGTCATCATGCATATTTGGTTCCACTTTAGAATCTACGTGCATTTGTGTTGCTTTACTACTCAATAGCTCTTCCCAATCTTTATTTATAGAGATGTTCTCTTTTGTATATAGTGGCATTTTTGACAATGTTGTCAAAGCGTTCATGATAATAGCAGGTCTAATATTGCCTTGTGCATATGCATTTTCATATTGTAGCTTTCGTTTCAATCTAACTGCCACTGTTGTTGTTTCATCTAGTTGTCTAGGAAATGCTTGTTGCACCCTATCAAAATCTACAGGAACATTGATAATTGTACCAAGCAAGCCATATTGTGCTCGCCTATATCCTAGTTGTCTTATTTGTGCAAAAGCAATGCGCAAAGAGACAAGTCTTTCTTCTAGGGAAGTTAAGGAATGAACAACGTCTATTGGCGCATTGCGTCTTATGTTCCAAGGTGTAGCATAACGAGAAACCTTACCATTTAAAGTAGCTTTTATACATTGTTTGCAAATGGGTTGTCCTATTGCTATTGTTTTTTCGTTGATTTGAATGGGAAGCAAAGAAAGAGCATTGGCAAGTGCATTGTCAACTTTACGAATGTTTTGATGAAAATGAAGCATCTCGCAAAGAGAGCATGGATGAGTGGGTGTGTCATTTATGCTTTGCAAATATGAGCTAATAGACTTTTCGATTGTGGGCCTATGTTTGAGCTTTGGCACATGTAAAGCATAATGTTTTTGAGTGCTTCGCATTTTCTTTTTTAAAGAATGCAATGATTGTTGATGCAAAGGCTTTGCACTAACTTTGCAAAATTGATTTTCATTTGCGACATTGCTAGTAGTCAAAACAGAAGTGTTAGGTTCTAAATGATTTCTTGTACTACTTGATATGTCTGTTGTTGTAGTTATTTGTTTTTCTTTTAAACAATGCAATGGTTGTTCATGGGCAAAGCTTGCAGCAGATCTGCATTTGTTATCTCTACTTGCGACATGGTCAATTGCTACAATTGAACGAGATACTTTAGTTGGTGTGATGTTTGCATGGAAATTTTCTGCACAACAAATTTTTGATTTTGGGGAGTGCAACGTCTGAAAAGGTTTCAGTTTTATGCTTGTATTTGATATAAAAATGTTAGGTTCCAAAGATCTACATGTTTGGTTTACATCATTTCTTACAGCTATTTGTTCATTCACTATCGCCATTTCTTGCTTACCTATATCATGTATTGCTACTTTTAAACATCGCAATGAGCTCCGAACATTTAGTTTTGAGGCGGGAAAAGTTACAATTGTTTCATCATGTAAACTTGTTAAATGACAACCAATTATATTGTTTGTTGCAAGATTCTGAATAGGGATGCATTTTGATGCACTACAAATTTTTGATTGAGAAGTGCATAACTCTTATGAAAGCTTTGAGTTATCTTGAAGTATATGATTTGATGCAAATGTGACAACATTTTTCATAATTTGCATAGAAAATGGATGGTTGATATGCATGTTATGTGCCAGTTGTTTTTGTTGAAATGGTTCATAATGACAATGCCTTGAGTTGATTGCAAAACAAATTAAGTTAAAGTTTTTTTTTGGTTCTATGCAATTTGAGTATGTTTTGGTTTTGGGGTGTGTAGCTGCTTGCCATATGTGTATTGCTGCATCAAATATGTGTGACAACCATAATAAACAAAATTCAGACCCCTCAAGGCCACTTTGTACATATGGTATTCCAATTTTGGAAACTAGTGATTGCAATTGTAGTAGACGATTCTTGTTTGTTATGGTAGATTGCTCAAACGTGCTAAAGCGCACCAATGCATATCTGTTTTGTACTATTAATGCATTGGCTAGTGATTGGGCCATAAATAAGCGCAAAGCAATTGCATCAAACTGTTCATCAAGAAGAAAAGCTATAGCAGCGAACATGCTTTCGCCACATGTAGTAGCAAATTGAGTAGGTCTACAAAGTCCAAGTGTATCGAATGCATTTGCAATTGTATTCCAGATATCATTGAAATTGTAGTGTGTGATTGGCAAGTGTGTTTGAATGTTTTGAATGAAACTGTATGTGTTTAGCCGTGAAAACAAAGGCTCATAGTGTCCAGCTCTTGCATTTGTATCATGGAAAAGAATTGATATTGTTGGATTGCATGCGTCTTTATTGAAATGTAAGTACATTACTTTGTGTGTTGTAGACCAAATACATATTGGTATGTTCAACCAAAGTGCTAGCCATTTTAAACAAAATGTGTCACCCCAAAGTCCAGTTTCACCATTGCCATTGATCTCTGTAGCTGAAAGCCTCATTCTACGCAGATATGTGTTTTTGTCATGTATATTATGCAAATCCTTAAGCACTATTGGATGTAAGTCAAGTTCATATGAGCTTTTAGCTATGGTGCATCCATTGTGAAGACGATGTAGGAAATGGTCCACAAGACCATTGCATAGCTGATTTGGTGTGTAGCGATAATGAAGCAAGACATGCATTGTGTCAAATAGACAGTCGCCAACTTTATAGTTGAATGAATCAATTTGAAAACAATGTTCACGATGGAGAGCTTCATCAATTGACATGATTTGTGCTTTTCCATCTAGTTTATAGGTCTCAACTATAATTGGCTCTTGTGAGAGTCTTGGTTTTTTTAGAGGGATCTTTGTTAGCATACTGTTGAACTAGGCATTTGATGAAATAGAGCTTGTATTGAGACTATTTAGCAATGCATGAAGCTTAAAATGTTGATTACTGATAAAAACGATGTTGCATTTTTGTGAGGACATTAAGGAGAAATAACTTTAACAGTTCATTACTCACCTTCATTAGCACTAGTGCAAAAGCTGTAACAGTATGCTTTAATACAAATTCAAAGTAGCCCAAACCCTATGAAAGAAAAGCAAAATTTTATTGTCAATGAATCTGACTAAAACAAAGCTTGTATTGAAACTATTCAGTAGAATAGTGACTATTTAGCAATGCACCAAGCTTTAAATGTTGAATATCGAGAAAAGAAATAGTGCAGTTTTACAGGTTAAAGGACACTCTTACATGTTTTCCATGATTGTGAATATTTTGACAACTTATGACATTTCATATTTGGAAGAATTTTTATTGCATTGTAAAGAAAGGAAAGGGTTGATTCAATAATTTGACCTTTCATTTTGTTGTCGAATGATTTTGTATGTGGACCTTTTTCTACTGCTGCAATTGGAGCACCATTTCCTGTTACAAGTACAAACTAGACAAATAAGTACAACAAACAACATATACTATCTGAGTCATAAACATGAAACAATATTGCCGTGAAGCTTTGTTTGCATCCAAAACAGGTTGAATGAGAATATTTCCAATATTTAGTGGATAGATTTGAGCGAACCTATTGGCATTAAATGCAAATTGTGATTGCTTTGCTGGTATACTATAAATCCATCAATGTCATCTTAATTTTCTAGATTGTTAAGAAAAAGGAACATGATTTATATAACTACTCTTACCAATGGTAAAGCTCTTTTAAAACATATTTAAACAGTACTTCATTTTCTGTTATCGTCTATGTTTCTCCAACTTTTGCTTCTCTGAGCCAGTACAACTGAAGTAGATATTTCAGATAGGCAACTTACTATTGCAATCGTTCGATATGTATTTGCTATGTTGTGTTGGCCAATCACATTCTATAATTTAAACATATTCCTTTGTATTTCTATAGTTTGAATTTAAGAACTTATTTATTATATTTAGAAATTAGCATTTATCTCTTTTTTTATTGGTAAGAGTAGCTCTATAATCCATTTAAGGAAATTAGGAAAATAGGAGGACAAAGATAAATTTGGGCGAATATTTTGGCATTAAATGTGAATTGTGAGACCTTTGCTGGCGGGGTTGAAGGTACAAAATCATTGAATGCATAGTTAATGCATTAAATGCCACTACATTTAGGGAGAAGCCGCTAGAAGTGTTGGATGGCTATGTGTGCTCATTGTGCTTTGTTTATTATTTTTTAATGCATTACATAGGACTGTAAAGTCATTGTTTGTGTTCATCTAAACTTGAAACTTAAGAAGTTGTCTTTTATATTTAGAAATATGCATTTAACTTTTTTTCTACTGGTAAGAGTAGCTCTATAATTCATTTTCCTTTAAGGAAATTAGGAAAATAGGATAATAGAGATAAATTTGGGTAGATATTTTGGCATTAAGTGTGAATTGTGAGAGGATTGCTAGCAGACTGGGGGGTACAGAATCACTAAATGCATAGTTGATGCATTAGATGAGACTGCATTCAAGGAGACGTCGCTCCAAGCTATGGGTTTTTTGTTAATTGGCATGTTTGATCTCAAAATATACATGGTTTAGGCATTTTTCTTTCTATAGCATTTTGTTAATGAAATGATTGCAAGAGAAATTCTCATTCAGTTTGTTTTATATACAAACAAAACTACATAAGAATACTGTTTCATGTTTATGAGTAACATAGTATATGTTATTCACTGTACTCATTTGTCTAATTTGTCCTTGTAAGAGGAATCAATAAATGCAATTGCACTAGGAGACAAAGATCAACATTGGTACAATTGTACTCGAGCATTGAACAATATAGTGCAAGGTCAGATTCTCAAATTAAGCCTATCCTTTCTTTGCAATGCAATAAAAACTCTTGCACATATGTATTTCAGAAAAATGTAAAACATGTTATTTGATAACATTACAAAACAATCAAATAATCTTGCTTTGCACTTTGTCCCATTGCCTAAATCACGTATAGTTCAAAGTTCATATAACCATAGTTCTATTTGAGGCAAAGAGAGTTTTTGTATTAGTGATATTCAAAGCTATTGTTTAAATTATCATGCCTCTATAGCCAATTGACGGTATTTTTCTATGCTCCCTATTTTTTTTTCTTTGCATTACCTATCTATGCTCCTTAGCCCTTCTTTGCTTGTGCAACAAAATTGATACTGTCAACTCTATAGCGTTTAAGTTTTTAAGCTACATGTGACTACTGTTATATTATTCTAGTTTAAAATGCATATAGCATTGAATTGTTAAAAAAACTATTTGGGTTTAATAGAATGCATACTAATTCTTTAATGCATTGTATGCAACTGTAGTACAAGAAATCTAGTGACTTTTCTAGCTACATGTGATTGCTGCTATATTGTTCTGGTTTAAAATGGATACGACATTGAATTGTTGAAAATACTAATTGGGTTTAATATGAATCAATACTTTTCTATGTAAATTGGGAGAAGGAAAGTTGAATATTTTGGCAACTTTTTATGACTTTTTATTTATGGAAGAATTTTTATTGCATTGTAAAGAAAGGAAAGGGTTGATTCAATAATCTGACCTTGTACTTTGTTGTTGAATGATTCTGTATACTTATACTGATGTGGATCTTTGTCTCCTGCTGCAATTGGAAGTACTTGTTTCTATTAGAAGGAGAAATTAGACAAATGAGTACAGTTGACAACATATACCATCAAACTCATAAACATGAAACAATATTGTCATGTAGCTTTGTTTGCATACAAAACAGGTTGAATGAGAAGCTTTCTTGCTTAGATTGCCAATTACACCGCATAATTTGTAAATATTTCTTTCTTTTTGTATAGTTTGCATATTACGACATATTTTTTGGCTGATTTGGCCAGTCACACTATATAATTTAAATATATTTGTTTCTATTTCTATAGTTTGCATTATACAACATATTTTTTATATTTAGACATTATTATTTACTTATTTTTTTAATGGTAAGAGAAGCTGTAGAATTCTTTTTTTTTAAACAATTCAAAAAAAACAAAATGGTACAGATAGATTTGTATCAATATGTTAAATGCAAAGCTCTCATAGTTCGCATTTAATGCCAAATTATGCATCCAAATTGATCTTTGTCATCCTATTTTCCTGATTTCCTTAAAGGAAAATGAATTATAGAGCTACACTTACCAATAGAAAAAGAGATAAATGTTAATTTTTTAATATAAAAAATAAGTTCTTAAATTCAAACTATAGAAATACAAAGGAATATGTTTAAATTATAAAATGTGATTGGCCAGTGCAGCATAGCAAATGCATATCGAAGGATTGCAATAGTAACCTATCTATCAGCAAGAACTAATAAACAAAGGAGAATGAGCACACAAAGGAACACAACACTTCCAGTGGATTCTCCTTGACTATAGTGGTATTTTAATGCATTAACTATGCATTGGGTGATTATGTAGCCACCAGCTTGTCAGCAAACCTCTCACAATTTGCATTTAATGCTAAAATATATGCTCAAATTTATCTATGTCATTCTACTTTTTTAATTTCTTTAGAGAAAAATGAATTATAGATCTACTATTACCAATAGGAAAACATATACACAGTAATTTTAAAATATAAAAAATATGTTGTTAAATTCAACTTATAGAATTACAGAGAAATATTTTAAAATTATAGGGTGTGATTGGCCAACCGAACATATGAAACACTTATTGAACAATTGGAATTGTACATGTAGCAATCGAATGCTTTTGTACAAATCAAAATGATTAAATAAATAAAAATACAACCAAAATATCTGTAATGGCCAATTTTTTTGAAAATCAAAATAATTAAATATATTAAAACACAACCAAAATATCCGCAATAGCTGCTTTGTTTGAAAATCATTAAAAGCAATACGTATAGCATAAAATTTCTTAAAATAAAAAATATGCGAAGCCTGCTGAAAAATAGTACTTGTGTTTTAATTTTCTGTTAGACACCTCCAATGGTGAAGTTGTCCAGCAAATATTAGAATTTTACATTTACTGCAAAACTTAGAGGACATAACAGAATATTTAAAATTGGATGGAAAGTGTAATAAATTTGAGAATACATATAAAATTTCTTCCAAAAATTGCAACATTTGATCAAATACTTCAAATTCCTTAAGCTAAGTCTACATGGAAAAAGTTAACCTGTAATAGGTCATACATACACACCTCTGATGGCCAAGTTGTTTGTTCTGAAATTTCTTGAATTTCACAATTTTGTTCATAATGACCAAAAATTAAATTAAGTAGTTAAACATCTGAAAAAAAAGAGTATAGCTTTTAAGAATTTACAAGGAAAAAGTTTGAATCATGTCCATTCAAAACATCAATTACTAAATTAACATAAACACATTACTGAAATTAACATCAGTTTTGACTTCAAAATTTTTAGATTTGATGAAATACTTGGAAAATGTTAAACCGACCCAGGGAAAGCACTAACTGCTTAATTTAAAATCAAATTCATTTAAAAGAGCTTTAGAAATTGTCGAAAACTTAAAATCAAGGCTGTGCAAACACTAGTTTCTAAGAGTCCAATAATTTTGTCAATAATTAGTAGGAAAAAAAACACTTTTGTATAAGTAGCGCTACGCTATAATTGGGGTTGTTGGTTGCTGGATTATGGTTTTTCCAGGGGAGATGACAAGATAAATTGGGGTGTTGAAAAAGTGAAAAGTTTGGACATAAATCAAGGCTATGCAAACACTAGTTTCTAAGAGTCCAGTAATTTTGTCAATAATTAGCAGGGAAAAAACACACTCTTGTATAAGTAGCACTACGCTATAATTGGGGTTGTTGGTTGCTGGATTATGGTTTTTCTAGGGGAGCTGACAAGATGAATTGGGGTGTTGAAAAAGTGAAAAGTCTGGACATGTTTGTGGTGATTTTGATCATAAGGCATGAAAAGGATGGATAGTGTTAACTGGGTAATGATTGGATTTTTTGAAGTTTTTGGGCTGTTAAATCGGTATTCTTTTGGTATGGTGAGACCTAAAATTTAACAAATCTTCCATATACTTCCAAAATAAATTGCATTGAGTGGAAAAAACACTAAAAACTTGTACAGTCCCTTACCTGATTGAATATCTACTTACAATCATTTTTATGCCTAAGGTGGCCTCGTAGATTTTCTAAGTTGAATGATTTATTTGAAAACGTATCAAATGAAGAAAATCCCTCAGAGCACAGCCCACTTTTTAACCAGCAAAACTTGTTATAAATTCCACAAAACACAAAAAATGCAATGTCAAATCACGACACCCATGTATAGGGATTTCTAGAAACATGCATTTGGAATACCATCAAACCCTACATTCAAAACAAGTTTATAAAGCATTTGATGTGGATAATCACCATAAAATTGAGGAAAAAATCAGCAGAAGAAGTACATTATTGGAAGAGTGTAACTGCCTACAAATGAAACAAGGGTTTAAAGGGACTCACCTTCAACTGTAATTTGCGTCAAATCCAGTCCAACAATATTCTAGCATCCATAGGGGGAATTTTGTTCCGGTTGCTAACATTTAAAAAAAATTCAATTGTTAAACAAGACAATCGAAGATCAAACCAAATCAACAAACTTGTCCAAAATATGAAGCTGGCACCTAAACTACTTAAAAGAAAGCCACCAAACCTGAGATTAAATTGAAATCCTAACAACGTTGTCCTTAATTTCAAGTGGTAAATTGGAACCCTAACAAACAGAGAGAAAACAATAACACCCACAAGTTAGCAGATTTCGTGATTTTTCGAGGACTAGAAAAAAGTCACAACCGAGCGATATTGTATGGAGAGAAAGCCCTTCCAAAATAAATCAAATGAAAAAGCCAGTAAATAAAACGACTCGACTCTGAGACACAACAAAACCTAGATTAAAAACTTGGGTTTGAAGCAAGGATATATAAAAAAATGAGAAATAATAGAAATAAAAAATAAGAAGTTTTTGTTCTTGTTCCAACTAAACCAAGAAAAAATTGTACATAAACAAGCCCATGCTTGTGGTGCTAACCTTGAGCTACGAAGAAACTGTTCTTAGCCACAACTAGAAGGAAACACCTAGCATGCACAGGGCAATCCAATGCTTCCAGTGGCTTCTCCTCAAAATGCGGTGGAATTCAATGCATTAACTATGCATTCAGTCATTCTATACCCAAGCACGCCAACACAATTCACATTTAATGTCATCTGTCTTCCTAATTTCCTTAATAAAAAATGAATTATAGAGTCACTCTTACCAATGAAAAAAGAGATACATGCTAATTTTAAAATATAAAAAATAAATTATTAAATTTAAACTATAGAAATACAAATGAATATGTTTAAATTATAAATTGTGATTGGCGGACGCAACATACCAAATGCATATTAATGAAGGAAAAATAGACATGAAAACAATAGTCTCTGCCTTACGACAGGGACTAACAATGCAAAATGCAATTCAATGTTAATGTATGCTATTTCTAGGATGTAAATGTACTCCAAAGTAGAATTATGATGTTCAAAAGTTAAGTTCACCAAAATGTGGACAATGGAAATGGAGTGCACAACTTCCTTACTCACACCAAAAGGGGAATGAAGGAAGAGGGATCCGATTTCACAATGCTCACACTCAATAACAAACCCTTGAGATTACAATGCAATGGAGATTGAAATCTGTCAAAGGGGATTGTCCTCAAGGTTATAAATTGATAAAAGAGATTAACTACTAATGTAAGACTTATGAAATGCAAGATGTTTGAAAACATGTGATATGCAAAATGACCTAGAAATGCAAGTAAATTGTAATAGAACTTTATGAAATTGAAAGTTTTCACCTAGAGATTGGAAAGAGATGGAATGGAGCTCTGGAATCCTAAAGTGCTCACTATTGATGTCAACTAGGACTCATACACCAGGTTGGGTGACTTAGTCTTGCTTTTTGGAAAACTTTGCCATAACAAGTTTTGAAAAAGTCTCTGTTTAGGCTTGGGCAATGGGACTCATTCGCCACTGATGGAAAATTAGTCCAGTACCTAGTTTCTAGAAATTAAAAAGTGGAATTTGTAGCCCTCAGGACCTACACTTCTACTCTTGGTTCAGACTCGGGTCTGAAACTGTCAAATTCAACATGTAGGTGTTCTCCAAGCTTCTCTTAGGGTCTTGAAAACTTTCAATAGCTTTGAGAATTTGTTGACAACTCTTCCAATCTTTCTCTTTGACAAATCTGCAACCTAGACCTGCAAATCACATGCAAATAGAGGGAAAAATTGTTGAGGGTTAGTGAATAGGGGTTTTCCTTGGTCAAACCCCAGATTGGTAATTAAACCCTTGTGTATTAGAGAAAATTTTTTCAAGTTAGTTGCAAGTAGCAATAAACTACATCCCAATCAACAATAGAGTACAATGAAAAGCAAGAAGCAAAATAACATGAAACAAGGTCACCTGATCTTTAAGCCTCCATTGAATGACCTCCATTGGCCTTCTCCATCTTGCTATAAATTGTATGATTTCCCTTGGATTTGAAGTGCAGCCATAGCCTATGATCAAGACAAGAAAAATATTGAAGATTTGTGCTCAAGTACTTAGAGTTCTCAAGCATGCTAAAAATAACTCTATGTGTATGTATTCAAATGTGAGGTTGACAATGGATGGCCAGGATTCAATATGATAAGGAGCATTAGGGTTAGGGAAAAATTAGGTCAAATTTAGGGAAAGCTTTGAAATGAAGGTTTGAGATTTGGGTATGTGCAGGATCATGATAGGCCAAAAAGTGGCAATATGAGGGTTATGTGGCTGACAACTTTTTTTTACCCAAAATTGATGAAACGAAAAGGGTTTTTAAAGGAGATTCTCAGCTTTCCACCAATATAAATTATGCTTTACTTTGAATTTAATAAGTAATTATTATTCATTTTCTATTCAAATTATGACTAAAGTCCTAATTGATAGACCAATTGAAAAACATCTATAGCTTTCAAACGGTATCACATTTTTTGAATCCAAAACATGCATCACATTCTATGCTTCGCATACTATAGGATTAAAAAAAGAAAAATTGAATTTCATGAAGTTTTGACCAAGTTAAGGTGGTCAGACATATGAGTTTTCTATATTTTTAAAAAGTTGTGATAAAAAATTCATAATTAATTGTTTACTTGGAAAAAAATTACCAAAAATGCATCATATCGGGACATGAGTCCTCTACTTATATCTAAACTCTTATAATAAAATATTATCATTTTATTGTAGTTAGGGTGGTCAGACAAACACCTACTTCTTATTTTTTCCCTGAAATTTAAGTAGTACTACATTGAAATTTCAAATTTTCACCAAATAGATTTTTTTTTTAAAACAAACCTAGTAGTTTAGAAACTACATTAAATTTCCTACAAATTCTATTCTTACATATTTTTGAAATAATATAGATAACTTATTCAAATTTTTACGTCAAGTTGCCTAAGTCTAATTTTTCTAATTTTTTTGCAACTTAAGGGCCTGTTTTTTCCATGATGATCCTGCACATACCCATTTAATTGAAAGCAATTAAATAAATGGTGGAGAAAAATAGGTAGTTGGAAAATCAAATAATAATAATAAATATTTGATTTATGGAGGAAAGTGGACTTATGAATTAAATTCATAAATGGGAATAAGACAAAAGGTAGTAAATAATTATTTTAATTATTTACTTGTGGGATGAAAAGTGGGTTAAATGGATAATGTTGTTTAATTGAAGGATAAATGGTAATGTTACTAAATAATTGGAGGGAATAAGGATTGATTAGTGACATATTTAAATAAATAAATATAATTTATTTATTTAAATAATCATGGAGGAATAATTAGGAATTAGGACATGATTAAATAATTGAATTATGTGAGGGAGAAGTGTGGTCATCATAGAAAAATTCATCTCAAGGGCCTAGGTCATTTTTATGTGTCTACATTTTGCCCCTCTTTGACATAATGCAGTTTATCGCATTCTGTCAAAGAAAATAAGTGAAAAATATGCCCTAGTGTGAAGGTAAGGAAAAGAAGGATGATGAGGAGGTAGTGGTATGCCCCCTCGAGAGGGAAGGCGGGTTTAAAGAACATGAGTGTGCTCTCGAAATGGATGAGAATACTGGAGGATGATGGAATATAAAAAATGTTAGCATGGAAAACATGGATGTTAGGATGAAAAATGAATACTTCAATATTTTTCCAAATAACATCATAGGCATTGCATAGTGATCATTGGGTGGTAAAATGTGACAAATGGACAAAAAACACCATGATATGACATAGACCATGGTGTGCAAGATCATCCACTTACGAAAAACAAACAGTCATAGACAAGGAATGTCCTAGGAGCCAAGTTGCCCCAGTCTTTTTTTCAAGACACACCAAAGAAAACAATCAGGGAAAAATAGATCATGAGACATCATCGCACATCTAAATCCCTCATGGGAAATCCTTGAGGTAGCTAGTAACATGACCAAGAGACAAAATGATAAAAATATAAGACAAAATAGACCAGCAAAATCAACAACCATTCAATATGTTTGCCAATATTTGTTTGTCGAAGATTGATTTCTTGAAAACTTGATAGTTTGATAGTTTGATAGTTTTGAATGTTTGAAAATCCTTGTCATCAGGAAGGACACATTCTGAAAAGGCCAATGACTATTTGACGAAGCCTGTTGTCAGGAAAGACACATCCTGAGAAGGCAACTGAAATTTTGACGG
Source organism: Sequoia sempervirens (assembly GCA_007258455.2). Classification (NCBI taxonomy): domain Eukaryota; kingdom Viridiplantae; phylum Streptophyta; class Pinopsida; order Cupressales; family Cupressaceae; genus Sequoia; species Sequoia sempervirens. The sequence goes on from VDFB02353493.1 coordinate 8,598,135, forward strand.
GGTCCAATTCCAAGAAGGATGCATCTTGAAGGGGACCATAAAGTGACTAGGTTGACATTATGTTGGAAATTTGGCTGATGTTTGACTAAATGACTAACTGGACTATGTTGTTTGTTGGTTCATGATTTGATGTTTCAATGACTATTTGGTGTTTGACAATAATGTCTGACTTATTGAATGATATGACAAACCCTAAAGGATTGACCTAGGTGGCCTCAGGGGCTCATCGACAGATGACCTTGCCTATGTTGTACACTCAGAGACCTTGTAGTTTGACAAGGACAAAGATTGACTTGACTAACTCTGACTCTATTTTTGTGATTTTGAAAGTTATTTGGATGTTTTTGTGTTTTTTGCATGTTTTGATTTTTTTGGATTTTTGGAGTTTTATGATTTTTTGTCTTTTTGAAATGTTTTGATTGTTTTGTCTTTTGGGGAATATTTGATTTTTTTGGTTGTTGTTGAATATTTTATTTTGTTTTTCTTTTGATAGTTTTATGATTTTTTTTGTCTTTTATTATGGATGACATGGGTAAGTGTGTATTCTGTTATAGAGGATACACTATAAGGACCATGAAAAAATGCATATGAATGATTCCTACAAGCAAGTGAGCAGGCACACAAAAGAATCCAAGGACATCCATGATCTTGCTACTAGTCAAGATGAAAACCAATTGACATCCTAAAACAATGTGAAGATGATGATAATGTGACTAAAGGATAAAGGTTTAAAACAAAAATAGGAACAAAGCCAAGGAATGTTTTAGATGATGTACTAGGTTGTATAGCAAGATTGTATGGATTAAGATGATTGCATTTGGAATGACTAACCTTAAGACTGGATGGTGTCTTGGAGGGACCTATATAAGTAGATTAGAATTCTTAAACCAATGACAAGGGAAAATCAAACCCAACAATAGTCATGGAAGAATAATGGATTGATTTTGGTAAAGGATGGGAGACATGAGGATTCTTGGCATATGATCTTCAAGGACTATGCCGCATAGGAAGAATTTTTTTTCTCCTCGGTATGGGTATGAATAATGTTATGAAAGCTATGCCATGATATTTCATGAAGAGTGTATGACCAAAGGATAGAGATGTCAAGAGTTTTTCTAAAGCATAATTTATATTTGTCCCCAAGCCTTATCAAAATCAAAGTAGGTGGGAAAATGGATGGAAATGATAGGGCTTAGATTGAGAGATGGAAATTTCATAGGAAATGTCATATGAAGGGTATGGGAACTGAGACAACTTTCCCCCAAGTGTAAAAGTCCACATAGATAATTTCTCTTACACATGATGCCTGTTTGCTAGGTTTTCATCATGCTACTTATCCAAAGCACCATAAAAATGGTTTTCACTATTGGACAAAATATTTATCTTTACTATTTTTCTTGATTTTTTTGGTGTCACCAAGATGCCTGTTTGTCAGGTTTTCATCAAGGTGACAATTTTTTTGATTTTTTAATTTTTTGTATTTTTGATATTTTCGGATGGCCTTAGTATTTTAGTTGATCATTGAATGTTTTGAATCAATTGATGGTGTTGATGTAGAGACTGGGGCCATGATATTCCAATAATGAACTTTATGAAGCAATTGCCCCTTCACGATCATAGCGCTTGCATACAACTGATTGATGTCATTGTGATCCTTTTTTATACTACAGTTGGCCTTATCAAAATACGCACATTGCGGTAGAGTTCCATGAGAGTCCTTATGATAAAGAGTTGCTACCAAGATGTGACAAATTTTTGAGGTAAATGTGTTTTATACTTTAGGCACAATTTAGGATTATGATGGATGATGGTAGATGTGGAAGGGTTGTTTGGATGTTTGGATGAATCACTTTTTTATTTTTCAAGCTTGGGATGTTGGATGGCGAAGTTTGGAATGTTGATTAGGATAGTGTTTGGAACCAACACTTTTATATTCCTTGCTTGATGACCATTTTGAAGGAGGTGGAAATTTATTATATGTGGTAGTCCTCTTTTCTTATGGCTCCACATTTTGATTGACTTTTGGATTTGGCATATTTTCTTTTCTTGATCCATTTTTCTTAAGGAAACATTTTAACTTCATTTGTCCAATGAGCTTTTTGTTTGATTCAATGGCCTTTGACATTTGATTTTGAACTTTGGATTTGCAATAATTTTCTTTTAATTGGTTCCAAATGGAAGGTTTAAGATATTGGGAATGACAATTTATGGTATGGATGGAAGGAGTGTTGGCAACAACCTTATGAAAAGGACTACTCATGGCCCCCATTTTGATGTTTGTATCAGATAAAGTTTCCCCCAATATCAAGGAGGTACCACTAACATCATTAGATTCTCCAACTGAGGAATAGCCAAGACCTTGATGTCTAGGATTTGCATAAAATTGTATGGGTTCTCAAATGCCTTGCTCATGTATGCCTAGTCCTCTTCCTCGATACTGCATTCTTTAAAATATTCTCTTTGCAATGGGGTATTTGTCATTTTGGATGCAAGATGTAATCCCATCATTTTTTATGTGGAGATCATTACTTAGTATTTTCTCATTTGCAAAAAATCCTGCTCTGACAACGATAGATGATCCTAGCTGATAAGATGTCATAGCTTCATTGACATTCGGGATAAATTTTTGATTAACATATTTGGTCTGATTTTGTGACATATCAGATTTAGATCATTCTAGTGGTGCTTCCAATTTGATTTCAAAACCATCTTTATGGTCATTGTCATAGATTCCTATGAATTCAGCTATAGCTTGATCATTTGCGAATATGTCTAGAATAGGAGATTCTTGTTCTAGAGGAAGATCATCTATGTGTCTTGTGGGAGAAATTGTCTCATCTCCAATGGTGGAGGTGGTTGAAATGTGGATTTCATGAAAAGGGTTAAGATTTTGATCTATGATTGGGCTATCATGGATAACTTGATCTTGATTTTTTTTGAGGTTTATTTCGTCATGCTTTGGGTCATGCTCTTGACATATGTTGAATGATTTAGTCAATGTAATGATATGATTTTGTTCAATGGACTCAATATTTGGACATGGAAACGATGGAGTTTCAATGGAAAGATCCTTTTTGGGATTGGTAGGAAATAGCGAACATGATTGTGATAGATGGCTAGATGGTGTAGGAGTAGAAATTTAACTAGATTGTCTAACTTTCTTTTCATTTTGGAGTTGAACAATTTTCCTTGCTAGTCATCCTTGGAGAGAATTAATTACCATAGTCTTATTGGATGGTATAGTAGATTGGGATGTAGTGGATTAGAATGGATTAGTGGAAGGTTGACTAGTATAGGATGTAGAGTCTTGGTATGGATTAATGAATGGTGTACTAGGATAGGATGTGGTGTCTTAGAATGGATTAATTAATAATGGGCTAGAATAGGACATGGAGGCTTGGAAGGGATTAGTGGAAAGTTGGTTTCCCTTGTCAAGGTTAGGATAAGGGTAATAAGTGGAAATTTGTTGTGGATTAATGGCATAGATTGTGCTCAAGGACTCTTGATAGTGAGGGTATATGGATGGAGGACTAGGGTTTATGAGTTGTTGGTAAGAGGGATAGATGGGTGGTTGACTATGGGTTGTGGGTGATTGGGATAGATAATTAATTCAATGTCTCTTGAATTATATGGCTTGTTGGGCTTGACCATTATAGATTAATTGGTATTCAACTTGACTAGAAAGCATATCAAGGTGAATTGAAGACATGGTGGTGAGGTGAAGTATAGAAAATGATAGTGCAAAGGTATGGATTAAGCCTAAGGTATGCAACCTAAACTATGCTTTTGGTATTTTGAGGATAAAAGATGTCTAGTGTATACAATAAGACTAAAAGTGATAATGGTAATGTTGGATGTTGTGAAGTCTAAAATGGAGGAAAATGTTCTTTTAGGTCTAAAATGTTGTGGCATGAAGGATACAAATGATTAAGAGGTGATGGATACCTATAATGAACTTGAGGGCTTAAACACTTTTGAAAGATGTAAGAATAGGATTACTAACTATCCAAGGGTAAACCAATGTTTCAAATACGATTGCCAAATGGTCTTTTTCTAAGACAAGTGAAAAAAGTGACATGGCGAGTTTCCCAACTAGACTTGTGAATATGAAATTATCACCAAAATGACAAAGGACGAAGTTAAAAAGTGACTTGGTCAAATGACAATATTTTGTTGAAGCAATGATGTGTGCCAAGGTATAGAGAGTTCTCCTATCCTAAAATCCACAATTTGTCAAGCCTAAAAGTCTAAAAAAGGAACCCTAATGGGATGTTGAGGTATGCAAGCAATGAGGATGCTAAGGTACCTAAAATGGTGACCTAATAATGGAATGATGATATGCAAGGAGAATTGAGCAATTTTTTGGTTTTAAACAGGAATCACAACAAGAAGTTGGTCTAAAAATGGATTTCAAGAGTTTGACCTGATTTTGGCAAGAGTTTGACCTGATTTTGACTATTTGGTTTGAAAATGTTGCATGGTGTAATGTTGTGAAGTGTTGCAATTTTCAAGTGTAAGGTTTTTTTGCTTGTTTGTTTGAAAGACACACACATAATACATAAGCAGACACATTTTTTTTTGAGTTTGATCTTGACAAACACTTTGAAAACACTTTGTACAACCTAGGCTTCTCAAGAGATACCAGTCGCTAGATCCCCACTTGGATTTCTCCAACCGCTTAAACAAGGCAGACAACTGGAGACTTGATGGAACAAAACCCCCCTTATAGTGCACTCACTTCTCGGGCTCACCAAGTCTCAATTCCCTACAAGGAGGAATTACCATCTCTACATAATGCTTAGTGAAGACGTGAGGTGGATTCACAACGATTGTTGTTGCGCTAGCAAGTGAAAGGGGATTTTGGCCACTAAAACAAAGGTTCATAGTGAATACCCTGGGACATGGCACCTCACGAGTATCCAACAAGCCACTTAAGGCTTTAATCACTTTACTAGGGGCTCTTATAAGTTTTATAGTAGGTACCCTATTTTGAGCAACACTGCATTGCTAAGGACTACATACCATGAGGACTTGACGGTTTATTCTTATCCTTTTATATACCGGCCCGAGTGAGAAACCAGTTGGAGTCATTCCCTCTTGTGAGGCATACCCCTCTAAAGGTAACAAAAATAAGACAAAGATGTTTTTGATCACCCAAGATCGCACAAAGTGCAAGGAGAGTGCATACACAAACACCTTTGCCTCACACTTGCAGAATGTTCATTTTAATTCCAAAATCCAAATGTGTGGGTGGTTATACAAAATTTCTAAAGGTGTTTCTGATTCTCAAGATCACCAAATGGCACAAGAGAAGCACATACGTACATAGAAACAAAATGAAAACCACAAGACAACACAAGCACTAGTAAGTTTTAAACCTACTTATGATGTCAAATCTTGGAAAACACTAATGTTCTTTTTAAACCCACTAATCGTGCTATGTGAAAAAGGCACGTAAGATAAAGCAAATGAAAGAGAGAGCCTTGCAAAGCACAATTAGTAGTTTTGAACCTCCAATATTTGACAAATGACAGTGGAGGTTTTAAATTTCAAATCTTGGACCTACAAACCTAAAAAAATAGTCAAAGATTAGTCACAAAAATCAAGATTAAACTAGACAAGATAATGACATTAATCTACTTAACAAAAATGAAAATCTAAACTAAACTAAAATAGTCTAACCAAAGATTAAAACTAGAATTAGTCTAATGTAAATTAATTAAAACCATAATTAATCTAATCTAAATTAATGGAATTTAAAATTCAATCAAATATTAATTAATTAAAACTAAAATCAAACTAATTGCAAAAAATCTAATTACCAAAATTAATCTAAAATTAGAAAAAAGAAAAAAAATCTAACTAAATTTATAAAAAACTAAAAATCTAAAGTGAAAAAAACTAATTATCAAAGTAAAATTTAAAATTAGAATTTTTTTGAAATCTAACTAAATTTAAAAAAATTAAAAATGAAATTAAAAAAAATTTAATCTAATTACCAAAGTTAATCTAAAACTAGAAAAAAATTAAAATCTAACTAAATTTAAAGGAAAATCAATCTAAATGAATATTAATCTTAATCTAAGTTAACTATGAAAAGATTAAAATCTAAATTAAAGTAAATTAGCAAAATCTCCATCCTAATAAAAAAAAAATTAAACTAAATCTACTGACAAGAAATTTAAACCCCCTCATTATCTAAATTAAAAAGTTAAGTTAAAAAACTAAGTGAACATTCTAAGTAGTTGAAAATCTAAATAGTTAAAAATCTAAGTTAAAAAGTTAAGATAAGAATCTAGGTTAAAAATCTAGGTTAAAAATCTAAATTAATGATCTAAGTAGTTAAAAATCTAAGTTAAAAATCTAAAAGTTCTAAGAATCTAAGTTAAAAATTTGAATTAAAAATCTATAATCTAATGGAAAATCTAATTAAATTAAAGTCTTATTAAAAATATGTATCTAATTAAAAGCTAATTGAAAATTTAAATTAAAATACAAAAAAATAAAATAAATCTAATTAAAATCTAAATGAAATTAAAATATGACTTAAATCAAAACCTAAAATAAATCTGAATTAAAGTGGACCTAATTTAAAGAAAAATAAAAATTAAATATAAATTAGTGACTGTAGTGTGCTCAGTGAACTGTTAACGGCGTGCTCAACGAACTATCAATGACATGCTCAACGAAGTGTCAACGACGTGCTCAGTGAACTGTCAATGGCGGAAAGCTCTCATTCACACGACTTTAATGATAAGAAGATAGAGTCGCTTGTTGACTACTGTAACCGTTTGTGTTGATGAGGTTCATCACAAATTTATTGAATGCACTCCATGTGTGCAACCAACTTTTGGCATAGAATGAATGCACTCCCTATGGTCGAGCAACTTTTGACGCAAGATGAATGCGCTCTGTGTGACTATTGGAAGATAATTAATGAATGCACTCCAACTTGGAAGTAATATGACAAAAGCTGGAAGGAGTGTGCAAACTTTTCTTGGCCACAATCCGTCCTACCAGCGTGCCAAACACAAGACTGTGCAAAGTGCGGTTTGTTTGTCTAGCTTGTGGGCTCCTCATATTTGCATCTTGATAATGTGCTTTTTTTTTTCTTCAAATAATGATGATTTATGTGGCTATAATCTCCTCTTTCTCTAGTGGCTTCAGTTCAGTAAGTTTCCATCATTTAAAATTGTGATCTTTGGTAATCTCCTGATAGGCAGTGACAATCATCATCCAGTGTCCTCTGCAATGGTTTATGTTTTTCATGGAGGCTCACATAAATAGAAATATCTTGTGGTTGCTACTTCTTCTTAGGTAGCCTAAAAATAACAACAAATAAATATGATTACTGGCACAACAATTTTAGCACATGGGCGATTACTTTGGATTCAAAGTAATCGCCCATTAGCACATGATGCTTGGCTTATTTTGCTTTGATTTAATGTTGCAATGTAACTTATGCATTCACATTGGGTCCTAAGTATTCAAAATATGAGGTCTTGTGAAGGTGTTGTGTTATAACACATTTCTACACATTTCTAGACTCTTTTGTTACAATTCACACAAAAATCACTTTTTCATCACTTATCAAGTCCTATTTTGAATATTTGTAAAGTCTTGTAACAAGATTTCATGCTTTTCTAGGATTAATTTCACTATTTACACCTTTCTTATGCTTTATTTGACCCCTTTATGCACTCATAAGGCTTAATTAAGTGTGTTTTTGAATGTAAACCCGAAAAAAACATTAAATGCAACTTAATTCCTGACACCCACTGACAAGTCCATGGTGGGACCCATTTGCCATGGGTGGCGAATGAGTCCCTCTTGGCTCCAAATTCAAAATATTTCAAATTTTCTTTTGGGTTTTTATTCAAAATTACCTTATGTCAACATGTGATGAGGTATCATTGGGTTACTAAGGCACAAGAGTGTATAAATAAGTGTTTTCCATCCATTTTACACCTAATTCACTCACTAATTCATCTAAGCACTTTGCATCATTCAATCAAGCATCATTCTTTGAACCAAGAATGTTAGACATTGAATAACATATGGAACAAGTATCACTTCACTGATACTAAATGCTTTCCCATCATCCCTTAAAAACAAAATCCCTTTATCATGCCATAATTGTAGAATTCTCCATTCTCACTATTGCATGATCCCTCCCATCATCTATCTTGGCTCATTCTTACCTCACATTTAGTGGGGGTAAGAATTTGTTAGCCTCATCCTAGAAATGCATTTGTTCTTGTCTCTTAATTGCGTTATTTACCTTCCACTTATACTACTTGAGATTGAGAAGCCAATAAATTCGTTAATGGTTGAATAACATTTGCATTACTAGCTCCTTTTACATGGTCATTTTTCTTTGATTTGACTTTATGTGCATATTGTGTTCCCTATAATGTGTGTTTGATGTTCTCTCTCTCTCTCTCTCTTTGTGCACTTCCTCTATTTGTACCTCTATTTTTCTATATGTCGTCCATTGCCTTTTTCGCTTTTGCTTTTTTGTTTTCCTTTTTGGGGATGACACAAAGCGTTGAGATGCCCTATGTCTCTTCTATGTTGACCCAAAAGGTCTGTTTTCTTTTTTTTTGTTTTTTCTTTTATGTTTATCTTTTGGGGATGACGCAAAGCATTGAGACGCCCTATGTCTCTTCCATGTTGACCCAATCGGTCCCTTTTCCTTTTTACTTTCTCTTTTTCTTGTGTTTTTCCTTTTGGGGATGACGCAAGGCATTGACACCAAAATGTCTCCTTCATGTTGACCCAAAAGCTTTTCTTTTTCCTTTTCATTTTCTTTTCGCTTGTATTTTCCTTTTGGGGACAATGCAAAGCGTTGAGATTGCAATGTCTCTTCCATGTTGACCCAAAAAATACTTTATTTTTCATTTTTTTTGCTCTCTTTGTGTCATTCTTCTAGTTCTATGTGCTTTGGGGGATGATGACAGTTCCAAGCTCTTTCATAAAAACATTGTAGCAAAGAACATACTGACTCCAAATCCTATTGGAAGTGGAATTACTCTGAGAGGGGGGGTGAATCAGAGTAATATATAAAAACTTTTTTTTTTTACTTGAAATGCAGATTTGAACTTTCTAACCTTGAAAAAATGAGTGACTTGTATATGCAATGTGACAACTAAGTTTTGAATGATTGTTTTCCAATGACTTGAACAAACATAACATGAATTCTTAACAACTCATATCAAAGCATGATATACATTGTTCATATAAAGCTGAATGAACAACTTTTTGATGCTTTCTTTTACACAAGACACCAACTCACTTATGGAAGAATTTAATATTCATACAATGAACATGAACAATTGAACATTGATCTTAAAGACAACTTGAAACTGCGATAAAGTATCATAGCATTGCATAAACCATTTTAACATATAAAAAAATGAGAACTTAAACAAGATAATCACAAACCACACAAAAGAGAGACATAGAACTTTGACGAGTGGAAAACCCTCTTAGGGTAGAAAAAACACTCCAAAATTCCTTATAGGCTTAATTCCAAACGTATTACAATGTTTTTCAGAGCACCAACATAGTAACAATGTGGAGCACCAACTTCAATAAAAATGTGGAGCACCAACTCCAATAATAATGTGGAGCACCAACTCCAATAATGATGTGAAGCACCAACTCCAATAAAAAAATGAAGAACCCACTTCAAGTTAGAAGCACCAACTTCTTTTGAAACAAAATCTCATGATAATGCAAACTATTAGGACCTTATAACTGCTTTAAATATTTGTAGTCACAAAATATCAATAGGATACAAAATGATATTTTCCATAAAGCCCACTACAAAATTTATTTGCATATGAGAGTACAAATACCCTCACTGAAAATCTTTATGTAATATGTGTAATACAACTAGAGACATACGCAACATAAATCCTCTTTTCACCTTTTTCAAATATAAAAGATATCACTGTAATAAACCATCATACATTTTTTTCAACAATACTCTATTTTTTCTTATATCTTCTCATCACCGAGTCACAAATTTTAGACATGCATTTATACAAAGAATAGAAAATAGTTTTCCTTTGCAAAAAACCATATCCAAATTAACCAGGGTTTTGATAAACTAAAAAATAATGTAGTTGAATCGTGATACCCATAATGGGTTCATAAGAATAACCATAGAAATATGAAACACTTGAGTATAAACTCGGGTTAAACAAAAACTGAAACTAATCTTCAACAAATTCTTAACCACAAAATCGGTTGCTTAAAACCAATGCAAGATTTTCTAGATTGAAAACCAAATACCTTTCATGGAGGCAAAAACATTACCAGTTCGATGTGAAAACTCCATAACGGTCTCACTATATAGCTCATCAAACTTCCAACACACAGATAAGCTCGTAAACCAGTTGTATACTATAACTGCACATTCTCCATGGTGACGTTGGGAAGTGTCTTCAGAGAGAAAACAACATAATGAACTTGCCCTAACTCCTTTCGAAGCATTGATAATGTTTGAAGTCCGAAACACTTAACAAACATTATAATCACTTTAATTCCATTGTCAAGGAACCGACAACATTATTACCAATATCAAATGATGCTTGTCGACAAAAACTTGATAACAAATGTTATTGTTGTGTGACTTTGGTGAAGTCAACTTGCTTGTAAATACAATGAGGTCAAGACAAATAATAACATGGTAAGCTCGATATAATACGGTATGCTCAGTTGAATGAAAGGTGAAACAAAAATGTGATCACCAATAGAATGATAGTCAGTAGCTATTAAATGGCTTCCATTTTAAACACAAATAAAAGGCCGATGTGTAAACATTATGTAAAGTGGTATGATCGGCTAGAATTTGAAGAATATTAAAATGTAAACCATATCACTTGTGAGGAGCCTAAATATTCCAAATCAAGGCCATGAATGGATTTAACTTAGAGTCATCAAATATAGCATATTTTTTCTATAAGAAATGCAAACCATTCTATATTTCATTGCCTCTTGTTATGAATGTCACCATGTAAACCATCAAAGTGCAAATGTTAAAGTATTGCCTTTGTGAAGAACACAAAATTATGCGCCAAACCTGTAGATGCCATTTTATAATCCCATATTTGTAACAACCTCCACAGTGCTTATGTAATAACTAAAGTCAGCCATGCCAAACAACCTGTATGAAAGAACAACTCCATTGAACAAATATACATCCTTTGCACATGAATCCAACAATCATTACCACAAGACAAAATTGAAGATAAACCATCAAATCATTGCCCATTTAGGAATCACTGAATAATCCAAGTACTAAAACATCAATAGCCAATTGCACCAATGAATATGCCAATGCCAAACCCCAATGAATATGCCAATGCCAATAACCAATCAGTTTTGACATCAAGGACAAATAGCACAAAAGATAAGTCAACAAACTCCCCCTTTGTCCTTGATGGAAAAAACTGAGTCATTTGAAATGAAGTGCCAACATCTGAACCACAATCAACTCAAGTACACTCATATTTCTCCCCCTTTTTGTCACAAGGACAAAGGGTAACAGAGGAGAATGTGAAATTCCATGAATAAAAACAACTGAAGCCAACCAACACATATCCATCAGAAAATAGCAGTCAAACATCAAATCATTACTTTAGACATAAGAAAATAACTTTTTTTCATATAACGCCTTGTATTCACATGAGAAAACACAATAACTCTAGCATCCATAATACTGATAACATGTAAATATCATAAAATCAAGTATTGTATGCACCAATTGCACAACCTGCAAAGAGAAACTCACTATCAAGAGCACAAAGGAATATCATTGGTAAGCACCCCAAAAATAAATACCACTTCCATACATCAATAACAATCTGAGAATGCATAGATCACCAAGTTGTATTATAATCAATCACCAACCATATTCTATATCATGAAATATGCAAGAAACCTCTCCCTATGACAAAAACCAACTATAACAAAATATATCAAAACCGGTATCATAACTCCTTTCTTGAACAAAGATAGCAAGTAGAAACACAGTTAACCAAGTTGTTTTAGATGTAGCCCTAATTAAACAACACCACACTATGCACATTATAAGCATAAATTTTTGAATACTATGAAGAATATGAACATTGTCAACTAAATCTCATAAGATCATCATATCATGCCAAAACCAACTTCCTTTTGTATAGCAACAAATCACTGTCAAGCATGAATCGAGGAAGCATATCAATAATTATTACCACATTGTCACCTATCATACCAATTATCCTGAACCATATCTACAAAATAATGATCAACTGCATGAACTAACAAAGTACTATCACCTGCAAGCTAAATACCATGAACTGCCAAGTAACAACAAAGCACTATTATACCAAAGCAACTATTCCATTTTCAATGCATTATCTTTTGTGAAAGTTCTGTAGGAGATAACAAAAAAAAACTATCATCTTGTATACTATACTGTCAGCATACAAAAATAACTGTCATAGATAGGCAATATACAAATCACTGTTTATCATCTACATACTCACTGTCAAAATACTAGTATTGCTACCATACCCCTGCAAACACCTTACATTTGCAACAAACAAAAAATAATACCACTAGAAAATTGTGACTGATATTAATCAATTGCCTGCTTATTTTTGACCTGTGTCCAAGCAACAAATTTTTCTTTCACTAATGGTGTCCTATCTTAAGTAACCATCTCATGAAACCTGAAACAATTTGGCTTTCCAATTTGAACATTAGACAATTGTTATATCAACCATAATATCAAAATGCACATAATACCATCCTGTGGAATATTCAGAGATGAATCAATGCGTAAGGAAACAAATGGTGCAAATAGATAAGAATGTCTCCCCTTAAAACATAGCACTGAAATGTCACTGAGCCAATAAGAAAACAAGAATTTCCAACCAGTTGAATTCACTTCACACTGTCCAAGAATGTGAATAGGCATTTTTCAAAAAAAAAATCTTGAAATCATGTTTGACATCATACTGCGGTCATGGTCCAAATATATTTTCCAACACAATCAAGTCCACTACCAATTTTTCAATCAAGATAATACTATGAAAAAATTTATGAAGGAATGCCAACAATACCAAGCTAAAACATAGACATAAACATGAAAATATCTTCCACAACAGTCATTAAAGCCTTATGAAGGATGGTATACATCATATACCAAGTACCAATGCCAAGAATAATCCATACTTGTTACATGTTCATAAACTTGACAATCCAAGGTCAAGAATATATCACAAATGCCACTATCAAAAGATTGTCAATGTCAAGATCATAAGATTTAACAAGCAGTTATGTCATACTGCCATATGATTCCTCAATCAAATATCATTGCATAATGAAAAATGATACCAAGACCAAATAAAATATCCTTATCACTGCCAAACTGATTTTAACAGGAATGATTTTCCCAAAGCTCTCCTTATTCACCACTTAGAACTTTATATGCAATAAGTCATTAACAAATGAGCAAGTATCAACTCCTGTTGAATTTTGACAAATTTGAAAAGCAACAAGTAATTATTCAACACTTTTCAATGATCACAAAGAAAAAATGAACTTTATATCAACATAGTTCTTACTACCCCAAGATGCAAGTAGCCAAAGTAATGCTTACTTGTGTCAAGTCTTGCAAGCATGATTATTACAAATTTTAGACAACATTTGGACTTCATAGTTATATCATCAAAAAATTGTTCTTTATCACTCTATGAAAGAACAATCAATTAAATCATTTTCAAGTCTATAAGAGCATTCAGTCACTAGAAAAGTAATCCAAAGTGTAAATTCCATGATTAGAAAGCATCAGAGTATCATTGTCACCATGCACTGCCCAAGATATTAGGTGCCAAACAAGTAGATATTGCTGTTATATCAATACTATCAAAATTTGAGACTTCTTATGCTGTCATAACTCATTCGGGGTAAAAAGAAGTGTTACCATACTAACTCCCCCTAAGTCTTTTCTTATTCTCAGGACTTGGATGACATCACATGTGCAAGGAGTGCACAGTGTACTTTTATGGATTCATTTTTATTACTAGATTGATTATCCTTTCTTCTCCAAATCATACATGATCCTTTCTCTTTCTTGTCATCTTGATTTATCTTTCTTCTCCACACTTGTATAGGCTTTGTCTTCTCCTTACTCAAGGTTTTCTTTTCCTTTTGTTTGAACATGTAGTCCCTAGAAGGCTTTATCATACTTTTCTTACACCATTGTGCTTTGTGTCTTAACCCATTACATCTATAACATATAATAGTGTTGTCTAGACCAAAGAGAGGATAATTTATTTTAGACATGTTGTATGAACCTGCATTACCACTCTTATCATTCCACCAACAGTTAGTTGCTACATGACCAGATTTGTGACAAATATAACATATAGTGCAACTATTCGAACTATAATTATTTTTGACATATCTTTCACAATATCTAGCCCTATGTCCATAAACATGACATGAATATCAGTAACCATGGAATTGGGAATAATTATACCTTGTTGATTGACATCTCCTAGTAGATGAGAAACAATTGAATCTATTAATAGCTTTGCTTTCTATTTTTGGAGTATAATTGTTCAAGTCTATTTTCTTCTTAGGAGTCGACCTAACCTTGAAAATCTGTCCACCTTTTGTTGCAAAGACTATTTCATGTTGAGAATCATCTTGAACTCTTGAAATTTGGCCTTTTTCATATCCTACTCCTGTAGAATCTTTAGAATGCTTTTGTCTGCCAATCATCTCATACAATAGATTAGCACTATGATCAAATTTCTGATTTTTATCTAATTGAACCTTGAAACTTTCAATCTCTTTCCTTAATGCAACTACTTCTCATTCAAGTTTTATACATTCAATATTTTTAACCTCCAAATCAGACCTTACTACATCTGCTATCCTTTTACATTCTTCAATTTCAATTTTCTGACTAATAATCATATCATCTTTAAGAGTTAGTTCTTTTAACAAGGAATCATTAACTAGACATTTCTTTAAAGAAGCAATCTCATTTTCTAGTTTAATACACAACTCATCCTTGTATTTTAACTTGGCTTCCAATCCTTCTTCATTATTTTTCTTATCAACCATTTGGGCTTTCAGAAATTCAATAATATTTTATCACCATTATAATCTTGTATTACAACTTTACTAACATTGACACTTTCTTGTAGGCATACCTTAAGATCCTGATTTTCTTTTCTAAGCCTCTTAAGTTTTATCTAAGGAAGCAATAAATTCTTTCATCAAATCAGCCTCAAATTCATCACTTTCATATTCCTTTTCACTTACTAAGTGAATTTCTTCTTCTCGAACTATAGGATCACATTCAATTTTAACTGGAAGAGGTATTGCTTGAGACAAAAGTTCACTAGACTCGACACTAGTTTTTTTCTTCTAACTTCTATTTCTTTTGCACTTACCCATGGTACTCCTCTTATCAAGAACTTTGTTGAACTTAATCTGGTTAAATTTATGCAAGGATCTAGTTTCTTACACCAACAATAATCAAAATCAGATATGTTTTCAGAAAACATATAGACTGTACAAACAAATAGAAAAACCTTCTCAAATTTGTGATAAATTGACTTCCAAGATCAGAATCAATCCTAGGTATGAAACCTAATGTAGGAACCTATGCTCTGATACCACTTGTTGGAAGTGGAATTACTCTAAGAGGGGGGGGGGGTGAATCAGAGTAATATATAAAAACTTTTTTTTTTGAATTGAAATGCAAATTTGAACTTTTTGACCTTGAATAAATGAGTGACTTGTATATGCAATGTGAAAACTAAGTTTGAATGATTGTTTTCCAATGAATTAACCAAACATAACATGAATTCTTAAGAACTCATATCAAAGAATAATATACACTGTTCATATAAAGCTTACTGGACAAATTTTTGATGCTTTCTTTTACACAAGACACCAAATCACTTATGGCAGAATTAAATAGTCATACAATGAACATGAACAATTGAACATTGATCTTAAAGGAAACTTGAAACTGTGATAAAATATCATAGCATTGCATAAACCATTTTAACATATAAAAAAATGAGAACTTAAACAAGATAAGCACAAACCACACAAAAGAGAAACACATAATTTTGACGAGTGGAAAACCCTCTTTGGGTAGAAAAACCACTCCAAAATACCTTACAGGCTTAATTCCAAACTTATTACAATGTTTTTTAGAGAACCAACTCAGTAACAATGTGGAGCACCAACTTCAATAAAAATGTGGAGAACCAACTCTGATAACAATGTGGAGCACTAACTCCAATAACAATGTGGAGCACCAACTCCAATAACAATGTGGAGCACCAACTCCAATAAAAAATTGAAGCACCCACTTCAAGTTAGAAGCACCTACTTCTTTTGAAACAAAATCTCATGATATTGCAAATTGTTAGGACCTTATAACTGCATTAATTATTTGTAGTCACAAAATCTCAACAAGATACAAAATGATATTTTCAATAATTCCCACTACAAAATGTATTTGCATATGATAGTACAAATACCCTCACTAAAAATCTTTATGTAATCTATGTAATACAACCAAAGACATAAGCAACATAAATCATCTTTTCACCTTTTTGAAATACAAAAGATGTCACTGTAATAAACCCTCATACATTTTTTTCAACAATACTTTGTTTTGTCTTATATCTTCTCATCATCGAGTCATAGATTTTAGCCATGCATTTATACAAAGAATATAAAATGGTTTTCCTTTGCAAAAAACCGTATCCAAATTAACTAGGGTTTGATAAAATAAAAAATAGTGTAGTTGAATCATGATACCCATAATGGGTTCATAAGAGTAACCAAAGAAATTTGATGAATAACCATTGAAATATGAAGCCCTTGAGTATAAAATCGGGTTAAACAAAAATTGAAACTAATCTTCAATAAATTCTTAACCACAAAATCATTTGCTTAAAACCAATGCAAGATTTTCTAGATTGAAAACAAAATACCTATCATGGTGGTCAAAACATTACCAACTAGCTATGAAAACTCCATAATGGTCTCACTATGCAACTCATCAAACTTCCAACACACAGATAAACTCAAAAACCAGTTGTATACTGTAATTGCACATTCTCCATGGCGGCGTTGGGAAGTGTCTTCAGAGCAAAAACAACATAATGAACTTTCCCTATCTCCTTCAAATAAAAGACTCTTAAGTGCCTTTTTCACATTTGATAATGTTTGAAGTTCAAAACACTTAACAAACATCATAATCACTTTAAGTCTGCTGTTAAGGAACCGACAACATTATTACCTATATCAAATGATGGTTTTCGACAAAAACTTGATAACAAATGTTACTTCCGTGTGACTTTGGTGAGGTCAACTTGCTTGTAAATACAATGAGGTCAAGACAAATAATAACATGGTAATCCCGATATAATATGGTATGCTCGGTGTAATGAAAGGTGAAACTAACAATGTGATCACCAATAGAATGATAGCTAATAGCTATTAAATGGCTTTCATTTTAAACACAAATAAAAGGCCGATGTGTAAACATTATGTAAAGTGGTATGATCGGCTAGAATTTGAAGAATATTAAAATGTAAACCATATCACTTGTGAGGAGCCTGAATATTCCAAATCAAGGTCATGAATGGCTTTAACTTAAAGTCATCAAATATAGCATATTTTTTCTATAAGAAATACAAACCATTCTATATTTCATTGCCTCTTGTTTATGAATGTCACCATGTAAACCATCAAAGTGCAAATGTTAAATTATTTCCTTTGTGAAGAATCTAGAACTATGCGCCAAACCTATAGATGCCATTTTATAATCCCATATTTGTAACAACCTCCACAATTCTTATGTAATAACTGAATTCAACAATGCCAAACAACCTATATGAAAGAACAACTCCATTAAACAAATATACATCCTCTGCACATGAATCCAACAATCATTACCACAACACAAAATTGAAGATAAACCATCAAATCATTGTCCATATAGGAATCATTGAATAATCCTAGTACCAAAACATCAATAGCTAAATGCACCAATGAATATGCCAATGCCAATAACCAATCAGTTTTGACATCAAGGACAAATAGCACAAAAGAGAAGTCAACAAATCCATAGATCCCTTATGTGTTTGGTGTGTTCCTTTCTGTGGGAAAATCCCTTTCTTTTGTTCTCTTTTTCATTCACATGACGTAGCCTTACTTGAAAACATATGACTTAGCTTAGGGGCTTTCCAAGTTGGTTCTCATGTCTTGTTTTCTTTTTTCATTTTTCCTTTGCTACTTTAAAGTAATTGCTCACATAACGGTGTGTAGCAATTCCTTTAAAGTGGGGGGCATACATTAGCATCATTTCATTTTCATTTTTGGTTCTTAGTGCAACCTTGTCACTTCATATGATACATTTTTCACTTTTTGGATGACATTGGGTTTGATGTCCTTCATAAGTGTGATCTATCTTAGCATATTACATTCCTCTTGGTGGCTTGATGCGATGCATTAAATCCCCTAAGTTGTGAATATACTAATATTATTTTATTGGTCCTCTCTTGGAGACATTAGACACAATGTTCCCTAAGTGAAAGACCTTGCATGAACTTAACAAGAATCCGTTGAACATATTTTTCATTTTACAATTTTGCATTTTACATTTTACATCTTTACCACCTTGCATAATGCGGCTTCTATACCTATGGTACCTTCCTCCTTTTTCATGAGTTCCAAGCATATGAATATTTTCTTGTCTCATGAAGCACGTACCAACATTTTACTTTGTGGTGCCTTGTTAAATTTATCAGGAGATATAGCTTTGATATGGTTGAGCATGAGGCCCATTCAACGTCACGAATTTCCCCGTAGCCACTTGTGTGTTTATGAGTGCATAAAAACTAGCGTATGTACTTCACCTTTTTGGGTCTTCTCACCCAACGGACCACCATGAGTTATGTCACCCCAAAGCGAGTATTCATTATGTTTTTTTCGTCACAAACAACCTAGATCTAATCCACAAGTAGTTGGACAGATGATCGAAGCTTGATCCAATTCTCCCTTTTCTTCTCTTTCTTTCTCGCTTGCATTCCTTTGTTATCCATGAGATCTTTACCTGGTGGCTTGATCATCGCTCTTGATCATTTTCATTCCATCTTTCTCACACAAGTGCATTTGGACCTCCTCGATATGCATGGCTACTTTAGTGCAAGTTTAAAGAAAGTTCATCCTCTCACTAAAGTAGGGGATAAATGTACCATAGATTAATGGCTCTTGGACATTTTCATGGTCTTTTAGGTCTTTCTCTCATGATGCTTGGCTTATTTTTCTTTGATTTAATGTTGCAATGTAACTTATGCATTCACATTAGGTCTTAAATATTCAAAATATGATGTCTTGTGAAGGTGTTGTGAAGTGTTGTAACACATTTCTACACTTTTCTAGACTCTTTTCATTACAATTCACCTAAAAATCACCTTTTCATCACTTATCAAGTCCTATTTTGAAGTGTTGTAAAGTCTTGTAACAATATTTCATTCTTTTCTAGGCTTAATTTCACTATTTACACCTTTCGTATGCTTTATTTGACCCCTTTATGCACTCATAAGGCTTAATTAAGTGTGCTTTTGAATGTAAACCTGATAAACAACATTAAATTCAACTTAATTATTGACACCTACTTACAAGTCCAAGGTGGGACCCATTCTCCATGGGTGGCGAATGAGTCCCTCTTGGCTCCAAATTCAAAATATTTCAAAATTTCTTTCGGGTTTTTATTCAAAATTACCTTATGTCGACCTATGATGAGGTATCATTGGGTTACTAAGGAACAAGTGTATATACATAAGTGTTTTTCCATTCATTTTACACCTAATTTGCTCACTAATTCATCCAAGAATTCATTCACATTTGAGCTCTTTGCATCAATCAAGTATCTTGGAGTAGCCATTGACATAACTTCAAATTTATTCAACAAGGTTGTGGTGAGTTTAGGACATTTGCATGCTGTTTATTCATCTTTCCTTATTCATTTCATTCCATTTATTCATTAAGGGTTTGATTACCAAAATGGTATTTGACCAAGGCAAATCCCTATAACCTAACACTTAGCCATTTTTTCCCTTTTGCATGTGTGTTTGCAGAATTTTGTATGCAGATTTCTCAAGCAATTAGGTGTTGAAAGGTGGTCAAGAAGTCAAAAAAGTGTTTCAAGTCAAATCAACCCTATTTCAAGCTTGGAGACAACCTACAATCCATTTTCTGTAGATTTGACTCCGTCAATCTGACAAGAAGACAAGTGCAGATCTGGAGCTACAAAATTGAACTTTGATTTCACAAAATTTTGGGAGAGGACTTGTTTGAAATCAGTGGAAAATGAGTCCCACCTTAAGATTGGAAAATTAGATTCTGTCATATTCTAGTTCCCGACAGTCGGAAACAAGTTTTCAGAAGTTTTTGCTAGAAGCAGGATTGATTCGCCATCAATGGAAAATGAGTCCGATTGGTGATTTTCATCAATTTCTACCAGCATTCAAATCATTCCATAATCAACATTCACTGCCTAGGTGCACTCTGTTAAACCTTGTTTAATCCTGTTTGCATTAGTCTACCTCTTTCTTGCATTTTATGCATATCACATTGTGTTTTCAAACATTGCACATTTCTTAGCTTTTGCATTCATAATCAGTCAATTAAATTGCTTAGTTGCATGTAGATCATCTCATTTAGCCTTAATCACATCACATATACATTATATTGAGTGAAACACATTGATTTTGAGGGTTTATCTCTGTCCTCTTTGGTGAAAATCCCTAAGAGTGCAAGAGTAGCCTATAGACCTCATCAAAATCTATGGTTTACACCACAAGCAATCCTTCAATTGAAGTTGTCTCTTCTTAGGTTTTAGAAATGAAAGATGCACTTAATCAGGGGCCTCTGAATTGATAGTTGAAGTTATGGGTTTGCTAGGCCAACCTAATTTTATTGGTAAATGCAAAAGGGCATGCTATATATGCAATACACATGGAGTTTGGTTCTAATCCTACAGCTACAGGGATGGATTATTGTGCATAATTTTTTTTAACAATTCCTAGTTTAAGTCAATGTGATGTAATATCAGAATTAAAAAAATTGAGTGTTATGAATTTTGACAAGATAAATATTATTTTTGTACTATCAAACAAATTTTTAATATTGAAATTGTGAGAGTTATAAGAAAATTATATAACAACATTTATAAAAAGAGTTAGTATTTATGCAATCATAAAATGTGTTAAAATAAAGATAAAATTCTAACAATATAATTCCTTGCCATATTAAAGGCATTAGCAGATGCTTATGATTGAAAAATAGTAGCCATGCTTGATATTTAAGGAACAGAAACACTATTTTTCTTTAAAATTAATCTCCCCCCACCTTCTTTATTTATAACACAATCAACTTGGATTCTTCACTGGTGTCATGAATAATGATTGCAATGTCTGAAGAAGGATATAACACCTAATGTCAGCTGATAGTATTAAGTTTCATAAATTATATTTTAAAAAAAAATCTACTTCTTTTTGTATCTCGCCTTCATATATCAGGCACTTGAAGCTATGTATGGTCATGCCAAGAACCCAAGAGCTTTTAGATAATTTGAAAAATTATGAATTAGCTAGGATAAGTGGCAATTTACATAAATATAATTTTACCAACTTTACTAATAACCACCATAATTTTTTCAATCATGATAAGTCTAAATCTCAAGGTAAGCATTGTTATCCTTAAAACATAAACAAATTAGTATGGTAGATTAACAAGGACATCAAATAAGCTATTTCAGATGGAAATCAGAACACATATCAACATTTCTAATGCTTTAGAAATGGCATTTGTTTCTTAAACTCAAGAAAATATGAGATCAAATGTTTCAAAAGGGCTTGATGGCGGAGCAAATATAAATTGTTTCAAATTACATGCAACATAGCAAATGCATATCAAAACTCCCAAGTGAAGTGCATCAAATTCATAAAATCAAGTAGACAATGTTAGGTTCACCAAATGTATTAGAGAATTTTTTTTCAAGTTAGCTGCATGTAGGAATAAACTAAATCCCAATCAACAATAGAGTACAATGGAAAGAAAGAAGCAAAATAACATGAAACAAGATCACCTAATATTCAAGCCTCCATTGAATGACCTCCATTTTCCTTCTTCATCTTTCGGTGCCCAACCACCTACATTCAAAATTCAAATTGTATTTTTGACTCCAAGCTGGAAAAAAGGCTATTTAGGACTCATTTTGGAAATTCTAGGGGGGGGTGATAGGAGAGAGAAAATTGTATTGGGAAAGGGGGAATTTCTTTTAGAAATAGTAAAAGTTGCATGTATTGTAGCTTGTGAGGATTTGATCCTCTGGAATGTAATTTTTGTGTAACGAGAATATATTGCCAATAAATAAATAATAATTTTGTTATTGTCTCTATTGTGTGATTTTTTGAGTCTTAGGTTGTGGCTCTCATCAATTATAATGGCTATATCCTTTAGACTATAAACCCTAAACTACCCTACCACCCTACCATCACCTAGAAGCCATTCATTTTTGCAAATTTATCGAATTCAGGGACCCAGTCAAAATCATTTATAGGCTCAATCATCAAAAACTTCTTGAGGAAGCTTACCCCATATGCTGCAATTTGTCGATGCCTCACTTAATCCATTCCTTTTAGCTCTAGAAGTAAGGGGTAAACCTTAATAACTTCATTAGGAACCTTGACTAGAGGAAGATCACAAGCTTGAGGCGCACCACATCCCAGGAGTGTCATTTGTAGGATTTTTTCTAGACCGCCCAAGAGCTCTTTCTTGAAAATCTTACAAACTATCACCTTTTCTTTTGTTTTTGGTGTTCAAACATCAAGCATTAAAGCTAGGAACCTAGAGACAATGTGGGTGTTAACCCAAAATGTCTCCCGGTTCACCAAATTCCCCTTGTCCAATATCATTTTGACTGCCACCATCACATGAGATTCGATCCTAAGCATAATCCTCTTCAACTGTTGGTCGGTAATTGCCTTGAAAGTAGTCTACTGAGCTTTGCAATCCAATTGGATGGGGGTGTCAAGCCCCAAGCTCACCAATGAATTCATTGATATCTCAACTATGAACTTTGATCTTTCTGCCATGCCTACAGACAGAGCTGCACTAGGAAAATGAAGAAAAAATTTAGCAAGACTTTGCCACCCTCTGAACATTTAAGGACCCTATTCCACCAAAGCATGCGTACCCTCCCTTATTCCCTACACTCCCACAACCTGTCAACAATCGTGCATGATGCCACATCATGGAATGCTTGTGGGGAGGCAAACCGTATCTACTCTGACCACCCATAGATCTAGCTCATAATGATTTTGTTATTTTCAATGCTAGAGGCACATTTAGGTAGGGGAACATTAATAAAACAACACATTTCCACCCAACTCCAGGGTCGGCTTACTTGATCATCATTCCCAAAAAAATCTCAGTGAAAAGAATGACCCTAAACAGATGGAGTGCTAACTCAACATGCGAGGTAATCTTACCACCTTCCCCTATAGGACCTTGACCTTTCCACAAATTGCTATGTGGAAAGGTGCCTGCCCAACTGCCCACTAACAAAACAACAAACTTTTAAATCAAAGATCTAATGTAAATTTTAAGAAAGACCCTTATAACTTGTGATTATATTATTAGTTCCTGCCGATAGGAAGGTTTACTATTGCAATCATTGCATTTTATTTATAATTAGATGCTTGGCCAATTAGATCGTGTTGTTTAAAATATTTTTGTCTTTTTCCTATAGTTAGGATTTATGGTCAATTTTTTTGAGTTGGAAAATTATGGTTTATCTCTTTTTCTATTGGTTTGAGTAGGTCGGTTTTTCATTTTGCATTAAGTAAATTAGGGAAATTGGGGAACATCAGAAACATTATATATTCTGTCAAATATTTAATCAGGGGATGCATATAGCATGAGTTTTGGCTAAAAATGGAGTGCACTAAAGTAGTGAATGCATGTTTAATGCATTAAATGCAAAATTCACGATATGTGTTGGATAGCTGGTGCGTACGCAAGAAGATGATGTATATTTAATCCATGAAATATTAAGCAAGTGCTTGTTTTTTTCTTATTATTTGTTTATTGTTTGTTGAGAAGCTTGTGTTGTTGTTTCTGACACTTGTGATTCTATGCAGTGCTTGAGCGAGGGAGGAGCTAAAGGAACGGTGTGCAACTGGTGAGTGGGCCGTCTGTTTTTTTTGCATACTTTGAAATCTTAGGCGAGTGTTGGGTTTTTTTTGTGTTTATTATTGTTTTCTTATCATTTATTCAAAATCTTGTGTGTTTTCTAGCTATTGGTTGTAGTTTTGCATGTTCGTTATTCTGTAACAATGCAGTGGCCATCAATGGATTTGTTGTGTGTTTATGATACTTGATAGCTAGAAGAATTTATTGATGTTGGAAGGGATAACGGGGAAAGTGGGTACATTAAATTACATTTTCTTTGAGCAAGGTCTGCTGGAATGCATTAATTATGTGCTTTTTGCTTGAGTGGCTAGTATGTTGTGAGGAAAGCTTGAAAAGAAGAATGTGTGAGATGTGCTGGAGGGATGGTGGGTACAAAAGTAGTGAATGCATAGTTAATTGATGAAATGTGAGGTGAGATCTAGGTTTTCTTTATTTATATTCTTTTTTGTTAAAAATTTTGTGTGTTTTGAGCTTTTAGTTCCATTCTTTGAGGTGTTGTTTGTGTTTATTGTCGTATGTGTATCATTCATTGAAAAGCCTGCGGGTTTTTTAGCTGTTGGTTCTAGTTTTCCATGATTTTTATTCTATAAAAGTGCAATGGTCGTCAATGGTTTTTCTGTGTGTTTATGATACCTTATAACTAGAAGTATTGCTTTTTGTTAGAAGGGTTAGTGGGGGAAGTGGGTACATTAAATTACATTTGCTTTGAGCAAGGTATGGCAGTATGTAGAAACCTTGGAAAAAAAATGTGTCAGATGTGTTGGAGGGCTGGTGGGTGTAGAAGCAATGAGTACATAGTTAATTTATGAAATTTGAGGTGAGAGATGGGTTTTATTTGTGCTCATTCTTGTTTTTTTGTTGTTTGTTAAAAAACTTGTGTGTTTTTAGCTTGGTCTATTTTTTTGTAAAATTTATTATTGTTTGTTGAAAGGGATATGGGTTTTTTAGCTATAGGTTATGGTTTTGCATGTTCGTTATTATGTAGAAGTGTAGTTGTCGTCAATGGCCTCAATGTGTGTTTGTGATACTTGATAACTAGAAGTATTACTTGTTGTTAGAAGGGATAGTGGGGGAAGTGGGCACATTAAATTACATGTGCTTTGAGAAAGGTCTTGTGGACTGTGGGGGTAGTGAATGTGTTAATTATGTGTTGTATTTATGCTTATTTTTGTTTGTTTGTTGTCTATTAAAAAGATTATGTGTTTTTAGCTTGGTCTATTTTTTGGAAAAAATTACTTTCATTTGTTGAAAAGCTTGTGGGTTTTTTAGCTATTGGTTGTAGTTTTGCATGTTTTTTATTCTATAGAATTGCAGTGGTCATCAATGGATTTGTTGTGTGTTTATGATCCTTGTTAACTAGAAGTATTGGTTGTTGTTAGAAGGGCTAACAGGGCAAGTGGGTACATTAAATTACATGTGCTTTGAGCAAGTTCTTGTGGACCATGGGGGTAGTGAATGCATTTATTTTTTGTTTATGATGCTTGGTTGCTATTACAAGGGCTAATATGGAAATGTGCTTATTCTTGTTTGTTAAAACGATTGTGTGTTTTTAGCTTGGTCTATTTTTTTGCAAAATTTATTATCATTTGTTTATTGTTTGTTGAAAATCCTGTGGGCTTTTTAGTTGTTGGTTGTGGTTTTCCATGTTTGCAATTCTGTAGAAGTGCAGTTGCCATCAATGGTTTTGCTATGTGTTTATGATACTTGATAACTAGAAGTATTGCTTGTTATTAGAAGGGCTAGCGGGGGAAGTGGGTACATTAAATTGCATGTGCTTTGAGAAAGCTATTGTGGATTGTGGGGGTAGTGAATGCATTAATTATGTGTTTTATTTGTGCTTATTCTTGTTTGTTAAAAAGCTTCTGCGTTTTTAGCTTGGTCTATTTTTAGGAAAAAATTACTATCATTTGTTTATGGTTTGTTGAAAAGCTTGTGGGGTTTTTAGCTATTGGTTGTGGTTTTGCATGTTCATTATTTTGTAGAAGTGCAGTGGTCTTCAATGGTTTTGTTGTGTGTTTAGCATGTACTTGTTAACTAGATGTATTGGTTGTTATTAGAAGGGCTAACATGGCAAGTGGGTACATTGAATTAGGTGTGATTTGAGAAAGTTCTTGTGGACCATGGGGGCAATGAATGCGTTAATTATGTGTTTATGATTCTTGGTTGTTGTTACAAGGGCTAACGTGAAATTCTTGGAAATATTTATCATGTTGGTCTATTTTTTTGCATTAATATCGTTGTTTGTTTGGTTGAGGTTTAGAAATAGTGTATTATTTGTCATGGACTGTGGTCATTTGTTTAATTTTTTCTTGTAACAAGAATGATTACTTGCAATTGGAGTTGGAGGCGGAGGTGTTTATGAGCATAAATATACCTGGTTGTTGAACAAGGGACTAGAAGGTCATATTCTTATATCATTCTTCCCCTTTGTTTCCAATGAATTTTAAGTCTTCCATTGTGCATAAAATTTATACTTTGGAAGAGTTGTGAACGATAAAGGAGAAGCTTGGCTTAGGAATCTGACTTATTGAATAAACAAATGAGCATACTGGATGACATGTCATGTGATTCATAAACATGAAACTTATTTTCATTGAAAAGTAGGTCACTATTGCAATTTCATTTGTAGAATTTTCCTTTCAAATAGTTGCTTGTTGTTCTTAAATTTCTTTCCTGTTTGTTCTTTGGTTGTTGAAGAGCTTGTGTGTTCTTAATTTTCTATGTTCTTATGGTTAGAACTATTGTGGGAAAAAACGGGTACATATAGTTGGTCATTGGACAAGGAACTGGAAGGTCATATTCTTGTATTGTTCTGACAAATGAGCATTGTGAATGGAATGCCATGTAATCTATAAAAATGAAGCTAATTTGTATGTAGGGAAGCAGGACACTATTGCATTTGTTGAATTTGATTTTGAATTGGTTGCTATGCTAGCCAAATTGCATTGTTTAAAGTATTATTGTCTTTTTGCTATAGTTGGGATTTAAGGACATATTTTGGATAATGGGTTATGAAGCAGTGGATACATGTTTAATCCATTGGATTCAAATTGTGTGAGGTGTGTTCAAGAGATAGTGGGTATGGAAGCAGTGAGTGCATAGTTAACTCATGGAAACTGGTTTTGTTTGTGCTTATTATTGTTTGTTTATCATTTGTTGAAAAGCTTGTGGGTTTTCTAACTTTTGGTTAGGATTTTGCATGTTTCTTATTTTGTAAAAGTGTAGTGGTTGTGAATGGCTTGGTTGTTTGTTTACAATACTTGATAACTGGAAGTATTGGTTGTTGTTAAAATGGCTAACGGGGCAAGTGGGTACATTAAATTACATATGCTTTGAGCAAGTTCTTGTAGGTTGTGGGGGTAGTGAATGTGTTATTTATGTGTTTATTGCTTGAGTGGCTATTACCTTGTTAGTAAGCATGATGGTTTGTTGGTCTTAGAAGGGCCAATGGGAAATGCTTGTAGAAATTTATAATGTTTGTGTATTTTTTTGCAAATTTTATTGTTGTTTCTATGGTTTAGGCTTATGAATAGTGTATAAATTGTCATGGATTGTGCTCATTTATTTAGTTTTTTCATGTGTCTCTAGTATTCATTTGGTTGTAAGAAAAATAGCAAAGTAGAAGTAGATGAAATTTTTTGCAGATAAGTGTAATGCATTGTAGAGTGGTGAATGCATAGTTAATGCATTAAATACTATGACAACAGTGACACAATTGTTATGTTTTCTAAGTCTAGGGTTACATTGCATAGTTGTTATGTTAGGTGGGTTATGATCTGCAAATACTTTAGAGAACATTTTGTAGATTAATTGTTATGGCTTAGTAGAGTTTGCTAGTTATTAAATATTTGTAAAAGTACATAAAGTTCTATTTTCCTAATTTACTTAAAGAAAAAAGAGTAGTGGACTTGCTAGAATTTAATGCATTCGTTGTAGATTGATTGACAAGCCTGCCATTTCCAATGTGCATTATACAATTGCAATAGTGAAGATGCTTGCACAATTTGCATTCAATTATTAATTTTAGCATTTTAATTTGTAATAATTGGTTGGCTAATGTTAGTTAATAGATTTATCACCTAAATTTATATTCTTATGCCCACAAAGGTGATAAATGTTACCACAGTTGAATTGGTAACAATACAACATTACAAAATTCAAGATGATTCTCTACTTATTTTAAAAGGTGGAAGCTACCTTTATCTGATATTCAATGAATGATTTTCAAACTAGTGATTCTTTTAACCAGAAAGAAAATAAAGGGGCTTTTAACCAGAAAGCTTTAAAGGTATCTATCAACTTCATGCAATAAGAAATGAAACTCCTTAAGAAAAGATAACAACTAAAACAATATCACCATAATCACAGATAATAATACCACAACAATAGAGCAAGATATATCATCCATCATCCCAATAATAGATCATGCACTAGCAAATATTCAGTATAAACAAAATGAATTCATACACCATAATTCAAAGATTACGCATGCATAAACTTCACCAATGCCTTCTATATCAAAATAATAGATAATAGCCAAAATAAAAGAGTTTTCTCTATGAGTAAATAATTTTTTTCCCAAAAGATCCCAACCACATTAGTCAAATCCATATTTAAACATAGCAAATGCCTTTGGTAACGGTTTCTTGAAAGTAACCATACCAAAAATTAAAAAGAAGTCTTAACTTAAAAGAGCCAACTTTAAAGAAAGTATTTTAAATACTAAAAATAAACTATGCATCAGTCCCACCCACTTCAACTTCATCAGCTTTTGGTTCCTCAACCCCTTCTTTTCGCAACAACCTTTCCCGCACCTTCATTTTGGCCTTGTATTCCCTGTACCTAGTAATGAATACAAAAATCACTCTGCTGTCTGATCTTAGTGTGATCTAAAGCCTGATTCTCCATTTTCTGAGGGCAACCTCAGACTCATTCAGAGTGTCAGATCTTCTTTTTGCTTCAGTTTTAAAATTTTTCAAATAGAGCTCCATCCTCCCAAGCTTTGAGAAAGATTCTTTAGTCATTGTAGTAGGATCTGCTACTTCCCTGTTGAAGACTTTGAATTTTGAACAAATATCCTTTGTGTCTAGAATCTTCTCATCGACCTCATCCATTATTTCCACCTACAAATCATGAAAATTTCCTTTGATTTCTCCTAACATATTTAGACACTTTTCTAGTAGTTCAGATATTTATTTAACCAAGTCATCATATATGCTTAATTTACATTAAGTGAATCAGGCCACAAAGGATCTAATTCCTTTGGATCACTAAAAAATTGTTCATTGATCAACTTCAATTGATCCATATAAATTAATTCTTTCCTTTCTTTTTAAAGCACATAAAGACCGGCCTGATCTTTCCTAATCTACTGTAGTTTTGCTATCAATCCTTTCCTTTTATCAACAATATGAATGTAGAAAATCATAAATTTACTAATGAAAAGTATAGCTTCTTGAGATAATTCTTCAATCCACTCATTGGCAGCCTTGAAGTAATTTAGGTTCTTTCTAATCAACTGCATCGCAAACTCATCAATAACTCTCTCCTAGGAACTAGAGGCTTCAACAGACAAAAAGGGAGAAACTATAGAAGATAAATTTTTTGAAATCCAAAACTTGAGATTGCAATTTTACCCTTTCCTTTGTTTCTTCTTCTACCCGCTTGGCTAAAGCATTGACTAAGTAACTTGCATGATATACATCACTCTTAGGTGTTTGGGGACCCATGTCAACATGTATATAATTTTATAATCAGTTGTGGTTATCTTATCATCATCCAAATCTTTTAAAGGTTCTGCAATCTCTAGTATTTG
Source organism: Sequoia sempervirens (assembly GCA_007258455.2). Taxonomy (NCBI): domain Eukaryota; kingdom Viridiplantae; phylum Streptophyta; class Pinopsida; order Cupressales; family Cupressaceae; genus Sequoia; species Sequoia sempervirens. Next base: position 8,628,253 of record VDFB02353493.1, read on the forward strand.
ATTACCTGAAACAAAGTCATCCAGTATTCTTGAAATTTTATGAGATTTCTTGGGTCTTGAAGAAGATTGAAGTAATTTTTCCACTATATCTACTCTAGCAGATGTTGTGGGAGTGTATTTTCTCTTCTTTTCCATTGCCTTCTTTAGCCATACTGGAAAATTTTCTATCAGAATAGAACCTTAAACACTCTAAATAACTTCCCTAGACCCAATAGGAAGAATTGATATATTCTCTACAGGAGGAGAAGGTTCTTCAGACAAGGGTGGGAAAGTATTATCTTCAACAATTTTCCTAAAAATGTTATCTGAATCTTCTGGTGCAGGTTTTGTTTGGATAGTCTTCTTTTTAAGAGCAGGGGTAGATGGGATGTCTTGTTCACAACCTTACTTCAATTTGGTTGACTCTTCAGGTTTTTCACCATCACCCCTAGATTATGAATTGGAACTAGTAGACCTAGTGGCTATTCTTGTTGATGATGTACTTCCAACGACTACCTGACTAAATCCCTATTCATTTTTCTAAGATGATTTCAGTTCATGAATAGAACCAGTAGCCTTATGCCATTTTACCTCTAACCAATCTTGAGTCCTTTTGAATACTGGCTCATCCTGTGCACTCATATATAAAACTTCATCTTTACCCTAGTCAACTCTAGAATGTGATTTGTTAGGAAAATTTTCATATTTGGGGTTAAGAACCATCGAATCTTCAGTCACATTTTTAGTAATTTGGAAAGAAAGACCAAAGGTTTGTATCTACTCAAGGGTTAACCTCATATGATCTCTCCTGAACACTTCATTTTCATTAGTAGAATCCTCCCAGAAATGCTCAATTGAGGGTTGTTGTTGATATGAGCTAGAAGTGTACAGGTTTCATTTTTAAAAGCCCTTGCTGTCAAAATTAGTTCTCACAAACAAGTATTGGAGATTGTATTCTTTCAAAATCTTCTCAACACCTTTATCCATTTGATTTTTTTTACGCGAGAAGGAAGGAGTAACTAATGGGAAGTTATACCCTTGTTTTCCCATATTCATGTATTTTATATTCACTATGGCCATTTGTCTACAAACTTCCAGAAATACCAGCCAATCTTTGAGATACTTCAGCAATTTAAGTGGGGCATTTTCACAACCTCATATCCTCAAATAAGAAAACCTATCAAACTAGATGTAAAAAACTTCCAAACTTCAACACAAAATATTTTGACTCAGGGGAAAAATGCATTTCAAGGTTTCCATCCAGTTTTCTTACAACCTCCATAAAAAATGTGTCATTAACAAGACATTATTCTCCCATTCCAGCCTGCCTGGTGAACTGTGGATAACATTTATATATGGGCATGCCAGAAGTTGGTGGCACCTATGGTTTCAACCATGGCTAGAAAGATCTTTGACTAGCAATGATATATATCAAACAAGAACACAAATGAAAAGCAACAATATTTTGAAAATTGACTAATTGTTCATGCAAATGGAAGAAAATTATCTTAGCCCAATCGATAAACACATCATCATCACAGATAACCAAAATAAACTAGCACATCCAGTCTTCAAACAATTCAATTTAGCATTCCCAACAATACAGTGAAGCAAGGCAATGGAATTACCAATTTTCTCTTTAAAATGCACCCGTTTAAGTTTACTGGGTAACTAGGACTTACCTCTTTTCTCTAATTTTAACCACCCTTTGGCCATAGAATTTTTACACTAGGTTTCATTAACCCTGAAGAATTTGTTAGCTGCTACAATAGAAATTTCTTTTATAGGTTCCTTCTCTGGAATTCTCAATGTCTGAGAAATGACTTCAAGGGCGATTTTAGCAACAATGGTCCCGTCCACAGCCTTAATTTCTCAGGTTTCAGGAATGTACCTTCTTGCGCATGCAGAAATTAGGTCTATGCTTAGCACAACTTCTGGAAAACCGCTGGTGTGAGCTAATCCACTTTCAAACACCTTTACATCTACAACAGACTTTTCTTTACTATCCAAACGTGCCCAAAACTCTTCCAACTTGAAAATTCCTAGCTCTGTATCTCTCACACCGAGCCAACGATTTTCAATTTCAGACTGCATGAGCTCACTATGCCTAAGGAAAAACTTTAATTCCTAAAGAAATAATAGCAACAGGTAGAAGTACATCCAAGGATTTAACAAATAAGTTCTCGCCACCGTAATCCATGTAAAATGATAAGACATGCAATTGGTGCTGAATTTATACGACAATTTATTTTATTTCACAGTAATGAAAACCCTAAGGTTTGTGTGCCTTGTAGAAATCTTGATAAGACATCTCTAGAATGTACTATACACTTTATTAAATGCAAGGATGGTGTCTCAAAACCTACGAAACAATCAACAAACTCCTTTGTCATAGTGAACTGAAACTTGAGAACCTAAAGTCAGGAGTTATGAAGTTTTGAGAACCTACGACTCACTGACTGCACCCTTGATGCTATGAAGGATAATAGTTGAGCTATCGAAAAGTTAAGAAAAAAAAACCCAACGATACAAATAAAAAAGGAGCGTTGAAGAACTAAGTTTTGCAACTAGGAAAACATGCAAAAAAGAGTTAGAAACTTAATGAAACCCACGACAAAGGAATAAAATAAATATGTAGGCATTTAACCTAAGTGGGAAATGTGAATGAGGGGACAAAAATTAAAAACATGATACATAGTATATTTTTGAGTAAAATTGGCTCTGAATGGGGACTAGGACTGATAGGACGCAGAGAATCGATAAACATGACATAAAGCCTTATTCATTGTTCAACAGATTCAAAAGCTATACAAGCCAAAACCAAACCAACAAACAAAATAAAGGAAAGAACTACGTACAGGGACAAACCCAACAGAGATTTAATCAAGCAATTTCAAATCTTTCCCATTATAGGCAAGAGGAAAAAAAGTACCATCATGATAAGCCAAATGGAAGGCATGCTCACCAACAAGCTCCTTGATCAAGAAAGGTCCCCTCCATAGAGAATCAAATTTTTTGTGTGCTCCCCTTGGCTCTCTTCTTCTATCCCAAAGAAGAAATTAATCACCAACAACAAAGTCTCTTTGTCTAGCTCTTCTGTCAAAAACCTTTTTTACCATCTGGTGATGTTTAGAAATTCTATCAACCACAATCTCTCTTTCCTCTGTTAGTTTGTTCAAATACATGATCCATTTTTCTAAGGCATCTTGAAATTTCCCATCTTCAATAACCTTCTGCAAGTCAAGCGCCAAAATCTCTAATGGTGTAGGTAGAGTACTATCAATTCCATATACTAATTGGAAAGGAGACATTCCAATAGCTCTTTTGCATGTAATTCTATAAACCCATAATGCATCATATAATTTCTTATGCCATCCTCTTTGATTTTCATCGACTAGTTTCTTAATAATGGAGATTAGGTTTTTATTGCTCGACTCGGCTTTCCCATTGCCTTGTGGATAATAATTAGATGAATGAGCAAGGCTAATACCATATTCATAACATAAAAGAGTGATATCAACATAAGATAATGAACTAGCATTATCAATAACAATCTTCTTTGGAACTCCAAAGTTTACCAAAATATTCTCCTTCAAAAAATTACACACAACTTTAGTAGTAGTGCTTTTCACTGGGATAGCTTCCATCCACTTAGTGAAATAATCCATGGTGGTTAGTATGTGTGTATGTTCTACACTAGAACTAGGGGCCAATCAAAATCCAGACCCCATTGTTGAAAGGTTTCATCAATTACAATAGGTCTCAAAGGTAGACCAACAAGTTGGGGCCTACCAATGAACTTTAAACACTTCTCACATTTTGACACCCAATTATATGCATCCTTAAACATACCTGGCCAATAAAATCTATGATGTGGAATCTTAAAAGCTATTACAAAAGCTGAAAAATTCCCACCACATGCTTCACCATGAAAGACTTCCAACAATCTTTTTTGCTACTCTTTATCAACACATCTCAAAAAAGTTCCATCCACACCTTTTTTATGTAGATTCCCTTCCCAAGTACATACTTGTTCACCATAAGCTTCAGATTTCTCTTCTCTTTTGTTAACAGGTGTGATGGACAATCACCATGAGTTAAAAAGTAAGAGATGTTAGAAAACCAACTATCTGTTGTGCTTGTGAATAATACCAATGGTAAATCCTCTTCTTCATCGGGTTTACTTTCAACAATCAATTTAGCCAGACCCTTTCCTCTCACAAAATTGGTGGGCTTAATAACTAGATCATATTCTTGAATGTGAGCTATCCATGATCCCCTTTTGTTACATCCAACATCTTGTTGAGTAAGAATAATTTTCACAATAGTTTCAAGAACAAAAATAGTAGCATGAGAATGAAGAATATAAAACTGAAAGCTCTTGAGTGCCTTCACAACAAAATATGCATGTTTTTCAAATGGTGAATATTTGAGTTCATATTTCTTTAGAGGAGTAATCATAAAAGAGATAGGAGATTCAATACCTTGTTCATTCTTTTGCAACAAAATAGCTGACAAAGTATGCTCAGAAGCATAGCTATATATAATGAAAATTTTCATAAAATCGGGATGGACCAAGGTAGGAGTGTTTGCAATTGCTATTTTAATATCTGTAAAAGATTGCTTTCCTTCATTTCTCCACTTAAATACAAGTTGATCCTTCATCATATCATAAATGGGCTTAGTCGGTTCAGCAAAATCAAGAATGAACCTCCTCATAAAATTCACTTGACCAAAGAAAGACCTGATACCATCTTTGTTAGCAAGTAGCCCCAACTACATGATTTATTCCACTCTTTCTAGATCTATTTTAATTCCATCTTTCGAAACAATGTGACCTAAATTTTTTCCCTGAGTTACAACGAAGATAGACTTCTTAGGATTTAAAGATATACCCTCCTCTCTACAAAATTGTAATACAATTTCCAAGTCATGTAAATGATTGGCTCTTTTCTTAGAAAAAACCATTAAGTCATCCAGATAGATCACTATAGTTTTATTTTTGAGGTCTCCAAAAGATAGATCTATAGCCCTTTGAAAAGTTTCCCCAACATTGATAAGTCCAAATGGCATTCTATTATAAGCAAAAACACCAATAGGTGTGGTGAAGGTTGTCTTATGTTGATCTTTTGGAGCTACTTCCACCTAATTATATAATGAGAAACCATCGAGCATAGACATCATTTCAGAGCCAACAACTATTTACAGAATGTGATGCATCATAGGTAATGGATAATTATCCTTCAGGAACACTTGGTTCAGGTTCCTAAAATCAACACATATCCTTATTTCTTCATTTTTCTTCCTTACTAGACCTATATTAGCTACCCATGTGGAATGATGGATGGGATAAATATTTTTTTCTTTAAGCATTTTATCAATCTCATTAAAAATAGCTTTTGCAACTTTGGGATTATAAGTCTGTTGTTTTTTCCAATAAGGTGTGGCACCAGGTTTCAATGGAATATTGTGCTAAAATTATCCATTTCTAAACTTCTTTAGATTTGCATAACACCATGCAAATATATCCTTGTAGCATGTCAACAAGGAAATAAATCTATCTCTTTCTTCCTGAGAACAACACTTTCCAATATAGATGATCTTAGGATCATCATCTGTACCAATATCCACCTTTTCATATTCAACAGATGCTTTAATTGAGACCTTGTTTTTCTATTTCAATTACTGGTCATGTCTGCCAAATAAATGCTCAAAGGACACTAATCCTTTCAAAATTTTGTTTCCCTTTAACTAGATAATATTTTTCTCCTTTTCATCAGGGGCAGTAATATCAACTTCCAAAGAATCTCCACTTTTATCATCGCTACCTTCAAAATAACTGTGAGAAAAAGCTTCAGCTTTCTCAAAAAATTCAATAATTTGGTGATCATTATTGAAAACTTTCCAATGATTGACATTATCAGGAACACTAGGTCTATACACAATTTCAATTCTATATGACTCATCTTTAAAGTCTGGATGAGGAAAAAGTAATGATGCTAAGACTGCTAATGAATCAGCCCTAGTGTTTTGCTCCCTTGGAGCAAACTCTATAGAAAAAGCATCAAAATATTCTATACAATCCCAAACTCTATTCCTATAGTGTTTAAGCCGACTATTCTTCACATTATAAATTTTTCTCACCTGTTTCACCACCAATTATGTATCTCCTATAGCCCTCAACCGTTTGATACCTTTCTCCTTAGCCATACTTAGACCAAGCAATAGAGCTTCATACTCGGTCGTGTTATTAGTATTAGCAAACTCTAGTTTGAAGGCATAAGGAAATTTATAACCATCAGGGGAAATCAGAACTACGCCAGTGCCTGAACCTATATTAGCTCAACTTTCATCAAACTCTAATGTCCATAATTCATTGATTAAATAAGGGCTAATAGGGTTTGGAACTTCTCCATGATCAGAAGTGCACATGTAAGTTCTTGGTCCTGTTTCAACAAACAAAATGTCTGCTCTTGGATCTCCTAACTTTAAGATGGTGAATTTTTCTTTAGGTTCAAGGTTCAGGCATATCTTATTTCCCTCTAGAGGTATCAAGGCATGAGACCAATTCATTTTCATTTCTCCACCTAATTCCTTACAAAAAATTCTGCTCAAAAGCATGCCATAACTGGATGGAATATCAACAACCAATATGGTCAATTTTAATCTCTTTTTTGGAAAAATAGCTAGGGATACTTGGGCATCCTTGATTTGGCCTATGATAGGGACTGGTGACCCATCCATGGAATAACATTTTCCTTGGGAGGAGGTATAATAAAAACCTAAAGCTTTAGCTATCTGGATAGGAATTACATTTTCAGAAGCTCCAAAATCAATAATACAATTACTCAATTTGAAACTAGCAATGTACAATGATATATACAAAGTTTTTAGTTTCATGAATGGTTTTGTGAACTTGAAGGTTTATCGATAGTATTGGAACAAACCTGATTCTGAAGGAAAAGTTCATTTTTATTAGAGGTCAAATGAGTATTACATTGAGGTGGTGAGGACTCTTGCTTCACGTATTTGACCAACCTATCTAATTTTGAGGGATTGAGTCTCAAATATTTGGCCTGTGAAATTTGGATTTTGGTATTCTTACAAGACTCAACTATATCAAAAATACCAGGAGGGAGATTATCAGAGAATGAAGGAGATGGTACCTCTTCCAACATACTCTTGGGAGTCGTTTGTTCTTTCCTTTTCTGCTTGGTCAAAATATACTTTGGGGTTGAAGATGAATCCCTCTTATTAGCTTTGGCATGTTTTGTTCAGTGAAAATAACACAATTAGGATCATCAACTCTGATGTAAACATCTTCTCCATCTTCCATTTCTAATACAAATTCAAAGAAATTCATGCCAACATCATTGGATGAACTAGGTTCCTCAACATATGGTTCCATAATATGTTTGTTGGTCGAAATCATTTGCATATACCTAATCACCTCTGGAAAGGTAGCTCCATCATGGTCTGAAGTTAAGTGAAAATTACAATGATTTCCTTTATTTGGAGGAGGAGGACCTTTGATTGCCTACCTTTGATGAGGAGCAGCCAATAATGGGGTTTTCTTAGGAACTACTTGATAATTCCTTGACATATCTTGATAAGGTGTCTACAAAGAACCCTTAGGCATCTATCTCTTGAGAGTGATTATATAATTAGCCATTCTCTGAATGACTGGGTCAGTAGAATTCACTGGTGATGGTCTCCCATTTTTTAATTCCTTCTTCCATTTCCTAGAAATAATCAAATCATCCTCTATTGATATGGCCCTGGTTTGGGCAGCTGCAACATTGGTGACACCTTCTCTTTTGATAATGAAACTCACGTCTGGTGGAAGAGTTTTTATGAACATTGCTTTCAACAGTTTTGCACCAAGTCTCATATTAGCAGAATTTTTTTTATGTAACTTATCAAATTTGGCTACAAAATCTCTAGACTCATGAACTTCCTTCTTCATCGAACCTAGTTGAGCAACCAAAACTTGATCATCTTCTACAGACTTAAATTTTTTCTCGAACCTTGTTCTCAAGATATCCCAACTATCGATAGCACCATTTGGGAGGGAATAAAACTAGTCAGCAGAAGCATCTGTCAACATTATGCAAAGAGCCTCATAGCAACATCCTCATGCTATATTGCAAGAAAGGAAGAAGCTGCAAATAAATCCCTTATGTGCTCATTAGGAGAGACTTTTCCATCTCCAGTAAAATTAGGTATGACCTTTCTTGAACCTCTAGTCAAGTCATGTAGTTGTGCACCCACTCCAAAAGCTAAGGGATCTATTGTGGCTCCCCATGGAACTTGTTGAGCCATCACTAGAGGAACTAAAGAAAATTTTACTTATGTAGGGAGGGTAGTACCGCACAAAAGAATACTTTGGAAATTTATCTTCTAGACTCCAGATATAGTAGGTTTCAGAAGAGGAGGAGAAGATGGTCTATTGATAGTCTTGACTTTTCAAGCAGGTGGATAATATGAGAAATCAACAGTTTCTAGGAATTCGAAATGGTCAATTATAATCTCATTTTTCTTATCACCCCTAGTATATATTTTTGAAGCCAAATTTTAGATAGAATATTGATAAGCCAACGGAGTCGCAAACTTTCATTTATTGATGATTTCGAGGGGGATTTCGCCTATTATCCACTTGATTCCTAGGAACCTGTGTGGGAGGAGCTCTTACTCTTCTAACTAGAGGGGGAATATTTTCTACAAACACAATATTTTGTGCACTCTAAAAATTTAGAGTGTTTTCTCTAATAATATTTCCAAGTTCTTCCTCTTCTTCTAATACTTCGTTAACTTGGTGATATTGATAATTAGTTCTTTGTTGCCAAGCAAGTAACCCGAGACTGGTAATTATATCTTCATGATCCCCAACTAACCAATCTACATTAGGCTGAAGGACAGGTGCATTATGCCCTGGAAGAACCATTATCATTAACTATAGAGCAACTCATCATATAAAATTTTCTTTTTTGAATTAGTCCCCAGTAGAGTTGCCAAAAATCTGCTAGTTAACAGATTTATCACCTAACTCTATATTCTTATACCCATAAAAGGTGATAAATGTAACCACAGTTGAATTGGTAACATTACAACATTACAAACTTCAAACCAATTCTCTACTTATTTTAAAAGGTGGTAGTTACCTTTATTTGATATTCAATGAATGATTTTTAAACTCCTGATGCTTTTAAGCAGAAAGCAAATAAAGGAAGGGGATTTTAACCAAAAAGCTTCAAAGGTATCTATCAACTTAATGCAAAAAGAAATGAAACTCCTTAAGAAAAGATAACTAAAACAATATCACCACAAAATTCTTATTCATAGATAAGAACACCACAACAATACAACAAGATATATCATCCATCATCCCAATAATAGATAACGCACTAGAAAATATTGAGTATGAATAGAATGAATTCATACACCATAATTCAAAGATTACGCATGCATAAACTTCACCAATTCCTTCTATATCAAAATAACAGATAATAGCCAAAATAATAGAGTTTTTTCTAATGAGTAAATCAAAGTTTTCCCAAAAGATCCCAACCACATCAGTCGAATCTATATTTAAACATAGAAAATGTCTTTGGTAACAGTTTCTTCAAAGTAACCGTACCAAAAATTAAAAAGAAGTCTTAATTTAAAAGAGCCAACTTTAAAGAAAGTATTTGAAATAATAAAAATAAACTATGCATCGGTCCCACCCGCTTCAACTTGATCAGCTTCTAGTTCCTCAACCCCTTCTTTTCGCAACAACATTTCCTGTGCCTTCATTCTGTCCTTGTATTCCTTATACCTAGTAATGATTACAAAAGTCTCTTTTCTGCCCGGTGTTAGTGTGATCTAAAGCCCAGTTCTCCATTTTCTAAGGGCAACCATAGACTCATTCAAAGTGTCAGACCTTTCTGCTTCAATTTTAAAAATTTTAAGATAGAGCTCCAACCTCTCAAGCTTTGAGAAATATTCTTTAGTCATTGTAGCAAGATCTGCTACTTCCCTGTTGAAGACCTCTTTGAATTTCAAACAAATCTCCTTTATGTCTAGAATCTTCTCATTGAACTCATCCATTATTTTCACCTACAGATCATGACAATTTACTTTGATTTCTCCTAACATATCCAAATAATTTTCCAGTACTTTAGAGATTTCTTTAACCAAGTCATCATATATGCTTAATTTCCATTTAAGTGAATTAGGCCATGAAGGATCTAATTCCTTTGGATCACTAACAATTTGTTCATTGATCAAATTCAATCAATCCATAGAAATTAATTCTTTCATTCCTTCTGAAAGCACATAAAGATTGGTCTGATCTTTCCTAATCTGTTATAGTTTTGCTATGAATCCTTTCCTTTTATCAACAATATGAGTATAGAAAATCACATATTTACTAATGAAAAGTATAGCTTCCTGAGATAATTCTTCAATCCAATCACTGGTAGCCTTTGAGTAATTTAGGCTCTTTCTAATCAACTGCATCGTAGACTCATCAATAACTCTCCCTTGGGAACTAGAGGCTTCAATAGACAAAAAGGGAGAAACTATAGAAGAGATAAAAAAAATTGAAATCCAAAACTTGAGATTGCAATTTTACCCTTTCTTTCTTCTTTTACCCGCTTGGCTAAAGCATTGACTGAGTAACTTGCATGATATACATCACTCTCAAGTGTTTGGGGACCCATGTCAACATGTATAATTTTATAATCAGCCATGGTTATCTTATCATCATCCAAATCTTTTAAAGGTTCTGCAATCTCTAGTATTTGATTACCCGAAAAAGAGTCATCCAATATTCTTGACATTTTTTAAGCTTTCTTGGGTCTTGAAGAATATTGAAGTAATTTTTCCACTGTATCTACTCCGACATATGTTGTAGGAGTGTATTTTCTCTTCTTTTCCACTTCCTTCTTTAGCCATAATAGAGAATTTTCTATTATAATAGAACCTTTATAACTCTGAATAACTTCCCTGGACCCAATAGGAAGAATTGATATATTCTCTATAGGAGGAGAAGGTTCTTCAGACAAGGGTGGGAAAGTATTATCTTCAATAATTTTCCAAAAAATGTTATCTGAATCTTTGGTGTAGGTTTTGTTTGGACAGTCTTCTTTTTAGGAGCAGGGGTAGATGGGATGTCTTGTTCACAAGCTTACTTCAATTTGGGTGACTCTTCAGGTTTTTCACCATCACCCCTAGCTTGTGTATTTAAATTTTGTATTCATATCTTGATTGTTAGAAACAACTCAGTTACTCTCGCAGCTTGTGCGAGATTCAGCATTTCACAAAATGAATAAAAATATCATTATGCAAATTTTCTTAATTTTCTGTTGTAAACATTTACACAATAAACTTATGACACATGTAAGATGATCTCAATGATGATCAATGAACACTTATCAGCAAAATATGAAAATTTCCTGTACCTATAATAGCTAAACTTCATTCAGCTCTACCTGTTGAGCGTAGAGTGAAAAATAGGTAACAAATTGGCGACCTCTGCAGAGTGTTTGCCTGCTAAACAAAATAGACCAGTTGCCTAGCATATTCATTGGGCATGGAGTCCTTCTCTGCTCTTTGAATTTCCGAAAATTGTAACTCAGCACAAACAAAAAACTGAAAGAAACTACTGAAATTCTATTTATGACAGAATTTGAAAATCAGGTGCAGCAACTGCATTTATTGAAAACTAGGTAAAACTGAAAAGAAATGTGCCAGCAAGGACTTATTGAAAGAATACTAAAACTTGAAAACTATTCTACTATGTACAACAATAAGCCTGAAGCTTAATAACACTGCTTCAAATGAATCCCATTGACAGGGATTGGTAATACCTCACCATCCAGTTTTGAGAGTTGGAAAGCATTGTGTTCCTTCTTTGCTATTATAATGTAAGGGCCATCCCACATGGCATCAAACTTAGAATGTTTGCCAGGCCTGCTCTTCAACTCATCCCATTTGAAAACTAAGTCACCTTCATTGAAGATTCGTGCAACTGATTTTCTGTCGAATGACTTTTTCATCTGAGAGTGATGAATTTGAAGCCTTCTGAAAGCTTCCTTCCTGATCTCGTCCAACTCTATTAACTCAGCAAGCCTAACTTGCATTGGCTCTTCTTCAAGTAACTCTAGTTCCTTTATGTAGCTCAGAGTTGGGAATTCTATTGATATAGGCAGCTTGGCCTCCTTACCATAAACCAAAACATACAGTGAAAAACTTGTTGACCATTTTGGTGTAATTCTATCAGCCCAAAGGGCTAATTTAAGCTTGTCATGCCATGACCTCTGATTATCTTCAATTGTCTTCTTAATGATCTTAATCAGATTCTTATTTGTTGATTCAACTTGTCCATTACCTTGAGGGTAATAATTGGACAAAGTGTTCAGATAAACATTATTCTTTACCAACCAATCTAAAACTCTTAAGCCAATAAAAGCTAAAGCATTATCTGAAATAATGGACTCGGGAGTACCAAACTTGGAAACAATGTCTTGATAAAAATTTAGGACTGAAGTTTCCTTTGAATCTTTTAGAGCAACTGCTTCCGTCCATTTTGTGAAGTAATCTATTGCTATCAAGATCCACTTGTGACCTGCACTTGATGGTGGGTTAATAGGACCGATAAAGTCAAGTCCCCATTTCCCGAATGGCTGCTCAACCTGAATTGGATTCAGGGGCAGGGCTGCTAACTTCTATTTCCCTGCAAAAAGTGAACAGTTAGCACATTTTCTGACATAAATATGTGCATCTTTGAAAAGATCTGGCCAATAATAGCCTGCCCCCATAATCTTCAAAGCTATAGTACGAGGTGCAAAGTGACCTCCAGTAGGTCCATCATGGAATTCCTCCAGAATTCTTTCAATCTGATCTAGGTAAATACATCTGAGGAATACTCCATTGAAGTCCTTTTTATACAAAACATCATTTATCACTGCATAAGGAATTGCTTGCAATCTATAATACCTTCGTTTAGATCTATCCATACCTTATGGGAAATCTCCAGTATACAAATAATGAACCATTTGATGAATCCAATTAGCTAAAATAGCAGGTTCATCTTCATTTTTCAGAACTGCAACAACTTCTTTACTGCTGTTTTCTTCATTTTCTGCAAGTTGTTCACACAGTCCTTTACCTCAAACAAGCTTGGTAACTTTTATGCTGATATCATACTCCATGAATTTGGTTATCCAGCCTGCTCGCTTGTCATTTATATCTTTATTCAGCAGAAACTCCTTGACTGTTGGGTGAGCTACCAGTAGATTTATCTTATTATTAGACATCATATGTTTGAATTTCTTCAGACTTCTTACTATAGCAAGTACATGCCTCTCAACGAATGAATATCTTGTTTCATAGTCATGCAAGACTTGACTGAAAAAAGATATGGGTTGTTCCATACCTTCATTATTTTGCTAACAAAGCATTGCAGAGATGGTATCCACTCCTCTGAATGCGTACAGTATGAAATCCTTTTCAAAATTAGGATTTATAAGAGTAGGGGCTGCTGCAAGTGCCTCCTTAATCTGTTCAAAACTGCTCTTTCCTTCTTTTGACCAGCTGAATTGAATATTTTTCTTCAACATGGTAGTCAATGGCTGTAACAACGTTGCAACATTAGGAATGAACCTCCTTACAAAGTTAATTCTTCCCAGGAAGCTTTGCAAACCCTTTTTGTGAGTGGGCAGCGGTAAGGCCAGAATGGTTGCAATGCGTTTTGGGTCAATAGAAATGCCATCTTTTGAAACGATATAACCTAGAAGCTTACCTTCATGTACAACAAAAATACTCTTCTTTAGATTCAAGGAGATTCCATATTCTCTGCACCTCTCAAAAATCTGTCTAAGATGACTGAAATGATCATCAGCATTACGTGAAAAAATAGTAACATCATCCAGGTAAACAAGAACAAATTTGTTTATCAAACCTTGGAGATCCATATCCATTGCTCTCTAAAAGGTGGCTCCTGCGTTTGACAGTCCAAATGACATCTTTCTATAAGCCATCGTACCCCACTTAGTGGTAAAGGCTGTCTTATACTGATCTTCTTCCTTAACCAAAATTTGATTGTAACCTGAATACCCATCCAGCAATGAAAACCTTTCTGATCCTGAAACAACTTGCAATATTTGTTCCATTGAAGGCAACAGGTAGTGATCTTTGAGTGAAGCTCTGTTTAGATCACAGAAATCAACGCACAACCTTATCTCTCCACTCTTTTTCCTGATAGGCACCAAATTTGACACCCAAGAAGTGTGCTTGATTGGAAATATTATACTACCTTCGATCAACTTGTTTAATTTTGTTTTCATCAGTTGTTCTAACTTTGGGTTCAGAGGCCTCTGCTTCTGTCTTACCGATTTTGCATTTGGTTCAAGTTCAATTGTATGTTGAGCTAATTTGAGATTGAAACCCTTCAAATCTCCATATTGCCAAGCGAATATGTCGCTGAATTCTTGACAAAGTAAGATAAATGCTTGCTGCTCCTCCTTTGTGCAGATCTTCCCAAGCTTAAGGAGCTTGTCTTTGAATATTTCTATCTATTCGTAATGTTCTTGCTTCACTGTGATACCAGATTTGTCTTTCCTAACCTGGTCATCCATGTTGAAAATTGACTCAAGAGTCACCAAACCTTTCGGCAGTTTATTAGATTTTAACTGCATGATTTGATCACCATATTGGTGATCAAACTTGCGCTAGTTTCCAGCAGAAAACTCAAGCCTCCTCCATCAGAAAATGGCATATTTGTTCATCACTATCAAAAATCTGCCAACTTACGTTATTATCAGGTACTGAAGGTCTAACAACTACCTTCACGTACTGCTGTACCTCCACATTGTGAATGTTAGCTGGAATGTCGAACTGTGACCCTAGAGCAGCAAGTTTATCAGCTTGCTTATTCTGAAGTCTGGGCACTGATTACAGATTAAATGCATCAAACTCCTCAATTAGGTCCCAAACATGATGTTTGTACAATTTTAGCAAATCATTCTTTGTTAAATTCAGATTTCTGACTTGATTTGCTATTAATTCTGAATCGCCAAATACCTGCAAGCACTTAATCTTTCTTTTTCTGGCCCATTCTAAGCCATGTATTAATGCTTCATATTCAGCAACATTGTTAAAACAGCTGCAAGCAAATATAAATGTTGAATAATACCTATCTCCTTCAGGTGAAATCAGAACAGCTCCTCCACCAGCACCAACTTTACTCCTAGAACCATCAAAATACAGCTTCCAAAGTTGTTCAAACTGCTGTACTTGCTATTTTTCTTCCTTGACCAGATTTGGAATAACTTGATCAGGTTCTCGAATCATATAAACGCCCAAACCTACTTCATCTATGAGATTGAATGGATCAACCTGATGATTCTCGGCTACCCACTCATCTAGATTTATGTCTGGTATGCCTTCTATAGGTACAGTGGGGTCGAGAGTCGCGGATTGATCCTCCTAATCATGGAAAGCTAGGTTTGTGTTTACGGGGTTCAGAACATAAGGTTCAATATAGTCTTTAGCTAATGGTTCTGATTTAATGGTAACTCTGGTACCGTATCTGGTTCTGAAAAACATGTGAGACCAGTCTGATGACAAATAACCACCTAACTTTGCAGTGAAATCTCTAGATAAGCAAATGGCAAAGTAAGGAGGGAGATCAATAACATAAATGTCCTGTGGTATTTGAAAATTTGGACATGCATGCAATGTAAGGGGCAGATTTTTGATAACTCCTACAGACTTAATAGTTGTACCGTCTAATTGAACTACCCCTTTTGACAAAGGTTCATACTCGAGACCTAACTTGTCTACCAGCTGCTTGGGCATGATTGAGCTACTTTCTCCACTGTCGATCATGTAGTTATGCACTATATTCTCACCAATTATCAAACTGACATAAAAAGGAAGTGGTTTTACCTCTTTAGCTGGCTGTCCTTGCTTTTGATCTGAACTGTTTGCAAGAACACTTGGCTATTCTGTATTCGCTTTGTCAGAAATTGATATTTTAGCCAATGCCTCCTGCAAGCTTTCTTTTTGTCCAGGCAAACGTAATGCATCTATCTTGGTGATGCCAACAGTTGTTTTTCTTCATATGCTCAACGATATTAAAAGAAGAAGCACCAACCTTTGACTGTACCTTTTGAACAGCAGCATCTACTTGAGCTGCTTAAGGCTGAAATTGAACTTTGGGCTGCTCCTTTGATGGTCCAACTTGCTGTCTTGTTAAAACATGAACATTTTGAGTTGTTGAAGGCTGAACCTGCCCCTGTTGGGCTATAAAATCTTGATTTTTCTGGTGAACAACAGGCTGTTTGTCTCTTTCTACTTGTTGTTTATTAGGGACAGCTTGCTGTCTAAGGTCAAATGCTCTCTTTTTGGCCCTCGTATTAGCTGCAATAGAAGTAGCTGACTGATTTTGACCTTGTGCATGATTAACTCCGCAAAACTCACTTCCTTGCCAGTTCATCATAGCAACGTCAAGGTTAGTTAGCTGCGTTTGTTCACCCTGTTGATTACTATCCTCCTTATTTGTTTGTTCAGAAGCAACATAACTATTTTGCACCATGAGTACTTGATTAATCACCCCGTTCATGCAAGTAGCCTGATTATGAGGCTGATTGCAGGGATAACACCAAACATAATCATGCGCTAAGTTGTTCTGTATTGGCATCAGCTCTTTTGAAGAGCTAGCAACAGCTGGCTTAAATGGTTGATTAGGCCTAAAGTTAAAATTTCTCTTATGTCCCTGGTAATTAGCTTGATAGGCAGGCCTATTTGCTTGAAAGGGTGATTGATTAGGCCTGAAATTTTGACCTTGCTGGTTTTTAAGACTTACCAAATTGTTACTCACAGTTTGAAGTAACTTGGCCATTTGCTGTTGGTCATTCATTAGCTGCTGTTGGGTATCTTTTAGATCTTGCAAATCAGAATTTGCTGGAACAACACTATTTTGTACTGCTGCTTGGAAACCTAAGGCTGGAACAGCAGGTATAGCGACTATTGGAGGTACATGAATGGGCATATATGGCTGTACCTCAGGGAAAATTAGCATAGGGGGTCTTGGGGCAAGTTTACCAGCTTGTATGAGGCAATTTTCAGCTCTAATGGCAATGTCATATGCTGTTGGTAAGGTTAACCCACCCATTGACTGTATCATTAAGGCAATATCACTATGCAATGATCTAAGAAAATACAGAAAAGCATGGTCAGGAGTGGGCGTTACCATTGCTGGAATTCGATCCCATGTCCTTTGGAATTTGAAATTAAAGTCCATCATCTGTTCTTGTGGTGCTCTCTTAATAGTCGTCATTTGTTCAACTAGAGATAAATGATCGGACTTGTCTGAAAATTGCTTCGTTAGCTTGTCTCCTAAGTCATCCCATGTCGGGACGCTACGAACTGGTAAGCCATGAAACCACTGAGATGCTTTTCCCTTGAATGATGCTGCTAACAATCTTAAGGCCACGTTCTCTTGAGTCACATGGTGAACCTCATATAATGAGGCCACATCTTTAATATGCTCAATTGGCGTAGTCTGATCTTCACCAGTGAAGAAAGGCAGACTTTTGAGTGCTGCTACTAGTATATCATCATGCAAAGCTAGATCTAACGGGCTGCCCCCGTCAAACGGAACAAAAGCATGTGCTCTAGTTGCCATCAGAACTGCTACTGTTATGAAATTTGCTGCTTGTATAATCGGTACAGGCTGAACCGGTACTCTATAACTTGGTGAAGCTAAGAAAGAACTTGGCTACCTTGTTAACGATCTGCCTCTTCTTTTCGATGTATAAACTATTGGTTCTACCCTTCGAATCGAAGAAACTGATTGTTTTCTTATAGATTTACCAGATGTTCGCTTGGCTGTCCTCCCTATTCTCTTTGGTGAAGACAGTTGTAAGTACTCAAACGAAGAAGAACTTCGTGTCTAAATTTTTCTCATAAGTTGTGTGCACTTGATCTGCTAAAACTGAGAAACAGAGTCACCAGGTATATGAAAATAATCCTCTAAAAGGCTAGAATAAACTGCTGTATATACCAAACAACAGCTTGAACTGTAAAACTTTGCTCTGAAAAGTGATTCAGAGTCCCACCCGGCATGCCAAAAACTGTTGTCAATTCAGATTGCACCCGAACGCTTGAATAGTTAAATTCAACAATCTGTTGAAACATGGAATGATTCTCAGGCCTGTGGGTTGCCTAAAACTGAGAATCAATCTCTAGAGAGGGTTGGTTCCCTGATAAAAAAAAATCCCCTAAAATCTAATTTACTTGGCTGGGAAAGAGGTATAAAGACTAAGTCTGAATTCTAAACTATGAAACTTTTAATTTATGGTGATGCACTGAAGAATCCAACTTGTAGACTTAACTCATAGAACAATTACTCATTATTTTCATTCACACAACTAGATCTAGAAATTTAAACACTTGAATATTTTAAACAAAGGCTATTAAAGAAACAATCACAGAAGGGAAATATAATTTCCACAACTAGACTGTTTGATTATTGATTAACACAATGTTTAACCAGTGGATTTAAACCTGGATGCATACAAAATTCACTAAGGAGACAAAAATATTTAAAGGTTTCAAAAACTACAACACAATAATTACTTCGATCAATCCCACACGACAAAGATGCTTGAAACTTGAAGGCAAATTCTAAAATACTGAAACTTGAAGGAATTCTCTGCAATAACATGATCTGAACCTGTAAAAACACTGTTGTATTAATCTGTAAATAAATGTTGAGTTACAAGATAGTCTTCTTTGCTGAAGGCAAAGGCAGAAAAATAAGAACTAGATTGAAAAAGATAAGCTTTTTCAATATATACAAAAAAGGCACTCCAAAGTGCATGAATAGTAATTGAAAGTCATCAGAAAGTGAAAAGATGACAATTACAATGTGAAATCCGAGCACAAGTGAAAATCCCTAAAAAAGTGGCTCAAACTCATGCAAAAATGAGTGAACACCAACTCAAATTGGCGACCATAAAGCATGTAACTGATCAACAACTCGAACTGGACTGAAATCCCTGAAAAAGTGGGCTAAAGCACGCAAATTTCACCTCGTTTGTGTCAATCCGCCCAAGTAAAAATAGAAACTCATCTTTGCTTAAATATTTTTATTTTTGCACTAAAAATAGTAAAAATAATTAAATGATTTATAATTATCATTTAATCATTTAACTTTACAATATGTTATGCAAAAAATAAGTCCTATCAAAAAATATAAATCTGACTATATAAAAATGAGCCCATGCATATTCTAAAATTTGCCACTATTCTCAGTATAAATTTTGTCCCTAATACATTGATCAGCCACTTTATCATCATCCATATATGACTACTGCCGACCACATTATTAGGTTTCTTGACCTTATAGGTCGTGGACCACAGAAGAAAAAGAAGTAAAATGACAACTCAAACAAATAAATAAGGAAAATCACCCTATGTCAAATTAGGGTAGACAAAAGATGATCTAACCCTAAAATCATAATCATCATCTCATCTTGCAAAATACTTGCTCCTTGTTGCGCTGCCATGCTGAGGGTTTGGAAACTCCACCATTCTCTACTTGCTCTGGTCGATTTTTTTTTTGTGCCATATTGTTGTCTCAGTGAGCGCCCTTGAATAGAAACTTTAAAGAATTACAAGGTAAGTTCTTCTGCCATGACAGTCTCATTATTTCTCATTTTCTGGAAATATAATCAACCTTGAAGCCGCGGCTGTGATAGTTTTTATATAATGCATTTCTCATTCTTCTTTGTGCATCCCTCCTTATGTGTTTATGAGGCCAATATGGGAATCTTTGAAGCTGAGCATAAGAGCTCCTGTGATGGCTCTGGCCGCGGCTCCTTAAACTATATTTTTTGGGTGGCTTTTGGCTTTCTAGATACACTGTATTTGTGTCCTCAATATTAAGACACTATTGCACTCAAGAAAACTATGAGAGATTCTACACCATTGAAACCCCTGGTATTTCCCTTCTGTGAAGCTGTCTTACAACATTTCTGACTGGACCCAAGAGAACCCTTCCATGAATTTTATTTACATTTCTGCAACTCTCATATTGGTATTCCGTAAACTTGATAGAAATAAATAATCTGGGTTGTGACATGACTTTATCTCTTATTTTTTCCTATTTTGAAGGCACCTGTTATCTTCATGTTGACAGTATTGACTATTCACCATGGTGATTTGTTCTCTTGAAGTTTTTTTTCTGTGAATGATGGTGAATAAAATTCGCATCTGCACTATATCTCTCTTGGGGATAAAATAAAAACACCCCTGTATACAAAACAAAGCATCTGTCTATTTTTTCTTCATAAGTCTCATGGTGACTGAGGTCGCAACTTGTGGTATCCTTTCCTGGGTATCTCATTTTATTTGTGCACAATGATTCAAAACCTCTCTATATTTAAATACCAGTATTACCATAATCTCTTTCTCCATGATAAGAGATCATTCCAGATCATATATGAATAAGTTTTTGTGAGAAAATGATCAGCAAAAACAATGTAGACATAGCATTACTTTCATGGCTTCTGCAAGTTTATTATCCTTGCTCAGAAAGTGAAAATATTAACATACATTCCTTGGAGAAATTAATATATCACTGTATTCCTAAGAGTATGCTTTATGCCCCAAAATTTTGTTCCTTTGTATAGCATACATTTTTGAATAAAGCATACTGTTTTGTTGTGAAAATGGCAGGCTGAAATATCATTGTTTTATCTGCCCTATGAGATTAGCATAGTTGTCTCTTGAACTTAAATGCATGACTTCAACATGCTTTTGAAGCTATGAATACTTCAGATGCATGAATAATCTGTCTCTTTTTATTTTCTGATATTCTAAGCCCCTTACAAGTGTATGGAACACATGTGACAACCATGAAAACTCATCCACAATTACTCTTTTGCTACCTCCATAAAGGATGAATGCCTGTTACTGTTCAATTCTGATCTATAGTCATTATCTCAAAATATGCCAGTAACCTCCATTATGCATTGTGATGTCTTCTGATGCTTTGCCCCCGCTATATGTATCATTGTAGCTTCTAGGACAAAATTCTTGTTCATGAATGTAATACTTTCACTTACTCTGTTCTATGTATGAACTAGTTTTTTCCATTACTGTTCATTATTCTTTGCTAAACATGAGAATTCTGCTCATAATGTTGACTATTTTTATCATTTGATATTATAGTACAGTAATCCTTTCTGAAAACCTGATATGCCGGGCTCAACCCTTGTGGGAGCCCGTTTTACTCCACATATTTGATGAAATGAACTCGAATATGATAAACCTGTTCCTGCACATTGAAACAAACATGTCAGCAAAATATAAGAAGCTGAAAGCTTCCATTGAATTATGTCTTTCCACTTGATCTTTCTCAATTATCTGATGAATGCTTGGTTTAATGCAAATTACATTTCTGTCTGTAGCACAGATGTAAGGCAGAAAGTAATTCACCATTGCTTAGAGTATAACTCTAATACCATTTCCTTAATGATTTTGTAGGTACACGGAGCGATGAAGCGAGGCTACAACTGCTTGGAGGCACGACGGCTAGAAGCACCAACGAAGTGATTCATCATTACAGGCAATGATGAATTGCTTCTCTTTTTTACGTTTATGTTATTTTCAGCAGTGTAGCTTGTGTATTTAAATTTTGTATTCATCTCTTGATTGTTAGAAACAACTTAGTTACTCTTGCGGCTTGTGCGAGATTCAACATTTCACAAAATGAATAAAAATATCATTATGCAAATTCTCTTAATTTTCTATTGTAAACATTTGCACAATAAACTTATGACACATGTAAGATGATCTCAATGATGATCAATGAACACTTATCAGCAAAATATGAAAATTTCCTGTACCTATAATAGCTGAACTTCATTCAGCTCTACCTGTTGAGCGTAGAGTGAAAAATAGGTAACAAGACCAAAGGTTTGTATCTACTCAAGGGTTAGCCTCATATGATCTCTCTTGAACACTTCATTTTCATCAGTACAATCCTCCTAGAAACCCTCAATTTAGGGTTGGTGTTGATATGAGCCTGAAGCATACAGGTTTTGTTTTACAAAGCCCTTGCTACCACAATTAGTTCTCACAAACAAGCATTGGAGATTGTATTCTTTAAGAATCTTCTCAACACCTTTAGCCATATAATTGTTTTTGCACGAGAAGGAAGGAGTAACTAAGAGGAAGGTATACCCCTATTTTTCCATATTCATGTATTTTATATTCACTATGGCCATTTGTCTACAAACTTCTAGAAATACGAGCAAATCTTCAAGATACTTGGGAACTTTAAGTGGGGCCTGTTTATAACCTCCTATCCTCAAATAAGAAAACCTATCAAACTAGATGTAAAAAACTTCCAAATTTCAACACCAAAGATTTTTAATCAAGGGAAAAACACATTTCAGGGTTTCGATCTAGTTTTCTTATAGCCTCCATAAAAAATGTGTCATTAACAAGACAATATTCTCTCATTCTAACCTGCCTGGTGAAATGTGGATAACATTTATATAAGGGCATGCGAAAAGTTGGTGGCACCTAGGGTTTTAACCCTGGCAAGAAATATCTCTGACTAGTAATGATATATATCAAACAAGAACATAGATGAAAAGTGGTAGTCTTTCAAAAATTAACTAATTGTTCATCCAGATGGAAGCAAATTATCTTAACCCAATCAATAAACACGTCATCATCATAGATAACCAAAATAAACTAGCACATCTAGTCTTAAAACAATTCAATTTGTGCATTCCTGACAATATGGTGAAGCAAGGCAATGGCATCAACAATTTACGCTTTAAAATGCACCCTTTTAAGTTTACTAGGTAATTGGGACTTACCTCTTTTCTCCAATTTTAACCACCCTTTGGCTATAGAATTTTTACACCAGGCTTCATTAACCCCGAAGAATTTGTTAGTTGGTACAACAGACATTTCTTTTACAAGTGCCTTCTCTAAAATTCTCAATGTCTAAGAAATGACTTTAGGGGAGATTTTAGCAACAATGGTCTTGTCCATAGCTTTAATTTCTTAGGTTTCAGGAATATACCTTCTTGTGCATACAAAAATTAGGTCTACACTTAGCATAGCTTCTAGAAAACCCTCGGCATGAGCTAATCCACTTTCAAGCACCTTTGCGTCTACAACAAACTTTTCTTTACTATCCAAACGTGCCCAAAACTCTTCCAACTTGAAAATTCCTAGCTCTGTGTCTCTCACACTAAGCCAACGATTTTCAATTTTAGACTGCATGAGCTCACCATGCCTAAGGAAACACTTGAATTCCTAAAGACATAATAGCAGTAGATAGAAGTACAACTGAGGCTTTAACAAATAAGTTCTCACCACCTTAAGCCATGTAAAATGACAAGACGTGCAATTGGTGCTGAATTAATACAACACTTTATTTTATTTCATAGTAATGAAAACCCTAAGGTTTGTGTGCCTTCTATAAATCTTGATAAGAAATCTCTGGACTCTACCGTACACTTTATTAAATGTAAGGATGGTGTCTCAAAACCTATGGAAAAATAAAAAAACTCCTTTTGTCATGGTGAACAAAAACTTGACAGCCTAAAGTCAGGAATTACGAAGTTTTGAGAACCTATGAATCATAGTCTGCACCCTTGACGCTATGAAGGATAATAGTTAGGATATCGAAAAGTTAAGAAAAACACAAACCCGACGACACAAATAACAAAGGAGTGTCGAAGAACTAAGTTTCGCAACTAGGAAAACATGGGACAAAGAGTTAGAAAATTAATGAAACCCGCGAAAAAGGAATAAAATGAATATGTAGGCCTTTAACCTAAGCGGGAAATGTGAACAAGAGGACATAAATTAAAAACATGATACATAGTATATTTATGAGTAAGAACTAATGAATTTTTGGTGTTTGAAAAACATTATTTATCTATTTTTCTAGTGATATGGGGAAATCAGAATGCTTTGTAGTATGTGAATTATGAACAAGTGTAAATGGTAATGCTCATGTATGCTTTACTGTGCTGCACACGTTGTGAATGTCAAACGAGTGTGTGGATGGCCAGAATGGAAAAGGTGTTACATGTGAACATGTGAGAATATAGACTTGGAACAAATTTTTCCATTGATTGATGCATTGGAATAGTGGTATGTTATTGCTATGTAGAGCAATATTGTTTAAGATCTTTTTCAGTGTACAGACTTGCAATGCATTAACTTTGGCTTGATTGTTTCCATGGGAACTAGCCTAATAGAAAAGCCTATAAAATTTGGATTTAATAACTGAATGTTTGCAAAAATCTATTGCATTGTTTTGTTTCGCTTTAGTATGTATCATTTTGTTGGCAAAGCTAGTAAAATTTTCATTTAGACATTAAATATTTGTGCTCATGTGGTCTTTTTTTTTTTTTATGCTTTTGATGTTGGGTCTTTTTCCTATATTATTATATTTCATGTTTTGTGAGTTAAAACTTTCTATTTTTTTTTGTTTTGCAATTGATATCTTATTCCTTTGTATGCTAGGTAATACTTTATTTTCTTATGTTTTGGTTTAAATGGATTAAATTCTGGTGTTGCAGCTTTTCAGTGTGCAATATATTAGCAATACAAAACATGCATGTTTTTAAAGTACAAGTTGCTATTGCATATAAATTGCATTTTAATTTGTCATGCTTAGTTAGCCAATGAGATTTATTTGTCAAATTTTGTAGTGTGTTCCTATTTCACTCATTTGCTTATACAAAGAGGAATGATAGATGTACTATATGCAATAGAGAGAGAGATAGATAATATATTTAAGACATAAAACATGAGGTTGATACTTGATTGAGTTCTATTTGATTTGTTTTACAAGTTGACTAGTTTGTGTGGATAAGTCAATAAACAATAGCATATACTTTATAAAAAGACATAGTGAATGCAAATAAACTGTTTACTACTATTCAAAATATTTTGGTCTTTTTCCTAGAGTTGGGATTTAAGCACATATTTTTGTGTTTGAAAATTATAATTTACCTCTTCTTCTATTGGTTGGAGTAGGCCTATTATTCATTTTTGTAGCAGAGTAATGTCTATCCAAACAATGAATTAAGAGTAAATGCACTGTATGCTTGTATAAGGAAGAAAACCTAGCTCAAAGATCTAAAAGATTATTGCTTTATCTGGTAACAATAGACAATGAGACATAGGGATTGGTCCCTATCACTAGTATTACAGTGATGCTTCTCATGTAGTGTTCAGATTATAGAATTTGATTATAAAATTTGATTATACAAATGGTTAGTTTATTGCTTATTGTTACAAGGGCCAACAGGCCAAGTGGTTACAGTAAATTACATATTCTTTGAGCAAAGTCTTTTCAACATTAGGGGTAGTGAACACACTATTTTTTTTCATTTTTTATTGAATTCATTATAAACAAAGGGAAGGGGAAGTTGCAAACTACTAAACAAATGCACAATTTTATTTTTTTGTTTAATTACAAATACATGTAAGATTACAACATAAAGCCAACAATCCCCTACGGTTACGAGACAAAGATGATTTAAATCACAAATTAAAACAACATGCATGAAATGAAACATAACAACATTCACTTAAATAATTAAAGCACATACATTCCATAAATGAGATTTTCATTTAAGACCATGAGATCCTTCATGGTTACCAATAACAAAAGTTTTACAATTACAATTACATCACTCATTCCCATAATGAGGTAAATCAATAACATGATAGCTTAATTACAATTTCCACCTCGATAACAATGAGGGGTAAAAATAATACAAGAATGACTAACATAAAAGAACCAAGGTAGCAACTAGATTCCACGAGCTCTCAAATATGAAAGCCTCGTCCACACGAGCAAGAGACAAAAAAACAATGGAGTAAGGTGCACGTTCCACCCAACCAAGTGATACCCGAAGGCTCACCCTCCGTGCTAGGAGATAGTAACAAGGATTTCAGGTCAAGACCAACAACCTCTAAACATAGGCAACATGACTCAATTGAAAAGATACGAACATGACATCACATGACACAAAGGTTACAATGCTTCCAAATTTTAAGTAAATGATCACATCACAAATACAAACATATTGTTGACTTAGGAGAAGTGTCATCACAATTTCGCATGGGATATCCTGGAAAGTCTTCCTAGGTACCGACCCCCATCTCGGGATATCCTGGTAACCTCTAACGACTCCCGGCCCCACATGCAAACCAATGCGGAATCAGTTATCTTTCGAAGGGACAAGATAATGATCTTGCCATTCCAGGCCCTCTCGTCTCATCCCAAGTCTATACAAGCACTTGCATCCATGAGTGAGGAAAAATTAATCTTTTTAAATGTTGGTACCACCTACACTAATCAATTGGTTTAAGTTTTCACTAAATTAACTAACTTACATTAAGATCTCCTGGCACCACTTTGTGTCCCGGCCCTCAATGTAAGCCACTTCTCTAAGACAACACGTGGAACTATACCACAACCAAGGGGTACTCAAGTGCAACCTAGGGGTAATGAATCCCTAATCATGACATGAAGTCAACATAGCCCGTTCATGATAACCAGGTACAACACTGGACATAATTACGCACTACCCAAGGAAAACAAGGTCGACCGACCTGACAGCAACGCCAAAACATAGTAGATGGTTCTATCTGGAAGACTTACAAAATCTAACTCAAATCCCAACAAGAATGAATGCCCCACGACGAAAGGAAGCTTGCAAACAATATAAGGTAATCTACATTAGGATTTCGTAAATCCAATCATTCATCGCATTAATGCACTTAATCAAATTAAATAAACTACGTTCTTGCACAATTACATAAGAGTTTGACTATTCGTTTAATTCTTGTTGACACAATACACCCAATAAATTAAGTCAAATTTTCTTTTGATATACAATGATTTTCCATAAACAAATTTTCATCTATCCCTTTACAAATACCTTTTCTATTTTAAAAAGAATAATTCACATTTAAATATAAATATATATGTATTAAATATCTATGTAATCAAATATATATATATATATATATATAAAATTACATATATATTTTAAAATACATATATAATTAATATCTAAATATAAATGATAATCACTTAAGCATACGTTAAAATATAATATAAATATATTATAATATATATTATATATAAATAATTTTAAATTATTATATACAACATATATACTAAAATATATATATAAATTATATTTTAATTGATAAAATAAAACATTAATTTCAAAATTTCATATTATATATATTAAATATAAAACATATAATATAAAATATATTATATGCTTTATATTTAATAAATATAATAAATATAAAAAAATGGATTTTAAATCACAAAAAGCAACGCCCATTAGGGTTTGTCCGCGCCCTATCCTAGCAGGGGATGTAGCCCCCATGAATCGGGGCAGCGGCCTGTGTAGGCAGCGACGGCGTTGCCTCCACAGGCGACCGTCGCCATCCATGGGGGTGGCCAAGGGCTTGCAACCCTTTCCTTCCACCACGCACGGCGAACACAAAACGAAAAAAAAACGATCCGCCATTCGTGGATTCGTAAAAAATTTCAACTGGTAAAAACATTTTCTAGGCAAAAAAAATAGAATGAAGAAAAATACGAAATTCTTTTATTTCTTCAATTTTTTTAAATCAACGAACTCATAAATATGTAAATATATATATATATATATACATATAACTAGGTATGTATATATATATATGCATGTATATATAAATATATACACTCAGTCATAATAAAATGACTGTAAAAATACTTTTTTTCAATACCTAGATTGGGCAAATGCTCAATCTAAGAAATAAAATAAATTGCCATTGAAATTACATAATTTAACACAGAAATTTAAAGATTTCTCATTCCTTTGCAAATCAAAAAGAATATTTTTACAAAGCAACCACAATTTCATAAGAAAATCCATTTGAATCCCCAGGTTTGTTTCAAATTTTCTGTTGAAAGTTTGATGATGAATTTTGAATCTTTTTGTTTCCACAATATTTTGAGGTTTCCTTTGTTCAAGTTTAAATGGAGATTTTTGATGGGTTTTCTTCCTCTAATTCACAATTGAATCCAACAGTTTGAACACTTTAAAAAATAAGAAATGCATAAAATTTCAAACATTGCACCTTATGTTTTCTGCAAGCCTCAAATCCTTCAATGGAGATTTTCCTTTTCCTTTTTCAACTCAGCTTCACCAAATCTTCAATCTTTTCTTCCCAATTTCTTCCAAGAATTTCAATCCAAGTTTGCTCTCCAAAATTGCAAATTAAAAATTCAAAATAAAAAAACAATTACCTTATGCAATCCCTTCTCCAAATTTGTCAAACCCCTAATTTTGAACTCACCCACCAAAATTTATTGCTAAACTAGATATTTTATTTTTGCAATTTAATAAAACAATTTCCATTTTCCATTGAATTTGCATAATATTTATTTAAAACAAAGTTCTATTTTGCAACCAAAAGATAATTACATTTTCCTTTTTCCACAAAATTGAATTTACCCATCTACATTTAAAATCATTTTTAATTTTATTTCAAAAAGGAATGCAAGGAAATTTCTATTTTGATTTGATCTCAAAATTTAATAATGCTAACACAACATTTTAATTTAATTTATCAATAAATAAATCTAATCCATGATAGATTATTTATTGATTGAATTAAACTAACTAATTAGTTAATGAGCACTCCTTTATTTATTTTGACAATGAAATTAAATAAAACAAACACCATTTTTCTTGCAAATTTAAATACGCAAGTAATGAGGGAAGAGGCAACCAAGAAATTAACTTATCCCAACTAACAACCCGATGACACACTATGGCTAGGGTGATGTCATGACACAGAAAACCTAGCTACTATCTCCCAATCGTTTTCCATTGGACAAGGGACACACTCAGACTTGTGGAACCAGGTGGAGTCAATGTCCTGTACCTGTATCCTGCACACAATACAAGTGTCGAAACCTACATATATATATATTAAAACACACCATGAAGAGGAAATCGCGGAATCACAGGGCGCTCGCATGTGAGTGATGTGATCCCGTCCCCTTCACCAATACAATATCACTAACTGACGCATCTAATCATCACTGATATAATCAAAGCATAAACATCAATAATTCACATACATGATAATTTAATCCATAATATGAAATAATAATAACATCTGATTAAAGTGCCATCACATCAAAACATAATGTTTACATCGCTTAACAATTAGCAGAAAAAAGTAATTAAGTTTATACCCAACATGCTAACAAAGAAAAACATACATAACGAACATTGTTCGATCAAAAGAACAAAATGGAGGGGTGTTGCATCCTCCCCCCTAGGGTCAGGCTTACTCCTGGAAGCCTACAAACAAATAGGGATAAATTTCCCTCATCCTAGCTGCATCTTCCCAAGTGGATGATGTATCATCCCTAGGATCCCACTAGATCCTAACCTGATCAATATCTCGCCCTCGAAGAGCGAGCATTCTGCACTCCACCATGGCCATGGGCTCCAAAGCCAGTTGCCCATCCTCTACCTACAAAGCATTCCAATCAAGGACATGAGAAATGTCTGGATGGTATGGCCGAAGAACTGATACATGAAATACATTGTGCACACGTGAGAGATTGGGCGGTAAAGCAAGATGGTAAGCAACAGGACTAATCTTCTCGAGAATCTCGAAGGGTCCAATGAAGCGAGGCGCCAACTTAGAGCCTTTTCCATAACAGATTGGACTCTTTCATGGACACACATGCAAGAAGACTCTATTGCCTATGGAAAACTGACAATCCACTCTATGCACATCTGCATACTTCTTCTGCCTATCCTGCGCTGCCACCAAGTGCTCTCTAATCCTATCCACCTGCTACTCCATATCCTGCAACATTTCAGGACCCAAAGTTACTCTATCCTCTACTCAATCCCAACTCAAGGGAGTGCGACATGGTCACCCATACAATGCCTGGAATGGAGCCATGTCGATAGAACTCTAAAAGCCATTATTATAGGAAAACTCTACCAAATAAAGATAGTCCTCCCATCATGTCTACTATTCCATCACATACATATGCAACATGTCTTTGAGGATTTGATTAACCCTCTCAGCCTGTCCATTTGTCTCTGGGTGGTAAGGTGAACTGAAGTTCAACTGTGTTCCCATCACATGCTATAATGACGTCCATAGAGCTGAGGTGAACACTAGATCCTTGTCAGAGATAATCCAACGTAGAATACCATGTAACCTCACTATATCCTCCATGAACACTCTAGCTACAAACGATGCAGTATAGGAAGAGCGCATAGGTGAGAAGTGTGCTACCTTCGTCAACATATCCACTGTCACCATAATTGCATCATGCCGTCTCGAAGAGTTGGGTAAACCAACAATGAAATCCAATGAGATTATATCCCATTTCCACTCTGGTACTAAGTGCGACTGCAAAATTCCTGCTGGATGTTGGTGTTGGGCCTTCACCCGCTGACACTTAAGACATCTCGACACAAAATCCGCAATATATCACTTCATCCTTGGCCAAAAATATAATTTCCGCAAATCTGCATACATCTTCTTCACCCCTGGATGGGCTGAATAAGGTGCATGATGTGCTTTAGTCATGACCAAAGCGCGAAGCTCACATGATGGGGGAATGTATATGCGTCCCATGTGTCTCAATATCTCATCAGCATCTAGAGAGTATCCTGAATATCTACCCTCAAGGGGTCTTCCTGCCTCTATCACCGATCTAACATCCTGATACCAACTATCGGTTGGGAGGGCAGAAAGAATCTGACTCCGCAAATCAACAATAAGAGTCAACTCAGATATCTCATGCCTTCGCCTACTGAGGGAATCTACAACCACATTCTCCTTCCCTTGGACATACTTCACCTTGAAGTCATATTCATAGAGAAACTCCATCCAATGCCTTTGCCTAGCATTAAGGTTGGGCTGTGTGAAGATATACTGAAGGCTCCTATGATCACTATGCAACTCAAACCTATGCCCAAGAAGAAAGTGCCTCCATCTTGTCAATGCATGAACCATTGCCGCCAACTCAAGATCGTGGGTAGGATAGTTTAGCTCATGATCCTTGAGCTTCCGTGACTCATATGCAATGACACGACCCTCCTGCATCAATACTGCACCTAATCCCTCCAAGGATGCATTTGTAAAAACTACAAAGTCCCCAATAGGATCCGGTATCGCAAGTATAGGTGCACTGGTCAACTTCCCCTTAAGACACTGAAAGGTTGCCTCACACTCCGACCAAGGTTTTGACACTCGTATTGTGTGCAGGATGTAGGTATAGGACATCGGCTCCACCTGGTTCCACAGGACACTCGTATTGTGATGTTGTATTTGTATTTGATTCAGTTCAGTTATGTATTAGCCGTGTCTAGAGGTAGATGGTCTTGTCTAGAAATCCTTGTTACCATCTCCTAGCACGGGGGGTGAGCCTTCAGGTATCACTTGGTTGGGTGGAATGTGCACCTTACTCCGTTGGGTTTTTGCTCTTGCTTGTGTGGATGAGACTTTCATGTTGGAGAGCTCGGGATATTATGGGGGTTGCGTCCCCTGTTAGGACAGGGCGTGGCCGAACCCTAATGGGCGTTGCTTTTTGTGATTTAAAATCCATTTTTTATATTTATTATATTTATTAAATATAAAGCATATAATATATTTTATATTATATGTTTTATATTTAATATATATAATATGAAAATTTGAAATTAATGTTTTATTTTATCAATTAAAATATAATATATATATATTTTAATATATATGTTGTATATAATAATTTAAAATTATTTATATATAATATATATATTATAATATATTTATATTATATTTTAACGTATGCTTAAGTGATTATCATTTATATTTAGATATTAATTATATATGCATTTTAAAATATATATGTAATTATATATATATATATCAAGTATATATATATATATTTGATTACATAGATATTTAATACATATATATTTATATTTAAATGTGAATTATTCTTTTTAAAAGAGAAAAGGTATTTGTAAAGGGATAGATGAAAATTTGTATATGGAAAATCATTGTATATCAAAAGAAAAATTGACTTAATTTATTGGGTGGATTGTGTCAACAAGAATTAAACGAATAGTCAAACTCTTATGTGATTGCGCAAGAACATAGTTTATTTAATTTGATTAAGTGCACTAATGCGATGAATGATTGGATTTACGAAATCCTAATGTAGATTACCTTATATTGTTTGCAAGCTTCCTTTCGTCGTGGGGCGTTCATTCTTGTTGGGATTTGAGTCAGATTTTGTAAGTCTTCTAGATAGAACCGTCTACTATGTTTTGGGGTTGCTGTCATGTTGATCGACCTTGTTTGCCTTGGGTAGTGCGTAATTATGTCTAGTATTGTACCCGGTTATCATGAACAGGCTATGTTGACTTCATGTCGTGATTAGGGATTCATTATCCCTAGGTTGCACTTGAGTACCCTTTGGTTGTGGTATAGTTCCACGTGTTGTCTTAGAGAAGTGGCTTACATTGAGGGCCGACACACAAAGTGGTGCCAGGAGATCTCAATGTAATTTAGTTAATTTAGTGAAAACTTAAACCAATTGATTAGTGTAGGTGGTATCAACATTTAAAAAGATTAATTTTTCCTCGCTCATGGATGCAAGTGCTTGTATAGACTTGGGATGAGATGAGAAGGCCTAGAATGGCAAGATCGTTATCTTGTCCCTTCGAAAGATAATTGATTCCGCATTGGTTTGCATGTGGGGTCGGGAGTCGTTAGAGGTTACCAGGATATCTCAAGATGGGGGTCGGGACCTAGGAAGACTTGCCAGGATATCCCATGCAACATTGTGATGACACTTCTCCTAAGTCAACAATATGTTTGTATTCGTGATGTGATCATTTACTTAAAATCTGGAAGCATTGTAACCTTTGTGTCATGTGATGTCATGTTCATATCTTTTCAGTTGAGTCATGTTGCCTATGTTTAGAGGTTGTTGGTCTTGACCTGAAATCCTTGTTACGATCTCCTAGCACGGGGGGTGAGCCTTCGGGTATCACTTGGTTGGGTGGAACGTGCACCTTACTCCATTTTTTTTTTCGATCTTGCTCATGTGGACAAGGCTTTCATATTGGAGAGCTCGTGGAATCTAGTTGCTACCTTGGTTCTTTTATGTTAGTCATTCTTGAATTATTTTTACCCCTCATTGTTATCGAGGTGGAAATTGTAATTAATCTATCATGTTATTGATTTACCTCATTCTGGGAATGAGTGATGTAATTGTAATTGTAAAAATTATGTTATTGGTAACCATGAATGATCTCATGGTCTTAAATGAAAATCTCATGTATGGAATGAATGTGCTTTAATTATTTAAGTGAATGTTATATTTCATTTCATGCATGTTGTTTTAATTTGTGATTTAAATAATCTTTGTCTCGTAACCTTAGGGGATTGTTGGCTTTGTGTTGTAATCTTACATGTATTTGTAATTAAACAAAAAAAAAAATTGTGCATTTGTTTAGTAGTTTGCAACTTCCCCTAGGGTTGCGTGGCGGGGCATTACACAAGAATGATACAAGAATATGATCTTACATTTTCTTGTTCAACAATTAACTATATTTATAGCTACATAGATGTTTTCCTTTGCAAAAATATATAAAGTCCTATTTTCCTAATTTATTTAGACAAAATTGAATAGTAAACATAGTAGCATTTGATGCAATAGTTGTAGATTCATGCACAACTGTGCCATATGCAACACATATTATACATTTGCAAAGTTGACCTACCCCAACATGTAGTGGACGTATAGTTAATTCATGAAATATTAGGTTAATCCATGAAATCTTAGGCAAGTGCTAGGTTTTTTTTTTGGTCATTCTCATTTATTTATCGTCTGTTGAAAAGATTGTGGGTAGTTTGGCCTTTTGCATGTTCATTATTCTGTAAAATTCAACTATAGATGAATGGCTTCACTGTGTCTTTATGATACCTATTAATTGGAAGTATCCTTTTATCCCCAGCCATGCATATGTTATCTATTGTAACCATTTGCACTGTTATTCCTTTCAACAATAAGCAATACTTCTACTTATCAAGTATCACAAATACACAACATAACAATTGACAACAACTACACTTTCCATCAGTGAATTGCTAACGATGAATTTGTTGTACATGCTATAACGAACATGCAAAACCACAACCAATAGCTAAAAAGCCCACAAGATTTTCAATGAATGATAAACAAACCATAATAAATTTTGCAAAAAAATAGACCAAGCTAAAAACACAAGCTTTTTAACAAATTGTGCCATAGAAAAATGGCCCCTTGTCATTTTCATGGCCTTCTAGGACTTGTGTCATGATGTTTGGCCCATTTTTCTTTGATTTTATGATGTAACATGGCTTGATCATGCATATTTAGGTACTAAACTTCAAATAATGACGTCTTGTGAAGGTGTTGTGAAGTGTTGTAAAACATTTCTACACTCTTCTAGACTCTATTCATTGCAACGTACCTAAAAATCACCTTTTCATCATTAATCAAGTCCTATTTTGAAGTGTTGTAAAGTCTTGTAACAAGATTTCACACTTTTTTAGGCACAACTTCACTATTTATCCCTTTCTTATTCTTTATTTGAACCCTTTATGCCCTTATAAAGCTTAATTAAGTGCATTTTTGAATGTAAGCCCAAAAAACAACATTAAATACAAGATAATTCTTGACACCCATTTTTAGGTCATAGGTGGGACCCATTCACCATGGGTGGAGAGTGAGTCCCCCTTTGCTCCAAATTCAAATTTTTTAAAATTTCCTTTTGGGTTTTTATTCAAAATCACTTGATGTCGGCCTATGATGAGGTATTAATGGGTTACTAAGGCATAGGATTGTATAAATAATTTTTTTTACATCCATTTCAACCCCCATTCATTCAAGCATTCAATCTCACATCGCATTCAAGAATTCAAGCAACTTACAACATCAAATCAAGCATTCAAGCACCTTACAACATCAAATCAAACATTATTCAAGAATTTTGGAGCATCCATTGATAATACTTCATATTTTCATCAACAAGGGTTTGGTAAGTTGATAGCATTTTCATGTTATTTGTTTATCATTCTCTTGCATTTCATTATTTTATTAAGGGTTTGATTACCAAAGTGGGGTTTGACCAAGGAAAACCCCTATTTGCTAACCCTCAACCTTTTTCCCCTCTTGCATGTGTGTTTGCAGACCTTTGTATGCAGATTTAACAAGAATTTAGGTGATTGCAGAGTGGTCAACAAGTCAACTAGGTGCTTGAAGTCAAATCAACTCTATTTCAAGCTTGGAGAATTTTTTTTGTCCATTTCCTATAGAATTGACTTTAGCAACCTGACAAGTAGACATTTCTAGATCTGGTGTTGCAAAGTTGTCTCCTGATTTCTCAGAATTTTGGGAGAGGACTGATTCACCACTAGTGGTGAATGAGTCCCACCTTAAGACTGAAAATCTAGGTTTTTTCAGATTCCAGATCCCGACAGTCAGAAACTTACTTCTGATAGATTTCAACAGTAGAATGACTAATTTTCCACCTTGGGAAAATGAGTCCCACTGTTGATTTTTTGTAACTTCAAACAGCATTCAAGACATTCCAGATTCCTTAAATCTTTCCCATATGCACTCTGTTTCATCCCATTTCTTTTTGTTTTGCATTTATTCATCTTTTAGTTCATTGTTTGCATATCATAGTGTGTTTTCAAGCATAGCTTAAATCTTAGTTTTGCATTCATAACCCTTCATATAGATCACTTAATTGTATTTAGTTCACTTCATCTAGCTTAGACAACATCACACATAACATAATTTGAATGAACCCTTAGCATTTTTGGCCCTACCTCTCTTCTTTTAGGTGAGAAACCCTAGAAGAGTTAGATAAGTGCATTGGTGCCAAAAATATATGGTTCATTTTGGTGAACCTGCTTAGCATATTACATTCCTCTTGGTGGCCTGATGCGATGCACTACATCTCCTAAGTTTTGAATATACTATTCTTTGATTGGTCCTCTCTTGGAGACATTAGACACAATGTTCGCTAAGTGATTGACCTTGTATAAACTTAACAAGACTCCTTTGAACATATTTTACTTTTTACATTTTGCATTTTTTCCACCAAGTGCATAACACAACTTGCATGCCTATGGTACCTTCCTTTTTGTTCATGATTTATAAGCATATGAAGCTTTGCTTGGCTCATGAAGCACGAACCAACATTTTTCCTTGTGGCACCTTGTTAAAGTTATTAGGAGGTATAAATTTGATATGGTTGAGCGGGAAGCCCATCTAGCGGCATGAATTTTTCCCATAGCCACTTTTGTGTTTGTGAGTGCATACCAACTAGAGTATGTATCTCCTCCCTTGGGATTTCTCACCCCATGGACAATGAGAAATTTTGTGGCCCTATAGTGACTATACTTGGGCCTTCTCACCCGACAGACCGTCATGAGTTCTGTCACCCCAAGAGTATACATTCTTAATCAACCTAGATCTAATCCACAACTAGTTGGATAGATGATCAAAGCTTCATTCAATTATCTATTTCACTTGTGTTCTCCTTTGTTCTTATGCTTAGTTTTCCATGGCATCTTCATCTTGGGGGTGTGATCATCCCTCTTGATTGTTGTTGTTCCATCTTGCTAACGTAAGTGCATTTGAACCCTCTTCTTAATGTTTAGGGCTACTTTAGTGTGAGTTTGAAGCAAGTTCATCCTCTCACTAAAGTGGGGGCTAAATTTGTCATAGAAAAATGGTCCGTTATCATTTTCATGGCCTTTTAGGTCTTGTTTCATGATGTTTGGTCCATTTTTCTTTGATTTTATGATGTAGCATGGCTTGATCATGCATATTTAGGTACTAAAATTCAAATAATGACGTCTTGTGAAGGTGTTGTGAAGTGTTGTAAAACATTTCTACACTCTTCTAGACTCTATTCATTGCAACTTACTTAAAAATTACCTTTTCATCATTAATCAAGTCCTATTTTGAAGTGTTGTAAAGTCTTGTAACAAAATTTCATGCTTTTCTAGGCACTTCACTATTTATCCCTTTCTTATGCTTTATTTGACCCCTTTGTGCTCTTATAAATCTTAATTAAGTGTATTTTTGAATGTAAGCCTGAAAAACAACATTAAATACAAGATAATTCTCGACACCCATTTTCAGGTCCTAGGTGGGACCCATTCGCCATGGGTGGCGAATGAGTCCCCCTTGTCTCCAAATTCAATTTTTAAAAAATTTCCTTTCAGGTTTTTATTCAAAATCACTTGATTTCGGCCTGTGATGAGGTATTAATGGGTTACTAAGGAATAATATTGTATAAATAAGTGTTTTTACATCCATTTCAACCCCCATTCATTCAAGCATTCAAACACTTTACCACATCAAATCAAGCATTATTCAAGCATTTTGGAGCATCCAGTAACAATACTTAATATTTTCATCAACAAGGGTTTGTTAAGTTGATAGCATTCACATGTTATTTGTTTATCATTCTCTTGCATTTCATTATTTTATTAAGGGTTTGATTACCAAAGTGGGGTTTGACCAAGGAAAACCCCTATTTGCTAACCCTCAACCATTTTCCCCCTCTTGCATGTGTGTTTTCATACCTTTTTATGCATATTTAACAAGAATTTAGGTGAACAAAGAGTGGTCAACAAGTCAACTAGGTGCTTCAAGTTGAAAATCAACTCTATTTCAAGCTTGGAGAAGATTTTCTATCCGTTTCCTACATAATCAAATTCGGCAACCTAACAAGCAAACATTTCCAGACCTGGTGTTGCAGAGTTGTCTATTGATTTCTTATAATTTTGGGAGAGGACTAATTCACCACCAATGGTGAATGAGTCCCACCTTAAGACTAAAAATCTAGGTTTTTTCAGATTCCAAATCCTGAGTCAGAAACTTGCTTCCAACAAATTTCACTAGTTGCAGGAGTAATTCACTACCCTAGGTGAATGAGTCCTACTATTGATTTTCTATAATTTCAGACAACATTCAAGACATTCCAGATTCCTCAAATCTTGCCTAGGTGTACTCTGTTTCATCCCATTTATTTTTGTTTTGCATTTATTCATCTTTTAGTTCATTGTTTGCATATCATAGTGTGTTTTCAAGCATAGCTTAAATCTTAGTTTTGCATTCATAATCATTCATATAGATTACTTAATTGCATTTATTTCACTTCATTTAGCTTAGAAAACACCATACATAACATAATTTGAATGAACCCTTAGAATTTTTGGCCCTACCTCTCTCCTTTTAGGTGAAAAACCCTAGAAGAGCTATAGAAGTGCATTAGTGCAAAAAATATATGGTTCAAAAACAACAAAAAAACAAGAATGAGCACAATAAAACCCAACTCTCACCTCACATTTCATAAATTAACTACGTACTCACTCTGAATACATGTTTATTATGCATTAAATGCAAAATGTTCAAGATGTGTTGGAAAACTCCTCTATATGGATGCAGTAAATGCATAGTTCATTCTTGGTCAAATAGAAGCAAAATGAAATATATTATGAATTAGTACTATCAAGATCCATAGCATTGACAGATTGCATATGCCATATATGCTACTCCACACTAAAACAACTCATTATAGGAAAGTATGTTGTACCATAGAAGATCTGAACTAATGAACCATTTTCATATGTCCAACTTTTGTCACAACTAAGGAATGACTTGTAACACTTAGAATTACATTTGCACAAATATGGGAACTAGGGTACAAAAGATCTCAAATAGGTCTAACAATATCTATCATTACTTTCCCTTTTGACATTAGCATTATACAAAGGGTGTTACCAAAATCAACCAATAACATGCAAATGATTGATGTGTCACTAAAAAGATGATTGGAATGCAAAAATGCATTTCAAAAGGGCATGGTACGGCCCAACTTTGTAATGGAAGGTTTCACCCATAGGCTTTTCAACAAACAACAAACAATGAAAATAAACACAAACAACACCTTGAAGAATGAAACTAAAAGCTAAAAACACACAAGATTTTTAACAAACAACAAACAAAAAAGAATAGGCACAAATAAAACCTAGCTCTCACCTCACATTTCATCAATTAACTATGAATTGATTGCTTTTGTACCCACCAACCCTCCAACACATCTTGCACGTTTTGTTTTCCAAGCTTTCCTCACAACGTACTAGCTGGACTCAAGCAAAAAACATATAATTAATGCATTCCATGCCCCCATAGTCCACCAGACCTTACTCAAATCACATGTAATTTAATGTACCCACTTGCCCCATTAGCCCTTCCAACAAAAATAAATTCTTCTAACTATCAAGTATCATAAACACACAATAAAGCTATTGACGACCACTACATTGTTACAGAATAATGAACATGAAAAACCACAACCAGTAGCTAGAAAATGCACAAGTTTTTGAACGAATGATAAGAAAATGATAATAAAAACAAACAAAATAAGGAACTTGCCTAAGATTTCAAACTTTGGAAAACAAACAGATGAAAAAATCACCAATTTCACACTGTTCTTTTAGCTTCTCCCTCGCTCAAGCAATGCATAGAATCATAAGCGCCAAAAACAACAACACAAGCTTCTCAACAAAAAATAAAACAATAAGTGAAAAATAGGTACTTTCCAACATACAAAAGCACAATAAATAGATAGAAAATCTCATAAGATTTTCAACAGTCACCTAAGATTTCATGAATTAAGCATGCATTTGTTGCACATATACTCACATGCAAAAACATAGCGAAGAAATATAAAATGCACAATCTTTGCAACAAAAATTAATAAAACGAGAATAAGCACAAACAAAATCCAACTCTCACCCAACATTTCATGAATTATTTATCCACTCACTACATGTGCACCCATGGACTTATCAAGTATCACAAATACAAACCCCAACCATTCACCAGAACTGCACTTTTACAGGATAACGAACATAGCAAAAAAAATCCACAAGCTTTTAAACAAACAATACATAAATGATAATAATCACAAACAAAGCCCAACACTCACCTAAGAATTCATAAATTAACTGTGTATTCACTGCACACCTACCCACATGCAAAAGCACAACAAAGAGCTAAAATACCCACAAGCTTTCCAACAAACAATAGTCAAACAAGAATAAGCACAAACAAAACCTAGAATTCCACTAAGATTTCATGAATTGGCTATGCGTTCACTACATGTTTACTCACATTATGTATAAGACATTTCCCAAAGCATTCAGTTATCCCTGTAACACTTCTAGTTATTACGTATAAAAAAAAAATAGATGTGCCACTTACTAGTTGCACATTGCAAGCACTGCACAAAATGAAAAACACTAAACACGCCAACCCACCTGGCTAGAAACACGCAAGCTTCTGAACATAAAGTAAACAAACAAACTACAAATTAACCAAGCATTGTCTGCTTATCTTCACACTAGTTGTGCAATACATATCATGAGGTTTTCATTTAATGCATTAAACATGCATTTACTACTTTAGTACCGATACATTTCCAAAGCTTGTGTATCATTCATTTTTGTTAGAGTGAATCAACAAATTAGGAACCCATTATATTTTTTACAAATATTCAATTATTGCATGAAAATTATGCCACCCTTAGCAACAAGGTACTAGCTATAGAAGCAGTCAATGCATGTTTAATGCATTAAACATAGCCAATAGGCTGACAACTACCTCTGTCCTGCTACGAGTAGAAATATTATTTGTTGTTATAAGGCCCAATTGTACAAATAGGTTCAATATATAACAAAAGACATGAAAGAGTTGAAGCCAATAAGTAGGTTACAATTGCAAAAGTCTTATTTTCTTGATTGAGTGATAATAAATATTTATTTCATCTCTCTATTGCTTCATGTAAGCATATTACTTTTTCCTGTCAAAGAAAATTGTGAAAATAAGAGCATATTATATATTTTGCAAATATTCAATGCCTAAATGCAATTTATGCCACCTTTCACAACAAGATAGTAGATGTTGAAGCATTGATTGCGTGTTTGATGCATTAAACACTATGGCTCACAAATAAGAAAGAACAGTCTATTGAATGTAAATTGTCTAAGATAATATGTTATTGATAGACATGAAACACAAAAGCATATGTATAGGAACAATGTACTATTGATGATTGGTTAGTGTTTCTATTTATCATACTTGATAACTAGATGTATTACTCACTGTTACAAAGAAAAATTACCCGAAATAAAACCCATCAATAGTGTAAGATTTCATGAATTAGTACCCACAAGCTCTCCAATACATGTTGTACAATTTGCATGTAATGGATTAAACATGTATTTACTGCTTCATGATCAAATATTTCCTAGAATATATAATGTCCCCTTGTTTTTCTAATCTAGTTAAACGAAACTGAATAAACCATAATTTTCGAGGACAAAAAAATATGAGCATAAATCCCGACTATAGGAAAAAGAAAAAAAACAATTTAAACAACACGATGTCATTGGCCAAGTGACTAATTGGAAATAAAAAGCAATGAATGCAATAACTTAAGGTCATGGACTGCATGCATTTGTTTCCTTGGACCTTGTATCAGTGAGCAATAGTTTTGGTTAAAAGGTTTCACATACGAATAGAGAACATGGAGAACTAAAAACATACAACCTTTTGAACAAGCAATAAACAAACAATAATTAAGTATGCATTTGTTGTTTGCATACTTGCCAGCCTTCAAATACATCTTGGACATTTTGCATTTAATGGATATAAAACCAAAAGTTTCTAGATTATAGAATTTGATTTGTTTGTGTAGACATGCAAAATTAACATTGTGCATTCAATCAGGTTCATTCATTAACTAAACTGGATTTCACATTAGGTCCATTCATCAATTAATTAGGTTCACCTTCATTCATTTATCAAGTATTCTCATTAATTTTCATCTCCTAAGGTCATTCATTCAAAATTAAATAAACATCATCATCAACCTTTTAATCAAATAAATCAAACATCATCCCTTTAATTAAATAAACCAAAACTTTATTTAATTAAATCATAATGCACATTTCATCCTTTTGTGATTTAAATAAATCAAATATTTAAGTCATGAAATTCAAACTAACCTAATCATAATTAATTTAATCTAATCATGATTAAATGCTAATCTTACCCACTTGCATTCTCTAGATTATGCCACTTGCACAAATAAATCAATTTATTGATTTATTAAAATCATCATTTTCACTCAACATGGAATTTATGGGGAATATTCCCTCAAATTTGAAAAATATGACAAGTTGATTTGTCCCTCCAACATTGCATTTATTTCTCATTTTCTTGTCCCCCTCTCAAAATTTATTTCCCAAATTTGAATTTGAAGTTCCCTCTCATGGGCACACTTCCCAAATCTTGCACATCGATTGGCCTACCACCACTTGATAAGTGGCCTCTTCTCATTGGTGGATCTTTAGTCCCACATTCACCCATTTGGCCAATCTCTCATCAAGAAAATCTATAAAAGAAGGCCTCAATCCTCATCAATCCATCCACAACTTTTATGCAAAGTCACTCTCTTGGTTTGAGAACTGATTTTGCTCTTCATCATATTGGCATTTGCATCATTTTAAGCTTTGAGCAAGGATTGGGAAAGGGTCATTTGCACACTTGACACCAATCCACTATGGAATAGGTATTTTTTTGTTGTTTTCATAATTCTTTTAGTTTTCGCTTGTCATGTATTGCATTTGGAAGCATTCACAAGGTATTTCATAGGAGTATTCTTGAGAAATTTGTAAGTACTAACCCATGTTTAAAGTTAAGTGTTTGCAGATTTTAAAAGGCACTCACAGTTTGCAAGTGTTATGTATCAATTGCATCGATTAAATTTTGTGCGATTAAGCTCACACGTATTGGATTTAGTTTTAAAATATTTGTAAAAATTTATTATGTGATTTTATGTTTCATGTTTATGCATAACATGTTCTATGTCATGGACTATGTTCATTTGTCTATTTTGTAATTGTAATACGGACCATTGGTTGTAACTAGAGTGGGTGGCAAGGATTTAAATTGCTACAAATAGAATTGGTTCTTGAAAAATTTGTAAGGTCAAAGTCTTGTATCATTCTCTTGCTTTGTTTGGATTGAAATTTAATTCTCTCAAGAAACTGGCTTTATGGATAGGCATATGATCATAGTAAATGACATGTTGTGTAATTCATAAATATGAAACTATTTTTTCCTGATGAGCATGTTGCTTTTGCAAAGAGAAATCTGTATAATTGTAATCATGGGATATGCATTTCATTGGTTAAATATTTGCAAATCATGTTTTTCTTCTAAGATTGTGAGGAAGAGGAAACAAAGGAGCTATTTTGGTATGCAGAGAATGCAGGGAAGTGCTATAAGATTTCTGGTATTTTTCATGACTTTAACATTCATGACATTTTTCAAGAGATTACAAGTCATGGTGTTTTCCATGAATTTTATAGCACTTCTTACTACATGCACAAAAGGGCAAGAGTGTTTTGATGCATGTGCCTCATATTTTTGACATGATGATTATGTGCATAACATGTTGTATAAATGTCTCCTTCAACACAGGTGATCCAAAAAATGTGTTCAACATTCCCAACTATATAGTGTTCACATGGTTTGCTAATTTTTGTACGCTTAAACGAATAGTAAACATGCTGCAAAAAAAATGAAATTAGATTGGCCAAGTAAATATTAGAAATGCAAGTGCAAAAATTAAGAACTCAAGTATTGTCTATAGAAATAAAACCATGTGTATCTAGATCATAGAATTTGATTCGTTTACAAGTGTTATGTATCAATTGCATTGACTACATTTTGTATGTGAAAGTTCACACAGTTCCAATTTAATGGTTAGGGAAAAAAATTGTGTGTTTTATGGTTTCATGTTTATGGATAGCATGTAATATGTGATGAACTATGCTCATTTGTCTAAATTGTACCTATGGCAGGGACCATTGGTTGCAAACAAATTGGGGATCAAAGATTCATATTGTTGTAAGCTGACCTAGGTTTTGAACAACATGTTCCAAGGTCAGATTCTTGTATCATTCTCTTGCTCTCTTTGTAATGAAATTTAAAGCTTCCAATGCATTTGAA
The DNA here is from genome assembly GCA_007258455.2 of Sequoia sempervirens. Lineage (NCBI taxonomy): Eukaryota > Viridiplantae > Streptophyta > Pinopsida > Cupressales > Cupressaceae > Sequoia > Sequoia sempervirens. Next base: position 8,672,462 of record VDFB02353493.1, read on the forward strand.
CTTATTATCTAATTTTTCACTAAAATAGGCAATGGGCTTACCTTCTTGGCTCAACACTACTCCAATGGCATAACCACTGGCATCACAATCTACCTGAAACACCTTGTTGAAATCTGGGAGGGCTAGAACAGGTTGCTCTATTACCTTCTGCTTCAACAGTTCAAAACTCTTTGCCGCTCTAGTGCTCCACTTGAATTATTTTCTATCCCCTCTCATTGTTTCAGTCAAGGGTCCACAAATACTACTAAAGTTTCTAATGAACTTTCTATAAAAACTAGCCAAACCATGGAAAGATCTCACCTCGATAGCAGTTCTTGGGGT
>VDFB02353493.1:8674679-8699111 GCA_007258455.2 Sequoia sempervirens
AAGAGAATAATTTTTATTATTCAGAAAATGGAGCTTCGTACATGCAGAGGATCTCAATCCCCAAGTTCTTCAACACATGCAAGTTACAGAAAGCTACAGAATAACCCTTTCGCAATATGCGAGCTTGTCCCCAAAAAGTTACCCAAAAATTAGAAACCCGCCCATAAATAGAGCTCCTTATTAGTTTGGAGCCAAAACAACATTCAAATTTGAGTTTAGGTGGTTTGGCACCGAAAAATTACAACTTGAAGTTCAAATTTCAAAAGAACATTTGCAATTGTATCTTCTAGAAAGTGCACCAACTTCCTGGGGCCATAACTTTTGATCTGGGACTCTGATTTGCGAACCGTTTGAACCGTTGGAAAGGTCTCGAAGTCAATAACAAGTTCAAAATTTGCTACACTGATTTCGGCAAGTTTCGGGGCCATTCCAGGAACTCTAAGTGCCTCAAATCTAACTCAGAAGATTTTTAGGTGCAAATATGGGAAACTAAAACTGTAATATCTTTCAACCCAAGAATAGAAAATAAAAATCGTAAATTTAGAATTTCATTATGATGAAAAGGGTATCCAAAAATGTAAAAATATCTAAAAACTAAGAAAATTAAAATTTAACTATTTTTGGGTGATGCAAGATTGCCCTTACACCACTGGATGCTCCTGCATCAATAAGAAAGGTGTAAATAGTTAAATTAAGCCTAGAAAAGTGTGAAATCTTGTTACAAGACTTTACAACACTTCAAAATAGGACTTGATAAGTGATGAAAAGGTGATTTTTAGGTGAATTTTAATGAATAGAGTCTAGAAAAGTGTAGAAATGTTTTGCAACACTTCACAAGATGCCATAATTTGAATTTTAAGGACCTAATGTGAATGTTCAAGCCACATTGCAACATTAAATCAAAGCAAAATGGACCAAGCATTGTGAAGAAAGGCCTAAAAGACCATGAAAATGTCAAAGGGCCATTTTTTTTATGATACACTTACATTAATTATTTTTGTAGGTTCTCATCAAGTCGGTCTACCATGTGATTGTCATTGTAAAATTATTTTATCAAGAGTCTATGTAAATATCAATTTGTGGTCTAGACATAAAAGTTGATAAGCTTTAATTGTATCTACATGCACATATATGTTTCATCATGTTATATAGTTGTACTAAACATCAATATACATTATATATTTTTCTTCAATGTATGAACTTCAATGAACTTACTAGTCACTTTTTAAATATCTTGTTCCAATTTTATGGATTATACATTTCATGTCTTGTATTTACCTCATTTTATATAATTGTTTAATTTTATAGATTATACATTTTGTGTATACAAGGAGATAGATTTTTGTTTATTGATTCAAATATTTGCTAGAATTAGAAAATAGTTAAAATTACCTGCCCTTAGTTTATTATGAATATGATCTAAACGGGTATGTGTAGGATCATCATCGAAAAAATAGGTCCTTAAGTGGCAAAAAATTCAGAAAAATAAGAGTTAGGAAACTTGACGTAAAAAATTGAATAAGTTATCTATATTATTTCAAAAATATGTAAGAATAGAATATGTAGAAAATTGAATGCAGTTTCAAAACTACTAGGTTTATTTGTTTTTTTAAATCTATTTGGTGAAAATTTGAAATTTCAATGCAGTAGCACTTAAATTTTAGGGAAAAAATAAGAAGTAGGTGTTTGTTTGACCACCCTAAACACAATAAAATGAAAACTTTTTTTAATAAGATTTTAGATATAAGTAGAGGACTCATGTACCAATGTGATACATATTTATTTGTAATTTTTTACAAGTAAATAATTAATTATGATTTTTTTATTACAACTTTTAAAAAAATATAAAACTCGTATGTCTAACCACCTTAACTTGGTAAAAACTTCATGAAATTCAATTTTTTTTTAATCCTATGGTATGTGAAGCATAGAATGTGATGCATGTTTTGGATTCAAAAATGTGATCCGCTTGAAAGCTATAGATGTTTACCAATTAGTCTATCAATTAGAATTTAGTTGTAATTCGAATAGAAAATGAATAATAATTATTTATTAAATTCAAAGTAAAGCATAATTTATATTGGTGGAAAGCTAAGAATCTCCTTTAAAAACCCTTTTCGTTTCATCAATTTTGGGTAAAAAAAAAGTCATTAACCACATACCCTACACATACCCATCATATTGCCAGTTTTTGGCCCATCATGATCCTGCACATACCCAAACTATTTAAGGAATGTTTTAATTTCTCACCTGACCATGTGATAAATTATATATATGAAATTTGAATATAGATAAGAATTTATATAGTGCATGTATTACTTGAAAATTAGATAAAATATCTATACATACATGAGTGCATATAATCATCAAAATGAACATAACATGATCATAATTGACTGCATATATAATTTCATCATATTAAAGTCAACTAATATAAACAAAAAAAAACATGATAATATTAATCGATATAATGTATGTGAAATGGTCCATGAAATAACATGTTCAAAATGTATATGTCAAGTCCAACACATATATTTAAATAAAACCATCTAACTATCAAGTTGATTGGTCATATCAAGTCTCCTCTTTATTCCATGTCAACTAGATGTACCTGAATCAGGCTGTAAAAGAGTACTAGAAACTTGAAATTATATTTAAAGTTATTTAGAAATTTTGATATAATTAAATGTATTTAAACTTGAAAATATAAACATTTGGTTAAAAATAAATTTAATTAAATATCTAGTAAATACAGTAAAAATGATTTTTAGTATGCATAAATTACCATATGATCATGTGAATCTACTGGCACATTTTGTTCAACGGATAGCATAACTGTCAGTTGAGAAGATCCAAATGCTTGATCTATTATATCTTGCATATTCATATAAAAAAAACAATATGTTAAAACCTCAAATATATATATATATATATATATATATATATATATATTTAAAAGGTCCGTAAAAATTATATAGGAGATTTAGTAAATTTTACAACCTCAAATGATATGACCTCATGATCATGCACCTGAGATTTCCCATGCATAAATGTTGACAATGTCTCAGGTGTGCACGCCATGGGTATCTCATGAAATCCCTGCATATAGATGTACAACAATTTGTATAGATCAAATTCACACATGTGTATGTAAATGAAAAAATTAAATTAGATATATGATGTGTATTTAATTTAAACTTAACAAAATTTTGAAAGCACACACTTGAATTGATGATGTCTCAGGAGTGCTCGCCACAACTTGTGGTTGGTTAGTACTAGGTATCATATGACCTCGCTACATCTAAATATAATATATCATTTCAGATATGTGTACAAATTCAAATTAAATTAGATATATCCACACAAATTATTTAATATATATTGGTTCAAGTACCTAACCAAAAGGTGAGCCCATCTCTACAACACTCGACATATAGATATGATCATATTGAGTTTCAGGCATCTTCTAATCATGCATCTACACCTAACACTTCTTGAATTAATATTATAATATAATATATATTTTGATGTTAAATTATTTACATGAATTTTTCACATTTCAAAAAAAAAAATTTAAGTTCCAAAGATGAACATACTTGTGTAGGATGATCCTTACAATATAGAAAATTCATATATGACTCTGTCCTATATGCATGTGGGTTACCTAAAGTGGATGCCTGAGTATTCCCATAGCCTGATCCTCCATGCTCTTTATTGGCCACTTAAGCTATTGTGTGTGTAGTCTAATCAGTGAGATGTTCTAAAAGTGAACTCAATGCACCTAATTTTGATAACATGGTCTGCTAATGAAATGCAATGGGAACACCACGAGAAGGAGGAGGAACAATAGGAGCAATCGGAGCATGTCACTGAGGATCGACATGTGCTCCTAGTCTATGTTGGGGCATGTGACACCCAACTCCCTGAAATGACCTCATATCAAAATAGTTGGGTTTAAACCCAACTCAAACTTATCCCATAAATTTCTCAAAAAGTATATGGGCACCTTAGAATTTCCATGTGGTGGATTATCAAACACCATCCACCATCTATCCAAAAAATGTGCAGCTATCTGCAGGTGCCTACACCATAAAATTGGTTTTTTTTTTTAGTGGGTGGAATTGGTTGGTTTGTTTGGGGGTTAAAAAAATGTTGGCACATGGCTTGTTTTGTAATTTTAAGGTCATTAATTTCTTTATAGGAAAATCTATTTGCATAGAATTATATCCTCTCTTATATCCATTGATGGAACCTATCTAGGTTTGCATCAATAGATCGAACAAAATCAACAATAATTTACATCATAGATGCAAACCGTGTGAGATGGGGGGGATTCTAGGCTCATTTTTTATCAGATCTATATTTTGCTGAATCACAATAACATTTTGTCTAATGTTCTATCTTAATTGAGCTTGATCTACTATAGGGGGTGGGGGGTTAGGAGGTGGAGAGTGTGGAGGTGTGGGGTTTTATTGTGGTGGTCGATCTAGATGTATGGGATCTGTAGGAATTTGTGCATTAGGCATAAAATCCTCTATGTTAAATTCTAGATCCATGTGAACAATGAAATGGCAATTGCATGTTAAATAATTAAAAAATATATATCAACAAACTAATTAAATAATGCACACAATTTGAAAGTTATTTAAAAATCAGATTGAATGTGCAAAAATTCAAAATACATTTCATTTGAAGACCATTCGATTTATAACATTAAAATATCCATAACATTAAAAATCCATAGAATGTACACATTAAATTGAGTCTAGTGTGTGGTTGTTAATATGAATGGTTTGTTGTTACTACCAACTCTTAGAATGCAACTAAAAATGGAGATAATTTTCACACCAAGGTCATAAAATTTTAATAAAATCCTACCTACATGTTACTTAAAACCAATTATTAAACACCTTTTAGTAACCCTTCCAAGAATAATCATCAAGTATATCTAAAATATAAAGCCACTATATAATTTAGGTCAATATGTATACTATAATTGGATGACGCTGCTCAAAACGGCTCCTTGTGTGAGGTCGTGGCATGCATGAGGGCTTCGCCCTCTTTGCATGCTCATTCTTTGTCCTTTCTCTGTGTTTGAGCTATGTTTTCTTGTGGGTGGGGTTTGTCCAGGTTGCAGGGGTGGTGTCTCTCTCTCGGTGTTCTTTCTTCTCCTAGCGTGTGGGTTGTGGCTAGGGCGGAAGCATTCTTTCTCGGTGGTTTCTCCTTGCTGCATTTGTTCTTTGTGTTGGCAGCCAATTTTAAGTTGGTTATGGCTCTCCTTTGGTACAATCCATACCTAGTACGGCCTCCATGGGTGTGGTTTTTAGTTTTCCTTCAAAAAGTTTTGGGACTTGATTTTGCATGGCTTAGGGGGAGTCATTAGGGGTCAAATCCCCTTTGGATTTTCATGCTGCTTTTGGGACCTCGCCTCCAAATAATTCTCCAAAAGTTTTTAATAATAGTTTGTTTTCAAATGACTCAAGTAATGATGGATTTGCTCATGCTGGTGGCTCTTGTATTCCAAAGACAAATGGATGCCTTGAACATTCCAAGGAAAGGCCAGTGCTGGTTATCCAACCTAAATCGATTGTGGAGGACATCGAGTATTTCTCAAAACATGCTTTGCTCTGCAAATTTTTGGGAATGAGGGTTTTGCTCCAATTTCTAGAATCATGGGCTCATCGCTCTTGGTCCTTGGAGGGTGAGATGGAAATAATGTTGTTAGCAAACAACTATTTCATGGTGACATTTAATTGCATGGCAGATCACAATAGAGTTTTTGAAGGTGGGCCTTACTTCCACAACCAGGTTGGTCTATTCATTAAGCCATGGCATGCGGGTTTTAATCCTTTAGAGGAGCTTCCAAATCAAGTGCCGGTTTGGGTTTGCCTCCCTAGATTTCCAGTGGAATTTTGGCGCAATGACATTTTGCATCGAGTTGCTTCATTACTGGGAAAAACGGTGGGTCCTTCTCAAGAAACTCTGGACAAAAAGGTGATGAATTTTGCTCGTATTTGTGTGGAAATGGATTTAAATAACCCTATCCCAGAATCTTTGGAAATACGTGCAGGTTCATGCTCTTGGTTGCAACATCTTGACTACGAGACTTTTCCATTTTGTTGTCGTCTCTGTCGTGAATATGGGCATTTGCAGAGAAGATGCCCAAACTTTAAATCTCTAGGGAATTAGGCTGCTCAGCCTCCTTGTAATCCCTCAAAGGGTGACAAGGGTAAGGAGACTGTGTTAGCTGAGGCTGTGGATGCTAAGGGTTTTACTCCTGCCAAGGCTTGTAATATGAATCGGGGCCAAAAGAGGACCCTTAAGGATCACCAGGATGGAGATTCCTATAACAGATTTGAGGTGCTTGATGACCTTGGTCATCAGGAGGTGAATCCAGGATTGTTGATTTTGGATCAGGGTGTTTCAGAAGGGGTTCAAGAAGGCATTTTCCCAGAGCACATCCAAGCTCCTCAGGAATTTGGGGCTGTCCAATTGGAATCAGACCTGAGTATGGTGGTGCATGGGAGGACTGAGCCTTCTGTGGAGACAATGTTGGGGGAAGGAGGGCTCTCCAGCCCATTGGTGAAATCAGGAGTGGACTTGGTAAAAGGTAATAAGGCTTCTCCTTCATTGGGAATTCTTCAGAAGGATCTAAAGAAAGGGGTGGTGGAGAAGTCTTCTAAAGTGGGGAGAAAGAAGGATTTGGAGAAATTAAAGTTGATGGGGGAGTCTCTGGTGGAGGCTGGGTCTGTCAAGACTCTGGATTCACATTTCTCTAACCCTCCAAAATGAATTTCCTCTCCTGGAATGTAAGGGGCTTGAACAGTGGCCCTCGACAAAAAGTTGTTCAGGATTTATTGCGTTCTCATTCTCCTGATGTTCTTTTTCTTTAGGAGACTAAGTTAACTATTGAAGGTATGATGGGTATGATGCCTAAACTGTGGGTGTAGGGTAGTTTCCAATGTATTGGGCCTCATGGTAATGCAGGTTGGGTGGCTTTCTTGTGGAATCCATTGAAGATTCGTCCTCTTTGGTGGGTGTCCTCCAAGTCCTCAATCTCCGTGGTTGTTTCAAGTCTGGAATTGGGGGAAACTATTCTTCTCTTAAACATCTACGCGCCTACTGATTTTACTGGTAAGAAGTTATTTTGGTCTCATATTAGTTATGTTTGAAGCTTAGCTCCTTTGTTCCCTTGGATTGTTGCAGGGGATTTCAATGCTATTATTGAGATAGATGAGAAGAAGGGAGGTGTTACAAGATTGGAATCCTCAACTTTCCTTTTTTTTGATAGCATCTCTGATTTGAACCTGGTTGACATTAAGCCTTGAAATGGGAAGTTTACTTGGAACAATAGGAGATTGGGGGAGAGTTGTATTGCAGAGAGACTTGATCGTTTCTTGGTGTCCTATTTCTAGGTTGGCGAAGGGTTGTCTTCTGGCTCTGAGATTCTGAATTGGAGGGGTTCGGATCATTGGCCTATTAAATTTTCTACTTCTTCTGCTCAGGTGGCTCGGTCCCCTTCTTTCAAGTTTCAACTTATGTGGTTAAGAGATTCTTCTTTGCAGGTGCATATGGTTGATTGGTGGAGAAGGGGAAGACCTACTTTTGGCACTTCCATGTATTCCTTTTCTAAGCTGCTGCAATTTGTAAAATATCAACTTAAAAGGTGGAATAGGTAGTACTTTGGCAATATTTTTAGTGCTAAGGTTGATGCACAAGCTCTCTTGGATGTCATCACTCGAGAGATAAGGGAGTGTGGTCTTTCTGAGGATTTACTCAGGGAGGAGGCTTGGGCTTAGAAAGCTTTGGAGGAGTGTGAGCTGTGTGAGGAAATTTTTTGGAAGTAGAAGGCTAGAATTGAGTGGTTACAAGAGGGGGACATAAAAACTACCTTTTTCTTCATCTCGGTGAAGGCTAGGAGACATGGTAATTCTATGCCTGTTCTGGTGAGTGACAGGGGTGAGCTTCTATCTTCCTTGCAGGATATATCTAGAGAAGCTTCAGAGTTCTATGCTTCTTTATTTCGTGAAGACTCTCAGGATGTTACAGAGGAAGAAAACCAAGTTCTGGTTTGTATTCTCTCTTTGGTCACTAGGGAGATGAATGAGTATTTTTTTGTGAGATATCTCACTGGAGGAATTAGAGGCTACTATTTTTCAGATGAAGAAAGGGAAATCCCCAGGTCCTGATGGGTTTCTTGTTGAATTTTATCAAGAATTTTGGGACATCATTAAGTTGGACCTGCTGGAGGTGGTGCGTGAGTCTCAGAAAAAAAAGGAGATGCTTTGAGCTTTAAACTCCACTTTCCTTGCTCTCATTCCAAAATGTGAGGGGGTGGATCATCTGAGTCAATTTTAACCCATTTCTCTTTGTAATGTGGTGTATAAAATCATTTCCAAGCTAATATCTAAAAGGCTGAAGAAATGGCTCAGTAGGCTTATCTCTGAGGAACAAAGTGGTTTTGTAGAGGATCAAATTTTTTTGGATGGGATGGTCATTTTTACAAAGACCATTCATTTGATGTCATCCTCAAAAGAAAAGGCTATGTTCATCAAGCTTGACATGGCGAAGGCTTATGATAGAGTGAGGTGGTCCTTTTTGCGAAAAATTCTTATTGCTTTTGGATTTGTTGAGGAATGGATCCAGTGGATGATGAGTTTTGTTACCTCCACTTCATTCTTGGTGTTGATTAATGGGGAGCCTACTGCTCTCTTTAGTGCTTCTAGGGGTCTTCGTCAAGGGGATCCTATCTCTCCTTACTTATTTATTCTTTTGGCGGAAGGTCTGGGTAGACTAGTGAAACGTAATGTGGAGTTGGGTTTGATTCAGGGATGGAAGTGGGGAAATGGCTTTCCTCCTCAGTCACACTTGCAATTTGTAGATGATACAACTTTTATGGGTTTGGCCAAGATCAGAGAAGCTTCAAATTTGTGCAAGGCCTTGGATATCTATCTTGTTGTGGCTGGTCAAAGGATTAATGAAGACAAATCCTCCATTTTCTTCTTTAATACTCCGCAGCCTATTCAACAAAGGATTTCTCATATCTTGAGGTTCCAGATTGGTTCTCTCCCTTTAACATATTTGGGTATTCCTATCTTTGTCGGTAGACTTCCCAGAGAGTCTTGGTAGAATATCTTGGACAAGTTTCGTGTGAAGGTTAGTCATTGGACCCATCGATGGCTGTCATTTGCTGGGCGGGTTATGTTGCTTAAGTCTGTGGTGCAGGCTCTTCCTATTTATAGGTGTATGTTATAGGTTGCTCCGGTTGGGATTGTGAAGGATATGGACTCTCTAGCTAGACAATTCTTATGGGTGGGTAGCTTATCCTCATCTAAATGGAGCCTGATTAAGTGGGATGTTGTTTGTAGCTCAAGGCAGGTGGGGGGACTTGGTCTGCGGAAGGGGACTTGGTCCGGGTTGGCATTGGCTGCAAAACTTTATTGGAGGTGGTGTGTGGAACATGATCATAGTTGGGCTAGGATCTTATCCCACAAGTATCTTCCAGGGATTTGTAAGGAGGAGCTTCCCAGGTTTCCTCTGGTTGGGAAAGCCTCGGTGATTTGGGGAACGCTTAAGAAAGGGGTTGCGCTAATCAAGGAGGGCCTATTTTGGATTTGTAATAAGGGGATAGAGGCAATGTTTTGGTCTAATTCTTGGGATGGTTACATGCCCATTCTGTGTCAGTACCCTAATTTGGTGACTCTGTTGCAGATCTTTTTGGAGGCCGGTTGGTCTAGAGTGAGTGATTTTAAGAAATTTGACCTTGATGGACAAGTGGAGGTGGAAAAGTGGAAGGACCCTGGTGAGTGGCTTGTTCTCGAGTTGGAGGAGGATGGTATTGTATTCCATAATATCTTGGCTAGTAGACAATGCAACTCCTTTAGGGATAAGGATATTCTAGCCATGAGCCCGAACCCTAAGGGTGTTTTTACTGTGGCTAGTGGTTATCAGGAGTTGCTTTCTCATAAGTTTTGGGGGGTGGAGGTCCCTTGGTGGAAACATGTGTGGAACAAGTTTTCATGGCCTAAGTGTAATTGTTTTTTTTGGACTTTTTCTTGGAATAGATGTTTGACTTGGGAGAATCTCTATAAGCACAGATTCTAGGGCCCCTCTATGTGTGTTATGTGTGGGTGCAGTGAGGAGGATCTCCCCATTTATTTTTCCGATGTTATTATTCTATGCTACTCTGGCATTGGTGGTGGGGTGTTTGGAAACATCCTTGTGTTCATGCATCTTATCTTGTTGAATTTGGGAGTAATCTGGGAAGGCCCCTCTCCCAGGCCTCTTTTCTCTAGATTTTGTGGAGCATTGGTCCTACTTTCTTCCTTTGGAAAATTTGGTTGGAAAGGAATTGTAGGGTTTTTCATGGAGAAAAGTTGTTGGCTCATCAGGTTTGGCACATAATTATTAATATGATCCAGGAGATAGTGCAATCTAAATGTGAAGTGACCCTTCCATTGGAAAGAATAGATGATGAGGTTGTGAATAGATTGGGGATGCTAGGGTTGACTCCAGTCTTTTCCTATGTTAGAAGAGGTAGGAGAGCGAAAAATAAGGTTCAAAGGGTTGGAAGATGGATGCCTCCTTCGACGGAGTTTCTGAAGATTAATACTAACAGCTCCTCTAGAGGCAACCCAAGGCTTGCTAGTATTGGTGGAATTGGTAGAGACTATATTGGTTCGGTCATTTTTCTTTTCTCCATCCATAAGGGGAAAAATTCTAACAACCTTATGAAAGGGGTGGCGATTCTTTGGGATATTGAACATGCTTGCACCTTGGGTTGGTGAAAGTTTATCTATGAATTTGATTCATAGATTATTGTTAATTTGTTGCTTGAGAAAAAGGTGGTTGATGTTAATTGGCAGATTGCATCAGTGGTTAGATAGATTTTGTAGCGGTGCTCTACATTGGTAGTGGTGTCTTTTGTCCACATCTCATGTGAATGGAATAGGGCGACTAACTATTTGTCCAAGTGGGCTTCTGAGCATGAGGATGATTGGAGGATTGAGGGGTGGAGACAGTTATCTCCTGAGTATGTTCTTGATCTAGAGAAGGTCATTGTTGATGATATGGAGGGATAAGTTGCAAATGGCTGGTTGGTTGTTGGTTCTATTTGTTCTTGTTGTTTTGGGTTTTCCTTTGTGGGAGCTAATGTTCTCCCTTATTCTTATGTACTATTAATCTTTCAACTTCAATAAATTTTTTACCCCCTTTTTATTAAAATAAATAAATATGTATACTATAATTAAGATACCTAAAATATCTAAGGATGCACTAAATTACATTTTGCGTACATGGAAAGGGAACTCATATGTTGAGTCAAGTATAAGTGCTTCTACATCAAAAATTTGTAGAGGATGACATATTTGTCATAATTCATCTAGGTATTTTATGTTAAACCTTTAATAAATGGGATGGTTCAATTATAAATAGCTTTGAGTTAGATCTGTATGTGGTACATAGGATACCTCTCAGTGAAAATAGGGAGGTAAGTTCTAATTATAACTCTAATGGGTAGAAATGAAATTAGGGGGTTTTATTAGAACCCTATGAATGAATGCACTATGTGATTGGTTTATTAAGTGAATCCCCTAAAACAAGGCCTCATAGACTTATTTTTAGCTAGATATCACTTGATACTTAAACTATATCCAAATTTGATGATATACATTAATTGATTTATTTAAAATAAATAAAACCACATGGATTAAGTTAAAGACTTAAGATTTAAATTTAAATAAATTACTGGATCAACATTTAAACTAGGAAATTTTAACAAAGCCGCTATCTTGTGATGATACCAGGGCTAATCCCAGAGTATGGGAAATTTTGCAGAGAGGGGGTGTTACTCCTTACTTGGAGAGACTGAAAGGTTTTAAATCCTTAGTCTCTAAGGAGTTTGTGGCTGCTTGGGATGGTTTTCTGGTGAGGGTATGGATATTACCATTGATGAAGATCTTATTGTGGAGGTGACTGGCTTATCAATGGAAGGTAGGAAATTTTACTGGGACAAGAATATTTCACAATCTGCTAGGCAGACTTTTCTCTGTGATAGGGAAAGGGCTAAAATGGTTCGCTTGGACTGTGGTGGCTATGACCAAACTAAGATCAAACCTATTTGGTGGGAGGTTTTTGTGGCGTTAATACGCTACTTCACTCTGAATGGTAGATTTACTACACTCTACGGTATCACTTTGTTCTTCTCAACCATTTTTTCCATGGTAAGCTAGTTTCTTTTCCCTTTTATTTGTTGTTGTCTATGGAAGAAAACATCTCAAATCATAGAAAAAATCCTAGGAATCCCTTTCTGCATGAAGGATTAATGCTTTTAATTATTGAGTTTATCAAGGCTAACTACATTGTGAGAACTCCCCGGTCCCCTATTTCTAAGGAATTGGGGAAAGAAAGTGGGAAATGCAATATTGTTGAAATTTAGGAGTTTTTTGTTACAAAGGTTGAGGATGAGTTAGAGGGCTGGTCTGATGGCTTTGATACTATCTGGATTATACTTTGTCTATGGGTGATGTTTTCCCTTCTTCCTCGAAAGTTGCTCCTCGTGTGAAATGTAAGCTAAAGATTCCTGAGGGTGTTGTTGAGGGCTCTGTTGGTAAGAAGTGTAAGGGTCATACCAATGAAATTAATATTAATATTGAGAAGGTGGTTGGTAGTATTCAGGTCTAGGTGTCAGGTGGTGGTGGGTCGCCTGTGGTTGGTAAAAATAATTTAGTTGAAATCCTTGAAGATTCTGCTCGGGGCTCTACTTCCTGGGAGCAGGGGAAGGCCAAGTAGGGTTCTAAGGATGTTCATATGGAGGAACCTTCGGGTGGGTCGCATTAGGGTAGGGGTTTGTTCTGGGGTTCTATGTATTTTTCGTAGGCATCGGGCCTTGTTAAGGAAGGGGTGGATATTTCTTTCAATCTGCTTATGTGGCTTGTTCAAGAGATTCAAGATCTCCATAACAAGCATGATACCATTGACAGGTGCAACATCTCTACTCTGCGAAGTCTAAAAGAGTAGGATTCTATTTTTTCTCTGTCTCAAACTTTGAATTCGAGTGTTGGTTGAATGGTGGATGAAATTGCTTCTCTAAATAATGACTATATGGATTGAGAGTGGTAGTGTTGGAGAGACATAATAGGAAACTCTAAAGGGATTTGGATATGCTCATAAACATAAGTAGGGAGAAGCTGAAGGCGTCGGCCGAGGGGATGATTTTCCTTAATCAGAAGGCCATGGAGCTGACTGGGAAGGGATTGTTCAGTAACCAGGAAACCTTGGATTGTGGGGAGGAAGCTGGTATGGATGGGATTTCGACTGATATGGTTGTTGGTCCAAGTTTTTGTACCTGAAGAAAAACCAAGAAAGGTAAGAAGGATGTTGCTCGTGATGTGGAAGAAATTATGGAAATGCATGATAAGTTGGTGGCCAAGGATTTGGGGGCTGAAAAAATACTTAAATAATTGTTTTAAGGGTCATTTGGCTAATCTTTCTATTTTTTGTTTTTTGGTTGATGTTACTATGGATGGTTGGTTGATGGTTTGGTAATTAGCTGGTATTTTTTATGGTTTTTTCTAGGTGGGCAGTCTATTGTCTTATCTTTACTGCCACTTCCTTTTTTGTTCAGGGTTTTTGGTCCCTTCAAAACCCATTTTGTGTTAATTAAAAACATTTAAACTAGGAGTTGGATATTTAAATGTATCAAGAATTGAGAGCTCACAAAAGGCTACGATATCAACAATGAGGCTTCTTTGAATCATTATTGGAAAAATTAAATAAGAAGATTAGTAAATAGAGACTATGAACATGAGGTGAGGAACCATTTAATTTCTATAGGTAAAGGACTAAATAATGAATTTAAAAAAGACACATGTAGATATATAACTTTGATTTATCAAATTAGGTGTTAATAGGAGGTTAGGGGTTGTTTAGAGTGTCTTCTATTACATATATAAAGGTGGAAAAAGAGAAGGAAAGGTTCCCACTAATTTAGGTTGTGAACAACTCCAGAATGAATGTCAAAATGGGTAAATGATGAAAACCATGTAGTTTAATTCAAGTAAAAATTATAATAGATTCTATTTATATTTGGATTATTGTTAGACAAGGGTGCTCAATGGAGCTCATAAATATCAAGCCTATCATTAATTAACTAATTCATCAATAAGTAATTTATTCTTCTAAGTTTTTATGGGTATAGAGCTTTATCTTTTGGGGTGAGGGGAAGTTTACTCATAGGTGTGGTTGTTTCCCAACAAGAGTATATCTATAGAGCTAAGGTATATCAATTGTGAATACATGTATTTATCAAGTATGACATAAAATTTAATTAAATCCGAGGAAATAAATTGATTTATCTAAATTTTCAAATTTCATGATAAGAGACACAAGTTCTCTATAGTGGGACAAAGTAGTTAAGAAGAAATTATAAGTTTAACACTAACATTAATTTATAATCTCATTCATTGTTTTCAAATCATACTAAAGATAAGAATAAAAAATTAATAGAAGACATTCAAAAGGACACATAAATATATGCTAGTGGTAACTGCAATGTACAAAAAAAATAAAAAATGAGATTGAGCTCTATTCACATATTGAAAATGGCTTCTTTAAGTACAAAGACTTCACTATTTTTTTTAGTTGTACAATGAAATCATATTTATACATGTGAATTGGTGTGTATAAATTATCATGCAAAAATGGAAGAAATTAGATCTTTACTATATAATTGTTTAGAGATTTGATGACATGAAAACATATCTATGTCAAATAAAAAATGTAAGAAACCTCCAAGGAGGGATACTTCTAAAATTATGTTAAGTGAAAGCTAAGAAGCAATGACAAGGAGGACACAAAATAAAGCAAGGAAGGAGGGAAATTTCCAAATTGAAATTACTCAGTGAGCAAGAGCAACATGACCAATCCTAATTAGATTATAACTTGTAACCATACTAAAAAATGAGAATGTTTAAACTATAGTTGATTATGGAAATGGTGTAACATAGTAACATGATCAATCCTAATTAGATCAACCTCATAAATTTATGCTATGATTTGTTGAACTAGTTAACAAACATCTCCTCATTTCTCAACACAAATGGTTACATTGAAAGTATTGATTGTACAAGTTCAAGTTGCACTATCTAAAAGGTGAAAATATTAGGGTTTTAGGTTTAGGTTTTAGGGTAAATAGGGTTTTAGGTTTACGTTTTAGGGTTTAGGTCCAAGGATTAACCTAGGTAAATTAGTTTTTAGGGACCTATGTCTTTTGGAACCTAGGGTTTAGGGTTTTGATTCCTACGTTAAATGTGTCCAATTTAGGTTTAGTTTTTATGTTTTTCGATTTACAATTTAATGTTGTTTGTTTCGTTGATGTTTTTGGTTTTTTAAATGCAATTTAAAAACTTGAAAATATTGAACTAAAACAAACTAAAAAAACAGAAAATAAATAACAATTACAAAACAAAAATACAAGATATAAAAGAAAAAAATGGCACAATTCAACCAACTTGGAGGTCGCTAAGGTCAGTTGTGTCGATGGGAGGAGGTGGCAGTGAAAATTTGCTTCAATCAGGCCCTTTGAAACATGTACACGATCTTGCTTATCCTTCTTTAGCACAACTCAAATTGACAGTTAAAATGAAAACATAGTTGCTTATTTAAAAAAAAAATAGCTTTAAGAAATGTGTATGCATTTCAAATACGTATTTCGTAACACATGCGTTTTAGGTTTGTGTACGCAAATTTGAACGCATACACATTCAGATTTAGGCTCAAGTACCCAATCCGTAACACTTGCATTTTTTAAAAACACGTACGCATTTCGTGCAATTTTTTTTTTTTGGCCGAAACTTCCCCTCTTCATGGACCCAACTTCTTGCACTTACCCTTTACACTATGCAATATATTGTATGCTACACAATACTTTACCATCTTATGTTACTATTTAAATAGATTAAACTCCACTGGGTGGGTGCATGAAGTTGGGTTACACTTTTGTGGCCAATTCCAAAAAAAAATTTGAAAATGACATAACGCGAGCGCATTATAACATGCTCACATTATGTCATTTTAAAAGCAAAAAAAAAAGTGAAAGTGATTCATTTTTTGTTGTCTATTTTTCTGCTCTACCCACGACTAAAAACCCTCAGTTTTGCACTCACATTCTAGGAGGAGGCATTCTACAAAATTCATCAACAACAGTTGCTTTTTCTTTGAAAAGATGGCACCATGGCGACAAAGAGGTGCATGAGGTAACTATTGTTTGCTATTTGTTTTGAATTTCTTAGTTTCAAGTTGATTTTGTTTGTTTTAGGTTAGATTTGATTTTTTTAAAAAAAATTTGAGGAGATACAAACAATCCTGCAAATCCTCAAAATCCTCAACAAGAAGAGTAGGAAAATCTTCAACAACAAAATCAACCTCCCCCACCAATCACTCAACACCCTCCTGGCACTCAACAAAATTTGAGGAGTGAAATTGAGAACAACAAAAAACAAATTGAGGATTTTTTTAGTAGGTTGAGTGATCCAAATGCTTCAACCACAGAAAGAATGACCCTAGCAAATTCATTGAAAGAGATGTTAAAAAATGTAGATTCAATTACCCAACAAATAAATAGATGGCAAGATAGGAGGCAGGCAACTAAGGCATATTATATAGATAAACTATCATATAAACAAGTAAAAGATTTAAAAATTACTAAAGGTGATTTATGCTCTTTATTCACTAACCCTAGAACATGTCAAAATCTTAGCCTCAATACGAAGAGGTTTCATATTCATTGGTGCCACCACCAAGATATTAGGAACTGTTTTTATGATAGGTGGTACTTGGTCTTTGATTACCCACCGTGCAACAATTGTGAAGTCCCCCAATATTTTCTTAGGAAACTATACAATGAGTTTGTATTGAACTAAATCCCAAATTATTTTGATATGAGGGAGTTCCAAGAGAGAGGTGGGGGGTCGGATCAGGATAGGCTCGGTGCACAGCCAGATCCTACGTGGCAAGGGAGATGACCTCTCGCTAGGCCACCTCATGAGCACATTGTTATGTCTGTCATTGCGAAGGAGAGTGCCGACGTAGAGACATTGCAGGCGATCAACACTTTGACCCAAAGTGTCATCCATCATACTATCCCTATTGTAAAACACCATCCAGGGGAGTCTTTGGGTGGTGGCCTTCAAACCCATGTGTGTCAATCTTGTGGGGCGACTTGTTCATATGACCCCACCGGCACTCAGGAGGATGCTACGCAAGATCCGTATGCTACTATGCAGGATCTGTATTCATCTACGGGGATGGAGAGGATGGATGAAATTTTGCATGATGCATATGGCATTGATACTTAGGTAAAAGTCAACATGTTCATTGAATTTAATTTATTAAATTTCGATTCTGAAATGCAAGATTAACTAATTTAGTTTTATTATTTTAATAAAATTGCAAGGTCACAGTGTTGAGACTTGATACACTGGTCCTCCACCTACTTATTTTTGTAGTACACCTATTAGTGGGGTATGTAACTAGTAAACAATTATAAATTTATTACATGTTAATAACATTGTTTTACGAATGGTATTTTAAGATGTGATTTTGGATGTTGAACAAGGTAATATTGGAGGTTTCAAGGAAACACCTCCTGGTACAAGTGGATTTACTCAAATGTACACGAACGTAATAGAATAAAGAGAACTTAACTAATGAATTCTAATTAATAGATTTGTGTAGTTTATATTCATATTGTTGGTTATGTTGCATTACACATCATTCAAACTCAAAGCATTACTTCAAATTCCATAACTAATAACTAGATGTTGATAGATGACAAAATTTCAACTGTACAATATAGTTGTTTAGAAAGTCAACATAAGTAGCACGATGCAATTACTTCACATGGAGGCATGTACTTGCAAAGGTTCACCAGCACAACAAACTATGGATGCTTGGAAAAAATCTATGAAACCATAATAGTAAGCAATAGCATAGACAAGGCAGTTAGTAGTTTGAAAAAATGCCTCGAAGAAATGCTACTCATGGTGATGGAATTCCATTCCATCACCACATGAGACCACATTTCTTCAAACTGCTCACCACCTTTTCTATGATACCACATTTTTCATACATGTTCACCAAAGCATTTTATCAAACTACTCACTTCCTTGCAGTTGTTGCTATGGCTAAAAGCCTAAAATAGGTGTTTTCCAACAAACTATATGGATTCTTGGAAAAATATCTATCAAAGCATAATAGTAAGAAATAATACCATAGAGAAGAAAATGAACATTTTGAAAAAATGCCTGGAAGAAATGCGGTCTTATGGTGATGGAATGCCATTACGTGCATTTGTTTGTAATGGCATGCCATCACCACAAGACCCCATTTCTTTTGAGGCTTTTTTTCAAATAGTTCACTACCTTCTCTATGCCACCATAGTTATCGTACATGTCTATGAAAGCATTTAATCAAATGGTTCAACGAATTGTTGCTATGGGTAAAAGCCTAAAAACATGTCCTTTTGAACAAGATATGGATAGGGAAAATAGTAAGCATGATAATCAGAAATATATAGTTTAATACTTGTACTCAAAATTTTGTTCATTAGATCTCATACATTATAAGTCATGATGTGGATCTCGCTATTGCAACTTTTTTGTGATTGAATAATTTGTTGTTTTATTTTCAGATGTTGGTGACAAAAAAACCTCCAAATGTTATGAGGGAAATGGGTATCGATGTTTCATCTGCTATACAATCCTCGATGGCTTTGATAGGGGAGGTATGAGGAAAATTACTAAATTTTAATTTACATTCATTGTTATAGATGTTAGTTCTAGTGAAAAATCAAACCATTATTGATTCATAGTTTAATTCCTATTTGGATGGTTTATACAGGGCTTAAGCACACCTCAACATCGGTGTGCAAATATTTCCATCGTGGAGAGTGATCATGAGATGGCTGTAAGTGATTATTTTGTTAAATATATCATTTTTTATAATGTAATTTCTATATATTAATATCTTTACTTCTTATTGTAATAGTTAAAACTTCACCAGGAGCTAAACTCTAGGACGAGCAGTAGGAGCACTCCTTGAGCATAGCAGAAATGAGTGACGAACTTATCACCATCGGATCACCAAACAAAGGGAAATAATTTATTTCCAAAGCCCTTTATTGTATGCCTAGACATGACAATTTTGTACATATTTTGTATTGGATATATTTGACATTGTATGCCTATATGGCATTCTCGTAAGCCTATATGGCTATTTTGTAACTATATTTTATACTTATATCGACATATATTGATGTATGCGTACATGGCTATTTGGTTAATACAAATCTTTTTTATCGATGGTGTCCATATTTGCATTATAAATTCATGGTTCAATAATTATGAGTTACGTGTATTCAAGTGTATACTTTACAACTTACCTGTATACTTTTTGACTTACGTGTGTTCCGATGTATACTTTGTGACTTACATATTTCCATGTGTATACCTTGTATTCGTGCATATACTTTTTATTAAGTTGTGTATACTATGTATTCGTGTGTATACTTCAAGGCTTATGTGTTTGTGACTACTTGTGCTTCCCTTATACATGTATATGGTTGACTTATTCACATGTATACTTATTAATTGGTTAGCCATAGCATTGATCATTGTTTTCCTTCATTGTTTTTCTTGAATAAATTAATTGATTGATAGTAAACAACAAAGTATCTAAAAGAAAAAAACACATTTTCAATTGGTATTCCATGAAATGATTGATAAAAAGATTCCAATTTATATTTAATCCTTTGATTGGAACAACTGAATTAAGCAAAGGATACATAATCTTCATGTAAAACTTCCAAAACATAATATTCAGAGTAGATGAAGTAGTCAACTTCTTGACACATTATCTGTGTTATCGGGTTCTTCTATTTTAGCCCTAGTTCTGGTTCTGGTTCATTGAGGTGGTGCAGGTCCTGGTTTGGTTTGCCTATGGGTTCAACCAGGGTCCATTTTTGGTTGTGGTTTGCCCAAGAAAAACCCAAGAGAACCCAAGCAAAACCCAGATAGAACCTAGGAAAACCAAGACAAAACCCGCATGCCTAGGCATCCAAAAAAGTCTTTTTTTGAACATTTTTTTAATTTTTTATGGAGTTTGACTTTGACCCACACCCAAGGGAACCCTAAAAGTGACGTCTAAATCACTTCAAACACATTAACTACCTCATTCTTATTCATTTTTTTTGAAAACAAGAATTTTAATTCCAAGAGGCTGAGCTTTCATTTTTGCTTGCTAGATTGAAAGCGGATTGTGACACAACTTTCTTTTTTCAAAAATTGTTCTTTATCATTGAACTGAGAATTTATCACACATCTGTAAAGAAACAGAGGAATACTACAAACTAAAACACATTACACTTTTGTTCTCACTGACTTGATGTACTCTCCAACATCTCTCTTCTCTCATGCGAAGAGTTAGAACTGCTTGGCCATGCCTTTGCATCATTCAGGAAGTTTTGCTCTTTTTGACAATGTCAAAAGCATGGTTGCATACAAATTAGGCAAAAGAATTTTCCTTTTAGATTAGCAATGCATGGAAGTTTCAAAAATTATCCTTGATATTGCAAAAAGATATGTGTTTATACCATAGCAACAAAAATCTTTTGGGGAAAAAATCGGCAAACCGAAAGTATAAGATTTTTTGAAAAAATTGGGAAAAAGTCTAGAAAAAATCAGATTAAAAAAAAAAAGGTAAGAAAAGTAGAACAAGAGATAATTTTTTTTTTTTAAAAATTCTAAAGGCATTTCCATAGCATAGAGATATAGAGAGAAAATAAAATAAAGAGTTTAACTAATAAATTGTAAAAAATAGATTTTTGTAGTTAATATTCATATCGTTGATTATATTGCATTTCACATCTTTCAAACTCAAAGCATTGCTTCACATTGCATAACTAATAACTAGATGCTGATAGATGACAAAATTTCAATTACAATATTGTTTTTACAAAGTCAACCTAAGCAGTTATGCAATTACTTCACATTGCATAACTAATAACTAGGAGCAGCTGCTAATTGCATTTGCTGGGCATGGCATTCTATGAGACCACATTTCTTTGAGGCATTTTTTCAAACAGTTCACTGCCTTGTCTATACTACCATATTTTTGATACATGTCTACCAAAGCATTTTTTCAAATAGTTCACTACCTTGTTACTATGGCTGAAAGCCTAAAACAAGTGCTTTCAAACAAGCTATGGATACTTGGAAAAAATTTATCAAAAGCATAATAGTAATCAATATCATAGACAAGACAATGAACTCTTTAAAAAAATGCCTCAATGAAATGAGGCTCATGATGATGGAATGCCATGACAATCAAAATAATTTGATTGTCATGGCATTCCATCACCATGAGACCTTATTTCTTTGAGGCATTTTTTCAAAGAGTTCACTGCCTTGTCTATGCTAACACATTTTCATACATGTCTATCAAAGCATTTTATCAAATAGTTCATTGCCTTGCTACTATGGCTAAAATCCTAAAACAAGTGCTTTCGAACAAGCTATGGATGCTTGGAAAAAATCTATCATAGCATAATAGTAAGTAATAGCATAGACAAGGCAATGAACTGTTTGAAAAAAATGCCTCAAAGAAATGTGGTTTCATGGTGATGGAATGCTATGACAAGCAAATTTCTATGGATTGTCATGGCATTCCATCACCATGAGACCACATTTCTTTGAGGCATTTTTTCAAACAGTTCATTTCCTTTTCTATGCTACCACATTTTTCATACATGTTTACCAAAGCATTTTATCAAACAGTTCACTTCCTTGCTATTATGGCTAAACGCCTAAAATAGGTGCTACCAAAACAAAGTATGGATGCTGGAAAAATATATCAAGAATAATAATAACAATAGCATAGAACAAGGCAACAAACTATTTGGAAAAAGCCTCAAATAAATGTGGTCTCCAATGGTGATGCTCGATGCCATGACAATCCATAGCAATTTTCTTGTCATGGCGTTAGTCGTACATTTCCATCACCATGAAACCACATTTCTTTGGGGCATTTTTTCCAAGCAGTTCATTTACCTTGTCTATGCACATTTTTTCATACATATCCAGCAGTTTATCAAACAATTAGTTGCCTTGTTGCTATGGCTAAAATCCTAAAAGTACTTTTGAACAAGCTATGGATTGTTGGAAAAAATCTATCAAAGCATAATAGTAAGCAACAAGCTATGGTCTCATGGTTTCTTTTCACATGAAAAATCAGCGTGATTTTATTCACATTTTTTTGTAGGTTATAAACACATTTTTTTGGCAATTTTTCTGTTT
Organism: Sequoia sempervirens; assembly: GCA_007258455.2. Classification (NCBI taxonomy): domain Eukaryota; kingdom Viridiplantae; phylum Streptophyta; class Pinopsida; order Cupressales; family Cupressaceae; genus Sequoia; species Sequoia sempervirens. The sequence goes on from VDFB02353493.1 coordinate 8,697,029, forward strand.
GAAATGGGAAAAAATCATTGACCAAAAGGTCAAATATTTTTTCAAAAAATTAGGGAAAAAATCGTCCAGCCTGCAGATTTTTTAAAAATCGGTATTAATCGGGACTTTTTGCAGATTTTTTCTTCTATGGTTTATACACTTCAATTTTATAGCCACCCTTTGGTTCTTTGAAAGAAAAAATTGCCTATGCCATTGTTACATTGTAGAGGTGAACCAGATTTTGTATTATGGAGCTATATTAAGCTGCCACTCTGAAGACCAATGTAAGAATGATACAAAATAATGTTTGAGACTACAAGCCATCAAAATGGCTAGTGTACTAAAAAATTTCTTATGATTTATGAATAATGTTGATAACTCTACTCAGTTGGCTTCTTTTTTCAAAATAATACAAATTGAACCTTAGCATCAATAGACTCTGTATATCAAGCTACCACAATTCAATTTTCAACGATGAATATTTATCATGCATGTTTTAAATGAAATTCAATTTTATGGTGGTTTTGTTGTTTATATGATGATATGTGATATTATAATCCTAATTCATGCTTCTAGGTTGCATAGATATATATTTTGTTTTAACATGTTTTTTGTACCAACGAACTAAACCCCCAAACCTGAACCTCAAAACCTATTCCAACACTCTTCATTTTTCCTGCACAAACTTAATTGGCTACCAAATTATGTTTCCCCTTGAATTTACCCACATTTACTCCCTCAAACCTCTCTTTTTCATTCAAAACCCTTGTTTTCCCAACTAGGGAATGTCATGCCATAACATAATTTTGACCTCCTTTGTCATTGCAGACCTTTTGAACACATCAAAATCCACAATATCACCCTATTTCCAACCTATTCTAACTTATTTTCAAGTAATTTCTTCTTTTCACCTCTTCTAGCCTTGCTTTTAAGGGGCCTCAATTTTGAATTTTCAACAGGTGCAGTGTTAGTAATCTCTTCCAATTCCCTTAATAATTATATTTTCTTATTCATACTCCCTATCCTACTTACATCAAGCCCATATCACCGAGACACAACCTGAATAATAGGTGGAATGGCCTATTTCAACATACTACACTCAAACCCTTAAGGGATTGATCCAGTTGAACGTAGCTCAGAGCGATTCCATGTGTTTGGGTGAGAAAGAGGACCATGCCTAGCATAAAAATGTCTATTTTGACATGTTGGAACAATATTTTTGGTCACATGAGTTGCAGAATAAAAGTTACACCACTTTGCAACTTTTCACTACTTCCATTTGACACTTTTTCCATCAACTAAAAATTGGACACCATGTGAAAACCACTCTGAGATGACAAAAAATGAGAGAGGTTATTGTAGAGGGGACCAATACAATCCCATAGGATCAGATGAGAAGTTTCTAAGCATCACGGTATGCAGTGGCCTCATCTTGAAGTTTGCATGCATTTTTCCTTTGGACCCTTAAGGGATCAATGCGGTTGAACATGGCTCATAGTGATTCCACATGTTTGGGTGAAAAAGAGGACCATACCTAGCATAAAATTCCTATTCTAACATGTTGGAACAGTCTTTTTTTTGGTCATAGGTTTATAGCGAAATTTGCACCACTTCTGACTTTCCTGCTTGCATTTGACCTTTTACCATCAACCTTCAAATCTGAACACCATGGAGAAACCACTCGAGGATAAGGAAGGCAAGAGAGGTTATTGTAGAAGCATTAATGTGATCCCATAGGATCAAACAAAAGTTTCTAAAGCATCCGGTGTTTTTAGTAAGCTCATGCTGAAGTTTGCAGCCATTTTGCCTTTGGACCCGCTTAAGGGATCGGTCTGGTTGACGTAGCTCAAAGTGATTACGTGTGTTTGGGTGGAAAAGATGACCATTCATAGCATAAAAATACCTATTTGGATGCATTGGAATAGTTTTTGGTCACACGAGTTGTAGAACGAAATTTGCACCACCTTGCAACTCTCCACTACTTGCATTTGACACTTTTTCCATCAACTGAAAACTAGACACCACGAAAAAACCACTCTGACATAAAAAAAACTAAGAGATGTTATTTTAGAGGGGCCCCATGCAATCCCATAGGATTAGATGA
>VDFB02353493.1:8699211-8739980 GCA_007258455.2 Sequoia sempervirens
TGCTGTTGTTAGTTATACTCAAATATATATATTTATCTGTATATTTCATTGATAAGGGAAATCAGCCAATTGTTTGTTTTAATGACTTCCAATTTCATGAGAATTTGGGTATCAAAAGTGAATGCTTGGTAATTTGGTCATCAAAACAATTCAACCACGTTACAAACTGCTTAGAAACTATCACAGAAAGTGTGCATTCCAAGTGTTTGATGAAATGTCTACACCCAAAAATCAGAAAAATTAAGTTAAAAAATAGGGTAGGTTTCTTACAGTGGTATTAGATCATGCATGATTGTTTATGACATTTGAAAAAACAAATAGAAATACTCCAGTACAGGTTATCATATTGATTTTTCATGTGACTCGGGGTTTTGATACCATGTTGCAAAAAATAGAACAAAATATTACTCTATTATATAGAGTTTGGAAGATGCAATCATTGTAAGAGTCTTTAGCCATGTTATTTGGGGTGAGGTAGAATTGTTGGCAAACTTCTTTTCTAGGATTTGAACTTCTCGATATTAGATAAAAACTTAATGAAACCCTTTTCTTTTTTACATAGTTTCCTGGTTATTTGACATTTGAAAGTGAGATTAATTGATACATGCATGTCAAATGATCAGGTGCAGAGAATGTTCAAGCTGCACAAAAATATATTACTGGCCTTGATGCTAGACGTATAGCAAAGCAACCAGAAATAAGGTATAAAGGTTTTGATATAATGTTCTTTTTGGGAATATAATTATCGTGTTGAATAAGGTCTCTATTTGAACTTGCTTGGTAATAAATGTGAAATTTAATTACCAGTTACCAACAGAAATTTTTTGAACACATTTTAATCTGGATTTGCAGTGATGGAAGTGAAGATAGCGAAGATGACGTATCAACCATTTGATCTAAGCATGAACTGTAGTTCTTCACAAATTATTGTATTTTTTGAAATGATGAAATAATGGCATCTATTCCATATCTGAAAACTAAGAGGGGTTAGCATTAGCGGCTTTTGGAGAAGTCAGAAACAGTTCTTAATTCCATTTGTAATTTTTCTCTGTACGATATTTGGTTATATATATCGTTCCCATGATGTTTTAAGTAATTTGCATTTCTTGGTCCAATGTCTTCTCATAATGATTTGGATTCAATTTTGGCTGTTGTCTGGCTGATAAGTTGCTCTCTTTATAGACTTGTTTTATGTTAATGAACTTTAAATTTATTTTCCTCATGAATTTGTGTATCGGCATGCCTTTGAGGGAGTACACTGACTTCTTTATATTTCAAAATCAAAATACTGTTGTGATCAGATTCACAATGTGTTGTATATTACACAATTTAGTCTTTTTTGTTGGGAGGATAAATATCCCAATATTTTGTGTAGCCTGTTGATAATGGGTGCGTGAATCATCAACCTTTTTTAGCTTAGTCTCAAGGCCTAACGAGTATCCATTCTGTTAAATTATACAATTTTAATGCATTTGATGTGTGGAATTCAAATATACAATTATTAGATATTAATAATAGTGTCTACACAATGTTTCTTATAATTTATTAATCATATTTTAAAAATGAAATCTTAATATGTTTTAACGAGAATTACAAAGTGAGTGCGTATAGTGCAACTTTCTATTTATGATATCATTCTTCGTTACTTTCTTTTTATATTACTTTGAATGTTTTATTAATTTGTAATGAATGTTTACCATAGTACAAGTTATCTTTGTAGGTCATCTATCTGATTTACTTCTGGCAGATGAGATCTTGCTTGAACATTTTTATAGCAAGTTTGCAGACATTTTTACATGATGCTATAGTTTGTAATGTAAAGGGATAGAAATTCTATTGAAGAACATTGTTAGGCAAGTGGAGGGAGGTGGATCTCAAGGCTTATACTGACGAGCACACATCCCATCGCAAGATAATATAACCAAAGTTGATAAATCTCTCTCTTTCTTTTGGGCCTCAAACAAATTATGATTAGTTCCACCCAAAGCGACCTTTTTCTAAGGATTTTCTTTCAAGAAAAAATTTATGTCCTTTCTTGTTTCAAACTCCTTAGTTTTATTGGGTTTCATTATCTTGGACCTCACTGTTTGTAAGACCTCCCTACCAAATAAGACCAATTCTTTGCAACTTTTCCCAGTTTCATGGTTTAGGCATTTTGACAAACAGTTTGCAGGATCTGATTTGAATGTATTAGTCTTAGTAGTGTTTGGAATAATTTCACTCAGTAAACAACCACAGAATAATAGTTCCAGAATTTAATTCAGATAACAAAATTCAATTCCGGTCATAGAGCTAAGAATGTTCAGATAGCAGGTATAATCAATTTTACACTTGCTGGTTCAGAGGATACAGCAGCAATATTCTTATATATTAAATTACATTCACAAATGTATTCAATTTCTGACCTGATTTAGTTTCTTTAGCTCCTATTGTGATGTCACTTTTCCTCTTATGGTTATTAAGTATTAGCAGTGTATTTAATATAACAAATATTAGAGTACAAGGGCAACCAACTTTGAGACTGCAGTTTGGAAGCATTTCAACAAATTCCTAGTGAGATTATTATGGGGATCCACATTGGAATGGCTATTGCTTAATTAGATTTTGATGTGACTAATTTTTGTGGATATCATGATGTTTACTAATGATTATTTTCATGGCTTATGATTTAATGTCATTTCTAGTGATTAATATTGTGTGTAGGGCCTAAACCAAGATTTATATCTTATAAAGGGCATTTCAATTGGTAAATTTACAATCTTAAATGCATTATATTTCTTATTTTGGGATTCTAATTGTGCTTCTAGGGCAAAATCTAGGAATATCCCAAGCAAGGGACATTATAGTGGTATAAGAGCGTTAATCCCGCTAGCTTGCGAGACAAACCTACTTTAATTGCCAGTCAATTAGGATTAACTATTCAGCCCTCTTCTTAAGTAAATCAAAAATAAAAACAAGAAGGCCAACATTACATTTCTATATGTGTGCCTTTCACATGTATGCTTCGTGTCTTATGTGTATCTATGTGTATGTTTGGTGTCTTACATGTATTTATGTGTATGCTTCATGTCTTATGTATATTTGGGTGTTTGCTGCATGCCTAATGTGGTTTCAACATGTTTACTCCATGTGAAACAATTATGAAAATGCCAAGTTGATTTAGGCTCTATAAGAGCTCTCAAATACCCATGAATCCTTTCAAAGTGCAATGGTTATAACCATTCATCAAGATTCTAAGGTAGTATATCAATAATATTAGTCCGTTTACCATATGTTGAAAGACATAAAACCTTGAAACATACCTCATCTTCCAAGTTCTTTACAAATATTAATCACAAGAGTCAATATTTCAAACTAAAATTTTTCAAAAGAATTTAAGCACCATATTATTTACAAGAATCAATCACAATATCTATTGCATCTTAACAAATTGGACAAAATCCAATTTTTTAAGAAGACAATAATTATTATGACATTACTTCCACCATATGTCAAGAGGATATAATTGAGGTCTGGTGTCACAATCACAAAATACACAAGACTCATAAATTCACGTCTAATATAATATAGTGTCAAAATACATGGCCAAAGAAATTTCACCAGGCTCGATCAGAATTGGAAATTAATAGGCAAGGCATGAAAAGTGTTTGCAATTCTACAAAGGGTCGTACAAAGCAATAAATGCAAAAATAGTGTAAAGGCTTGCAAAAATAGGCTTATAGACAAAACATAAAATAATTGTGGTTCACAAGAGAAAAAATTCTTACCCCACTAAGGGATACATAATAGCACAACATAGTTTGCACATGAAAGAAGTCTTGTAACCCAATGAGACATATAATTGCATAACAAACATGTCACTTGACTTAAGCGTCTAGTATGTTCTAGCCTCCACGGATAGACTTGTGCCTTATGTTTATGACTTGCTATAATAATTGTCTATTCATCATGTACTCCATTTTTATGACCTGCTATATATATGGTTTATATACAATTATGCAATAATGATGCTTGCAACAATTATTGATCTTTTAAAGTAATTATGATTCTTTCTTTATTATGAATATGGATAATATATTCTTATAATAATCTATTTTGAATTTAGATAAGTGGTTGCAAAATAGGAAGGTCAATCAACCTCTCAAGTTCATGAGAGGTGAAGGCATGACAAGTTTTCCATCAAGTACACTACCCTCGAGATGGAGTGCTCATGGGTCAGGAGGCAAATGTGTGCTCTTGGGCTTGGTGGAAGGAAGGTAGTCTTCACGCTCCTATCAAGCACACTACCCCAAGATACAACGCTTGTGGGATGGGAGGTGAACAAGTGCTCCTGAGCTTGATCAAGGAGGATGGAGCGCCTCTAAGGTGGATTGAGGGATGGAAGGGCGACCCACCTTCCATGCTCTCACAATACAAGGGTGACGAACCTTGAGATTGTAGTTTGCAAGCATTTCAACGAATTCCTAATGAGATTAGTGTGGGGAATCCACATTGGAATGGCTATTGCCTTAATTAGATTTTGATGTGACTAATGTCCATGGATATTGAGATGTTTACTAATGATTAGTAATATGTATATTTTCATGGCTTATGATTTAATGTCAATTTCTAGTGACTAATATTGTGTGCAAGCCTAAACTAGGATGTATAGCTTATAAAGGGCATTTTAATTAGTAAATTTACAATCCTAAATGCATTAATTTTCTTATTTTGGGATTCTAATTGTATTTTTAGGGAAAAATCTAGGAATATCCCAAGTAGGGGACATACATTATTTCATAGTTTCTCCTCTTGGAGAAAAAGTCACATAACTTTTCTTCCCTCTAAATTAACTATTGTCCTCAGTAGCACAAGATGTATTTGCATCACAACTCAAAGAAATACATGATCAATACTTGAAGATACTAACATTAAATATTTGTATTCTTCATAATATATCTATTTTATTCTTTACTCTATCTACATTATTTGCTTCTTTTAATTCATAGACCATCCTTTTTAATTTTATTTTAAATTCATAAGTAATTTAAATAAAATCACTTTTCCAATTAAAATTGTGATGAGAACTATATAGATGTTTTATGAAATCTATCATGAATTCATAATTAAAAAGATGTCATAACCCTCCCAAGTCATCGGGATTGTAAATGCAATAATATTGATTATTACCTATGTAATAATTAATGCTTTAATATTGAAAATAACAAATATTTTTCGTATAGCAAGGTCAACTTTGGAATAATAAATAAAAATGTAAACAAATAATATTTGGGGTTCCAAAAATCAAAATAATACCTTGGCTAAATAAATCTTTCTTTTGAGGGCCCACGTCAAAAAAAATTGATAACTACACTAAGATGAGATTTTATATAAGTTACCTAGATAGTATTATGCGCATTAAAAAATGACTTACGATTTAATTCAATATGAAATGCAATAAAATCTCGAGGGTAGAATTTGTGAGTTAAAATAAATAAACCTTAGTTTTTGCGTCGAGCATTCAACTCTTAATAAACGTATATTAAGAGTTGGTCATAAAGCGAGTCCCGTGAAGCAAACGACGCAGTGAATACAAGATTCGAGTTGGGACAAGAGCCGAGGGGTTGCAGTGTGGAGGTTAAGGGACGCGACCTTTCCTTGGTCGGAATTATATTTAATGTTTGTCTTCCGCATTAGGGCCTAGCAAGGACGAAGCAGGATATTACGAAAAGGAAGGGAAAGAGTCTCTGTAATCTGAAAATTGATAGAGGCAAGACTCCCCGATTTGCAAGTATGAGCCAATGGTTTATGTATTCAATTTAGAGAAGTATATAAAACACTGAATGTTTATCTCTAGGCGGGTGCCAGATTGCAACGTCACTTTGATTATATACATATATAATCATTACAATGTGTAGATAATGTGTGGTTAACAACTAAATCTTGTTTAAATAATTAACTCTATGATACATGCCTGAAGTAGCATAAAACTATGAATGTATTTGGGAAAGCATTATTAGTCTAATTATGGTAGTGAATGGCATTATTACTTCCTTGTTTAAAGTTCCTTCCTTTATCAGTCTTAAGGGATGGGAGGCGGGTGGTGCAAATAGGGATAGCAGGTGCTAGGAGACTCACCCAAGTACGCCAACTCATGATGATGACTAAGGGTCTGTCATTGTGGGCCAAGGGGGCCTAGAGTAGCTGCCCTTGGGCTTGGGAGAGCAACTCTATGGGCATCCCATTGTAGCCACCCTACTTAACCATACCCCTGATTGAAAGTCAAGCAACTTCAACAAGGTGATGATTATAAGTAAAAAAAAACAATGAAGCAAACATTAAAATCTTAGTATAATTGATTTAATTAGTATAACTAATTTAGAATTTGATTATTTTCCTTTTGTTATTTGCAATTTGTGTTAATAGGACTCATAATTAATTAGGGGTCATTACAAAAGATAATTATAGTTTGTGTTTAATCTCCTATATTTCAAATTTACCATTTTACTCTCATGTAACTCCTTCAATTATTGAAGTATTACAATGTGATCATACAATAATTACTATGCATATCCAATACTATGTGGTCACTCATGATTTATAAAAGTAAACCTATATACTCAAAATATATTCTAAGATGATAATCATGCATTTCAGACTACATGAGTATCCTCTTTTCCTATACGTCAAGTATAATTAAATTGGCACATGCACAAAGTTATTGGGTTGATCAAGTCTAATAACAAAGTGCAATAGAATAAAACATGGTAATCTTTTTAGGTATCTTCACATTGATAGCAAATAATTAACATGGATTGAACATTTTATAGAACTAAATTTTATAGGTTTACACTAATATGTAATTTTTGTTCATTCCAAATCAAAACAATTTAGAGGTTGCCTCCCCCCACTAAAAAAAATTGACATGTCCCCATGTGTGACACTAAGATAGTTTTCATATCTAAAAAAAGTATTGTCTTATTCCACCTAATTCATTTAAACATCACATTTTTCCAAGTTTCAAGAGGTGAAGATGGTCCTAGAATCCATGGGTTATGGGTCCACAATGTAACTTAAAATAGATTTATGTAACAAATATAGCTATCAAAAATGACTATTCTATAAATGCAAAAAGTGTGAACAAGAGTCAAAGAGGCTTAATTAGTTTGCAATTTGAGCACTAATATCTAAATTTGGATGACACACAAATGATTAAGTAGGAAAAGCTATATTAAGATACTACTTTACAATTAGGTTATATGAATTTGAATACTTTCTTGTCATTAACTTATGTAAGAACATCTTACATTCTTGTGATAACAATGTGTATACACATGTTTATATAATGAGCAAAGAGTGGGTAGAATGCCACAAACCTCTTAATGGAAAGAGTTAGGCTTTAACTATCATTCCCATAATTAATTCTAAGTGAACTACTACATTATTTATCTTATGAAGAGGTTTGGTAAAGAAGGGGAAAATCACTAAAGTAGGATTTTATAACTATTTCACAAATTTTATGTTGAAATATAAACCATGATATTAATATTATAAGATTTGCAATTTTTAATACTAAGCTAGATATTGAACGTATTGTTTTATTCTTAAAATGTCGTGTTCAATCTATTTAAATTCATAAACTCCATGACATGATAGATCACAACATGGTATGTGTCATGAAAATGATCAAAATTGTTGCAAATCCTGATGATAGATCCAATGATTTGTTTGTAGCAAAAAAATTAGTGGAGATTTCCTTAAAATGGTGTAATAGTATGACTAAACAAGATCATGCATTGAGGTGAGGGTCTTATCTCTTATTGATCCTATCAAAACATTATTTAAAATGTTAGATTAATAAATTTGCTAATATAGTTAATTATTGTGTCAATTATGTTGATCTGAATGGCCTTAATCTACCAACTATGATTTATTGATGACATAGACATTGCTAATATCCAACTTTTTTTTTAAGGGATTTTTGGGCTTCTAAAGTTGCTACAAAATTCCTTGTCGATTGTCCTATGAAAGAGGTTCAAATCAAACATTTCATATGGGGTATGCTAGCAGAGATTCATGCCAATCCTATTCTCTCTTTCACATAGTTTTTTTGGTTGACAGGTACTATAAAATGGAGTACATCAAGAAACCTCAAAATATTGTAAAGAAAAACTATTAATGAGATAGGGGAGAGGGGCCTATAGTGGAGCGGGGTCTAATAGTGGGGACAAAAGTAGTTCTTATTGGGCCCCATAGTGGAGAACCTTAATATCCAATTGCAAAACATTTTTTATCCATAAAGTACATAAACTGACAAATCATGTGATGCCAAATCAGCTCACCAATAAAACATGACTTAGTGCACCACTATTGGTCTCACTTTTTTTTGGGGTCTTCTGGATACCTCAACAAAAAGCATGCTGATGTGGCATCATATTTGATGATGTGGCCCTAAAAATAAATATAGAAGTTGTGTTTGGTTTCATTTTTGATTTTATGGCCAAGAGATATAGAGGTGCAACTAGCTAAGAATCGAAGAAGATGAAGGTTTCTCATACAAAATACCAACATCTTTTTCTTGCACATGATCTTTAGACAATTCAGACAATTCAAGTACATTGTAAGATCTTCATTTGCAAAGAATATTTTTGTTTTCTCTACAACCACATGACTTTGACCTTCTACGTACGTCTATGGAAACTATATTATTTATAAATGCAACAATCTCCTTTAATGCATGGACCCTTTGTTTCCTTGCCCTTATGGATCTCCCAAAAGCTAGCAACAAGAGTTACATGACCTTCCATAATCTCCTGGGCAACAACTTTTGATCTTAATTTTCTTAGAAAATAAATAAGGTTCAAATATTTTTCGTTTGATGAAATTAATATTTTTTGGGGCGATGAAAATATTCTATCCCCAAGAGGATGACAGAAACAAATATATATATATATATATATATATAGTGCTTGAGATTCCCTACTCAAGAGAATGGTATTACTGTTAGGCAAAAGCATAGGCAAGTTAAGGAAAGTTGTTAGGGAAGGCATATGGCATCCTCCCCATCCTAGGGTTTTGAAGATTAATATGGATGGCTCTTCTAGAGGGAATCCTGGTCCTATGGGGATAGGTTGTATTGGTAGAGATAGTTTTGGAGACGTCCAGTTCTTCTTTTCTACTTATAAAGGGTTTCATACTAATAATTTTATGGAAGCCCTTGCTATTTGGTATGCTTTGGAGAGAGCTTTTGCTTTGGGTTGGAGAAGGGTCCTTTGTGAATCCGATTCATAAGTGGTGGTTTCAATGTTGACTGAGGGGCAGTTGGATGGGGATAATTGGTGGCTAGCCTTGGTTATTCATCAGATTCTTAGTTTGAATGGGTATTTTGACTCGGTTTGTTTTTCCCATATTCCTTAGGAGTGGAATGGTGTGGCGGATTGCTTGGCTAAATGGACGCTAGATCAGCTGGAAGGTTGGAATATTGTTGACAAGAATTCTTTTCCTTTGGATCTTTCTTGTATGTAAGATCAATTAATTGATAAGGATACGATTGGTTAGTAGTTGGTTTTGATTTGGGTGTGCTGCCCTTCTGCTTTGTACTTCTTTATGATTAATAAATTTTTACCTCTTTTTTCCAAATATACATCCTTTGTAGAGAAAACAAATTGAAAGAAGCATTCGGTTGTTGGAAGTGGAATTACTTTGAGAGGGGGGGTGAATCAGAGTAATGTATAAAAAAAATTTCTTTGACTTGAAATGCAGATTTGATTGCAGTTTAACTTTTAGGGATATAAGATAAAACTTTAAAACACACCATGCAATCACAAAGATTGATTAGTGAAAGGAAATATGATTAGAGATTCCTCCTCAATTGATCAAGCACTTTCACACTAGTCATTTCATAGATATTTCCCTGCGTCCTTGAACCAACAATAACTATTTCTCCTAATTTCCTTTTAATCTGACACCCACAATCATAAAAAAGAATACATAAATCCCAATCACATATTTGTGTTGCACTGAAGATATTGTGTTTTAAATCTGCTGCATAAGACTGAGATTATCTGACATTGAGATATCTGCCTGACCAACACTGACTTTCAGATGAGATGGTTCAGATCTGCCATATTTAGCTTTTATATTTATATCTAGAAAATCACTAGAATCATTCATATAATCAAGACCCGACTTGTCTTCATAAGACCTTTGTTTATTCAAAAGATCTGTAAACTTATCAAATTCCTTTCTAAGATTGTTGATTTTATTTTCTAAGATACAACACTTTTCTTTAGGCTTGAATTCCAATTGCATCCTTGTAATCTTAAGAGTTTCAACTTGAAGTCTTAAATTAGTAATTTCCTTTTCAGCGATTATAATCTTACCTATTAGATTCTCAGTATCTTTTTCAATCTGAATTTTCTTGTATACTAAGTCCTTCAAATTTTGAACTTCACTTAGAGCAATTTTCAGTTCATTCTCAAAACCATTCAATTCTTTATTAGAAGAATAAGTCTCTGCAAGTCTATTTTCTTGTAGTTCCATTTGGGTGGATCTCACAATAATGGGTTACACTTCAATAAACTTGACATTAAAATCGATTTTTCAATGCATATTCACTTTCTTACACTCTATAGCCTAAACCATTAAGGTTTTGAAGATGAATCAAACTATTTGTTAGATATTTTGTGTAGATTCTAATTATATTTTTTAAGAAATTAAAAAATAAATTGGTAAACTATTTCATGTAATTTTTAATAACTTATTTTTTCTACTAATCAACATTTTTAAAAAAGTGATGTCTACTCAGCCATTACAACTTTTATAGATAGGATACAATTCTGATTTTTAACATGCAATTTTTTCACACCAATATCTAGGGATGGATATTTTTTCATAATTTTTTGTTACATATATTTTTTTAATTAATTTTACAAGTTAGAGTAATTATAATTTGGACAGAGGTGTACTTCGACATGCATAACTTTTTTTGTATTCATTTGAATTAACTTATTATTTTTCTGCTGGAATAAGGACACTCAATACCTAGGGCACATGTATTCTTTAGAATTTTTTTTCTCTATTTTTCTATTTTTTTCGTATGTGTGAAATAAAGAACTTGATGTTCTTTGAAAATCCTACACTCACAAGAAATAAAAAATAAATATAATAATCAAATTAAACATATTTAAAATTATACTTTTTAGGAAGCTTATAATAAGGGCTACAGGCTTACAAAGCATAAATTTTAAATGAATTCATTTGATCACTCAAAAGGTAAATCAAAAGTGGTTTTTTATTAGCATTTTGATAGGTGCAGAGGAGAATCGACATAGGTATGGTTTTAAATTCAACAAGGTTCTATCCTGTGGGGTTTGATCTAAGGGGGTTTGATCAACTCCTCTTTAATTAAAATAGTTTAAAATGAACCTTTAAAGTCATAAATCATTGTATTTTCTAAAAATATGTTATTTCGTGCAAAATTAGGATGTCCCAAAAAGTGTAATCCCATTATTGTGGCAGCACCCATTTCATTCATTGTGGCCATACATACAGTTTCACCTTTTAGATCTATTTTATCATTTTCTAAAACAGACTGATTATCTGATTCTTTAATTGAAACCTTTTGTGAATCAACTTCAACCATGAATAAAGTTTCACCTTCATCACCAGGTGAGTCATTTGTCTCAACATCCGAGTATTCTTTGGTAAAGAGACTCATTTTCTTTTTGAAGTTAAACTTCTTTTTAGGATCAAAAACCTTTTTCTTATACTATTTTTCTGACTTTTCATCCTCATTGGATTGATCACCATAAGGGCATTTAGCAGCAAAGTGTCTAGACTTGCTACAAGTACAACATTTGAATGACATTTTTCCTTTATATTTCTTTGTCAACTTCCTCACTAAAAGAGCTTCTAAAGAATCAGACAATTCCAATTCACTGTCTACATCTTCTTTCTTTTCTGCTTTAAAAGCAGTCTCTTTAAAGGTTGAAGCAGAGCTTCCTATCCTCATTTCATAGGCTATTAATATGCCTTGTAAACTATCCAAGGTAAGTGAATCAAAATACTTCTTTTCTTCAAGAGTAGAAACTTTAGACTCAAATTTAGGATGCAAAGTCCTAATCACCTTTTGAACAACATCAGACTCTTCAATTGTTTCACCTAGACCTCTTCTTGCATTGACAACTTCACCTATCCTTAAGAAATAATCAACAATCTTTTCATCATCCTTAATTCTCATTTCCTGAAATTGATTCTTGAGAGTAAGGATTTTAGAGTGCTTAACCTTTTCATTTGCTTGATACACGTTTTCAAGCTTCTCCCAAATTTCATATGTAGATTTACAATGCATGACTTTAAAAAATACATCTTTTGTCAAGCAACACAAGAGTGCATGTTTAGCTCTTGCATTCATTTCATATTTCCTTTTCTCATCATGATCTGTAGGTATGGTATCAGGTACAATGTATTTACTGCACATTAATTTCCAAACATCAAGATCTAAAGATATTAGATATGTTTCCATTATGATTTTCTAGAACACATAATTAGAGCCATCAAATAGAGGAGCTCTTGTAGCAGATGAACCTTCAGGTGCATGTGCCTTTATGGCCAACTTCCAAGACTAGAATCAATCCTTGGTATGAAACCTAATGCAAGACCCTATGCTTTGATACCACTTGTTGGAAGTGGAATTACTCTGAGAGGAGGGGTGAATCAGAGTAATGTATAAAAACTTTTTTCTTTGACTTAAAATGCAGATTTGAATTTTTTGACCTTGAACAAATGAGTGACTTGTATATGCAATGTGAAAACTGGGTTTTGAATGATTGTTTTCCAATGACTTAACCAAACATAACATGAATGCTTAACAACTCATATCAAAGCATGATATACATTGTTCATATAAAGCTGAATGAACAAGTTTTTGATGCTTTCTTTTACACAAGACACCAACTCACTTATGGAAAAATTTAATATTCATACAATGAACATGAACAATTGAACATTGATCTTAAAGACAACTTGAAACTATGATAAAGTATCAGAGCATTGCATAAACCATTTTAACATATAACAGAAAGAGAACTTAAACAAGACAAGCACAAACCAAACAAAAGAGAAACACAAAATTTTGACGAGTGGAAAACCCTCTTGGGGTAGAAAAACCACTCCAAAATGCCTTACATGCTTAATTCCAAATTTATTACAATGTTTCTCAGAGCACCAACTTAGTAACAATGTGGAGCACCAACTCCAATAACAATGTGGAGCACCAACTCCAATAGTAAACTGAAACACCCACTTCAAGTTAGAAGCACCAACTTCTTTTGAAACAAAATCTCATGATAATGCAAACTGTTAGGACCTTATAACTGCATTAATTATTTGTAGTCACAAAATTTCAACAAAATACAAGTATGATTTTTCAATAATGCCCACTAAAAAAATGTGTACTGAATGAAACAATACCAATATAACCTTACTGAAATATATGCAATCTCTGTAATAAGAATCAGAGATATGAACTCTTTAAGTTCTCTATTTTACAAAAGATGCTTTAATAACATAACCTTGTTTTGCTCAAGAACCCTTGTTCTCAACAATACCAAATTTTTGTTCACCAAGAATGGCTTCTAGCCACATATTTATACAATGAATATAGAACAGTTCTTATTTGCAAAACTTGTATTCAAATTAACTAGGGTTTGGATAAACTGAAAAATAATACAATTAAATCATGATACCTATAATGGGTTTGAAGAATATCCAAAAAAATTCAATGTATAGCCATTGAAAATGAAACCCTTGAGTATAAACTCAGGTTAAACACAAACTGAAACTAATCTTCAACAAATTTTTAACCACAAAATCAGTTGCTTAAAACCAACACAAGATTTTCTAGATTGAAAACCAAATATTTGTCATGGCGGTCAAAACATTACCAATTGGTTGCGAAAATTCTATAACGGTCTCACTATGCAACTCATCAAACTTCCAACATACGGATAAGCTCAAAAACCAGTTGTATACTGTAACTGCACATTCTCCATGGTGGCGCTGAGAAGTGTCTTTAGAGCAAAAACAACATAATGAACTTGCCCTAACTCCTTTCAAAGCAAAGACTCTTAAGTGCTTTTTTCACATTTGATAATGTTTGAAGTCCGAAACACTTAACAAACATAATAATCACTTTAAGTCCGTTGTGAAAGAACCAACAACATTATTACCAATATCAAATGATGGCTGCTGACAAAAACTTGATAACAAATGTTACTGCCGTGTGACTTTGGTGAAGTCAACTTGCTTGTAAATAAAATGAGGTCAAGACAAATAATAACACGGTAAGCCCAATATAATATGGTATGCTTGGTGTAATGAAAGGTGAAACTAACAATGTGATCACCCATAGAATGATAGCTGATAACTATTAAATGTCTTTAATTTTTAAACTCAAATAAAAGGCCAATGTGTAAACATTATGTAAAGTGGTATGATCGGCTAGAATTTGAAGAATATTAAAATGTAAACCATATCACTTGTGAGGAGCCCGAATATTCCAAATCAAGGCCATGAATGGCTTTAACTTAAAGTGATCAAATATAGCATATTTTTGCTATAAGAAATACAAACCTTTCTATATTTCATTGCCTCTTGTTTATGAATGTCACCATGTAAACCATCAAAGTAAAAATGATAAAGTATTGCCTTTGTGAAAAATACATAATTATGTGCCAAACCTGTAGATGCCATTTTATAATACCATATCTGTAACAAACCCACAATACTTATGTAATAACTGAAGTCAACCATGCCAAACACCATGTATGAAGGAACAACTCCATTGAACAAATATATAGCCTCTGCACACAAACCCAACAATCAGTACCACAAAACAAAACTGAAGATAAACCATCAAATCACTGCCCATATAGTAATCACTGAACATGCCAAGTGTTGAAACATCAATAGCCAAATGCACCAATGAATATGCCAATGCCAAACCAAGAACCAATCAGTTTTGACATCAAGGACAAATAGGACAAAAGAGAAGTCAACAAACTCCCCCTTTGTCCTTGATGGAAAAAACTGAGTCATTTGAAATGAAGTGCCAACATCTGAACCACAATCAACTCAAGTACACTCATATTTCTCCCCCTTTTTGTCACAAGGACAAAGGGTAACAGAGGAGAATGTGAAATTCCATGAATAAAAAAAATTGAAGCCAACCAACACATATCCATCAAAAAATAGCAGTCAAACATCAAATCATTAATTTAGACATAAGCAAATAACTTTGTTTCATATAACGCCTTGTATTCACATGAGAAAACACAATAACTCTGGCATCCATAATACTGATAACATGTAAATATCATAAAATCAAGTATTGTATGCACCAATTGCACAACCTGCAAAGAGAAACTCACTGTCAAGAGCACAAAGGAATATCATTGGTAAGCACCCTAAAAATAAATACCACTTCCATACATCAATGACAATATGAGAATGCATAGGTCACCAAGTTGTATTATAATCAATCACCAGCCATATTCTATATCATGAAATATGCAAGAAACCTCTCCCTATGACAAAACCAGTATCATAACTCCTTTATTGAACAAAGATAGCAAGTAGAAACACAATTAACCAAGTTGTTTCAGATGTAGCCCTAATTAAACAACACCACACTATGCACATTATAAGCATAAATTTATGAATACTATGAAGAATATGAACATTGTCAACTAAATCTCATAAGATCATCATATCATGCCAAAACCAACTTCCTTTTGTATAGCAACAAATCACTGTCAAGCATGAATCGAGGAATCATATCAATAAATATTACCACATTGTCACCTATCATACCAATTATCCTAAACCATATCTACAAAATAATGATCAACTGCATGAACTAACAAAGTACTGTCACCTGCAAGCTAAAGACCATGAACTGCCAAGTAACAAAAAAGCACTATCATACCAAAGCAACTATTCCATTGTCAATGCATTATCTTTTGTGAAAGTTTTGTAAGAGATAACAAAAAAAAAAAACTATCATCTTGTATACTATACTGTCAGCATACAAAAAGAACTGTCATAGATAGGCAATATACAAATCACTGTTTATCATCTGCATACTCACTGTCAAAATACTAGTATTGCTACCATACCCCTGCAAACAGCTTACATTTGCAAGAAACAAAAAATAATACCACTAGAAAACTATGACTGATATCAATCAATTGCCTACTTATTTCTGACCTGTGTCCAAGCAACAAATTTTTCTTTCACTAATGGTGTCCTATCTTAAGTAACCATCTCATGAAACCTGAAACAATTTGACTTTCCAATTTGAACATTAGACAACTGTTATATCAACCATAATATCAAAATGCACATAATACCATCCAGTGGAATATTCAGAGATGAATCAGTGCGTAAGGAAACAAATGGTGCAAATAGATAAGAATGTCTCCCCTTAAAACATAGCACTGAAATGTCACTGAGCTAATAAGAAAACAAGAATTTCCAACCAGTTGAATTCACTTCACACTGTCTAAGAATGTGAATAGGCATTTTTCAAAAAAAAATCTTGAAAGCATGTTTGACATCATACTGCGGTCATGGTCCAAATATATTTTCCAACACAATCAAGTCCACTACCAATTTTTCAATCAAGATAATACTATGAAAAAATTTCTAAAGCAATGCCAACAATACCAAGCTAAAACATAGACATAAACATTAAAATATCTTCCACAACAGTCATTAAAGCCTTATGAAGGATGGTATACATCATATACCAAGTACCAATGCCAAGAATAATCCATACTTGTTACCTATTCATAAACTTGACAATCCAAGGTCAAGAATATATCACAAATGCCACTATCAAAAGATTGTCAATGTCAGGATCATAAGATTTAACAAGCAGTAATGTCATACTACCATATGATTCCTCAATCAAATATCATTGTATAATGAAAAATGATACCAAGACCAAATAAAATATCCTTATGATTGCCAAACTGATTTTAGCAGGAATGATTTTCCCAAAGCTCTCCTTATTCACCACTTAGAACTTTATATGCAATAAGTCATTAACAAATGAGCAAGTATCAACTCTTGTTGAACTTTGACAACTTTGAAAAGCAACAAGTAATTATTCAACACTTTTCAATGATCACAAAGAAAAAATGAACTTGATATCAACATAGTTCTTACTACCCCAAGATGCAAGTAGCCAAAGTAATGCTTACTTGTGTCAAGTCTTGCAAGCATGATTATTACAAATTTCAGACAACATTTGGACTTCATAGTTATATCATCAACAAATTGTTCTTTATCACTCTATGAAAGAACAATCAATTAAATCATTTTCAAATCTATAAGAGCATTCAATCACTAGAAAAGTAATCCAAAGTGTAAATTCCATGATTAGAAAGCATCAGAGTATCATTGTCACCATGCACTATCCAAGATATTAGGTGCCAAACAAGTAGATATTACTGTTATATCAATACTATCAAAATTTGAGACTTCTTATGCTGTCATAACTCATTTGGGGTAAAAAGAAGTGTTACCATACTAACTCCCCCTAAGTCTTTTCTTATTCTCAGGACTTGGATGACATCACATGTGCAAGGAGTGCACAGTGCACTTTTATGGATTCATTTTTATTACCAGATTGATTATCCTTTCTTCTCCAAATCATACATGATCCTTTCTTTTTCTTGTCATCTTGATTTATCTTTCTTCTTCACACTTGTATAGGCTTTGTCTTCTCCTTACTCAAGGTTTTCTTTTCCTTTTGTTTGAACATGTAGTCCCTAGAAGGCTTTATCATACTTTTCTTACACCATTGTGCTTTGTGTCTGAACCCATTACATCTATAACATATAATAGTGTTTCCTAGACCAAAGAGAGGATAATTTATTTTAGACATGTTGTATGAACCTGCATTACCATTCTTATCATTCCACCAACAGTTAGTTGCTACATGACCAGATTTGTGACAAATATAACATATAGTGCAACTATTCAAACTATAATTATTTTTGACATATCTTTCACAATATCTAGCCCTATGTCCATAAACATGACATGAATATCAGTAACCATGGAATTGGAAATAATTATACCTTGTTGATTGACATTTCCTAGTAGATGAGAAACCTATGAATCTATTAATAGCTTTGCTTTTTGTTTCTGGAGTATAATTGTTCAAGTCTATTTTCTTCTTAGGAGTCGACCTAACCTTGAAACTCTGTCCACCTTTTGTTGCAAAGACTATTTCATGTTGAGACTCATCTTGTACTCTTGAAATTTGGCCTTTTTCATATCCTACTCCTATAGAATCTTTAGAATGCTTTCGTTTTCCAATCATCTCATACAATAGATTAGCACTATGATCAAATTTTTGATTTTTATCTAATTGAACCTTGACACTTTCAATCTCTTTCCTTAATGCAACTACTTCTCCTTCAAGTTTTATACATTCAATATTTTAAACCTCCAAATCAGACCCTACTACATCTGCTATCCTTTTACATTCTTCAATTTCAATTTTCTGACTAATAATCATATCATCTTTAAGAGTTAGTTCTTTTAACAAGGAATCATTAACTGGACATTTCTTTAAAGAAGCAATCTCATTTTCTAGTTTAATACACAACTCATCCTTGTATTTTAACTTGGCTTCCAATCCTTCTTCATTCTTTTTCTTATCAACCATTTGGGCTTCTAATCCTTCTTCATTCTTTTTCTTATCATCCTTGTAATCTTGTATTACAACTTTATTAACATTGACACTTTCTTGAAGGCATACCTTAAGATCTTGATTTTCTTTTCTAAGCCTCTTAAGTTTTATCTAAGGAAGCAAGAAATTCTTCCGTCAAATCAACCTCAAATTCATCACTTTCATATTCCTTTTCACTTACTAATTGAATTTCTTCTTCTCAAACTATAGGATCACATTCATTTTTAACTGACAGAGGTATTGCTTGAAACAAAACTTCACTAGACTTGACACTAGTGTTTTTCTTCTAACTTCTATTTCTTTTTCACTTACCCATGGTACTCCTCTTATCAAGAACTTGGTTGAACTTAATCTGGTTAAATTCATGCAAGGATCTAGCTTTTTACACCAACATTAATCAAAATCATATATGTTTCCACAAAACATATAGACTGTACAAACAAACAAAAAAACCTTCTCAAATTTGTGATAAATTGACTTCCAAGACCAGAATCAATCCTAGGTATGAAACCTAATGCAGGAATCTACGCTTTGATACCACTTGTTGGAAGTGGAATTACTCTGAGAGGGGGGGTGAATCAGAGTAATATATAAAAACTTTTTTTTTGACTTGAAATGCAAATTTAAACTTTCTGACCTTGAAAAAATGAGTGAATTGTATATGCAATGTGAAAACTAAGTTTTGAATGATTGTTTTCCAATGAATTAACCAAACATAACATGAATTCTTAACAACTCATATCAAAGCATAATATACATTGTTCATATAAAGCTTAATGGACAAATTTTTGATGCTTTCTTTTACACAAGACACCAACTCACTTATGGAAGAATTAAATAGTCATACAATGAACATGAAAAATTGAACATTTATCTTAAAGACAACTTGAAACTGTGATAAAATATCATAGCATTGCATAAACCATTTTAACATATAAAAAAATGAGAACTTAAACAAGATAAGAACAAACCACACAAAAGAGAAACACATAATTTTGACGAGTGGAAAACCCTCTTTGGGTAGAAAAACCACTCCAAAATACCTTACAGGCTTAATTCCAAACTTATTAAAATGTTTTTTAGAGAACCAACTCAATAACAATGTGGAGCACCAACTTCAATAAAAATGTGGAGAACCAACTCCGATAACAATGTGGAGCACCAACTCCAATAACAATGTGGAGCACCAACTCCAATAACAATGTGGAGCACCAACTCCAATAAAAAATTGAAGCACCCACTTCAAGTTAGAAGCACCAACTTCTTTTGAAACAAAATCTCATGATAATGCAAACTCTTAGGACCTTATAACTGCATTAATTATTTGCAGTCACAAAATCTCAACAAGATACAGAATGATATTTTCAATAATTCCCACTATAGAATGTCTTTGCATATGACAGTACAAATACCCTCACTAAAAATATTCATGTAATCTCTGTAATACAACCAAAGACATAAGCAACATTAATCATCTTTTCACCTTTTTGAAATACAAAAGATGTCACTATAATAAACCCTCATACATTTTTTTCAACAATACTTTGTTTTGTCTTATATCTTCTCATCATCGAGTCATAGATTTTAGCCATGCATTTATACAAAGAATATAAAATAGTTTTCCTTTGCAAAAACTCGTATCCAAATTAACTAGGGTTTTGATAAAATAAAAAATAGTGTAGTTGAATCATGATACCCACAATGGGTTCATAAGAGTAACCAAAGAAATTTGATGAATAACCATTGAAATATGAAACCCTTGAGTATAAACTCGGGTTAAACAAAAACAAAAACTAATCTTCAATAAATTCTTAACCACAAAATCAGTTGCTTAAAACCAATGCAAGATTTTCTAGATTGAAAACCAAATACCTATCATGGTGGCCAAAACATTACCAACTAGCTATGAAAAATCCATAATGGTCTCACTATGCAACTCATCAAACTTCCAGCACACAGATAAACTCAAAAACCAGTTGTATACTGTAATTGCACATTCTCCATGGTGGCGTTGGGAAGTGTCTTCAGAGCAAAAACAACATAATGAACTTTCCCTATCTCCTTTAAAAGAAAAGACTCTGAAGTGCCTTTTTCACATTTGATAATGTTTGAAGTACGAAACACTTAACAAACATCATAATCACTTTAAGTCTGCTGTCAAGGAACCGACAACATTATTACCTATATCAAATGATGGTTTGCAACAAAAAATTGATAACAAATGTTACTGCCATGTGACTTTGGTGAGGTCAACTTGCTTGTAAATACAATGAGGTCAAGACAAATAATAACATGGTAATCCTGATATAATATGGTATGCTTGGTGTAATGAAAGGTGAAACTAACAATGTGATCACCAATAGAATGATAGCTGATAGCTATTAAATGGCTTTCATTTTAAACACAAATAAAAGGCCGATGTGTAAACATTATGTAAAGTGGTATGATCAGCTAGAATTTGAAGAATATTAAAATGTAAACCATATCACTTGTGAGGAGCCTGAATATTCCAAATCAAGGCCATGAATGGCTTTAACTTAAAGTCATCAAATATAGCATATTTTTGCTATAAGAAATACAAACCATTCTATATTTCATTGCCTCTTGTTTATGAATGTCACCATGTAAACCATCAAAGTGCAAATATTAAAGTATTTCATTTGTGAAGAATCCAAAATTATGCGCCAAACCTATAGATGCCATTTTATAATCCCATATTTGTAACAACCTCCACAATTCTTATGTAATAACTGAATTCAACCATGCCAAACAACCTATATGAAAGAACAACTCCATTAAACAAATATACATCCTCTGCACATGAATCCAATAATCATTACCACAAGAAAAAATTGAAGATAAACCATCAAATCATTGTCCATATAGGAATCACTGAATAATCCAAGTACCAAAACATCAATAGCTAAATCCACCAATGAATATGCCAATGCCAAACCACAATGAATATGCCAATGCCAATAACCAATCAGTTTTGACATCAAGGACAAATAGCACAAAAGAGAAGTCAACAAATCCATAGATCCCTTATGTGTTTGGTGTGTTCCTTTCTGTGGGGAAAATCCCTTTCTTTTGTTCTCTTTTTCATTACATGATGTAGCCTTACTCGAAAACATATGACTTGGCTTAGGGGATTTCCAAGTTGGTTCTCATGTCTTGTTTTCTTTTTTCTTTTTTCCTTTGCTACTTTAAAGTAATTGCTCACATAATGGTGTGTAGCAATTCCTTTAAAGTGGGGGGCATACATTAGCATTATTTCATTTTCATTTTTGGTTCTTAGTGAAACCTTGTCACTTCATATGATGCATTTTTCACTTTTTGGATGACATTGGGTTTGATGTCCTTCATAAATGTGATCTATCTTAGCATATTACATTCCTCTTGGTGGCCTGATGTGATGCATTAAATCCCCTAAGTTGTGAATATACTATTATTTTATTGGTCCTCTCTTGGAGACATTAGACACAATGTTCCCTAAGTGACATACCTTGCATGAACTTAACAAGACTCCTTTGAACATCTTTTTCATTTTACAATTTTGCATTTTACATTTTACATCTTTACCATCTTGCATAATGCAACTTCTATACCTATGGTACCTTCCTCCTTTTTCATGAGTTCCAAGCATATGAAGATTTTCTTGTCTCATGAAGCACGTACCAACATTTTACTTTGTGGTGCCTTGTTAAATTTATCAGGAGGTATAGCTTTGATATGGTTGAGCGTGAAGCCCATTCAACATCACGACTTTCCCCGTAGCCACCTGTGTGTTTATGAGTGCATACAAACTAGCGTATGTACTTCACCTTTTTGGGTCTTCTCACCCAATGGACTGCCATGAGTTCTGTCACCCCAAAGTGAGCATGCATTATGTTTTTTTCCTCACAAACAACCTAGATCTAATCCAAAAGTAGTTGGATAGATGATCGAAGCTTGATCCAATTCTCCCTTTTCTTCTCTTTCTTTCTTGCTTGCATTCCTTTGTTCTTATGTTTAGTTATCCATGAGATCTTTACCTAGTGGCTTGATCATCCCTCTTGATCGTTGTCATTCCATCTTTCTCACACAAGTGTATTTGGACCTCCTCGATATGCATGGCTACTTTAGTGCAAGTTTAAAGCAAGTTCATCCTCTCACTAAAGTGGGGGATAAATGTACCATAGAAAAATGGCTCTTGGACATTTTCATGGTCTTTTAGGTCTTTCTCTCATGATGCTTGGCTTATTTTTCTTTGATTTAAAGTTGCAATGTAACTTATGCATTCACATTAGGTCTTAAATATTCAAAATATGACATCTTGTGAAGGTGTTGTGAAGTGTTGTAACACATTTCTACACTTTTCTAGACTATTTTCATTACAATTCACCTAAAAATCACCTTTTCATCACTTATCAAGTCCTATTTTGAAGTGTTGTAAAGTCTTGTAACAATATTTCATTCTTTTCTAGGCTTAATTTCACTATTTACACCTTTCGTATGCTTTATTTGACCCCTTTATGCACTCATAAGGCTTAATTAAGTGTGTTTTTGAATGTAAACCTGATAAACAACATTAAATTCAACTTAATTCTCGACACCTACTTACAAGTCCAAGGTGGGACCCATTCTCCATGGGTGGCGAATGACTCCCTCTTGCTCCAAATTCAAAATATTTCAAAATTTCTTTCGGGTTTTTATTAAAAATTACCTTATGTCGACCTGTGATGAGGTATCATTGGGTTACTAAGGAACTAGTGTGTATACATAAGTGCTTTTCCATACATTTTACACCTAATTCGCTCACTAATTCATCCAAGAATTCATTCACATTTGAGCTCTTTGCATCATTCAAGTATCTTGGAGTAGCCATTGACATAACTTCAAATTTATTCAACAAGGTTGTGGTGAGTTTAGGACATTTGCATGTTGTTTATTCATCTTTCCTTATTCATTTCATTCCATTTATTCATTAAGGGTTTGATTACCAAAATGGTATTTGACCAAGGCAAATCCCTATAACCTAACACTTAGCCATTTTTTCCCTTTTGCATGTGTGTTTACAGAATTTTGTATGCAAATTTCTCAAACAATTAGGTGTTGAAAGGTGGCAAGAAGTCAAAAAAGTGTTTCAAGTCAAATCAACCCTATTTCAAGCTTGGAGACAACCTACAATCCATTTTCTGTAGATTTGACTCCTTCAATCTGACAAGAAGACAAGTGCAGATCTAGAGCTACAAAATTGACCTTTGATTTCACAAAATTTTGGGAGAGGACTTGTTTGAAATCAATGGAAAATGAGTCCCAACTTAAGGTTGGAAAATTATATTATGTCATATTCTAGTTCCCGACAGTCGGAAACAAGTTTTTAGAAGTTTTTGCTAGAAGTAGGATTGATTCGCCATTAATGGAAAATGAGTCTGATTGGTGATTTTCACTGATTTCTACTAGCATTCAAATCATTCCATATTCAACATTCACTGCCTAGGTGCACTTTGTTAAACCTTGTTTAATCCTATTTACATTAGTCTACTTCTCTATTGCATTTTCTATATATCACATTGTGTTTTCAAACATTGCACATTTCTTAGGTTTTGCATTCATAATCAGTCAATTACATTGCTTAGTTGCATTTAGATCATCTCATTTTGCCTTAATCACATCACATATACATTATATTGAGTGAAACACGTTGATTTTGAGGGTTTATCTCTGTCCTCTTTGGTGAAAATCCCTAAGAGTGCAAGAGTAGCCTATAGACCTCATCAAAATCTATGGTTCACACCACAAGCAATCCTTCAATTGAAGTTGTCTCTTCTTAGGTTTTAGCAATGAAAGATGCACTTAATCAGGGGCCTCTAAATCGATAGTTGAAGTTATGGGTTTCCTAGGCCAATCTAATTTTATTGGTAAATGCAAAAGGGCATGCTATATATGCAATACACATGGAGTTTGGTTCTAATCCTACAGCTACAGGGATGGATTATTGTGCATAATTTTTTGTAACAATTCCTAGTTTAAGTCAATGTGATGTAATACCAGAATAAAAAAAATTGAGTATTATGAATTTTGACAGGATAAATATTATTTTTGTACTATCAAACAAATTTTTAATATTGAAATTGTGAGAGTTATAAGAAAATTATATAACAACATTTATAAAAAGAGTTAGTAGTTATGCAATCATAAAATGTGTTAAAATAAAGATAAAATTCTAACAATATAATTCCTTGCCATATTAAAGCCATTAGCAGATGCTTATGATTGAAAAATAGTAGCCATGCTTGATATTTAAGGAAGAGAAACACTATTTTTCTTTAAAATTAATCTCCCCCCACCTTCTTTATTTATAACACAATCAACTTGGATTCTTCACTGGTGTCATGAATAATGGTTGCAATGTATGAAGAAGGATATAACACCTAATGTTAGCTGATAGTATTAAGTTTCATAAATTATATTTAAAAAGAAAAATCTACTTCTTTTTGTATCTCGGCTTCATATATCAGGCACTTGAAGCTATGTATGGTCATGCTAAGAACCCAAGAGCTTTTAGATAATTTGGAAAATTATGAATTAGCTAGGATAAGTGGAAATTTACATAAATATAATTCTACCAACTTTACTAATAACCACCATAATTTTGTCAATCATGATAAGTCTAAATCTCAAGGTAAGCATTGTTATCCTTAAAACATAGACAAATCAGTATGGTAGATTAACAAGGACATCAAATAAGCCATTTCAGATGGAAATTAGAACACATATCAACATTTCTAATGCTTTAGAAATGGCATTTATTTCTTAAACTCAAGAAAATATGAGATCAAATGTTTCAAAAGGGCTTGATGGCGGAGCAGATATAAACTGTTTCAAATTACATGCAACATAGAAAATGCATATCAAAACCCCTGAGTGAAGTGCATCAAATTCATAAAATCAATTAGACAATGTTAGGTTCACCAAATGTGTTAGAGAATTTTTTTTCAAGTTAGCTGCATGTAGGAATAAACTAAATCCCAATCAACAATAGAGTACAATGGAAAGAAAGAAGCAAAATAACATGAAACAAGATCACCTGATATTCAAGCCTCCATTGAATGACCTCCATTTTCCTTCTTCATCTTTCGGTGCCCGACCACCTACATTCAAAATTCAAATTGTATTTTTGACTCCAAGCTGGAAAAAAAGGCTATTTAGGACTCATTTTGGAAATTCTAGGGGGGGTTGATAGGAGAGATAAAATTCTATTGGGAGAGGGGGAATTTCTTTTAGAAATAGTAAAAGTTGCATGTATTGTAGCCTATGAGGATTTGATCCTCTGGAATGTAATTTTTGTGTAATGAGAATATATTGCCAATAAATAAATAATAATTTTGTTATTGTCTCTATTGTGTGATTTTTTGAGTCTTAGGTTGTGGCTCTCATCAATTATAATAGCTATATCCTTTAGACTATAAACCCTAAACTACCCTACCACCCTACCATCACCTAGAAGCCATTCATTTTTGCAAATTTATCCAATTCAGGGACCCAGTCAAAATCATTTATAGGCTCAATCATCAACAACTTCTTGAGGAAGCTTACCTCATATGCTGCAATTTGTTGATGCCTCACTTAATCCATTCCTTTTAGCTCCATAAGTAAGGGGTAAACCTTAATAACCTCATTAGGAACCTTGACCAGAGGAAGATCACAAGCTTGAGGCACACCACGCCCCAGGAGTGTCGTTTGTAGGATTTTTTCTAGACCACCCAAGAGCTCTTTCTTTAAAAGCTTACAAACTATCACCTTTGCTTTTTTTTTTGGTGTTCGAACATCAAGCATTAAAGCTAGGAACCTAGAGACAATGTGGGTGTTAACCCAACATGTCTCTCGATTCACCAAATTCCCCTTGTCCAATATCATTTTGACTGCCACCACCGCAAGAGATTCGATCCTAAGCATTATCCTCTTCAACTGTTGGTCGGTAATTGCCTTGAAAGTAGTCTACCGAGCTTTGAAATCCAATTGGATGGGGGTGTCAAGCCCCAAGCTCACCAGTGACTTCATTGATATCTCAACTATGAACTTTGATCTTTCTGCCATGCCTACAGATAGAGCTACACTAGGAAAATGAAGAAAAACTTTGGCAAGACTGTGCCACCCTTTGAACATTTAAGGACCATATTCCACCAAAGCATGTCACACTTACAATTCTATTCAAAAGCATGTGTACCCTCCCTTATTCCCTATGCTCCCACAACCTATCAACAATCGTGCATGATGCCATGTCATGGAATGCTTATGGGGAGGCAAACCGTATCTGCTCTGATCGCCCATAGATCTAGCTCATAATGATTTTGTTATTGTCAATGCTAGAGGCACGTTTAGGCAGGAGAACATTAATAAAACAACACATTTCCACCCAACTCCAGGTTCGGCTTACTCGATCATCATTCCCAAAAAACTCTCAGTGAAAAGACTGATCCTAAACAAATGGAGTGCTAACTCAACATGTGAGGTAATCTTGCCACCTTCCCCTATAGGACCTTGACCTTTCCACAAATTCCTATGTGGAAAGGTGCCCGCCCAACTGCCCACTAACAAAACAACAAACTTTTAAATCAAAGATCTAATGTAAATTTTTTGAAGACCCTTATAACTTGTGATTATATTATTAGTTCCTACCAATAGGAAGGTTTACTATTGCAATCATTGCATTTTATTTATAATTAGATGCTTGGCCAATGAGATCGTGTTGTTTAAAATATTTTTATCTTTTTCCTATAGTTAGGATTTATGGTCAATTTTTTTGAGTTGGAAAATTATGGTTTATCTCTTTTTCTATTGGTTTGAGTAGGTTGATTTTTCATTTTGCATTAAGTAAATTAGGGAAATTGGGGAACATAAGAAACATTATATATTGTGTCAAATATTTAATTAGGGGATGCATATAGCACAAGTTTTGGTGGCAAAATGGTGTGCACTAAAGTAGTGAATGGATGTTTAATGCATTAAATGCAAACTTCATGATATGTGTTGGATAGGTGGTGCATACGCAAGCAAATGATGCATATTTAATCCATGAAATATGAAGCAAGTGCTTGTTTTTTTCTTATTATTTATTTATTGTTTGCTGAGAAGCTTGTGTTGTTGTTTCTGACACTTGTGATTCTATGTAGTGCTTGAGTGAGGGAGGAGCTAAAGGAACGGTGTGCAACTGGTGAGTGGGCCATCTGTTTGTTTTGCATACTTTGAAATATTAGGCGAGTGTTGGGTTTTGTTTGTGTTTATTATTGTTTTCTTATCGTTCATTCAAAATCTTGTGTGTTTTCTAGCTATTGGTTGTAGTTTTGCATGTTCGTTGTTCTGTAACAATGTAGTGGCCATCAATGGATTTGTTGTGTGTTTATGATACTTGATAGCTAGAAGAATTTCTTGCTGTTGGAAGGGATAACAGGGAAAGTGGGTACATTAAATTACATTTGCTTTGAGCAAGGTCTGCTAGAATGCGTTAATTATGTGCTTTTTTCTTGAGTGGCTAGTATGCTATGAGGAAAGCTTGAAAAGAAGAATGTGTGAGGTGTGCTGGAGGGATGGTGGGTACAAAAGCAGTGAATGCATAGTTAATTGATGAAATGTAAGGTGAGATCTAGCTTTTCTTTATGTGTATTCTTTTTTGTTTGTTTTTTGTTAAAAATATTGTGTTTTGAGCTTTTAGTTCCATTCTTTGAGGTGTTGTTTGTGTTTATTGTCGTATGTGTATCGTTCGTTGAAAAGCTTGTGGGTTTTTTAGCTGTTGGTTCTAGTTTTCCATGCTTTTTATTCTATAAAAGTGCAATGGTCATCAATGGTTTTTCTGTGTGTTTATCATACCTTATAACTAGAAGTATTGCTTTTTGTTAGAAGGGTTAGCGGGGGAAGTGGGTACATTAAATTACATTTGCTTTGAGCAAGGTCTTGCAGTATGTGGAAACCTTGGAAAAAAAATGTGCGAGATGTGTTGGAGGGCTGGTGGGTGTAGAAGCAACGAGTACATAGTTAATTTATGAAATTTGAGGTGAGAGATGGGTTTTATTTGTGCTCATTCTTGTTTTTTTGTTGTTTGTTAAAAAACTTGTGTGTTTTTAGCTTGGTCTATTTTTTTGTAAAATTTATTATCATTTGTTGAAAGGGCTAGGGTTTTTTAGTTGTAGGTTATTGTTTTGCATGTCTGTTATTATGTAGAAGTGCAGTTGTCGTCAATGGCTTCAATGTGTGTGTGATACTTGATAACTAGAAGTATTACTTGTTGTTAGAAGGGATAGTGGGGGAAGTGGGCACATTAAATTACATGT
Source organism: Sequoia sempervirens (assembly GCA_007258455.2). Lineage (NCBI taxonomy): Eukaryota > Viridiplantae > Streptophyta > Pinopsida > Cupressales > Cupressaceae > Sequoia > Sequoia sempervirens. The sequence goes on from VDFB02353493.1 coordinate 8,728,270, forward strand.
GCTTTGAGAAAGGTCTTGTGGACTATGGGGGTAGTGAATGTGTTAATTATGTGTTGTATTTATGCTTATTTTTGTTTGTTTTTTGTCTATTAAAAAGATTATGTGTTTTTAGCTTGGTCTATTTTTTGGAAAAAATTACTATCATTTGTTGAAAAGCTTGTGGGTTTTTTAGCTATTGGTTGTAGTTTTGCATGTTTTTTATTCTATAGAAGTGTAGTGGTCATCAATAGATTTGTTGTGTGTTTATGATCCTTGTTAACTAGAAGTATTGGTTGTTGTTAGAAGGGCTAACAGGGCAAGTGGGTACATTAAATTACATGTGCTTTGAGCAAGTTCTTGTGGACCATGGGGGCAGTGAATGCATTTATTTTTTGTTTATGACACTTGGTTGCTATTACAGGGGCTAATATGGAAATGTGCTTATTCTTGTTTGTTAAAAAGCTTGTGTGTTTTTAGCTTGGTCTATTTTTTTGCAAAATTTATTATCATTTGTTTATTGTTTGTTGAAAAGCATGTGGGCTTTTTAGTTGTTGGTTGTGGTTTTCGATGTTTGCAATTTTGTAGAAGTGCAGTTGCCATCAATGGTTTTGCTATGTGTTTATGATACTTGATAACTAGAAGTATTGCTTGTTATTAGAAGGGCTAGCAGGGGAAGTGGGTACATTAAATTGCATGTGCTTTGAGCAAGGTATTGTGGATTGTGGGGGTAGTGAATGCATTAATTATGTGTTTTATTTGTGCTTATTCTTGTTTGTTTGTTGTTTGTTAAAAAGCTTCTACGTTTTTAGCTTGCTCTATTTTTAGGAAAAAATTACTATCATTTGTTTATGGTTTGTTGAAAAGCTTGTGGGGTTTTTAGCTATTGGTTGTGGTTTTGCATGTTCATTATTTTGTAGAAGTGTAGTGGTCATCAATGGTTTTGTTGTGTGTTTAGCATGTACTTGTTAACTAGATGTATTGGTTGTTATTAGAAGGGCTAATAGGGCAAGTGGGTACATTAAATTAGGTGTTCTTTGAGAAAGTTCTTGTGGACCATGGGGGCAATGAATGTGTTAATTATGTGTTTATGATGCTTGATTGTTATTACAAGGGCTAATTTGAAATGCTTGGAAATATTTATCATGTTGGTCTATTTTTTTGCATTAATATCATTGTTTGCTTGGTTGAGGTTTAGGAATAGTGTATTATTTGTCATGGACTGTGGTCATTTGTTTAATTTTTCCTTGTAAAAAGAATGATTACTTGCAATTGGAGTTGGAGGCAAAGGTGTATATGAGCACAAATATACCTGGTTGTTGAACAAGGGACTAGAAGGTCATATTCTTGTATCATTCTTCCCCTTTGTTTCCAATGAATTTTAAGTCTTCCATTGTGCATAAAATTTATGCTTTGGAAGAGTTGTGAATGATAAAGGAGAAGCTTGGCTCAGGAATCTGACTTATTGAATAAACAAATGAGCATACTGGATGACATGTCATGTGATTCATAAACATGAAACTTATTTTCATTGAAAAGCGGGTCACTATTGCAATTGCATTTGTAGAATTTTCCTTTCAAATAGTTGCTTGTTGTTCTTAAATTTCTTTCCTATTTTTTTTTTGGTTGTTGAAGAGCTTGTGTGTTCTTAGCTTTCTATGTTCTTATGGTTAGAATTGTTGTGGGAAAAAATGGGTACATATAGTTGGTCATTGGACAAGGAACTGGAAGGTCATATTCTTGTATTGTTCTGACAAATGAGCATTGTGAATGAAATGCCATGTAATCTATAAACATGAAGCTAATTTGTTTGTAGGGAAGCATGACACTATTGCAGTTGTTGAATTTGATTTTGAATTGGTTGCTATGGCAGCCAAATTGCATTGTTTAAAGTATTATTGTCTTTTTGCTATAGTTGGGATTTAAGGACATATTTTGGATAATGGGTTCTGAAGCAGTGAATACATGTTTAATCCATTGGATTCAAATTGTGTGAGGTGTGCTCGAGAGCTAGTGGGTATGGAAGCAGTGAGTGCGTATTTAACTCATGGAAACTGGTTTTGTTTGTGCTTATTATCGTTTGTTTATCATTTGTTGAAAAGCTTGTGGGTTTTTTAACTTTTGGTTAGGATTTTGCATGTTTCTTATTTTATAAAAGTGTAGTGGTTGTGAATGGCTTGGTTGTTTGTTTACAATACTTGATAACTGGAAGTATTGGTTGTTGTTAAAATGGCTAACGGGGGCAAGTGGGTACATTAAATTACATATGCTTTGAGCAAGTTCTTGTAGGCTGTGGGGGCAGTGAATGCGTTAATTATGTGTTTATTGCTTGAGTGGCTATTACCCTGTTAGTAAGCATGATGGTTCGTTGGTCTTAGAAGGGCCAATGGGAAATGCTTGTAGAAATTTATAATGTTTGTGTATTGTTTTACAAATTTGATTGTTGTCTTTGTGGTTTAGTTTTATGAATAGTGTATAAATTGTCATGAATTGTGCTCATTTATTTAGTTTTTTCATGTGTCTCTAGTATTCATTTGCTTGTAAGAAAAATAGCAAAGTAGAAGTAGATGAATTTTTTTGCAGATAAGTGTAATGCATTGTAGAGTGGTGAATGCATAGTTAATGCATTAAATACTATGACAATGGTGACACAATTGTTATGTTTTCTAAGTCTAGGGTTACATTGCATAGTTGTTATGTTAGGTGGGTTATGATCTATAAATAATTTAGAGAACATTTTGTAGATTAATTGTTATGGCTCAGTAGAGTTTGCTAGTTATTAAATATTTGTAAAAGTACATAAAGTTCTATTTTCTTAATTTACTTAAAGAAAAAAGAGTAGTGGACTTGCTAGAATTTAATGCATTAGCTGTAGATTGATTGACTAGCCTGCCATTTCCAATGTGCATTATACAATTGTAATAGTGAAGCTGCTTGCACAATTTGCATTCAATTATTAATTTTAGCATTTTAATTTGTAATAATTGGTTGGCTAATGTTAGTTAACAGATTTATCACCTAAATTTATATTCTTATGCCCACAAAAGGTGATAAATGTAACCATAGTTGAATTGGTAACAATACAACATTACAAAATTCAAGCCGATTCTCTGCTTATTTTAAAAGGTGGAAGCTACCTTTATCTAATATTCAATGAATGATTTTCAAACTAGTGATTATTTTAACCAGAAAGAAAATAAAGGGGCTTTTAAGTAGAAAGCTTTAAAGGTATCTATCAACTTCATGCAATAAGAAATGAAACTCCTTAAGAAAAGATAACAACTAAAACAATATCACCACAATCACAGATAATAACACCACAACAATATAGCAAGATGTATCATCCATCATCCCAATAATAGATCATGCACTAGCAAATATTTAGCATAAAAAAAATGAATTCATACACCATAATTAAAAGATTACACATGCATAAACTTCACCAATGCCTTCTATATCAAAATAACAGATAATAGCCAAAATAAAAGAGTTTTCTCTATGAGTAAATCAAAGTTTTCCCAAAAGATCCCAACCACATAAGTAAAATCCATATTTAAACATATCAAATGTCTTTGGTAATGATTTCTTGAAAGTAACCATACCAAAAATTAAAAAGAAGTCTTAACTTTAAAGAAAGTATTTTAAATACTAAAAATAAACTATGCATCAGTCCCATCCACTTCAACTTCATCAGCTTTTGGTTCCTCAACCCCTTCTTTTCACATCAACCTTTCCTGCACCTTGATTTTGGCCTTGTATTCCCTGTACCTAGTAATGATTGCAAAAATCACTCTACTGTCCGATGCTAGTGTGATCTAAAGCCTGATTATCCATTTTTTGAGGGCAACCTCAGACTCATTTAGAGTGTCAGATCTTCTTTTTGCTTCAGTTTTAAAAGTTTTCAGATAGAGCTCCATCCTCCCAAGCTTTGAGAAAGATTCTTTAGTCATTGTAGCAGGATCTGCTACTTCCCTGTTGAAGACTTTGAATTTTGAACAAATATCCTTTGTGTCTAGAATCTTCTCATCGACCTCATCCATTATTTCCACCTACAAATCATGACAATTTCCTTTGATTTCTCCTAACATATTTAGACACTTTTCTAGTACTTCAGAGATTTCTTTAGCCAAGTCATCATATATGCTTAATTTCCATTTAAGTGAATCAGGACACAAAGGATCTAATTCCTTTGGATCACTAAAAATTTGTTCATTGATCAACTTCAATTGATCCATATAAATTAATTCTTTCCTTTCTTCTAAAAGCACATAAAGACCGGCCTGATCTTTCCTAATCTATTGTAGTTTTGCTATCAATCCTTTCCTTTTATCAACAATATGAATGTAGAAAATCATAAATTTACTAATGAAAAGTATAGCTTCTTGAGATAATTCTTCAATCCACTCATTGGCAGCCTTGGAGTAATTTAGGTTCTTTCTAATCAACTGCATCACAAACTCATCAATAACTCTCTCCTAGGAACTAGAGGCTTCAACAAACAAAAAGGGAGAAACTATAAAAGAGAAATTTTTTGAAATCCAAAACTTGAGATTGTAATTTTACCCTTTCCTTTGTTTCTTCTTCTACCCGCTTGGCTAAAGCATTGACTAAGTAACTTGCATGATATACATCACTCTTAGGTGTTTTCGGACCCATGTCAGCATGTATATAATTTTATAATCAGTTGTGGTTATCTTATCATCATCCAAATCTTTTAAAGGTTTTGCAATCTATAGTATTTGATTACCTGAAACAAAGTCATCCAGTATTCTTGACATTTTCTGAGATTTATTGGGTCTTGAAGAAGATTGAAGTAATTTTTCCACTATATCTACTCTAGTAGATGTTGTGGGAGTGTATTTTCTCTTCTTTTCCATTGCCTTCTTCAGCCATACTGGAAAATTTTCTATTAGAATAGAACCTTTATCACTCAGAATGACTTCCCTGGACCCAATAGGAAGAATTGATATATTCTGTACAGGAGGAGAATGTTCTTCAGACAAGGGTGGGAAAGTATTATCTTCAACAATTTTCCTAAAAATGTTATTTGAATCTTCTGGTGCAGGTTTTGTTTGGGCAGTCTTCTTTTTAAGAGCAGGGGTAGATGGGATGTCTTGTTCACAAGCTTACTTCAATTTGGTTGACTCTTCGGGTTTTTCACCATCACCCCCAGATTGTGAATTGGAACTAGAAGACCTAGTGGCTATTCTTATTGATGATGTACTTCCAATGACTACCTGACTAAATCCCTATTCATTTTTCTAAGATGATTTCAGTTCATGAATAGAACCAGTAGCCTTACGCCATTTTACCTCTAACCAATCTTGAGTCCTTTTGAATACTGGCTTAGCCCGTGCACTCATATATAAAACTTCATCTTTACCCTAGTCAGCTCTAGAATGTGATTTGTTAGGCAAATTTTCATATTCGGGGTTAAGAACCATCAAATCTTTAGTCACATTTTTAGGAATTTGCAAAGAAAGACCAAAGGTTTGTATCTACTCAAGGGTTAACCTCATATGATCTCTCTTGAACACTTCATTTTCATTAGTAGAATCCTCCCAGAAATGCTCAATTGAGGGTTGTTGTTGATATGAGCTAGAAGTGTATAGGTTTCATTTTTAAAAGCCCTTGCTGTCAAAATTAGTTCTCACAAACAAGTATTGGAGATTGTATTCTTTAAGAATCTTCTCAACACCTTTATCCATTTTATTTTTTTTACATGAGAAGGAAGGAGTAACTAATGGGAAGTTATACCCCCGTTTTCCCATATTCTTGTATTTTATATTCACTATGGCCATTTGTCTACAAACTTCTAGAAATACCAGCAAATCTTTGAGATACTTCAGCAATTTAAGTGGGGCCTTTTCACAACCTCATATCCTCAAATAAGAAAACCTATCAAACTAGATGTAAAAAACTTCCAAACTTCAACAAAAAAGATTTTGACTCAGGGGAAAAATGCATTTCAGGGTTTCCATCTAGTTTTCTTACAGCCTCCATAAAAAATGTGTCATTAACAAGACAATATTCTCCCATTCCAACCTGCCTGGTGAACTGTGGATAACATTTATATATGGGCATGCCAGAAGTTGGTGGCACCTATGGTTTCAACCCTAGCTAGAAAGATCTTTGACTAGCAATGATATATATCAAACAAGAACACAGATGAAAAGTGATAGTCTTTTGAAAATTGACTAATTGTTCATGCAAATGGAAGAAAATTATCTTAGCCCAATTGATAAACACATCATCATCACAGATAACCAAAATAAACTAGCACATCTAGTCTTCAAACAATTCAATTTAGCATTCTCGACAATACGGTGAAGCAAGGCAATGGCATTACCAATTTTCTCTTTAAAATGCACCCTTTTAAGTTTACTGGGTAACTAGGACTTACCTCTTTTCTCTGATTTTAACCACCCTTTGGCCATAGAATTTTTACACTAGGTTTCATTAACCCTGAAGAATTCGTTAGCTGCTACAATAGAAATTTATTTTATAGGTTCCTTCTTTGGAATTCTCAATGTCTGAGAAATGACTTCAGGGGAGATTTTAGCAACAATGGTCCTATCCACAGCCTTAATTTCTCAGGTTTTAGGAATGTACCTTCTTGCGCATGCAACAATTAGGTTTATGCTTAGCACAACTCCTGGAAAACCGCTGGTGTGAGCTAATCCACTTTCAAACACCTTTGCGTCTACAATAGATTTTTCTTTACTATCCAAACGTGCCCAAAACTCTTCCAACTTGAAAATTCCTAGCTCTATATCTCTCACACCAAGCCAACAATTTTCAATTTCAGACTGCATGAGCTCACTGTGCCTAAGGAAAAACTTGAATTCCTAAAGAAATAATAGCAACAGGTAGAAGTACATCCAAGGCTTTAACAAATAAGTTCTCACCACCTTAATTCATGTAAAATGATAAGACGTGCAATTGGTGCTGAATTTATATGACACTTTATTTTATTTCGCAGTAATGAAAACCCTAAGGTTTGTGTGCCTTGTAGAAATCTTGATAAGACATCTCTAGACCATACCGTACACTTTATTAAATGCAAGGATGGTGTCTCAAAACCTGCAGAACAATCAACAAACTCCTTTGTCATAGTGAACTGAAACTTGAGAACCTAAAGTCAGGACTTATGAAGTTTTGAGAACCTACGACTCACTAACTACACCCTTGATGCTATGAAGGATAATAGTCGAGCTATCAAAAAGTTAAGAAAAAAAAAAACCCAATGATACAAATAAAAAAGGAGCATCAAAGAACTAAGTTTTGCAACTAGGAAAACATGCAAAAAAGAGTTAGAAACTTAATGAAACCCACGACAAAGGAATAAAATAAATATGTAGGCCTTTAACCTAAGCGGGAAATGTGAATGAGGGGACAAAAATTAAAAACATGATACATAGTATATTTATGAGTAAAATTGGCTCTGAATGGGGACTAGGACTGATAGGATGTAGAGAACCGAGAAACATGACATAAAGCCTTATTCATTGGGCAACAGAGTCAAAAACTATACAAGCCAAAACCAAACCAACAAACAAAATAAAGGAAAGAACTACGTACAGGGACAAACCCAACATATATTTAATCAAGCAATTTCAAATCTTTCCCATTATAGGAAAGAGGCAAAAAAGTACCATCATGATAAGCCAAATGGAAGGCATGCTCACCAACAAGCTCCTTGATAAGGAAAGGTCCCCTCCATAGAGAATCAAATTTTTTGTGTGCTCCCTTTGGATCTCTTCTTCTATCCCAAAGAAGAACTTAATCACCAACAACAAAGTCTCTTTGTCTAGCTCTTCTGTCAAAAACCTTTTTTACCATCTGGTGATGTTTAGAAATTCTATCAGCCACAATCTCTCTTTCCTCTGTTAGTTTGTTCAAATACATGATCCATTTTTCTAAGGCATCTTGAAATTTCCCATCTTCAATAACCTTCTGCAAGTCAAGCGCCAAAATCTCTAATGGTGTAGGTAGAGTACTATCAATTCCATATACTAATTGGAAAGGAGACATTCCAATAGCTCTTTTGCATGTAATTCTATAAACCCATAATGCATCATATAATTTCTTATGCCATCCTCTTTGTATTTCATCGACCAGTTTCTTAATAATGGAGATTAGGTTTTTATTGCTCGACTCGACTTTCCCATTGCCTTGTGGATAATAATCAGATGAATGAGCAAGGATAATACCATATTCATAACATGAAAGAGTGATATCAACATAAGATAATGAACTAGCATTATCAATAACAATCTTCTTTGGAACTCCAAAGTTTACCAAAATATTCTCCTTCAGAAAATTACACACAACTCTAGTAGTAGTGCTTTTCACTGGGATAGCTTCCATCCACTTAGTGAAATAATCCATGGTGGTTAGTATGTGTGTATGTTCTGTACTAGAACTAGGATTGATTGGCCCAATAAAATCCAGACCCCATTGTTGAAAAGGTTCATCAATTACAATAGGTCTCAAAGGTAGAGCAACAAGTTGGGGCCTACTAGTGAACTTTAAACACTTCTCACATTTTGACACCCAATTATATGCATCCTTAAACATACCTAGCCAATAAAATCTATGATGCGGGATCTTAAAAGCTATTACAAAAGCTGAAAAATTCCTACCACATGCTTCACCATGAAAGACTTCCAACAATCTTTTTTGCTGCTCTTTATCAACACATCTCAAAAAAGTTCCATCCACACCTTTTTTATGCAGATTCCCTTCCCAAGTACATACTTGTTCACCATAAGCTTCAGATTTCTCTTCTCTTTTGTTGATAGGTGTGATGGACAATCACCATAAGTTAAAAAGTAAGAGATGTTAGAAAACCAACTATCTGTTGTGCTTGTGAATAATACCAATGGTAAATCCTCTTCTTCATCAGTTTACTTTCAACAATAAATTTAGCCAGACCCTTTCCTCTCATAAAATTGGTGGGCTTAAAATCTAGATCATATTCTTGAATTTGAGCTATCCAAGATCCCCTTTTGTTACATCCAACATCTTGTTGAGTAAGAATAATTTTCACAACAGTTTCAAGAACAAAAATAGTAGCATGAGAATGAAGAATATAAAACCAAAAGCTCTTGAGTGCCTTCACAACAACATATGCATGTTTTTCAAATGGTGAATATTTGAGTTCATATTTCTTTAGAGGAGTACTCATAAAAGAGATAGGAGATTCAATACCTTGTTCATTCTTTTGCAACAAAATAGCTGACAAAGTATGCTCAGAAGCATAGCTATATATAATGAATTTTTTCATAAAATCAGGATGGACCAAGGTAGGAGTGTTTGCAATTGCTGTTTTAATATCTATAAAAGATTGCTTTCCTTCATTTCTCCACTTAAATACAAGTTGATCCTTCATCATATCATAAATGGGCCTAGTCAGTTCAGCAAAATCAGGAATGAACCTCCTCATAAAATTCACTTGACCAAAGAAAGACCTGATACCATCTTTGTTAGCAAGTAGCCCCAACTACATGATTTCTTCCACTCTTTCTAGATCTATTTTAATTCCATCTTTCGAAACAATGTGACCTGAATTTTTTCCCTCAGTTACAATGAAGATAGACTTCTTAGGATTTAAAGATATACCCTCCTCTCTACAACATTGTAATACAATTTCCAAGTCATGTAAATGATTGGATCTTTTCTTAGAAAAAACCGTTAAGTCATCCAGATAGATCACTATAGTTTTATTTTTGAGGTCTCCAAAAGATAGATCCATAGCCCTTTGAAAAGTTTCCCCAGCATTGATAAGTCCAAATGGCATTCTATTATAAGCAAAAACACCAATAGGTGTGGTGAAGGTTGTCTTATGTTGATCTTTTGGAGCTACTTCCACCTAATTATATAATGAGAAACCATCAAGCATAGACATCATTTTAGAGCCAACAACTATTTATAGAATGTGATGCATCATAGGTAATGGATAATTATCCTTTAGGAACGCTTGGTTTAGGTTCCTAAAATCAACACATATCCTTATTTCTTCATTTTTCTTCCTTACTGGAACTATATTAGCTACCCATGTGGAATGATGGATGGGATAAATATTTTTTTCTTTAAGCATTTTATCAATCTCATTAAAAATAGCTTTTGCAACTTTGGGATTATAAGTCTGTTGTTTCTGCCGATAAGGTGTGGCACCAGGTTTCAGCGGAATATTGTGCTAAAATTCTCCATTTCTAAACTTCTTTAGATCTGCATAACACCATGCAAAGACATCCTTGTAGCATGTCAACAAGGAAATAGATCTATCTCTTTCTTCCTAAGAACAACACTTTCCAATACAGATGATCTTAGGATCATCATCTATACCAATATCCACCTTTTCATATTCAACAGATGCTTTAATTGAGACCTTGTTTTTCTGTTTCAAGTACTAGTCATGTCTGCCAAATAAATGCTCAAAGGACACTAATGCTTTTAGAATTTTGTTTCCCTTTAACTAGATAATATTTTTCTCCTTTTCATCAAGGGCAATAATATCACCTTCCAAAGAATCTCCACTTTTATCATCGCTACCTTCAAAATAAATGTGAGAAAAAGCTTCAGCTTTCTCCAAAAATTGAATAATTTGCTGATCATTATTGAAAACTTTCCAATGATTGACATTATCAGGAACACTGGGTCTATACAAAATTTCAATTCTATATGACTCATCTTTAAAGTCTGGATGAGGAAAAAGTAATGATGTTGAGACTGCTAACGAATCAGCCCTAGTGTTTTGCTCCCTTGGAACAGACTCTATAGAAAAATCATCAAAATATTCTATACATTCCCAAACTCTATTCCTATAGTGTTTAAGCTAACTATTCTTCACATTATAAATTTTTCTCACCTGTTTCACCACCAATTATGCATCTCCTATAACCCTCAACCATTTGATACCTTTCTCCTTAGCCATACTTAGACCAAGCAATAGAGTTTCATACTCGGTCATGTTATTAGTATTAGCAAACTCTAGTTTGAAGGCATAAGGAAATTTATAATCATTAGGGGAAATCAGAACTACACTAGTGCCTAAACCTATATTAGCTCAACTTCCATCAAAATCTAATGTCCACAATTCATTGATTAAATAAGGGCTAATAGGGTTTGAAACTTCTCCATGATCAGAAGTGTGCATGTAAGTTCCTGGTCTTGTTTCAACAAACAAAATGTTTGCTCTTGGATCTCCTAACTTTAAGACAGTGAATTTTTCTTTAGGTTCGAGATTCAGGCATATCTTATTTCCCTCTAGAGGTATCAAGGCATGATACCAATTCATTTTCATTTCTCCACCTAATTCCTTACAATTTTTTTTCTCAAAAGCATGCCATAACTGGATGGAATATCAACAACCAATATGGTCAATTTTAATCTCTTTTTTGGAAAAAAAGCTAGGGCTACTTGGGCATCCTTGGTTTGGCCTATGATAGGGACTGGTGACCCATCCATGGAATAACATTTTCCTTGGGAGGAGGTATAATAAAAACCTAAAGCTTTAGCTATTTGGGCAGGAATTACATTTTCAGAAGCTCCAGAATCAATAATACAATTACTCAATTTGAAACTAGCAATGTACAATGATATATACAAAGTTTTTAGTTTTATGAATGGTTTTGTGAACTTGAAGGTTTATCGATAGTATTGGAACAAACTTGGTTCTGAAGGAAAAGTTCACTTTTATTAGAGGTTTGAGTATTACATTGAGGTGGTGA
>VDFB02353493.1:8740080-8847136 GCA_007258455.2 Sequoia sempervirens
TGGATAACATTTATATATGGGCATGCCAGAAGTTGGTGGCACCTATGGTTTCAACCCTAGCTAGAAAGATCTTTGACTAGCAATGATATATATCAAACAAGAACACAGATGAAAAGTGATAGTCTTTTGAAAATTGACTAATTGTTCATGCAAATGGAAGAAAATTATCTTAGCCCAATTGATAAACACATCATCATCACAGATAACCAAAATAAACTAGCACATCTAGTCTTCAAACAATTCAATTTAGCATTCTCGACAATACGGTGAAGCAAGGCAATGGCATTACCAATTTTCTCTTTAAAATGCACCCTTTTAAGTTTACTGGGTAACTAGGACTTACCTCTTTTCTCTGATTTTAACCACCCTTTGGCCATAGAATTTTTACACTAGGTTTCATTAACCCTGAAGAATTCGTTAGCTGCTACAATAGAAATTTATTTTATAGGTTCCTTCTTTGGAATTCTCAATGTCTGAGAAATGACTTCAGGGGAGATTTTAGCAACAATGGTCCTATCCACAGCCTTAATTTCTCAGGTTTTAGGAATGTACCTTCTTGCGCATGCAACAATTAGGTTTATGCTTAGCACAACTCCTGGAAAACCGCTGGTGTGAGCTAATCCACTTTCAAACACCTTTGCGTCTACAATAGATTTTTCTTTACTATCCAAACGTGCCCAAAACTCTTCCAACTTGAAAATTCCTAGCTCTATATCTCTCACACCAAGCCAACAATTTTCAATTTCAGACTGCATGAGCTCACTGTGCCTAAGGAAAAACTTGAATTCCTAAAGAAATAATAGCAACAGGTAGAAGTACATCCAAGGCTTTAACAAATAAGTTCTCACCACCTTAATTCATGTAAAATGATAAGACGTGCAATTGGTGCTGAATTTATATGACACTTTATTTTATTTCGCAGTAATGAAAACCCTAAGGTTTGTGTGCCTTGTAGAAATCTTGATAAGACATCTCTAGACCATACCGTACACTTTATTAAATGCAAGGATGGTGTCTCAAAACCTGCAGAACAATCAACAAACTCCTTTGTCATAGTGAACTGAAACTTGAGAACCTAAAGTCAGGACTTATGAAGTTTTGAGAACCTACGACTCACTAACTACACCCTTGATGCTATGAAGGATAATAGTCGAGCTATCAAAAAGTTAAGAAAAAAAAAAACCCAATGATACAAATAAAAAAGGAGCATCAAAGAACTAAGTTTTGCAACTAGGAAAACATGCAAAAAAGAGTTAGAAACTTAATGAAACCCACGACAAAGGAATAAAATAAATATGTAGGCCTTTAACCTAAGCGGGAAATGTGAATGAGGGGACAAAAATTAAAAACATGATACATAGTATATTTATGAGTAAAATTGGCTCTGAATGGGGACTAGGACTGATAGGATGTAGAGAACCGAGAAACATGACATAAAGCCTTATTCATTGGGCAACAGAGTCAAAAACTATACAAGCCAAAACCAAACCAACAAACAAAATAAAGGAAAGAACTACGTACAGGGACAAACCCAACATATATTTAATCAAGCAATTTCAAATCTTTCCCATTATAGGAAAGAGGCAAAAAAGTACCATCATGATAAGCCAAATGGAAGGCATGCTCACCAACAAGCTCCTTGATAAGGAAAGGTCCCCTCCATAGAGAATCAAATTTTTTGTGTGCTCCCTTTGGATCTCTTCTTCTATCCCAAAGAAGAACTTAATCACCAACAACAAAGTCTCTTTGTCTAGCTCTTCTGTCAAAAACCTTTTTTACCATCTGGTGATGTTTAGAAATTCTATCAGCCACAATCTCTCTTTCCTCTGTTAGTTTGTTCAAATACATGATCCATTTTTCTAAGGCATCTTGAAATTTCCCATCTTCAATAACCTTCTGCAAGTCAAGCGCCAAAATCTCTAATGGTGTAGGTAGAGTACTATCAATTCCATATACTAATTGGAAAGGAGACATTCCAATAGCTCTTTTGCATGTAATTCTATAAACCCATAATGCATCATATAATTTCTTATGCCATCCTCTTTGTATTTCATCGACCAGTTTCTTAATAATGGAGATTAGGTTTTTATTGCTCGACTCGACTTTCCCATTGCCTTGTGGATAATAATCAGATGAATGAGCAAGGATAATACCATATTCATAACATGAAAGAGTGATATCAACATAAGATAATGAACTAGCATTATCAATAACAATCTTCTTTGGAACTCCAAAGTTTACCAAAATATTCTCCTTCAGAAAATTACACACAACTCTAGTAGTAGTGCTTTTCACTGGGATAGCTTCCATCCACTTAGTGAAATAATCCATGGTGGTTAGTATGTGTGTATGTTCTGTACTAGAACTAGGATTGATTGGCCCAATAAAATCCAGACCCCATTGTTGAAAAGGTTCATCAATTACAATAGGTCTCAAAGGTAGAGCAACAAGTTGGGGCCTACTAGTGAACTTTAAACACTTCTCACATTTTGACACCCAATTATATGCATCCTTAAACATACCTAGCCAATAAAATCTATGATGCGGGATCTTAAAAGCTATTACAAAAGCTGAAAAATTCCTACCACATGCTTCACCATGAAAGACTTCCAACAATCTTTTTTGCTGCTCTTTATCAACACATCTCAAAAAAGTTCCATCCACACCTTTTTTATGCAGATTCCCTTCCCAAGTACATACTTGTTCACCATAAGCTTCAGATTTCTCTTCTCTTTTGTTGATAGGTGTGATGGACAATCACCATAAGTTAAAAAGTAAGAGATGTTAGAAAACCAACTATCTGTTGTGCTTGTGAATAATACCAATGGTAAATCCTCTTCTTCATCAGTTTACTTTCAACAATAAATTTAGCCAGACCCTTTCCTCTCATAAAATTGGTGGGCTTAAAATCTAGATCATATTCTTGAATTTGAGCTATCCAAGATCCCCTTTTGTTACATCCAACATCTTGTTGAGTAAGAATAATTTTCACAACAGTTTCAAGAACAAAAATAGTAGCATGAGAATGAAGAATATAAAACCAAAAGCTCTTGAGTGCCTTCACAACAACATATGCATGTTTTTCAAATGGTGAATATTTGAGTTCATATTTCTTTAGAGGAGTACTCATAAAAGAGATAGGAGATTCAATACCTTGTTCATTCTTTTGCAACAAAATAGCTGACAAAGTATGCTCAGAAGCATAGCTATATATAATGAATTTTTTCATAAAATCAGGATGGACCAAGGTAGGAGTGTTTGCAATTGCTGTTTTAATATCTATAAAAGATTGCTTTCCTTCATTTCTCCACTTAAATACAAGTTGATCCTTCATCATATCATAAATGGGCCTAGTCAGTTCAGCAAAATCAGGAATGAACCTCCTCATAAAATTCACTTGACCAAAGAAAGACCTGATACCATCTTTGTTAGCAAGTAGCCCCAACTACATGATTTCTTCCACTCTTTCTAGATCTATTTTAATTCCATCTTTCGAAACAATGTGACCTGAATTTTTTCCCTCAGTTACAATGAAGATAGACTTCTTAGGATTTAAAGATATACCCTCCTCTCTACAACATTGTAATACAATTTCCAAGTCATGTAAATGATTGGATCTTTTCTTAGAAAAAACCGTTAAGTCATCCAGATAGATCACTATAGTTTTATTTTTGAGGTCTCCAAAAGATAGATCCATAGCCCTTTGAAAAGTTTCCCCAGCATTGATAAGTCCAAATGGCATTCTATTATAAGCAAAAACACCAATAGGTGTGGTGAAGGTTGTCTTATGTTGATCTTTTGGAGCTACTTCCACCTAATTATATAATGAGAAACCATCAAGCATAGACATCATTTTAGAGCCAACAACTATTTATAGAATGTGATGCATCATAGGTAATGGATAATTATCCTTTAGGAACGCTTGGTTTAGGTTCCTAAAATCAACACATATCCTTATTTCTTCATTTTTCTTCCTTACTGGAACTATATTAGCTACCCATGTGGAATGATGGATGGGATAAATATTTTTTTCTTTAAGCATTTTATCAATCTCATTAAAAATAGCTTTTGCAACTTTGGGATTATAAGTCTGTTGTTTCTGCCGATAAGGTGTGGCACCAGGTTTCAGCGGAATATTGTGCTAAAATTCTCCATTTCTAAACTTCTTTAGATCTGCATAACACCATGCAAAGACATCCTTGTAGCATGTCAACAAGGAAATAGATCTATCTCTTTCTTCCTAAGAACAACACTTTCCAATACAGATGATCTTAGGATCATCATCTATACCAATATCCACCTTTTCATATTCAACAGATGCTTTAATTGAGACCTTGTTTTTCTGTTTCAAGTACTAGTCATGTCTGCCAAATAAATGCTCAAAGGACACTAATGCTTTTAGAATTTTGTTTCCCTTTAACTAGATAATATTTTTCTCCTTTTCATCAAGGGCAATAATATCACCTTCCAAAGAATCTCCACTTTTATCATCGCTACCTTCAAAATAAATGTGAGAAAAAGCTTCAGCTTTCTCCAAAAATTGAATAATTTGCTGATCATTATTGAAAACTTTCCAATGATTGACATTATCAGGAACACTGGGTCTATACAAAATTTCAATTCTATATGACTCATCTTTAAAGTCTGGATGAGGAAAAAGTAATGATGTTGAGACTGCTAACGAATCAGCCCTAGTGTTTTGCTCCCTTGGAACAGACTCTATAGAAAAATCATCAAAATATTCTATACATTCCCAAACTCTATTCCTATAGTGTTTAAGCTAACTATTCTTCACATTATAAATTTTTCTCACCTGTTTCACCACCAATTATGCATCTCCTATAACCCTCAACCATTTGATACCTTTCTCCTTAGCCATACTTAGACCAAGCAATAGAGTTTCATACTCGGTCATGTTATTAGTATTAGCAAACTCTAGTTTGAAGGCATAAGGAAATTTATAATCATTAGGGGAAATCAGAACTACACTAGTGCCTAAACCTATATTAGCTCAACTTCCATCAAAATCTAATGTCCACAATTCATTGATTAAATAAGGGCTAATAGGGTTTGAAACTTCTCCATGATCAGAAGTGTGCATGTAAGTTCCTGGTCTTGTTTCAACAAACAAAATGTTTGCTCTTGGATCTCCTAACTTTAAGACAGTGAATTTTTCTTTAGGTTCGAGATTCAGGCATATCTTATTTCCCTCTAGAGGTATCAAGGCATGATACCAATTCATTTTCATTTCTCCACCTAATTCCTTACAATTTTTTTTCTCAAAAGCATGCCATAACTGGATGGAATATCAACAACCAATATGGTCAATTTTAATCTCTTTTTTGGAAAAAAAGCTAGGGCTACTTGGGCATCCTTGGTTTGGCCTATGATAGGGACTGGTGACCCATCCATGGAATAACATTTTCCTTGGGAGGAGGTATAATAAAAACCTAAAGCTTTAGCTATTTGGGCAGGAATTACATTTTCAGAAGCTCCAGAATCAATAATACAATTACTCAATTTGAAACTAGCAATGTACAATGATATATACAAAGTTTTTAGTTTTATGAATGGTTTTGTGAACTTGAAGGTTTATCGATAGTATTGGAACAAACTTGGTTCTGAAGGAAAAGTTCACTTTTATTAGAGGTTTGAGTATTACATTGAGGTGGTGAGGACTCTTGCTTCATGTATTTGACCAACCTATGTAATTTTGAGGGATTGAGTCTCAAATATTCGGCCTGTGAAATTTGGATTTTGGTATTCTTACAAGACTCAACTATATCAAAAATACCAGGAGGGAGATTATCAGAGAATGAAGAAGATGGTACCTCTTCCGACATACTCTTGGGAGTCGTTTATTCTTTCCTTTTCTGCTTGGTCAAAATATACTTCAGGGTTGAAGATGAACCCCTCTGATTAGCTTTGGCATGTTTTTTCAGTGAAAATAACACAATTAGGATCATCAACTCTGACGTAAACATCTTCTCCATCTTCCATTTCTAATACAAATTCAAAGAAATTCATGCCAACATCATTGGATGAACCAGGTTCCTCAACATATGGTTCCATAATATGTTTGTTGGTCGAAATCATTTGCATATACCTAATCACCTCTGGAAAGGTAGCTCCATCATGGTCCGAAGTTAAGTGAAAATTACAATGATTTCCTTTATTTGGAGGAGGAGGACCTTTGATTGCCAACCTTTGATGAGGAGCAGCCAATAATGGGGTTTTCTTAGGAACTGCTTGATAATTCCTTGAAATATCTTGATAAGGTGTCTACAAAGAACCCTTAGGTATCTATCTCTTGAGAGTGATTATATAATTAGCCATTCTTTGAATGACTGGGTTAGTAGAATTCACTGGTGATGGTCTCCTAGTTTTTAATTCCTTCTTCCATTTCCCAGAAATAATCAAATCATCCTCTATTGATATGGCCCTGGTTTGGGCAGCTGCAACATCGGTGACACCTTCTCTTTTGATAATGAAACTCACGTCTGGTGGAAGAGTTTTTATGAACATTGCTTTCAATAGTTCCACACCAAGTCTCATATTAGCAGAATTTTTTTTATGTAACTTATCAAATTTGGCTACAAAATCTCTTGACTCATGAACTTCCTTCTTCATCAAACCTAGTTGAGCAACCAAAACTTGATCATCTTCTATAGACTTAAATTTGTTCTCGAACCTTGTTCTCAAGGTATCCCAACTATTGATAGCACCATTTGGGAGGGAATAAAACTAGTCAGCAGAAGCATCTGTCAAAGATTCTGCAAAGAGCCTCATAGCAACATCCTCGTGCTATATTGCAAGAATGGAAAAAGCTGCAAAGAAATCCCTTATGTGCTCATCAGGAGAGACTTTTCCATCTCCATTAAAATTAGGTATGACCTTTCCTAAACCTCTAGTCAAGTCATGTAGTTGTGCACCCACTCCAAAAGCTAAGGGATCTATTGCGGCTCCCCATGGAACCTATTGAGCCATCACTAGAGGAACTAAAGAAAAATTTACTTGTGTAGGGAGGGTAGTACCACACAAAAGAATACTTTGGAAAGTTATCTTCTGGACTCCAAATACAGTAGGTTTCAGAAGAGGAGGAGAAGATGGTCTATTGATAGTCTTGACTTTTCGAGTAGGTGGAAAATATGAGAAATCAACAGTTTCTAGGAATTCAAAATGGTCATCTATAATCTCATTTTTCTTATCACCCCTAGTATATATTTTTGAAGCCAAATTTCAAATAGAATATTGATAAGCCAATAGAGTCGCCAACTTTCATTTATTGATGATTTCGAGGGGGATTTCGCCTATTATCCACTTGATTCCTAGGAACCTATGTGGGAGGAGCTCTTACTCTTCTAACTAGAGGGGGAATATTTTCTACAAACACAATATTTTGTGCATTCTAAAAATGCAAAGTGTTTTCTCTAATAATATCTCCAAGTTCTTTCTCTTCTTCTAATACTTCGTTAACTTGGTGATATTGATAATTCGTTCTTCTTTGTTACCAAGCAAGTAACCTGAGACTGGTAATTATATCTTCTTGATCCCCAACTAACCAATCTACATTAGGCTGAAGGACAGGTGCATTACGCCCTAGAAGAACCATTATCATTAACTATAGAGCAACTCATCATATACAATTTTCTTTTTTGAATTAGTCCCCAGTAGAGTCGCCAAAAATTTGTTAGTTAACAGATTTATCACCTAACTCTATATTCTTATACCCATAAAAGGTGATAAATGTAACCACAGTTGAATCGGTAACATTACAACATTACAAACTTCAAATCGATTCTCTACTTATTTTAAAAGGTGGTGGTTACCTTTTTTTGATATTCAATGAATGATTTTTAAACTAGTGATGCTTTTAAGCATAAAGCAAATAAAGGAAGGGGATTTTAACCAAAAAGATTCAAAGGTATCTATCAACTTAATGCAAAAAGAAATGAAACTCCTTAAGAAAAGATAACTAAAACAATATCACCACAAAATTCATATTCATAGATAAGAACACCACAACAATACAACAAGATATATCATCCATCATCCCAATAATAGATAACGCACTAGAAAATATTGAGTATGAATAGAATGAATTCATACACCATAATTCAAAGATTACGCATGCATAAACTTCACCAATGCCTTCTATATCAAAATAACAGATAATAGCCAAAATAATAGAGTTTTTTCTAATGAGTAAATCAAAGTTTTCCCAAAAGATCCCAACCACATCAGTCGAATCTATATTTAAACATAGAAAATGTCTTTGGTAACAATTTCTTCAAAGTAACCGTACCAAAAATTAAAAAGAAGTCTTAATTTAAAAGAGCCAACTTTAAAGAAAGTATTTGAAATAATAAAAATAAACTATGCATCGGTCCCACCCGCTTCAACTTGATTAGCTTCTAGTTCCTCAACCCCTTCTTTTTGCAACAACATTTCCTGTGCCTTCATTCTGGCCTTGTATTCCTTGTACTTGGTAATGATTACAAAAGTCTCTCTGCTGCCAGGTGTTAGTGTGATCTAAAGCCCAATTCTCCATTTTCTAAGGGCAACCACAGAATCATTCAAAGTGTCAGACCTTTCTGCTTCAATTTTAAAATTTTTAAGATAGAGCTCCAACCTATCAAGCTTTGAGAAATATTCTTTAGTCATTGTAGCAGGATCTGCTACTTCCCCGTTGAAGACCTCTTTGAATTTCAAACAAATCTCCTTTATGTCTAGAATCTTCTCATTGAACTCATCCATTATTTTCACCTACAGATCATGACAATTTACTTTGATTTCTCCTAACATATCCAGATAATTTTCCAGTACTTCAGAGATTTCTTTAACCAAGTCATCATATATGCTTAATTTCCATTTAAGTGAATCAGGCCATGAAGGATCTAATTCCTTTGGATCACTAACAATATGTTCATTGATCAACTTCAATCAATCCATAGAAATTAATTCTTTCATTTCTTTTGAAAGCACATAAAGATTGGTCTAATCTTTCCTTATCTATTACAGTTTTGCTATGAATCCTTTCCTTTTATCAACAATATGAGTATAGAAAATCACATATTTACTAATGAAAGTATAGCTTCCTAAGATAATTCTTCAATCCACTCACTGGTAGCCTTCGATTAATTTAGGCTCTTTCTAATCAACTGCATCGTAGACTCATCAATAACTCTCTCTTGGGAACTAGAGGCTTCAACAGACAAAAAGGGAGAAACTATAGAAGAGATAAAAAAAATTGAAATCCAAAACCTGAGATTGCAATTTTACCCTTTCTTTCTTCTTTTACCCGCTTGGCTAAAGAATTGATTGAGTAACTTGCATGATAAACATCACTCTCAAGTGTTTGGGGACCCATGTCAACATGTATAATTTTATAATCAGCCGTGGTTATCTTATCATCATCCAAATCTTTTAAAGGTTCTGCAATCTCTAGTATTTGATTACCCAAAAAAGAGTCATCCAATATTCTTGACATTTTTTGAGCTTTCTTGGGTCTTGAAGAATATTGAAGTAATTTTTCCACTGTATCTACTCCGATAGATGTTGTACAGGAGTGTATTTTCTCTTCCTTTCCACTACCTTCTTTAGCCATAATAGATAATTTTCTATCAGAATAGAACCTTTATAACTCTGAATAACTTCCCTGGACCCAATAGGAAGAATTGATATATTCTTTGCAGGAGGAGAAGGTTCTTCAGACAAGGGTGGGAAAGTATTATCTTCAACAATTTTTGCCAAAAAATGTTATCTGAATCTTCTGGTGCAGGTTTTGTTTGGACAGTCTTCTTTTTCAGATCAGGGGTAGATGGGATGTCTTGTTCACAAGCTTACTTCAATTTGGGTGACTCTTCAGGTTTTTCACCATCACCCCCAGATTGTGAATTGGAACTAGAAGACCTAGTGGCTATTCTCGTTGATGATGTACTTCCAACGACTACCTGACTAAATCCCTATTCATTTTTCTAAGATGATTTCAGTTCATGAATAGAACCAATAGCCTTACGCCATTTTCCCTCTAACCAATCTTGAGTCCTTTTGAATACTGGCTCAACCCATGCACTCATATATAAAACTTCATCTTTACCCCAATCAACTCTAGGATGTGATTTTCCAGGAAAATTTTCATATTCGGGGTCAAGAACCACTGAATCTTCAGTCACATTTTTAGTAATTTTGAAAGAAAGACCAAAGGTTTGTATCTACTCAAGGGTTAACCTCATATGATCTCTCTTGAACAATTAATTTTCATCAGTACAATCCTCCTAGAAACCCTCAATTTAGGGTTGGTGTTGATATGAGCCAGAACCATATAGGTTTTGTTTTTCAAAGCCCTTGCTATCACAATTAGTTCTCACAAACAAGTATTGGAGATTGTATTCTTTAAGAATCTTCTCAACACCTTTAGCCATATAATTGTTTTTGCACGAGAAGGAAGGAGTAACTAAGAGGAAGGTATACCCCTGCTTTTCCATATTCATGTATTTTATATTCACTATGGCCATTTGTCTACAAACTTCTAGAAATACCAGCAAATCTTTAGGATACTTGGGCAATTTAAGTGGGGCCTGTTTATAACCTCCTATCCTCAAATAAGAAAACCTATCAAACTAGATGTAAAAAACTTCCAAACTTCAACACCAAAGATTTTTACTCAAGGGAAAAACACATTTCAGGGTTTCCATCTAGTTTTCTTACAACCTCCATAAAAAATGTGTCATTAACAAGACAATATTCTCTCATTCCAACCTACCTGGTGAAATGTGGATAACATTTATATACGGGCATGCCAAAAGTTGGTGGCACCTAGGGTTTTAACCCTGGCAAGAAAGATCTCTGACTAGCAATGATATATATCAAACAAGAACATAGATAAAAAGTGGTAGTCTTTTGAAAATTAACTAATTGTTCATACAGATGGAAGAAAATTATCTTAACCCAATCAATAAACACGTCATCATCATAGATAACCAAAATATACTGGCACATCTAGTCTTCAAACAATTCAATTTGTGCATTCCCGACAATACAGTGAAGCAAGGCAATGGCATCAACAATTTACACTTTAAAATGCACCCTTTTAAGTTTACTAGGTAATTGGGACTTACCTCTTTTCTCTGATTTTAACCACCCTTTGGCTATAGAATTTTTACACCAGGCTTCATTAACCCCGAAGAATTTGTTAGTTGGTACAACAGACATTTCTTTTACAAGTGCCTTCTCTAAAATTCTCAATGTCTGAGAAACGACTTTAGGGGAGATTTTAGCAACAATGGTCTTGTCCACAACTTTAATTTCTTAGGTTTCGGGAATGTACCTTCTTGTGCATGCAACAATTAGGTCTACACTCAGCATCGCTTCTAGAAAGCCCTCAGCATGAGCTAATCCACTTTCGAGCACCTTTGCGTCTATAACAGACTTTTCTTTACTATCCAAACGTGCCCAAAACTCTTCCAACTCTAAAATTCCTAGCTCTGTATCTCTCACACTGAGCCAACGATTTTCAATTTTAGACTGCATGAGCTCACCATGCCTAAGGAAACACTTGAATTCCTAAAGAAATAATAGGAGCAGATAGAAGTACAACTGAGGATTTAACAAATAAGTTCTCACCACCTTAAGCCATGTAAAATGACAAGACATGCAATTGGTGCTAAATTAATACAACACTTTATTTTATTTCGTAGTAATGAAAACCCTAAGGTTTGTGTGCCTTGTATAAATCTTGATAAGAAATATCTGGACTGTACCATACACTTTATTAAATGCAAGGATGGTGTCTCAAAACCTATGGAAAAATAAAAAACTCCTTTGTCACGGTGAAAAAAAACTTGACAACCTAAAGTCGGGAGTTACGAAGTTTTGAGAACCTATGAATCATAGTCTACACCCTTGACGCTATGAAGGATAATAGTTAGGATATTGAAAAGTTAAGAAAAACACAAACCCGACGACACAAATAACAAAGAAGGAGCATCAAAGAACTAAGTTTTGCAACTAGGAAAATACGGGACAAAGAGTTAGAAAATTAATGAAACCCGCGAAAAAGGAATAAAATGAATATGTAGGCCTTTAACCTAAGCAGGAAATGTGAACAAGGGGACATGAATTAAAAAAATGATACATAGTATATTTATGAGTAAGAGCTAATGAATTTTTGGTGTTTGAAAAACATTATTTATCTATTTTTCTAGTGATATGGGGAAATCAGAATGCTTTGTAGTATGTGAATTGTGAACAAGTGTAAATGGTAATGCTCATGTATGCTTTACTGTGCTGCACACGTTGTGAATGTCAAACGAGTGTGTGGATGGCCAAAATGGAAAGGTGTTACATGTGAACATGTGAGAATATAGAGTTGGAACAAATTTTTCCATTCATTGATGCATTGGAATAGTGGTATGTTATTGCTATATAGAGCAATATTGTTTAAGATCTTTGTCAGTGTACAGACTTGCAATGCATTAACTTTGGCTTGATTGTTTCCATGGGAACTAGCCTAATAGAAAAGCCTGTAAAATTTGGATTTAATGACTGAATGTTTGCAAAAATCCATTGCATCGTTTTGTTTCACTTTAGTATGTATCATTTTGCTGGAAAAGCTAGTAAAATTTTCATTTAGACATTAAATATTTGCGCTCATGTGGTCTTTTTTTTTTTATGCTTTTGATGTTGGGTCTTTTTCCTATATTATTATATTTCATGTTCTGTGAGTTAAAAATTTCTATTGTTTTTTGTTTTGCACTTGATATCTTATTCCTTTGTATGCTAGGTAATACTTTATTTTCCTATGTTTTGGTTTAAATGGATTAAATTCTAGTGTTGCAGCTTTTCAGTGTGCAATATATTAGCAATACAAAATATGCATGTTTTTAAAGTACAAGTTGCTATTGCATATAAATTGCATTATAATTTGTCATACTTACTTAGCCAATGAGATTTATTTGTCAAATTTTGTAGTGTGTTCCTATTTCACTCATTTTCTTATACAAAGAGGAATGATAGATGTACTATATGCAAGAGAGAGAGAGATAGATAATATATTTAAGACATAAAACATGAGGTTGATACTTGATTGAGTTCTATTTGACCTGTTTTACAAGTTGCCTAGTTTGTGTGGGTAAGTCAATAAGCAATAGCATATACTTTATAAAAAGACATAGTGAATGCAAATAAACTTTTTACTACTATTCAAAATATTTTGGTCTTTTTCCTAGAGTTGGGATTTAAGAACATATTTTTGTGTTTGAAAATTATAATTTACCTCTTCTTCTATTGGTTGGAGTAGGCCTATTATTCATTTTTGTAGCAAAGTAATGTCTATCCAAGCAATGAATTCAGAGTAAATGCACTGTATTCTTGTATAAGGAAGAAAACCTAGCTCAAAGATCTAAAAGATTATTGCTTTATTTGGTAACAATAGACTATGAGACATAGGGATTGGTCCCTATCACTAGTATTACAGTGATGTTTTTCATGTAGTGTTCAGATTATAGAATTTGATTATACAAATGGTTAGTTTATTGCTTATTGTTACAAGGGCCAATGGGCCAAGTGGTTACAATAAATTACATATGCTTTGAGCAAGGTATTTTCAACATTAGGGGCAGTGAACATGCTATTTTTTTCATTTTTTATTGAATTCATTGTAAACAAAGGGAAAGAATGATACAAGAATATGATATTACATTTTCTTGTTCAACAATTAACTATATTTATAGCTACATAGATGTTTTCCTTTGCAAAAATATATAAAGTCATATTTTCCTAATTTATTTAGATAAAATTGAATAGTAAACATAGTAGCATTTGATGCAATAGTTGTAGATTCATAGACAACTGTGCCATATGCAACACATATTATACATTTGTAAAGTTGACCTACCCCAACATGTAGTGGACGCATAGTTAATTCATGAAATCTTAGGTTAATCCATGAAATCTTAGGCAAGTGCTAGGTTTTTTTTTTGGTCATTCTCATTTATTTATCGTCTGTTGAAAAGATTGTGGGTAGTTTGGCCTTTTGCATGTTCGTTATTCTATAAAATTCAACTACAGATGAATAGCTTCACTGTGTCTTTATGGTACCTATTAACTGGAAGTATCTTGTTATCCCCAGCCATGCATATGTTATCTATTGTAACCATTTGCACTGTTATTCCTTTCAACAATAAGCAATACTTCTACTTATCAAGTATCACAAATACACAACATAACAATTGACAACAACTACACTTTCCATCAATGAATTGCTAACGATGAATTTTTTGTACATGCTATAACGAACATGCAAAACCACAACCAATAGCTAAAAATCCCACAAGATTTTCTACGAATGATAAACAAACCATAATAAATTTTGCAAAAAAATAGACCAAGCTAAAAACACAATCTTTTTAACAAATTGTGCCATAGAAAAATGGCCCCTTTTCATTTTCATGGCCTTCTAGGTCTTGTTT
The DNA here is from genome assembly GCA_007258455.2 of Sequoia sempervirens. NCBI lineage: Eukaryota > Viridiplantae > Streptophyta > Pinopsida > Cupressales > Cupressaceae > Sequoia > Sequoia sempervirens. The sequence continues at coordinate 8,754,552 of VDFB02353493.1, forward strand.
CATGATGTTTGGCCTATTTTTCTTTGATTTTATGATGTAACATGGCTTGAGCATGCATATTTAGGTACTAAAATTCAAATAATGACATCTTGTGAAGGTGTTGTGAAGTGTTGTAAAACATTTCTACACTCTTCTAGACTCTATTCATTGCAACTTACTTAAAAATCACATTTTCATCATTAATCAAGTCCTATTTTGAAGTGTTGTAAAGTCTTGTAACAAGATTTCACACTTTTTTAGGCACAACTTCACTATTTATCCCTTTCTTATGCTTTATTTGAACCCTTTATGCCCTTATAAAGCTTAATTAAGTGCATTTTTTAATGTAAGCCCAAAAAAAACATTAAATACAAGATAATTCTTGACACCCATTTTTAGGTCGTAGGTGGGACCCATTCACCATGGGTGGCGAGTGAGTCCCCCTTTGCTCCAAATTCAATTTTTTTAAAATTTCCTTTCGGGTTTTTATTCAAAATCACTTGATGTCGGCATGTGATGAGGTATTAATGGGTTACTAAGGCATATGATTGTATAAATAATTTTTTTTACATCCATTTCAACCCCCATTCATTCAAGCATTCAATCTCAAATCACATTCAAGAATTCAAGGAACTTACAACATCAAATCAAGCATTCAAGCACCTTACAACATCAAATCAAACATTATTCAAGAATTTTGGAGCATCCATTGATAATACTTCATATTTTCATCAACAAGGGTTTGGTAAGTTGATAGCATTTTCATGTTATTTGTTTATCATTCTCTTGCATTTCATTATTTTATTAAGGGTTTGATTACCAAAGTGGGGTTTGACCAAGGAAAACCCCTATTTGCTAACCCTCAACCTTTTTCCCCTCTTGCATGTGTGTTTGCAGACCTTTATATGCAGATTTAACAAGAATTTAGGTGATTTCAGAGTGTTCAACAAGTCAACTAGGTGCTTGAAGTCAAATCAACTCTATTTCAAGCTTGGAGAAGTTTTTCTGTCCATTTCCTACAGAATTGACTTTGGCAACCCAACAAGTAGACATTTCTAGATCTGGTGTTGCAGAGTTGCCTCCTAATTTCTTAGAATTTTGGGAGAGGATTGATTCACCACTAGTGGTGAATGAGTCCCACCTTAAGACTAAAAATATAGGTTTTTTCAGATTCCAGATCTCGACAGTCAGAAACTTACTTCTGATAGATTTCACCAGTAGAACGACTAATTTTCCACCTTGGGAAAATGAGTCCCACTACTGATTTTTTGTAACTTCAAACAACATTCAGGACATTCCAGATTCCTCAAATCTTTCCCATGTGCACACTATTTCATCCCATTTCTTTTTGTTTTGCATTTATTCATCTTTTAGTTCATTTTTGCATATCATAGTGTGTTTTCAAGCATAGCTTAAATCTTTGTTTTGCATTCATATTCATTCATATAGATCACTTAATTGTATTTATTTCACTTCATTTAGCTTAGACAACATCACACATAACATAATTTGAATGAAACCTTAGCATTTTTGTCCCTACCTCTCTCCTTTTAGGTGAGGAAGCCCTAGAAGAGTTAGATAAATTACATTGGTGCCAAAAATCTATGGTTCATTTGAAATGAACTCTATAGCATATTACATTCCCTCTTGGTGACGATACGTTACTACATCCCCTAAGTTTTAGACCTTTATTCTTTGATTGGTCCTCTCTTGGAGACATTAGACACAATGTTCCCTAAGTGATTGACCTTGTATAAACTTAACAAGACTCCTTTGAACATATTTTACATTTTACATTTTGCATTTTTTCCACCTTGCATAACACAACTTGCATGCCTGTAGTACCTTCCTTTTTGTTCATGATTTATAAGCATATGAAGCTTTGCTTGGCTCATGAAGCACAAACCAACATTTTTCCTTGTGGTGCCTTGTTAAAGTTATTAGGAGGTATAAATTTTATATGGCTGAGCAGGAAGCCCATCTAGCAGCATGACTTTTTCCCATAGCCACTTTTGTGTTTGTGAGTGCATACCAACTAGAGTATGTATCTCCTCCCTTGGGCTTTCTCATCCCATGGACAATGAGAAATTTTGTGGCCCCAAAGTGACTATACTTGGGCTTTCTCACTCGGTGGACCGTCATGAGTTATGTTGCCCCAAAGTGAATATACATTCTTAATCAGCTTAGATCTAATCCACAACTAGTTGGATAGACAATCAAAGCTACATCCAATTATCTATTTCACTTGTGTTCTCCTTTATTCTTATGCTTAGTTTTCCATGGCATCTTCATCTTGGGGGCTTGATCATCCCTCTTGATTGTTGTTGTTCCATCTTGCTAACGTAAGTGCATTTGAACCCTCTTCTTAATGTTCAGGGCTACTTTACTGTGAATTTGAAGCAAGTTCATCCTCTCACTAAAGTGGGGGCTAAATCTATCATTGAAAAATGGCCCGTTATCATTTTCATGGCCTTTTAGGTCTTGTTTCATGATGTTTGGTCCATTTTTCTTTGATTTTATGATGTAACATGGCTTGATCATGCATATTTAGGTACTAAAATTCAAATAATGACGTCTTGTGAAGGTGTTGTGAAGTGTTGTAAAACATTTCTACACTCTTCTAGACTCTATTCATTGCAACTTACTTAAAAATCACCTTTTCATCATTAATCAAGTCCTATTTTGAAGTGTTGTAAAGTCTTGTAACAAAATTTCATGCTTTTCTAGGCACAACTTCACTATTTATCCATTTCTTATGCTTTATTTGACCCCTTTGTGCTCTTATAAAGCTTAATTAAGTGTATTTTTGAATGTAAGCCTGAAAAACAACATTAAATACAAGATAATTCTCGACACCCATTTTCAGGTCCTAGGTGGGACCCATTCACCATGGGTGGCGAATGAGTCCCCCTTGCCTCCAAATTCAATTTTTTTAAAATTTCCTTTCGGGTTTTTATTCAAAATCACTTGATTTCGGCCTGTGATGAGGTATTAATGGGTTACTAAGGCATAATATTGTATAAATAAGTGTTTTTACATCCATTTCAACCCCCATTCATTCAAGCATTCAAACACTTTACAACATCAAATCAAGCATTATTCGAGTATTTTGGAGCATCCATTGACAATACTTCATATTTTCATCAACAAGGGTTTGTTAAGTTGATAGCATTCACATGTTATTTGTTTATCATTCTCTTGCATTTCATTATTTTATTAAGGGTTTGATTACCAAAGTGGGGTTTGACCAAGGCAAACTCCTATTTGCTAACCCTCAACTATTTTCCCCCTCTTGCATGTGTGTTTTCATACCTTTGTATGCATATTTAACAAGAATTTAGGTGATCAAAGAGTGGTCAACAAGTCAACTAGGTGCTTCAAGTCAAATCAACTCTATTTCAAGGTTGGAGAAGATTTTCTATCCGTTTCCTATAGAATTGAATTCGGTAACCTGACAAGTAGACATTTCCAGACCTGGTGTTACAGAGTTGTCTATTGATTTCTTATAATTTTGGGAGAGGATTTATTCACCACTAGTGGTGAATGAGTCCCACCTTAAGACTAAAAATCTAGGTTTTGTCAGATTCCAAATCCTGATAATCAGAAACTTGCTTCCAACAAATTTCACTAGTTGCAGGAGAAATTCACTACCCTGGGTGAATGAGTCCTACTATTGATTTTCTGTAATTTTAGACAACATTCAAGACATTCCAGATTCCTCAAATCTTGCCTAGGTGTACTCTGTTTCATCCCATTTATTTATGTTTTGCATTTATTCATCTTTTAGTTCATTGTTTGCATATCATAGTGTGTTTTCAAGCATAGCTTAAATCTTAGTTTTGCATTCATAATCATTCATATAGATTACTTAATTGCATTTAGTTCACTTCATTTAGCTTAGAAAACATCATACATAACATAATTTGAATGAACCCAAGTTAGAATTTTTGGCCCTACCTCTCTCCTTTTAGGTGAAAAACCCTAGAAGAGTTATAGAAGTGCATTGGTGCAAAAAATCTATGGTTCAAAAATAACAAACAAACAAGAATGAGCACAATAAAACCTAACTCTCACCTCACATTTCATAAATTAACTATGTACTCGCTCTGAATACATGTTTAATGCATTAAATGCAAATTGTTCAAGATGTGTTAGAAAACTCCTCTGTATGGATGCAGTAAATGCAGAGTTCATTCTTGGTCAAATAGAAGCAAAATGAAATATATTATGAACTAGTACTATCAAGATCCATAGCATTGATAGATTTCATATGCCATATATGCTACTCCACACTAAAACAACTCATTATAGGAAAGTTTGTTGTACCATAGAAGATCTGAACTAATGAACCATTGTCATATGTCCAACTTTTGTCACAACTAAGGAATGACTTGTAACACTTAGAATTACATTTGCACAAATATGGGAACTAGGGTACAAAAGATCTCAAATAGGTCTAACAATATCTATCATTAATTTCCCTGTTGACATTAGCACTATACAAAGGGTGTTACCACAATCAGCCAATAACATGCAAATGATTGATGTGTCACTGAAAAGACGATTGGAATGAAAAAATGAATTTCAAAAGGGCATGGTACGGCCCAACTTAGTAATGGAAGGTTTCACCCATAGGCTTTTCAATGAACAACAAACAAATGAAAATAAACACAAACAACACCTTGAAGAATGAAACTAAAAGCTAAAAACACACAAGATTTTTAACAAACAACAAACAAACAAGAATAGGCACAAATAAAACCTAGCTCTCACCTCACATTTCATCAATTAACTATGAATTGATTGCTTGTGTACCCACCAACCCTCCAACACATCTTGCACATTCTATTTTCCAAGCTTTCCTCATAGCGTACTAGCTGGACTCAAGCAAAAAACACATAATTAACCCATTCCATGCCCCCATAGTCCACCAGAACTTACTCAAATCACATGTAATTTAATGTACCCACTTGCCCCATTAGCCCTTCCAACAAAAATCAATTCTTCTAGCTATCAAGTATCATAAACACACAATGAAGCTATTGACAGCCACTACATTGTTACAGAATAACGGACATGCAAAACCACAACCAATAGCTAGAAAACGCACAAGCTTTTGAACAAATGATAAGAAAATGATAATAAAAACAAACAAAATAGGGAACTTGCCTAATATTTCAAACTTTGGAAAATAAACAGATGAAAAAATTACCAATTGCACACTGTTCCTTTAGCTTCTCCCTCGCTCAAGCACTACATAGAATTAGAAGTGCCAAAAATGAAGCTTGTGTTGTCATTTTTGGCACTTCTCAACAAAAGTGCAATAAATAGATAGAAATTCTCACAAGATTTTCAACATTCACCTAAGATTTCATGAATTAAGCATGCATTTGTTGCACATATACTCACATGCAAAAACATAGCGAAGAAATATAAAATGCACAATCTTTGCAACAAAAATTAATAAAATGAGAATAAGCACAAACAAAATCCAACTCTCACCCAACATTTCATGAATTAGTTATCCATTCACTACATGTGCACCCATGGAATTATCAAGTATCACAAATAGAAAACCCAACCATTCACCAACACTGCACTTTTACAGGATAGCGAACATAGCAAAAAAACCCACAAGCTTTTAAACAAACAATACATAAATGATAATAAGCACAAACAAAGCCCAACACTCACCTAAGAATTCATAAATTAACTGTGTATTCACTGCACACCTACCCACATGCAAAAGCACAAAAAAGAGCTAAAATACCCACAAGCTTTCCAACAAACAATAGTCAAACAAGAGTAAGCACAAACAAAACCTAGAATTCCACTAAGATTTCATGAATTGGCTATGCATTCACTGCATGTATACTCACGTTATGTACAAGACATTTCCCAAAGCATTCAGTTATCCCTGTAACACTTCTAGTTATTACGTATCAAAAACAAACATATGTGCCACTTACCAGTTGCACATCGCAAGCACTACACAAAATGACAAACATTGAACACGCCAACCCACCTGGCTAGAAACATGCAAGCTTCTGAACAAAAAGTAAACAAACAAACTACAAATTAACCAATTATCTTCACACCAGTTGTGCAATACATATCATGAGGTTTTCATTTAATGCATTAAACATGCATTTACTACTTTAGTACTGATACATTTCCAAAGCTTGTGTATCATTCATTTTTGTTAGAGTGAATCAACAAATTAGGAACCCATTATATTTTTTGCAAATATTCAATTATTGCATGAAAATTATGCCACCCTTAGCAACAAGGTACTAGCTATAGAAGTAGTCAATGCATGTTTAATGCATTAAACATAGCTAATTGGCTAACAGCTACCTCTGTCCTGCTACGAGTAGAAATATTATTTGTTGTTATAAGGCCCAATTGTACAAATAGGTGCAGTATATAACAAAAGAAATGAAAGATTTTAAGCCAATAAGTAGGTTACAATTGCAAAAGTCTTATTTTCTTGATTGAGTGATAATAAATATTTATTTCATCTCTCTATTGCTTCATGTAAGCATATTACTTTTTCATGTCAAAGAAAATTGTGAAAATAAGAGCATATTATATATTTTGCAAATATTCAATGCCTAAATGCAAGTTATGCCACCTTTCGCAGCAAGATAGTATATGTTGAAGCAGTCATTGCGTGTTTGATGCATTAAACACTATGTCTCACAAATAAGAAAGAACAGTCTATTGAATGTAAATTGTCTAAGATAATATGTTACTGATAGACATGAAACACAAAAGCATATGTATAGGAACAATGTACTATTGATGATTGGTTAGTGTGTCTATTTATCATACTTGATAACTAGATGTATTACTCACTGTTACAAAGAAAACTTAGCCGAAATAAAACCCATCAATAGTGTAAGATTTCATGAATTAGTACCCACAAGCTCTCCAATACACGTCATACAATTTGCATGTAATGGATTAAACATGTATTTACTGCTTCATGATCAAATATTTCCTAGAATATATAATGTCCCCTTGTTTTTCTAATCTAGTTAAATGAAACTGAATAAACCATAATTTTCGAGGACAAAAAAAATGAGCATAAATCCCGACTATAGGAAAAAGAAAAAAATAATTTAAACAACACGATGTCATTGGCCAAATGACTAATTGGAAAGAAAATGCAATGAATGCAATAACTTAAGGTCATGGATTGCATGCATTTGTTTCCTTGGACCTTGTATCAGCAAGCAATAGTTTTGGTTAAAAGGTTTCACATACGAATATAGAACATGGAGAACTAAAAACATACAACCTTTTGAACAAGCAATAAACAAGCAATAATTAAGTATGCATTTGTTGCTTGCATACTTGCTAGCCTTCAAATACATCTTGGACATTTTGCATTTAATGGATATAAAACCAAAAGTTTCTAGATTATAGAATTTGATTTGTTTGTGTAGACATGCAAAATTAACATTGTGCATTCAATCAGGTTCATTCATTAACTAAACTAGATTTCGTGCATTAGGTCCATTCATCAATTAATCAGGTTCACCTTCATTCATTTATCAGGTAATCTCATTAATTTTCATCTCCTAAGGTCATTAATTCAAAATTAAATAAACATCATCATCAACCTTTTAATCAAATAAATCAAACATCATCCCTTTAATTAAATAAACCAAAACTTTATTTAATTAAATCATAATGCACATTTCATCCTTTTCTGATTTAAATAAATCAAATATTTAAGTCATGAAATTCAAACTAACCTAATCATCATTAATTTAATCTAACCATGATTAAATGCTAATCTTACCCACTTGCATTCTCTAGATTATGCCACTTGTACAAATAAATCAATTTATTGATTTATTAAAATCACCATTTTCACTCAACATGGCATTTATGGGGAATATTCCCTCAAATTTGAAAAATATGACAAGTTGATTTGTCCCTCCAACATTGCATTTATTTCTCATTTTCTTGTCCCCCTCTCAAAATTTATTTCCCAAATTTGAATTTGAAGTTCCCTCTCATGGGAACACTTCCCAAATCTTGCACATCCATTGGCCTACCACCACTTGATAAGTGGCCTCTTCTCATTGGTGGATCTTTAGTCCCACATTCACCCATTTGGCCAATCTCTCATCAAGAAAATCTATAAAAGAAGGCCTCAATCCTCATCAATCCATCCACAACTTTTATGCAAAGTCACTCTCTTGGTTTGAGAACTGATTTTGCTCTTCATCATATTGGCATTTGCATCATTTTAAGCTTTGAGCAAGGATTGGGAAAGGGTCATTTGCACATTTGACACCAATCCACTATGGAATAGGTATTTGTTTTTGTTTTCATAATGCTTTTAGTTTTCTCTTGTCATGTATTGCATTTGGAAGCATTCACAAGGTATTTCATAGGAGTGTTCTTGAGAAATTTGTAAGTACTAACCCATGTTTAAAGTTAAGTGTTTGCAGATTTTAAAAGGCAGTCATAGTTTGCAAGTGTTATGTATCAATTGCATTGATTAAATTTTGTGCGATTAAGCTCACACGTATTGGATTTAGTTTTAAAATATTTGTCAAAATTTATTGTGTGATTTTATGTTTCATATTTATGCATAACATGTTCTATGTCATGTACTATGTTCATTTGTCTATTTTGTAATTGTAATAGGGACCATTGGTTGTAATCAGAGTGGGTGGTAGGGATTTAAATTGCTACAAATAGAATTGGTTCTTGAAAAAGTTGTAAGGTCAAATTTTTGTATCATTCTCTTGCTTTGTTTGGATTGAAATTTAATTCTCTCAAGAAACTAGCTTTAAGGATAGGCATATGATCATAGTAAATGACATGTGTAATTCATAAACATGAAACTATTTTTTCTTGATGAGCATGTTGCTTTTGCAGAGAGAAATTTGTATAATTGTAATCATGGGATATGCATTTCATTGGTTAAATATTTGCAAATCATGTTTTTCTTCTAAGATTATGAGGAAGAGGAAATAGAGGAGCTATTTTGGTATGCAGAGAATGCAGGGAAGTGCTATAAGATTTATGGTATTTTTCATGACTTTAACATTCATGACATTTGTCAAGAGATTACAAGTCATGGTGTTTTCCATGAATTTTATAGCACTTATTACTACATGCACTAAAGGGCAAGAGTGTTTTGATGCATGTGCCTCATATTTTTGACATGATGATTATGTGCATAACATGTATGTCTCCTTCAACACAGGTGATCCAAAAAATGTGTTCAACATTCCCAACTATATAGTGTTCACATGGTTTGCTAATTTTTGTACGCTTAAACGAATAGTAAACATGCTGCAAAAAAAATGAAATTAGATTGGCCAAGTAAATATTAGAAATGCAAGTGCAAAAATTAAGAACTCAAGTATTGTCTATAGAAATAAAACCATGTGTATCTAGATCATAGAATTTGATTCGTTTACAAGTGTTATGTATCAATTGCATTGACTACATTTTGCATGTGAAAGTTCACACAGTTCCAATTTAATGGTTAGGGAAAAAAAAATTGTGTGTTTTATGGTTTCATGTTTATGGATAGCATGTAATATGTGATGAACTATGCTCATTTGTCTAAATTGTACCTATGGAAGGGACCATTGGTTGCAAAAAAATTGGGGATCAAAGATTCATATTGTTTTGAGCCAACCTAGGTTTTGAACAACATGTTCCAAGGTCAGATTCTTTTATCATTCTCCTGCTCTCTGTGTAATGAAATTTAAAGCTTCCAATGCATTTGAACTTATTATCTATTAGGAGAGTTCTAAACAACAAAGGACAACACTTGTTCAAGAAACTAGTTTCTAAAATAGACAAATGAGCGTAGTTAGTGACATGTTATGTGGTTCATAAACATTATTCTATTTTCCCTTCACATGCATGTTGCTTTTGCAAACATGGATATGCATAATTGTAATGATGAAATATGGAGGCCATTGGTTAAATATTTACAAAGAACTATGGTTTTCCTAGTGTCATAATTTTTTAAGCAAAAACCAATAATAGATGTAGTGTGCTAATGATGCATTAATTATTACAATGTCAAGGAGTCCATTGGAAAAGTTAGCACAATTTGCATTGGTAATTAAACATTTGTTAACATATACAATGTTCTGTTTTCCTAATTTACTTAATCAAACATGAATAGTATACGTGCTACAACCAATGGCCAAAGAGATAAGTCATGGTTTTTAGACATGAAAGATATGTCCATGAGCCCCAAGTACACAATGTTTCCATATTTTACTAATTTTGGAGGACTATGATTATTAATAAACTTACTGCAAGACAATCAAAATTGATTAGATAAGTAAATATTACAAATGCAAATGAGTAATTAAGTAGCAAAGCTCATAGAGTTTGGATTTAATTCTTCAATATTTGTTGAAATTTATTGTGTGCTTCCTTGTTACATGTTTATCAATAAATGCTCTATGTCATGTAGTGTGCTTATCTCTCTAAATTGTACATGTCACAAGAACCATCGGTTGCAATTGAAGTGTAGGAAAAAGATCCATATTGCTAATATTAGACTTGCTTCTTCAATAACCATATGCAAGGTCAGAAATTCTTGTATCATGCTCCTACTTTGTTTGCAATTTAATTTAATACTTCCAATGTGTGACAATTATGAATTGGAAGAGCTATGAACAATAAAGGAGAATGTTGGTTCAAGAATCTAACTTTCCAAAGAAACATATGGGCATATTATATGACATGTAATTCAATTCATAAACATAAAACTATTTTTTGTTGTACAACACATTGCTTTTACAATCAGAAATGTGCATAATTACAAGCATGTGATATGCAATTTATTTCTTAAATATTTTGCACAATTTATGTTGTTTTCATATTTTTCTTAAATGAATATCAATAATAGACCTATTTCATTAATCATGCACTTGCTACTATAATTCCAAGCAGCGCATTGACAACTGTTATGCAATTTGCACTCAATGATTAATTTTTTTCCAAAATTATAGTATTCTATTCTCTTGAATTAGTTAATCAAATATGTAAAATAGGGCTAGTGCAAGAAAATTAAATTTGATTGGGAAAGAAAATATTAGAATTACAAATAACAAAATTAAGAATTAGATGCATATTGTGCCAGCTCTATTGATATCATGTATACAATATGTTGTTTGTAAACATGAAACATATACTTGCTAACAAGTTCTCCTAGAAAAAAAAAATCTCCCAGCTTCTAAAAAACATTTTAAACAATATATTTTGAATCAGCATGCAACTATATAACAAGAGAATTCAACAATTGCAATAGTGACTTGTTGCAGTTGTATTCATTGTACAAAGTGACTTGAGTTTCAGTCATAGTCCTCATAGTAGTACTCTTGATCTTCTGTAACCATGGACATTTTTTGCTGCTACTAAGCCTAATTGTACACATGGATACAATAAATGACATATGGGATAGAGCAGTTCAAACCAAGCAACGGTTTGCTATTGCAATGCTTTCATTTGCAATTAGAAGATAATAAATATTTTATATCCTTTCCCTATTTGTTAGACTAGGCCTATAATTTATTTTTGTGAAAGTTAATCTAGGTATTAGGAGGGCATCATATTTTTGATAAATTTTCAATGACTCTTTACAAATTGTGCCAATTTTCATGAGAGGAGTGGCCACTGAACTAGTTTGTTAGCTCTCAAAAATGCAGGTTTGAACCACAAAAGGTTGCCAAGCTTTCACAACATTTTAGGGTAACAGAACAAGGCTTGAAACAATCAAACCTTCTACTCTTTAGGTGTTGCTAAACCCAAGCAGGTGTACCTCTTTGAATTATGCAGACTTAACTTGTGATTATCCTTCTAAAATGCTTTGTCCACAATGGCAGATGATAGTGAACAAAATGAAATCAAACTTGATAACTATCTTCTGATTTAAATCTTAGAATGCTTAATTTAACTGATAAAAAGAGATTGAATGAATTCAAATAATGAAATTGCAAAGACCAGTGCCTTGTTGGGTATGCGGAGTCAAATAAAATAGAAGTGGGCAACTTATTCTGGCAGAAAATCAAATTGCAGGCATATGATTTGTTCATAACTTGTATAAACAATGCAAGATTATGAAATTACTAAGCTCTTCTTTAATAATCCAGATGAATCTTCCTGATTACTGTGATTAACGAAAAGGATTTAATCTCTACTTAAGAGAACCAGTCAATTAATCACACAAATACAACAAATGTGCATTGATAAACCAAAAGTAAACTTGTTACATCAATTTAAACAACCAGAAAGAATCAACATGGAGATAGCTTCAACAATGCTTTTCAATAAATTTGACACACAATTGATACCAAAACAAAACTGCCACACAGCTAAATTTCATTGAAACCACCATTTGAAAAACATGCACATAGTCTCTGATAAGAGAAAATTATCCTACTATAGCCATGCCTAATCTATCTAATCCAAAAATCCCTTCTTTCAATTACAATCCGGGTGCATATAAATACACCAGCATTAGAAATCATAACACTTCAAATTCATGTTGGCCACCATGGGATTCTGGAAAAATCATGTTGGCCAGGAATGATTATTAAGCATTCATATGTCGGCCAATAGCATTTGAAAATTATTAATCGCCAGTGAATAGTCGGTGAGACATCCCTGCAGATATGCCGAAGGCAACTATATCGTCAATCTCTCTTTCCCATGCTCCTCTGCTCATTTCTTTGACCATCCATTTATTATGCCGAAGACCCCCTGTTCACTTTGTGTCACTGAGACAAGAGGAAAATCCTGCCGAAAAGCAACCTTCAAACACATGTGGGTCGCCACAACAAACCATAGCCGGGGAGATGTCTCAGAGAGTATTATATGTCATACCAAAAGTTCCCCTTATTTCTCGCTCATCACTGTGACATCCGACTATTGGTGAGACATCATATAGATTATACATCACTTCACCGAAATACCCCGAGATAACCCTAGATCACCAAGAGAAAGCAATCCTCACATTGAAAGCCATTCGTAAGATATTGTCGGCAAGACCCAACAGGCTCATTGTGACATTATACCGAAGCAACATAAGTCATATCGAAAGACAAATTCCTCCACCACCGGTCGGTGTAACACTGGAAAATCATTGTAACCATACACCGAAAGCATCCCGCTATGCTGAAGTGAGTTCCCACATGCTGTTCAGTGAGACCATAAGAGTTCACCATGACATTATGCCGACACCGCAACTTAAGCCGATGTAGCTTCATCCTCCGGTCAGTGTGACACACTGCGTTCAGTAAGAGCTTTCACTGAGGACCAAACATATGCCGATATGAATCAACATTTGTCGCCGAGACCCAAAAAAACACGCCGAACGATACCTGCAAGAAAAATTTGATCGCCGAGACAATTGCAAACGTCTTGCCGATAGGCAACATAGTCATTTGCAGGCAGGAAAACGAATTGGGGAGATAGTCAAGGACCTATGCCAATAGGCACCAGAATGTACAAAATGTATGAATCGAAGGAACATATGATGCAATATGGTAAAATATGGGTAGAAAATGCTCAAGAAGGCAATTTTGGAAAATTATGAATGAAAACATATGTAAAAATATCAGATTTTTACAGTTCCAACAGTGGCTCCGTCTGGGGATGAATGATAGTAAGATCATTGTAAGGATCCATAATCTTTGGGTGAGTAGACCAGACCAAACAAAAAATGAGCAGAATGGAAATGGACCGGAAGCAAGATGGAATGAATGCAAAATGAATGCAAAATGGAGGTGAACCACCATCCTAAACTACTGTGCCTGGAAGAGAATTTTAAAGAGAACAAGTAAGAGCTGTCCATGCACTGGCAACCCTCAATCCTCTGTGTGTTAACTTCTCCTGTCTTGAGTTGTTACAATTTCATACTTTCCCCTATCAAATACCTAATTTTCTCTTGAGTTCATTTGGCTTCTCTTGAAGACACAGATGCAATCTTTTCTGTCACTGAAAGTTTTTAGAGAATCACCATGTTCATCTTGGACCAATCTCCCAATAGTATTCACCAGTTTGAATTCTCCATCATCAGACAAAATTTTGTTATCTTCAATATACAAAATATATGCATATGAAATACAACATTTTATATTATCTCTCTCACTAATATGAATTGTAAGACATTCACCCAGCTGTATAAGAATTTCACAATCAAAGTGCTTCTCTTGAAAAACAAAAAACTCTGTCATATCATTGCTATTTGAGGAAAACAAGTCAGAAACCTTTTGCACTTCTTCATTATCTCTATTCAGAGACAACACTAGATCATGACTCATGTCTTCAATATCATGCATATGTGAACCAATAAAATTTGTACTTCTATCATCCTTGGTATGCAAACAAATGTCTTCTTCACATGAATTAGAAATTTCAAAATCATATACCTAATCCTGAATGGAAACAGACTTCTGATCAACACCAAATGTATCACCATCATTTAAAGAAATACACAGGGAGTCATAAGAATCTTTACACAAATATTTTTCACTATCAAAACAAAAGTAAGCTGGAGACAACTTCAAGATCATCTTCATGCGCACAACCCTAGTATTTAGAAGTAAACAAATCTGCAATCTGTTCACTGACAAGTGAACAAGTCTCTATATTTTCATCATTGCAATTATACTCCTCACTTTTGTCATCATCAAACAGAAATCCAATACCATCAAAGAATGGGAAATCAGAAACAACATCAGTGCAACTATTTATTCCATCATTTTTCTTATCTGAAATTATTTCCTCCTTTTCATAGAATGGATTTGAAAATATATGAAACTTACTCATTGACACACCTTGGCAAAAAATCATCTAATCTTCATTTAACTCTTCATCATACAATGAGTTTGAAAAAAAAAAATGGAAATCACTTTCAAATGTACAAACCTCATCATGATCAAATGCATCTTCATAACTTTCAACTACAGCCAGAGGTATTGTATACTTACTATCTGATGAATCATTATCTCCCACTACCTCTTCATCCAGATCCTCATAAGGAGTAGAAGAATCCCTTGACTGCAGATAAAAATCCTCAGGTTGATCATCAGCATCAGAATATTCACAACAAACACTGCTCTCTCTGTGACAATCTGTTGTGCAAGAGATAAGCCCTGCACCCTCATCCTCCTCAACTTGATGCAAAGTATCTGAAGCCAGATATACTGTGTGATCTTCTTCATTGTTTTCCATCTGCATTCCCTCCTCCTGTATTCTTTGGGCTACAACACAATGATCTGGGGAATGTGGCTTATCACAAAAATCACAAAAGTAATTTTTACTTACCATATAGGTTCCTTTCTTGCTCAATGGATAAGAAGCTCCCTCACTTCCAAGCCTAGTTGTTATAGGTTTGCTCTCCTTCCAGTCTGTATTATAAGGCATGCCATGCAACCTCGACCTTTCGTTCCTGTATATGTTGCTTTGCTAAGAAACCTTATGAATATCTCTTTTACTGATTATCCCAGTAGCCTTCCTATTGTTTTCAATCATTTGTGCCATCTTCTGTGCTTCAGCCAAATCTCTTGGGAATTTATTTCTCAGCTCATACCCTGTCTTGGGTTCAAATGCATTCAAATAAATACTCAGTGCTACAGAATCTGGCAACTTTGATCCAATAGGTATTTTATTCTGCAACTTATTGAATCTTCGATTGAAATCATAAATTGTATCACTTTGATATTTCTAAATGTGCAATAATTCATGAAGAGCATAATCTGGTGCACCTAGATTCCCAAATTGCTCGAGGAATTGATCTTGAAATCCTTGGAGAGAATCAATTGAGACAGCTAGTAAGCTGTTGAACCAATCCCTAGCATCTTCAACAAGTGATATCATGAATAGCCTCATGTGTAAATCTTCATATGGCACATCCAAATCTTGGATGAAAGTATTGAAACTTCTTAAATGCTCTTTAGTAGTGATTGCATCACTTCCTATAAACCTTGGAACAATACCTCTCCAACTGCCATCCATTGGATAAGGGGATAATTGAATCCCTGACAAATCAAACTGTCTGATCATTGTTGTATGCTGATGAGGGGGGGGCGCTATGTGGGTACTAGTACTGGTACACCAAACCATAGTGTTGTGTATAGTGATATGGCATATACTGCTGACTATGAGGAGCTCCAACATGACCTCCCCTAAACTGAAAACTTCCTCCATTCATGCTTGAACAGTTGCAAAATATTCTTTTAGAGTTGCCACATACTTTTCCAAAAGTAGGAAAATCATTATTTCTGATCTTGCCCAGTGGAATCACCCTTTCTGAAACTTCTCAAATTACAAATATTTTCTTCACTAACTCTATATGATGGTCTTCAACCGGATTTTCTGATGTTTGTCCCCAGCAGAGTTGCCAATTCAGTCAATGCATGTTTAATGCATTAAATGGTATCACTATTGGATCAATAGTCATCAAGACCTTGATCAAATTTTTTAGTTTTCCATGTCTTGATTTTCATTTGTTACAATTATTCTCTTGGTTGGAGTAGCCCTATTATTCATTTTTGTTAAACTAAATTACTAAAATAAAGGGACACTATATATTTTGCAAATATTTGATCGCTAAATGCAAATCATGCAGTATTTAACAACATGATAATATATACTGGAGTAGTCGATACATGTTAAATGCATTCAATGGTATGATAGACAAATAAGAAACAATAGTCTCTTAAATTGAAATGACATAGGAAGTGCATTAAAAATTTTAAGCATATAAACAATGTCAACAAACTTGATATGTTAGCATTAGTAATAGATATGAATCCCAATTTCTTGTAGCCCATTGCTACTAGATAGAGCAATATTTTTTTAGATCTTTGAGCAAAGCCTCTTTGCTTGTACAAGAATGCAATGCATTAACTTTTAATTCATTCCATGCATAGGTAGTAGAACGTTGTCAAAGTATTTTAAACAATACAATTTTGTTGAACAACTAACTATTTAAAAAGTCAATTAAACAATTGCAATACTAGATCGTTGCAACTATATTCATTGTAAAAATTTACTTAGGTGACTACACTTATCTTGATTCTGGTGCTTTTGTTTTGGTGTAACTAGAAATTTTATTTCCTGTCATGAGGCTTGATTGTAAAAATAGGTACAGTTTATAACAAACAACATCAATGGGTTGCTATATTGCGGATTGTTAGAGCCAACAAGCAGATTACAATTCCAATGGTCTCAATTTCAATTGAGCAATAATAGAAAATTATTTTGCTTTCCTATTGCTCAAACTAGTGCTAATATTCTTTTTTGTTAGAGAACATTGCAAAAATAGAAGCAAATTGTATATTTTGCAAACAATTGATTCATAAATTCAATTTGTGCAACCTTCAAGAACAAGATAGTAGATGCTGAAATAGGAAATGCATGTTTAATGTATTAGATATTATAGCTCACACATCAAGAAAAATAGAATTTCAAATGAAAATTGTACAAGATACTATGCCATTCATAAACATGAAATATAGAAACAAATGTTAAAACATGGAAAAAATAAAAAAAAGAGGAATGCAATAAATTTTTGGGAAACATGTTGACATTAAATGCAAATTTCTTGAGTTTTCCCACTAAGCTCATGGATACTGAGGTGATGAGTATATGACAAATGCATTGAATTCCTCCATAGTAGACAAGACTTTCCTTATAGCATCTATGTCTTCCTTTGATAATAGTTGTTTGTTAGAATACTCACCTTTTGCTTGGCCTCAACTGCTGCATGTTCATGGGTTGCATAGCATATCCCATAGACTGTACTCATTTGTTTCCCTGGCCTTTGTAACAATGATGAACATGAATAAAATTTGTATAGAATGCTTTTGTGCTCATCACTTTTTAAACATTCTTTGCATAAATTGCATTGAGTGGATTAAAAATGTATTCACTAGTTCATGATTAAATATTTCCTAGAGCATATAGTGTACGCTTAGTTTGCTAATTTATCTAAAAAAACATGAATAATAGACCTATTCCAACCAACAAAATAAGCAACTATTTCAAAATAAATTCAACAAATGTAAATGTAAGCCTACCTTTCGACAAAAAATAACAATTGCAATAGTGAAACATGAACCAAAGAGACAATGATAAATTTTTTAAAAAATGGACAATTGTCATAAATTTTTACAAAGATTTAGGTATCAAATCAAAAAATTTCATGCTTTGCTTATAGGCTACTGGCTATCCAGGTAGTAAACACATAATTGATGCATTCAACGTGTCCACAGTCAACAAGACTTTTCTCAAAGCATTGTCATATATTGTTCCCACTTGCCTTGTTGGCTTTTGTAACAGGAAGCAATATTACTAGTTATCAATTATCACAAACACGTAGACAAACTAGTCACTAGGAAAGATTGAGAGTAAGTTGCTATTGCAGTGGTCTTAATTGCAATTCATAGATAATAGATAACTTTTTTTTTTCTATTGCTTGGAGCATGCTCACTATTCATTTTTGTTAAAGAAATTACAAAAATAGGAAAACAATTGTATATATTTTGCAATTATTTTTCCACTAGCTGCAAACATGTTTAATGCATTAAATAGTATGACTAGTAATTCAAAAACAATAGTCTATTAAACACACACCAATCAGTTTTATTCATGCTAATTTTCATGCGTTTGCTGTTTGTGCAAAAAATTGTGTGTTTTTAGGTCTACATTCCCCTGTTACATGTTTCATAAGTCTATCAGGCTCTACAATTGTGCAAAGGCTATACAGTTTCTTTGAATGAATTTTCACAAACAACATAGTTTTTTGTTGCTAAATCAATAAGAATTAAAACTAAGTACATTGGACAACATGATTTAAACTATGTAAGCATTTGATGCATTGAGTATGTATTTCATGCTTGAATGGCTATTGGTCTACCAACAAAGTTTGCAAAAACTATATTTATGCCTCAATGTTTACAAAAAGATATTATGCTAGTCTATTTTTTTGCAAATTTTATCATTTGCTTCTATGTTTGATGCTTATGGAAAATGCATAATGCATTTAACATGTATTGACTGCATCAATAATACTATTTTCCTATTCTATCAATTTGCTTTAACAAAAAATGAACAAAAGACATACCCCAAGCAATAGAAAAAGAGATAAATTCCTTATTGTCTTCTAGTTGCAAATGAAACCATTGCAATATGGCATTCAATTTGTCCATTTTATGGTTAGTTATTGCATTAATAAATTTTTCACATTTCCCTAAAGCAATCTTTCTTTTGCAAATGTTCTTTGTCTTTTAAACAATAAAACATTTCTATTGACTCTTACAATAGAGTTCTTATTAATTACAAAATTCATTGAACATTAATTGCTTTATGTTTATGGGTTGCATATAGCATGTCATTGAGTATGCTCATTTGTCTCATTTTTCCTTCTAACAGGACCCGTTGGTTAAAATTTGAGCATGAGACATAAAAATCTACATTGTTGCAAATACAGTCAATTGTTAAACAAGAAAATACAAGGTCAATATTTCAGAACATTGTTGCTTCTTTGTTTGTAGTGCAAAAATTTACATTTATACAAAAGAACAATTTTCTTGGCCTCCATTTACATGCATACTACATAAGGTTCAACATATATGCATATTAAAGCCTATTAGCATTTCCAATGATTCAGTACTATATGCATTTTGAATAGAAACAAGATATCAAAGTATGGAAACAATAGACGTTGATAGGTATGAATATGCAAATAACTCACAAGTATGCAATATAGAAAATGTACTAAAAGAAAAAAAACTATGTAGAGTAGGAAAATTTAAGTACAATGTCAGATACTACCTATTTGATTCATTACAAACACTATTAAACAATTAGTACACATCGGTTGACCTACGGAGAGGAGCAGTAGATTATTTTTTGACTTCTTTAGAAACAAAAGATAAATATGCAATTAGATCATATGACCTTGAACTAGACCCCAAAAGTCTCTATAGATTGCATAAAGTGCATGACTAGAACACATACCTATGCAGGATGCACCTCCTCGCAAGGCCATAAGCCATAAATGATGAAAGCGGCTTGTGGGGAGATGTATTTTGTATACAACTTTGCTATCCAAGTGGTTGAATATATAGCTATCTATTTGGTCAACAACATCAAGAAAAAAGTACTTGCACTTTAACAATGTGCCAAGTTTACCAGAATATTCCATTATGTTCCATGATATAGCCCCCCAAAGAGGGAATTTTGAACTGCTGCTAAGAATTTAGCCACAAAATCCAAATGTGCAATAGCCAATTAAGTTAAATCAACTTTAAAAAATAATTAGAAACAATATACAATACGAAACTACAAATTCTAACAAAAAGAAAAAGCTAGAGAGTGGCAAGAGAAATTCTATTTATACACTCAAACATGATTACCTCAATCACAACTCTATTGTAAGACTGCAACACCTTAAATGCTTTATTAGAAGAAAAAAATAAAGAAAACTTGCCAATGCATATTAGATCAAACATGGCTAAAAGAAATTTAGTGGTAGAGCTTTATGAAAGAACAATTCAAGATACACCAAAATACACATGTACAGTTTTCTAGATGTTATGTTTTAGCAAAGAAACTAGAAAATTCAAAGAGAAGCAAAAGGATTTATATATTATGAACTAGTACAATCAAGATCCATAGCATTGATAGATTACATTATCTCATTATACTTCACACTAAAATAGCTGATTATACCAAAGTATGTTGTAGCACAAAAGATCCAAACTAATGAACCATTTCCATATGTACATTTTTTTTCGTAGCTAGAGGAACAACTTCTATCACTTAGACTTGCATTTGCACAAATTTGGGAACTAGGGTACAAAATATCTCAAATAGGTCTAACAGGATCTATCATTAATGTCCCTATCAACATTAACATTATACAAAGGGCATTACCACAATCAACCAATAACACGTAAATGATTGTTGTATCACTGAAAAGATGATTTGAATATAAAAAATGCATTTCAAAAGGTCATGGTACGGCCCAACCTTGTAATGGAAGCTTTCACCCACTTGTAAAAAATAACACTATACAAAATGCAAAATGTCCAAATAAACAAAGACTAGGAACATTTTTTGCATACCAATGATGAACTTGAAGAAAGTGTTGGAAAGAGACACTACACATTTTTTTTGGTGTTTTCATTGATGGAAATCCTTGTCAGTAAGATGATCTGTACGTTTTCATTTGATCATACTGGTAGACAGATTGAAGATCAGTGATCATCTATTAAGATATAATAGAGCATCTAGTAGATTTTTTTTCTTTGATTCATATGCAAATTTTCTATTAGTATTTTGTGTTATGGATCTCAGCAATGATTGGTCAATGCATTATTTGTGTTATTTGTAAATATTGGTGCCTTGTATCAATTTGAGTGTAAGTTAGAAGATTTGGTTGACTAATTTTTTGTTCATTTGTGTATGAAGGCCGACTTGGTGGATGTAGCGTGTCACGAATATTTGAGGAGTTATTGTTAAGTATTTTTATCTTCGATAATTTTGTTTTGGGTCCTCACTATGTTGTGGCTGGCTTTTGTGGATTCCCATCAAATGTTATTCATGATTTGAGCCGACAGTTTGTGAATATTTCTTATTTTGTTGAAGTTGACATGAAGCGATTAAATCCTTAGCAGTGGATATGTATATTTAATCATTTATATCATTTTGGTGCATGTTTGGTGTGAGTTGATGTATATTACAAATATCAAAAGGATTGAAGAGTGATTATGCATAGTTTCACTTGTGCATTAAGGATTTTGTGAAGCGAATTAGAGCAGAACAAAGAAGAAGAGAAGAATCAGTCAGAAGTTCAAGAGAGTGATTGATGAGCCTAATTGTAATTGTAATTAGGAATTTGTAGATGCTACTTTCTCAGCTCAATCTTTGTGTGTTATCCAAATCTTTGTAAGGCAGCGGGCCTTTCATTTTTTGAGTAGTGAGCTCTAGGCAGTGTGCCTGAATGCAAGTGCATTCCCATTTTGTAAATTTTCCTTTTGAGTACACTGATATAATATTGTGGATTGACCTCCACCATGGTTTTTCCCCTAACAGGGTTTCCACGTAAAAATCCTTGTGTTATGGTGTTGTGGTTATTTGTCTTATTTACATACATCTTTATTTTGGTTGAATGTTATCAGTACTTTAAGGATCAGATTAATGAAGTTAAAAATTGTAGAACACTGATTCACCTCCCCTCTCAGTGTTCCTTGATTCCAATAGAAAGTAATGGGCCTATCACAATTGAAACCGAGTAAGACAATGACATGGAACATGAGAATCCATTTGAAACTTTGGTCCATGGATTCATAGAATCTAGAAGCATGCATAGCATGCAAGACAAAATCATTGAAGTTGCAACTTGAGAATAAAACTATCCTATTGGAATCTTTAAAGACAAATATGTTGAGGAAATGAATTTCCCAACATTATTCTTTGGCAATCCACGTGATGACGACATACTAAAAACTTTACATATCACAAAATCACACAATGGGAAGTTTTACAATCAAACAGAAAATTTGCATATCACACGACAAACATATTTTTCAAAACTATCAAGATACTAATACTAGAAGTCTTGTCTACAATTTCCATAAGAATATGAAAGGTCCAACTAAAATGATGTAAGATATTTGTAAAGGACATGGAACAAAAACCAAATCTTGAAAGAATTCTAAAATTAGATATTGGATATGTCAACTTCAAAAGCATAAGAATATCTCCAGATTATACACAACTTAAGAATTTTTTTTTTGCAATGATACAACAGCTAGGACCACCAACACTCTTCCTGAATTTTTGTGGTGTTGAAAAAAATTGTGATCCTTTAATAAACACGCTGCAAGAATTACACAAAAAACATCGATTAGATCAAAAACAACAAGAGCTGATTGCTCAAATGAACATTGACAAATTTGAACTGATCAAAAAGGATCTTGTTGCTTGTGTCTGATACTATAGACATAGAATAAATGCAATGAAAAATTTAATGGTTACAGATGACTCCATGTTTGGAAATGTTATTGATTACTTTTCAGTAACTGAGTTTCAAAATCGAGGAAATGAACATGATCATATGCTAATATGGGTAAAAAATGCACCAATCTATATAGAAAACAATGACACAAACATCATAGCTTTCGTTCAAAAATACATTACTTGTAGCACTAATCATTTGCAAGATGACTTGGCTAGTTTACAAAGGAATCACCACACAAAGAGATGAAAAAGACCAAGAAAAATAGTTTGCAGATACAATTTCCCTTTACCACCAATGTGAAAGACACAAATATTTTCACCAATACTAGAAAAGACTGAAACAATAAGTTCAAATGTTGTCAACGTGTACTAAACACTACAAAAAATAAACTGTGGCAATAAACACACTTTAAAAATGTTTTTAAATGACATAAACATGTCTGAAACTGATTATATAAGAGCTAAGATTTCGACGAACAAGAAAATTACAATTAGAAAACAATTCCCAATACATCTAGCATGTGCAAGAACCATTCACCGATCGCAAGGACTAACAATGCAAGCTTTGGATTTTGATCCAATAGGCATAAGACAACATCGCTTAACTTACACAGCACTATCACAGACAAAGACAATAGACTCATTTTTTTGCTAAAGCCTTTAACCATGGAAAACATCAAAGTTAAGCACAAGGTACATGAAGAAATGCATCACTTGTAGTCAAGTGCACAGTGGCAGCTTGAAATCCAAGCTACATGTACACATAGTGCACCACAATTGCTTCTATGCACATTAAACACTCATTCATTAAATGCACATGTACATGATATTGTTAATGACTACGACATAATGCAATCAGACATTTTATGTCTACAAGAAGTACATTTGCAAGTTTTCCAGCCTAGTATATTATCGCAATATTTTAATATCTTTGGTATGAGCATAATACATGGTGTCACAACATTTTCCAAAGAACATTTGTTTGTATCAAAAAAAAATAACACAACTCTATGAATATTGAAGCTATCATAGTCACAATACTATAGAGCATTAATGAAATTAATATCTCTAATATTTATACAAGGCCTAATACTTCTATTCAATAAATAATCACAATTCTATAATCTATAATGCATACACAAGCACAAAAAACATACTATACATTGTGGGCGACTTTAATGTTGACATGTGTTCACAAAACATAAGCAAAACAACACTTGAAAATTTCATGCAAACTAACACAATTCATTTTTTGTTAAACAAATCACATACTCTACAAAATCCATTGATTGACCACATCTGGTCAAATTCAATCACAACTATATGCAATATTTACAGATTAGAGGCACATTGGATAGACCACTTTCCTATTTTCCTAAAATTCCAATACGTTAGTTAAATTAGTTCAACATGATAGCATACATAAGCATTTATCGCTAAATTTGTTTCCAATTAATTCTGCAATACTAAATCACCAGCTTGTAGGAAAATCATGGACCAAAAAAAAATACCACAACAACAAGAACAAGAAATGGAGGAAGACACAAGAAAATGGTAAGCAGCCTCTCCTATTTACCTATCATATGGATTTTTACATTGTCCAAGTATAACTTTTACATTTCCCTTATTGTTTGTAGAAAAAAAATTAAGAAGACTATATCAATTGAAGAGTTGAATGCAAAAAAAAGCAGGTGGCATATTCCAAGGTGATGTCCTTGTTGTCTATAAAGAAACATTGGACAAGGTCAATAGAACACGTGAAGTTCTGCGTGCAGATCTCATAGACCTTAAAGTGGAGATGACAATTACACTAAATATCAGTGGACACCTTGTACAAGGACATGAGCAGAAAATAATTCTAGGAATAGGAGTTTCGATATCAGGCTTTCAAAATGCTCCTAGGATAGATTATGATAGAGGGGACTATGATTGTCTACTACTATTGGCAGATACAAGCACAGTTGAAATTCTGCCTCACTTTTCAACATAGTACTTCATTCTAGATACTACTATTAGACAGCTGCTAGTAGTGACAAATGAGTATCCAATTGGGACAATAGGTGCACTTGTTGTCAGTTGTAAAAAAATCAGAAACCAATATGCAATAGATATCAAAGATGGCATAAAAGAATCAAATAGAGCATAGGTAAAAAAATCCAACCAACATATGCCACTAATCCATTTTAACAATTTTTTTAGCATTCTCTGCTTTAATAAAATATCTTTGTAACAAACACTAACTTTTTCATTGTCATGTAGCTCCATCTATGTTCAACTCAGGATAAGAAATATTTGCAAATATAGGAATTTCTGCATAAGAACAAAAACCTGACCTTTCTTTTCAAAAATATCATAAAAAGCATTGATAAAAAAAACATGTTCCACATGGGTCGATCAACATTTATTTGCAAATTGAATAAAAAAAGAACATTGGACAAGTCAGCTGCTTTGCTGCAATCAACATTTAAGGTGAGTCATTAAAAATATTTATGCAACTTCATTTAAAACTTATGAAACTATTGCTCCTAACTATCTATGTTCAAATTTTTTAGGTTTCAGGGACATTGAAAGCAACAAACACATTGTCCAATCCATTTGAAGCTTTTTACCTAGGTTACAAATATAAATTCAATACTTATGGTGCACTTCAACAAGAAAATACTCATTGCAACCATTGTGACAAGGAGGTGAGCTATGTATACATACTTCATCCTAAGGTAGTCATCACAATGAATGACAAGGAAACAATTCATTGTTCAATCCAAAGCAATGTGCTACGACAGCTCTTGCCTGTACTCCAGGACATTAAGTATGAAAAATACATCAAGGAAAATTTAGCAGTGATATTTACACTACAATACTTTGTCACCAAAGGGAATTTCACCCTCAATCAAAAAAATGTTATCATAGAGGCCATATGCCTAACTGAGTAAAGAGTATATTCCACAGCAAGGTATAAAGAAATACTAATTCAAATACTCTTCTTTCTTTTCAAACTCCTCATATTGTTTACAATTGTATAAAGAAACTACCCTTCATACTAACTATAACAATGATATTGCAGGTGACAAAGTAGAAGCAAGTGAAAGACTACCTGCAATTGGATGAACCTGTATTTCTCCTTTTTGTTGTGCTTTTTTTGTTGGTTGTCTTGCCTACATTACTATATTTCATGTTCTATGACTCAAAACTTCTTTCTACTTTTATTTTACACCTCACATGTCTTATATGGTAGACAATATTATACTTTCTTATCTTTTCGTTTAAATGGATTAAACTCTACTGTTACACATTTAGGGCTGATGCAAGAAGTTGGGTCCATAAGAAACTCAAAAAGTGGAAGTGTTTTTCTATTTTTTAGAATTTGTCACAATTGGACTGAAAATTTGAGGCACTTACACAATGAATCTTAAAAAAAGTCAGTAATATGAAATTTAGTATTTTGAATCTAGTTTCCAAATATGTAAATTATTCAAATACTCAGATTATAGAAATTAAATTTTGATAGGGATCTATAAAAACCACTTTTTAAAAGTCCCTTTTTTTACCATACCATGCATGTGTACGAACACCACTTTTTGGCCCAAATAAAAATATTTTGCTAATTCCATTTGGGGAAAGGAAGCTAACAACATGAATATTGATGAGGAATTTTTTTTGTATTTTTTTGTTGAATATTTTTGTTTTTTATTGAATTTTTGTTGGCCTTAATTGTTGTTTTTAAAAATAAGCATGTACTGATAGCATAATTAGACCTAAACTAAACATTTTTTGAATTTTTTTTGTTCATTGTGTAGAGAATTGTCTGAATATTTATGCCATAGAATTTTCTTTACAAGAAACTTAACCAAAAAAAGTTTAAAAAACAAAAAAATCTTGATATTTCATGTTTAAGGCCTAGTTTTCTTAGAAATTAATTAAAAATAAGAAAAATAATCCAATCTCAATAAAAATTATATATTCGGAAACTAGACATCGTGTTCTCTAATGAGTTTTAATTTTATAGATTGATTCAAAAAAAATGTCCATTAGCCATATTGCCAAAGTTGGACATTCTTCTTAAATATGCCTTATTTTTTAGTTGCAGGTCAAAGGCTAAGGCTCAGATTGCCAAGCCTTTCCTGAGCCTAAAACCAAGGCTACATTTGGGTTGGGAATTCAATTTTTAAATAATTTTTATGCATTAATAAAATGTGTAGGCAATATTTAAATGAAACACGTACGTGTTTCATAATGCATACACGTTATCTATTTACCCGTTGGGTAAAGGTAACACGTACGCATTCCTAAAATAGAATACATATATGTTTTATAATGTGTACGCATTTCTTATATAGCTATTTTTTCCTAATTTGGAAAATACTGATAAAACATGTTTTTTCTGCAACATTCATTTTCTATAGTAAGGTCCGAAAGTGCCATTTTCTCCATTTTTTATTGCAAATTTATCTTGTGCAGGGAATATTCTATTTAAATTATTGGAAGAGACAAGTGTAGGTTGAATCTTCTAAAGTGGAATCAAGAACAAGAACATTTTACAAGAAGATTTGGCAAAAGAGAACTTTTGGATGTATTCATGATGTTTTTGTACTTCAAAGTTTATAGAAGAAATAATCTTCATACTACATAGTTTTATTTCAATATTTGAAGGAGATGGAAATTTGAAAATAGGTTACTTGAATCATTTGTTTTTTTATCAAAGAGGGTTTGGTAACCATCGAATAAAAGAAAAGAAAAAGAAAAAAATGTAGAAATTTAATGACACCTGAAGAAATTCAAGCAAATAAAGAAATGGAGGAAAAAAGACAAAGGGATAGAAGAGAAAGGATTCGTCAAATGAATTTTTTTTAAGAATCTAGTTACAAGAATGTTGAAGAGGAAGCCATGAATGATGAAATGAATGTAGATGATGCAAATGTGGAGATGGTGAATATGTAATAAAATGCAATTATGGAGATAAACCCAACTATGACTTCAACTTCAACTTGGAATGATATGGAAATAGTACCTATGCAAACAACTTTGAGTATGTCTTCAAATCCACCTCCCAATGATTTGGAAAATGCACCTATTCAAACAATCTATCCAGGTATGTTTTCAAACCCAAGTCTTGATAATACTAATCTTTCTTGTTTAGATGAAGTTGGATACACCATTGATGATATCAATAATTCTAGGGTTGAAACAATGCAAAAACAAAAAAATGATGAAATTATATCTTATGAGAATGCAAATGAGAATAAAATCCCTCAATTTGATGAAAATGAGAATGAAATCCCTATTACATTTGAAAATGAAAATGAAACCCCTTGTATGGAGAAGGTGAAATGTTTTTTTTACAATTGAAAAAGATGCGCTAGATAACCTTTGTGGTAAAGTTTCTTGGAGAAAAATTAGAACTTATGGAAATAGAATATATAAAATGTTTTTTTATAGAAAAAAAATATGATTCCAATGTTAACTCATGGTGCAATTGATGAGAATGTTGAAAATGAGAAAAGTGATGAAAAAATTAGGTATTTTTGTAAAACCAAAAAAGAAAGATGATTCAATAGAACAAGTCATATCTAGTGTTGCTAATGCTATTGATTTTATAGGTAAGAAAAGTTGATCTAAAGATAAGAATGCAGCTCGCTGTGCAATAACGACTGCTCTAGTTGATAAAGCAACTTCAAATAAAATAATATTAAGTAATATTAGTAAATGTATAAAAGTATATCCTAAAACTTTGATAAGAGCTGCTAAAAGAAGAGAAAGTATTGAAAAGGATCCAATTAATCAATGTTGGAGTTTTAGTGGTAGACTCCCAAGATCAGAAATGAAATTAACTAATGAAATTAAATCTTTAATCGATAATTTTTGGCATGTTAATACAAGAGTATCAACTAACATTAGAGATGTCTTAAAATTAAGGGCAGGTTCCAAAATTTGTGAACCTCATCCAAAGCATCTCTTAGATATAACTCAAACTGAATTATATTAAAAAAATTAGATGCTTCAATCTTACCATTGAATATTAACATAAGTCAAAGATCATTCAAAAAGTGTAAACCTTAAGGTATGTTAGAATTAATAAGCAACGAATCTCTTGTTGCCTCATGTACAAATTCATTATTATTATGATAGTTTTTGATATATATGATGCACTTTGCATGCGAACCAAATTATGCAAGAAATTTGTGGTATTAATATGCCACCTAAAAGAATCAAATATTTTATAGAAGGTTTGTTTTGTGAACCCTCTAATGGAAACTTATTTTATTTAAAAGAATGTATTTCTAGAAAATGTGATAGATGTGGTAACTTTTCATTATTAGAAGAACGTATGCATGAAATTAGTTTAGATGAATTTGGACAACAATTAGTGGAAGTAAAAAAAATAAAAAATGTTGAGTATTCTTTGAAAGATGGAAAAACTAGAAAACGTTGTGAGCTAATTGTGGAAAAATTTAGTGTGCATGCATTTATTAAAGAATTTAAAGATAAGATTGTACCTAAATATGTTCAACACTCTCAGTATGCTCATTGGCTTGATAATCAATTTTTATTATGTAAAAACACATTCCCAATTGGAACTATATTGTTAGTTGTTGATTTTGCTGAAAATTATACTCTTGTTCCACAAGAAGAAATTCAATCATAGTATTATAATTCAGTGCAAGTAGCTATATTTGTTCATATTGTTTATAGACATGTAGATGATAGTAGAGAAGATAATAGAAAACTTTTGAGAGAGTACCATTTTTATGTAAGTGATAATCTATTCCATTCATCTGAGTTTGTTCAATATTGTTTTGATATATTTTATAAAAAATTAAAATAGAGGAATTCAAATGCTAGAACATCTCATATGGTTGGATAATTGAACGGGTCAATTCAAAAATGCTAGAATGTTTTATTGGTTATGTAGAGTTCATAAGGAAAATAATATCCAACACATATGGAGTTTTTTTGAAGCTGGTCATGGTAGGGGAGAACACGATGGAGCGGGTGCATGTGTGAAAAGAGCTCTTGCTAGAGAGCAACTAAATTTTGAGGATAATGTGAAATTTAGAGATGCACGTGCAATTGTAGATTCGTGCAATAAAAAGTTGTCTACAAGAACAAGTGAGAGATCAAAAATTTGATGCTTCTTTTGGTTAGTTGAAGAAAATGATATTTTTTCTCAACAAAATTGTGAAACAATTAATGGATCTGAAAAATGGCATTCGTTTAAGAGTTGGAATGAAAACACATGAACAATATGGACAAGGGAGCTGGCATGCTTTTTTCAATTTTGTATTGTAGGTTATTGGGAGGTGTGTGAAAATACATAATGGGTTGAACAATGGAAACAAAGAGACTTAACACCTACATCAACACATGTTCAACATGGAATGACAATTGAAGATAATCAAGTGTTCACATCAAATGATTATGATTGTGTTTTGGGTTTTTTACAAGAAGGTACATTAGTTATTGAGTTGAATTTTATATGTATGCATGTTTATATGTGAATTAAATATAAGTCACTCTTTATTGAATTTTTTATTTATTTTTGCAGGACATGTGTATGTTGTTGTTGCACCTAAGGTGAATGAAGAGGAGACAAAGTATTGGTTGGCTAGATGTGTTGAGAGAAAACATAAGTTGGTACATCCTAGAGTGGATGATGACAACATTGAGTATCCAATTGGTTCGGTGGTTGTTGTTGGCACCTGACTTTGAAAATATTTGATAAGAAAGAATGGCTTTCCTGCATTTGAAGATTATGAAAGACACAAGAAGATTATACATTATTCACATTTGATTTTGGCAACCAATATAAAACTAGTTAGATATCAAGGGAGGCTTGCTAATAAAGTTTTATGGACACTTTCAATGGATGATTATGAGACAAACATAGATGAATTACAAAAAAGAGAGGATGTAGATAGTACAATGGAGTAAATAAATATTGGTAAGTATATAGTTGTATATATAATTAATTGATATAGATATATTTATCTTTAGTCATTTCCTAATTAAAGTTTTATATCATTTTTTGTTTTAGGTCTCCGAAAACTAGATGCTTTACAAAAAATAGAGGAGATGCATATATATTACAATGGAATTCAAATCTAGAGACAGGTAACTATATATAGTTCTAGATACATTTAATTGATAGTATAAATATAAAACTAAATTTAATTCATTGTCATTTTATAAAAAAGTTTATAATTGATTTCATATCCCCTTAAGCCATTCTCTTAAAACCCCTTAAGTCATCCTCTTATGTACCATTAATCCATCCTCTTGCATCCCCTTAAGTCTCTCTTTTAATTCCCCTTAAGCCATTCTATTAGGACCCCTTAATCCATATCCTTGTATATCTACCCTTAATCCATCCTCTTGCATCCCCTTGAGTCACTCTCTCAACACCCCTTAAGCCATTCTCTTAGGACCCCTTAATCCATATCCTCATATATCTACCCTTAATACATCCACTTGCATCCCCTTAAGTCACTTTCTCAACACCCCTTAAGCCATATTCTTAGGACCCCTTAATCCATACCTCCTATATCTACCCTTAATCCATCCACTTACATCCCCTTAAGCCATCCTCTTAGGACCCCTTAATCCATATCCTAGTATATCTACCCTTAATCCATCCACTTGCATCCCCTTAATTAACTCTCTCAACACCCCTTAATCCATATCCTCATATATCTACCCTTAATCCATCCACTTGCATCCCCTTAAGTCACCCTCTCAACACCCCTTAAGCCATGCTCTTAGGACCCCTTAATCCATATCCTTGTATATCTATTGGAATATGGCTTGGGGAGATTTTTTGTGGCTTCTAGTGTTGTCATTGATGGAAACCAAAGTCATTATCATGGCCCACAAATCATGATCTACTTATGACGAAAGAAATTGTAGTAGGTAGTGTGTTACCGACAAAAAGTATGAAGAACAAGGTATCCGGTCAGCTAGTCGATCTGTATACTTCACCAAATCACCATTTTGTGTTGTGGACCCCCAAGAAAGCTTGCTAAGATTGTATGTTACCTTATTGGCAAATTTTTTGATGTTGTAGCAATCAGTGTACGAGTTAAGAGATTCAGTAGTATGATTTATTGTTTATTTTCTCATTATGGCTGACCAGGTATATGTAGTGTGTCGCAGATGTATAAGGAGTATTTGTTTTAATATTTCTTATGTTGAGAATTTTTATTTGGGTCCTAGCTATAGTATAGAAAACTTGTGTGGGTGTGCATTAAAGATTGCTCATGATTTGAGCTGACTGTTGAAGAATATCTCATGTTTTGTAAAAACCAACTTGAAGCGATGAAATCTTTGTTAGCGTATATATATATGAGATTAGTAATTCACTTTGGTGTGTGCAAGTAGTGATGAGAAGGTGTATATGTGTGAAATTTTTTAGAGCAGTTGTATGAGCGTACATCAGAAGATTTGTTGAGTGAATTTTTTCTTGTGCAATAGAAGGGTTGTTGTAGCAGAGTAGAGTTGAAGTGTGAATTGGATAGAAGGTCCATAATCTATTTTATGTGCATCAACATAATTGAATCCAACAAGTGTAGATGCTTTCTTTTCAGTTCATTTTTGTTGTAATCACAAAAATTTTGTAGGCAGTGAGCCTTTCTTATTTTGAGCAGTGAGCTCTAGGTAGTGTGCTTGAATGCAAGTGCATTCCCTTTTATTCATACTTTTAACAGAGTATAAATTATGGATTAATCTCTACCATGGTTTTTCCCCTAATAGGGTCTCCACATAAAAATATTGGTGTTATGGTGTCTTGATTATCTTGTTTATGTGCTTGCATCTTTATTTATGTTCATATGCTAAAAATGGTTTAAGATCTGAATTGAAAGTCAAAATTATTGAACACTGATTCAACCCCCCTCTCAGTGTTCCCTGAGTCCAAAAATTGGTATCAAAGAAATTTACTCTTTAGAATTTTAACAACTTGAGGTGGATCTTGAATTACAATGGACTTTGGTGGTATTCAACAATAGCTTATGGTGGCACTTAATGATCTTGATCATTCTAAAGCAGAAGTCATGGAATTGAAAGAAAATCTTGTGGATGCTGAAAAATTCATTCAATCTTTGAAGGATAAAATCAATGAGTTAAGAGAAAAGAGGAAGGAACTCTATGATCAACTAAAGCAGAAAGAAAATAAAAAATTGGAAGATGTTCACCTGAATCAGACCCTAAAAGAGATAATCGAAGAGTGTGAAAAGCTTGCTAGAAATAATGCTACTCTAAAGCTTGAGATGGAATCTATGGCAATGAAGGTAAGGAGATTGAAGAAAGAAAGAAGAATGAGGAGAATCTAGCCCAATCCTTAAGAGAAAAATATGAAGAATGCAACAGAGTAAACAATGGATTCATTCAGTTGGAGATTGAACTACAACAATCCAGAAACAATGAACAAGAACTTAAGAGATAGATAGTTATTCTAATATATGAACTCACTACTACAAATGAGTACAAGGAGAAGTTCAGGATCAGTTCTGCTAAGCTTGATGAGTTGACTAAAGGAAAAAATAATGCAAATGACAAGAGAGGTCTTGGCTATGAGAAAGGAGAAAGCTCTAGATCTAAACACAAAGATTCCAGACAAGGAAATCAGATGAACAAACACAGAAGATATCCGGTAAGACAACCCAATGCTCAGAAGTTTAATGGTTACTACTTTTCTTGTAATAAATATGGTCATATGGCTTCTCAGTGTATAAATTATGGATTAATCTCCACTCTGGTTTTTCCCCTAACAAGGTTTCCACATAAAAATATTGTTGTTATGGTTTCTTGATCATCTTGTTTATGTGCTTGCATCTTTATTTTTGTTCATGTGCTAAAAATGGTTTAAGATCTAAATTGAAAGTCAAAATTTGTAAACATTGATTCATCCCCCCTCTCAGTGTCCCTGAGTCCAACAATATCTACCCTTAATCCATCCACTTGCATCCCTTTAAGTCTCTCTAGGGTTCATGAGATGCTTAGAATAAAAAATCTATATGGTTTAATGTTTTAGGGTCCATCTCCTAGTCTTTAGGTCATATGGTTTAGGGTTTAGGGTTTAAAGGGTTCATGAGATGCTTAGAATAACAAATCTATATGGGTTTTAAGGGTTTAGGGTTCATGAAATGCTTAGAATAACAAAACTATATGGGTTAATGTTTTAGGGTTCATCTCCCAGTCTTTAGGTCATATGGTTTAGGGTTTAGGGTTTTTAGGGTTCATGAGATGCTTAGAATAACAATTCTATATGGGTTTTAAGGGTTTAGGGTTCATGAGATGCTTAGAATAACAAATCTTTATGGGTTAATGGTTTAGGGTTCATCTCCTAGTCTTTAGGTCATATGGCTTAGGGTTTAGGGTTTCTAAGGTTCATGAGATGCTTAGAATAACAAATCTATATGGGTTAACGGTTTAGGGTTCATCTCCTAGTCTTTAGGTCGTATGGTTTAGGGTTTAGGGTTTCTAGGGTTCATGAGATGCTTAGAATAATAAATCTATATGGGTTAATGGTTTAGGGTTCATCTCCTAGTCTTTAGGTCATGTGGTTTAGGGTTTAGGGTTTCTAGAGTTCATGAGATGCTTAGAATAACAATTCTATATGGGTTTTATAGGTTTAGGGTTCATCTCATAGGATTTAGGTCCTATGGTTTAGGATTTAGGGTTTTAAGTCATTCTCTCAACTCCCCTCAATCCACCTTCTTACATCCCTTTAATTCCTTCTATCAACTCTCCTTAATCCACCCTCTTACATCCCTTCAATTCATTCTATCAACTCCCCTTAATCCACCCTCTTGCATCCCCTTAATCCATCCTCTTAAAGGACCCTTAAGTCATATCCTCTTGCATACCCTTAATCCAAAATATTGTATCCCTTAAGTAACTCTCATAATTCCCCTTAAGCCATCCACTAAGGACCCATTAAGCCATATCCTAGGGTTCATGATAAGCATCCCCTTAATCCACCCTCTTACATCCCTTTAAGTCATTCTATCAACTGTCGTTAATCCACACTCTTACATCCCTTCAAGTCATTCTATCAGCTCCCCTTAATCCACTCTCTTACATCCCCTTAAGCCATCCTCTGTAAGGACCCTTAAGTCATATCCTCTTGCATACCCTTAATCCAAAATATTGTATCCCTTAAGTAACTCTCATAATTCCCCTTAAGCCATCCACTAAGGACCCATTAAACCATATCCTAGGGTTCATGATAAGCATCCCCTTAATCCACCCTCTTAGATCCCTTTAAGTCATTCTATCAACTCCCATTAATCCACCCTCTTACATCCCTTTAAGTCATTCCATCAACTCCCCTCTTTCATCCTGTTAAGCCATCCTCTTAACTCCCCTTAAGGCATTCTCTTAGGACCCCCATTAAGCTATATCCTCTTAGGTCCACTTAATCCATCCTATGGAAAACATCATTTTAATTTGTATGGAATTTATAAGATCCAATTTTCTAACTTTTACCATATATTGTTCTTTTCTCACATGAGTTATTTACTTAAATGACTCATAAAAACTATAGTTACTTTACTTACTAAACCATAGATTTTTTGGTAGGATTTATAAGCTACTCTTGCACTCTTAGGGTGTTTCACCTAAAAGGAGAGAGATAAGCCCCACTCAAAAGTCTAGGTGGTTCACTCAAATTAGGAAATGTATGATGTTATTTAGACTAAATGGAATGATCTAAGTACAATTAAATGAACTATTTGACTGATTATTGTGTGTGGGAAATGTTAGTATCAAAATAAGATAACAAAAACACACCAATGCAACATTAAACTAAAGAAATCTAAATAGAATGAAATCAAAGGAATCAAAAAGAGCTTCTTCAGAATTGTTCCATTGTCCTCTATCTCCAGTGATTTGCTTGAAGCTGCTCCTCTCAGATTGTGTAAGCAAAGCTTCTCAGAATGGAAACCTGTAGAACAAGTATGCAAAGGGAGAGTACTTCTCTATCCTATATGCTAGTGGAGTGAAATGTTGATATACGGATATGCACAGGGGCTATAGATTATACACATAGGATGTGGATTATGAATGCTATTGAAGCTATGTTATGAGGATGATAGGCCATAATATGGATTGCTAATATGCTAAGCTATGCTATGCTATGATTCTAAGGCTATGGATACTAGAAGGCTGATTGACGATAGTTTTCCTGTATGCAAGCTTCTCTCCTTTTTTTTCAAAGACCCGACAGTCCTTTTTATAGATTTTTTACAAGCAAGAGCCTGGCTGGCAAAGATCAATGGCTGTGAGATTGTCTAGTAATTTTGAATGGTGAGAGATGGAGAGGTGGAGAGGAAGATGGAAGATGTTGGGAGGTTGGAGAGAAGAATGGAGGTTTGTCTTCAACCCATGGGAACAACTTTGCTCAAAAACAGAGAAATTTGTTAATTATTTGTTTTGAAGTTGTTTCACGGTTGTTGTTGATAATCCAAATTAAATAAATAAATTTATTTAATTTTATGTATTATGTGGGTTTAAAACATTTTTGAAATATTTGATGTGAATGGACATTAGAAGAATTAATTAAATATTTGGAATATTTAATTGCGAATAGACTTTAAAAGAATAAATTAAATATTTGGAATATTTAATTGTGAATGAAATTTAGAGGATTTTAGAAGAGAAGAATATTTAATCTTTATTTGAATAAAATATTCAAGCCAAGATTATATGATAATTAATATAAATAAATCATAATGTTTATTTAATTAATTAAGAAAATGGATAAGAAAAGTGATTAAATAAACTTATTTCTTTACTCGAAATGAAAGAATGAATAATATAAATAAATTATTTAGATTTATTTATACGCAGATTGAATTCAGATATTTAATTAAATATTAAAAATATTTAATTAATTACCAGACTATTGTGATGTGACCATTTCTAGGTGTATACAATTATGAATGCAAAACCTAAGAATTATGCAATGTTGGAAAACACAATGTGATATGAAAACATGAGCTAAAGTATGAACAAATGAAAAATAGAAGAGAAGAAGGATGAATCAGAGTGCAAAAGGGTAGAGAATGGAGAATCTGGAGTGTCCTAAATGCTATTAGAGATTACTAAAAAATAACCAGTGGGACTCATTTTCCACTGATGGCGAATCAGTCCTGCTTCTGATGAAAACTTCTGAGAACATGATTCTAAGTGTCGGGTTATGGAATCTAAAAAAATCTAGATTTCTAGCCTTAAGGTGGGACTCATTTGCCTTTGATGGTGAATCAGTCCACTCCAAAAATTCTATGAAATCAAGGACCAATCTTGTAGCACCAGATCTGAGGTTGTCTGCCTGTCGGGTTGATGGAGTCAAATTTACAGAAAACGAACAAAATGTCTTCTCCAAGCTTGAAATAAGTTGTAGTTGACTTGAAACACTTTGTTGACTTCTTATCCACTTTTCAACACCTAATATCTTGTCAAATATGCATACACAAGTCTACAAACACACATCCAAAGGGGGAAAATGGTTAAGGGTTATGTTATAGGGATTTCCCTTGGTCAAATCCCACTTTGGTAATCAAACCCTTAATAAAGAAATGAAATGGAAGAGAATGATAAAAAAATAACATGCAAATGCTATCAACTTACCAAACCCTTATTGAAAGAAATGTGAAGATATAACAATGGATACTCCAAAATACTTGATTAATGCTTGATTCAATGATGCAAAGTGCTTGAATGCTTGAATGAATGAGTGAATAAGTGAACTTGATGAATGGGGGCTAAAATGAGAAAAAAACACTTATTTATACACACTTGTGCCTTAGTAACCCAAAGACACCTCATCACAGGCCGACATAAGGTGATTTTAAAAAAAAACCCAAAAGAAAATTTAAAATATTTTGAATTTTGAGCCAAGAGGGACTCATTCACCACCCATGGTGAATGGGTTCCACCTTGGACTTGAAAGTGGGTTTTGGGAATTATTTTTCATTTAATGTTTTTTGTCAGGTTTACATTCAAAAAGACACTTAATTAAGCCTTATGAGAGCATAAAGGGGTCAAATAAAGCATAAGAAAAGTGTAAATAGTGAAATTAAGCCTAGAAAAGCATGAAATCTTGTTACAATACTTTACAACACTTCAAAATAGGACTTGATAAGTGATGAAAAGGTGATTTTTAGGTGAATTGTAATGAATATAATCTAGAAAAGTGTATAAATGTTATACAACACTTCACAACACCTTCACAAGATTCCATAATTTGAATTTTAAGGACCTAATGTGAATGTTCAAGCCACATTGTAACATTAAATCAAATAAAAATGGACCAAGCATCATGAAGAAAGGCCTAAAAGACCATGAAAATGTCAAGGGACCATTTTTCTACAGTACATTTAGCTCCCACTTTCGTGAGAGGATGAACTTTCTTCAAACTCACACTAAAGTAGCCATGAATATCGAGAGGGATCCAAATGCACTTATGTTAGCAAGATGGAATGAAAATGATCAAGAGGGATGACCAAGCCCCCAGGACGAAGATCCCATGGAAAACTAAACATAAGAACAAAGGAACACACATGTGAAAGGGAAATTGAATTGAACTTCAATCGTCTATCCAACTAGTTGTGGATTAGATCTAGGTTGTTTGTTTGAAAAAGAGAATGCATACTCACTCTGAGGCAACAAAACTCATGGCGGTCTATCGGGTTAGATGACCCAAAAAGGTGAAGTTCACATGCTAGTTGGTATGCACTCACAAACATAAAGGTGGCTATGGGAAAAGTTGTGTTGTTGAATGGGCTTCCCACTCAACCATATTAAAGTTATACCCATTGACAACTTTAACAAGGCACCGCAAAGGAAAATGTTAGTTCTTGCTTCATTTGATAAGAAAAGCTTTGTATGCTTGGAACTAATGAACAAATGCAAGGTACCACAAGCATGCAAGTTGCATTATGCAAGGTGGAAAAAATGTAAAATGACAAAAATGTAAAAGATGTTCAAAGGAGTATTTTTAAGTTCATGCGAGGTTTATCACTTAGGGAACATTGTGCCTAATGTCTCCAAGAGAGGACCAATCAAAGAATAGTAGTACGCTGCATTAGGCCACTAAGAGGAATGTAATATGCTAAGATAGATCACACTTATGAAGGAAATCCAACCCAATGTCATCCACAAAGTGAGAAACACATTGTATGAAGTGGCAAGGCTATACTAAGAACCAGAAATGCAAATGAAATGATGCCAATGTATTCCCCCCACTTTAAAAGAATTTCCATACACTGTTATGTGATCAATTAATTTAAAGTAGCAAAGGGAAGAATGCAAAAGAAAACAAGACATGAGATCCAACTTGGAAAGCCCCTATGCCAAGTCATATATTTCTAAGTTAGGTTGCTTCATGTAAAAGAGAACAAAAGAAAAGGAGGATTTCCCCCATAAAGGAACACACCAAACACATAAGGGATCTATGGATTTGGGGTCAGTATGGTCATTGTTGTAATGTTTTTATGAAAGAGCTTGGAACTGTCATAATTTCCCAAAGCACATAGAACTGGAAGAATGACACAACGAGAGTGAAAAAAAAAGGAAAACCAAAGTCTGTTTTGGGTCAACATGGAAGATATTTTTTGGTCTCAATGCTTTGCATCATCCCCAAAAGGAAAACACAAGTGAAAATAAAATGAAAATCCAAAAGAAAAGGAAACTTTTGGGTCAACATGAAGGAGACATTTCAGTCCCAATACCTTGCATCATCCCGAAAAGGAAAATAAAAGGAAAAAAAAGACAAAGAAAAAATAGAAAGGGACCGATTGGTTCAACATGGAAGAGTCATAGGGTGTCTCAACACTTTGCGTCATCCCCAAAAGGAAAACACAAAAAAAAAATGAAAAAGAAAGGACCTTTTGGGTCAACATGGAAGAGACATAGGGTGTCTCAATGCTTTGTGTCATCCCCAAAACAAAAAATCAAAAAAGAAAAGAAAAAGAAAGGACCTTTTAGGTCAACATGGAAGAGATATAGGGCATCTCAATGATTTGCATCATCCCCAAAAGGAAACCAAAAAACAAAAATGAAAAAGAAAGGACCTTTTGGGTCAACATGGAAGAGACATAGGGCATCTCAATGCTTTACATCATGCCCAAAAGGAAAACACAAAAAAAAAAGAAAAAAAATCATGCACAACATAGAGAAGAATAGAGGTATGAATTGAAGAAGTGTACAAAGAGAGAACATCAAACACATGATACGAGGGAATATGATACACACATAAAATT
Organism: Sequoia sempervirens; assembly: GCA_007258455.2. Taxonomy (NCBI): domain Eukaryota; kingdom Viridiplantae; phylum Streptophyta; class Pinopsida; order Cupressales; family Cupressaceae; genus Sequoia; species Sequoia sempervirens. The sequence goes on from VDFB02353493.1 coordinate 8,794,817, forward strand.
AAACCCAAAAAAAAAAGAAAGGAAAATAAATGCAAAAAGGCTAGTAAGGTGAATGCAAGTCAAACATCTAAAAATTCATCTGCCTCCCAATCATGTTTAGTGTATTGTGAGCGTGGTTGACTGTCCAAAGTAAGAATTGCAAGTGCCAAACTAGGAGAGGTACCAGATTCTTCACTTGGTGGAGAAGGTTTGTCATTTAAGCTCATGGTAGATGAAAATAAAGAGTTTAGATCATTATGCACTTCTTCATCTATTTTTTTTATCTCCTTGTCATCATCATCATGAAGGTTGATTATGATAGGACAATGGATTATTCATAAGGAAGGATGTATCAAAAATTATGGCTATTGGATTGGTTCATTTTGTTGTGAGGGTTGGAATGTGTTATCTTGTGGCAGGTCAGGAAGAAGAGGGTGGTAAGCTATTGCTTCTTTCAAAGGTAGAGGTTGGTTTTCTTTGTTTTCTTTTATTCGAGACTAACGAGCAAGGATATGATGTTGACACCTATGATCCCTAGCACCGCGGTTTCATTTTGTTTTATTTTAAAATTGTTGAGGTGTAAGAGCAGGTTGATCCATCATAGGTTCATTTTCTTCTAGAGGGGGAAGAATGGAAGAAACTGAAGAAGACAGGTCAATCACTTTCTCTTAGCTTTATACACTTGTTTAATGCAAGGAGGCGTGATAGGGTTGGTTTCATTTTATCTTAGTTGTTTAAATGATGGAGGGGAAGTTTCTATGGTAAGTTTCTCATGAGGTTGTATTGTTGTTCAATGTTGAACTCAGGATGAAGCATGGCTTCATCTAAAATAGGAGGAGTGGAAGCAGATGAGGACATGTTAGGAAGAGACAATTCAGCTATTCATATGGCTTTGAAATTTTGATAGGTAATGAAAAAGAAGTCTTTTCGAGGGGTGATGGGTTCCATAGGTTTAGGCTAGAAGGCTTCTAAGGAAAAAATACCTTTGGAGAATAATGGATTAAAGCCACTATGGTGTATGGTAAATATTTCATTGCCATGTGGAAACTTCAAACATTTGTGAACAACTGATGGGATTGCTTTCATCGAGTGGAGCCAAGGATGACCCAGCCATAGACAAAATTGATTTGATTGTGGGATAATAGAAACTGTTACATCCAAAGTTTTGGGTCCTACTTGTAAGGGGAGTACAATCGATCCTGTGAGAGGAGAATCTACAGTTCTTAACAATAGGTAAAACATTTTAAATTCTCCATTGTTAGTAAAACTAAAATAAACCACTCCCTATAAAATTCATTTGAACACAAGAATAATGAAAGCAAAGCACGAAAGCAAACAAAACATAATATAACATTATTCAAATGATCAAACCAACATCTTATAGTGGGATTGGTGCTATTTTTATGTGGAAAATAGCCCTTTCCTAACCCCTTTTTGATAAGCGAGCAAGATATGAAGAAGATGCAAGATGCAAGATGATAAGTGATCCAGTTGTAGAGAAAGATACTAAGATTGTGGAGTTGTGGAGGATTAATACAATAGAGAAAATCTCTATTTATATAATAGAAAGATAGAAGAATGAAAAACATGGAGGATGTGGGACTAAAGATCTACCAATGACAAAATGTCACTTGTCAAGAGGTGAGAGGATGAAGGTTGTGCACATTTTGGTCAATGTGCCAAAGAGGGGGAGATTTGAAATTCAAAAGATGGCTTGTTGGAGGGAGAAAAGAGACTTAAATTCCAAGTGGGAGACATGTAAGAGAGAAGTTAATGCTTTGTTGGATGTACATGTCAATTTGGGGGGAGATTTCAAACTTGGAGAATATTCCCTTTTTATTCCAAGTTGAAAGTAAATAAAGATTTTAATAAATCATTTTAATGCATTTTCATGTGCAAGTGGAAAAATCTAGAGAAATTTGGGGATTAGGATTAAATTAATCAAGGTTTGATTAATTTAAGATGATTAGGTTATTTTGACTTTTGACTTAGATACTTGGATTTATTTAAATCAAAAGGGAGGAAATTGATGCACTATCCATTTAATTAAATATATTTGATTTAATTAAATGAAGAAACTTTAGGAGATAATTAAATAAAGTGATTTATTTAATTAAAAAGATAACCTTAGGAGATCAATCAAATAAACTTGATTTATTTAATTGATGGGCGAATATGATTTAATTAAATATGCATGATGTCAATTTCACGTGTCTACATTTTTCCCCTCTTTGAAGCAATGCACTTGCTGCGTTGGTTGAAAGAATAAACTTACCGTGATCAAAATTAAATTTATTTATTTATTTTAGATGCCCCAGCAAAAAGAAGTACATTGGTACATTCCCCCTTCGAGAGATCGAGCGAAAATATTCGATTTGAGGGTCGATCTCACAACAAAGAGGTTCAATATGGACGCATGGATGGTTATGATGATGATGCAAATGATAATGCAATGCATGTGAGATGGATGAGATGGATGATGTGATATGCTATGATTATGAGATTTATGTATGCTGATGATTTGTGGATGTAGGATGGATGATTAACTATCTTGGTATGATGTTAGTGTGGAAAAGAAGAAATCAGGTGATGACAAGAGGATTCAACAAGCCAAATTTATTAAAGATGATGATGAGAGATGGATGATGATGATTTTCTTATCAGGGATTGGGACTTTAAAAGGGCTACTTACCTTATGTTTGATAACACACATAAGCACGATGCATCAAGGTATAAAGAACCAAGATGGAGTTGTACCTAGTGCGATGGACTTTGAATCGACAAACATATAGGAGTATCCTTGTTCACACTTGACATACGAAAACCTTGTTAGGATGTACCTAACAAAGCAAGTATTTGCCAAGTTATATTACAAGAACGTCCAACAAGCATAGTAGACAAAAAGATAATGATCGATGCTCCATTCCTTTCTCTCTAAATCGCTTTGATTATCTATCATCAAGAGGTCATTCGAATGAGCGCAATAAGATAAACCAAAAGGAAATGATCAAGAACACTTGTAACAAGTCAATGTTCTTCATACCTCAAACCAAAGGGATTAGTTTTGGTTAGGATAAGAATCCAAAGTGATATCCAAAATTATGCCCATTGTCAGAACGATATATCCGAGGACATGCATTGTATAGGATGATGATGGGTTGATAAGTTGTTTGATAGGCTTTTGATATAAAGTCGATTGACATGTTTGCGAATGATCAAGAGTTTGATTTTTCATTTAAAAGGTTTGTTGTTTTGATTTTGATTTTGTGTTTGAAGTTTGATTTTGCTGATTGTTGTGGTTGTTTCTGTTTGTGTTGCCAAAGGATGAAGGTGACAAATGTTTTATTATGGATGATTGATTATTGTGGGTGAAAGTGAGATGAGATGGATGGATGGATTTTTTCAAATATTTGGATGTTTTTGATGTTTTTTTGAAATTTTTTGAGGTTGCGTTTTGGTATTTTTGAGATTTTATGAATATTTTTGGATTTTGATGTTTTCAAATATTTTTGGATTTTCTAAGATTTTATGAATTTTTTTTGGATTTTGATGTCTCGGGGGCTGATCAAAGATTAGCCTTTCCTATGTTTAAGCTTAGAGATGACATAGTTCGGATGCCATGTTTTTGATGTTTTTCTGACTTTTTGAATGTTTTTGGATTTTTTGATTTTCTAATGTTTTTGGATTTTTTTATTCTTTTAAATATTTTTGGATTTTTTGCATGATTTTGATGATTTGGATATGGATGTGTGTGATGATATCAGTGATCTATTTTTTGAAAACCAAGCTAAGGTTGATTGATAATATCAATGGATTGATGATGATAACATTGTTGAGGATGCACAACAATGCAAGGATAGTGTTACACAACATAAGGATTAGGATGGATATCCCAAGATGATGAGGGATTGATGATGATAACATTGTTGAGGTTACACAACAATGCAAGGATAGTGTTAAGCAGCAAAATGATGGATTGATTGGATTTGATTGATCAATATTTTGAAGCTTGGTTTGAAACAAAAGATGTTTTGGATGATTTGATGTGACATTGATGTGCAAATTAGATGTGACTGATATTGATTGTTTGGATTGATGTTCGATGAAATATTGATAAGGAACATTTTCTCATCAAAATGTGCCATGGGCTAGTGATTTGGATTGTTTTTCTCACAAGTGGTTTGACCAATTTGATTTTATGTTTGCTAATGTTCGGATCACCACATAAGCTAGAAGATATAGATCAAGATTAATTTTTGAAGCAAGATGTAAATATCTACCCCTAGTGTCTAGCAATGTATGGAATGCCTTGTATGGATGCCTGAATGGGTGTATGGATGGATGGATATGGATTATCTTGCAATAAGATAATGTGTTCGGATAGAGGATGGCCATTTGGATAATGCTTCATGGCTCAGATAATGTTGAGTAGGATAGGATAAATGAAAATGACCCATGTCAAGATGTTTACCGTAAGCAAGAGTAAAGTTTGCACCAAACCTTGTCAAGATCAAGATAATGTAGGAAGATGGATGGTAGATGGATGAAAATGGATTGGATAAATGGTTCATAGATGAAATGGATTTATTATGGGTATAAAATGGATGGAATGCTAGATTTATTATAGATGGGATGAAATGCTTTCACTTGCACTGGTGCACATAGATGCTCTATTCTACACATGATACATGTTTTCCAGGCTTTCATCATGGTACTTTTCCAAAGCACCGCCCATGCGATTTTCACTAGAGGATGATTTATTTTCTAAATTACTATTTTCAATCCTTTTTCTAATTTTTTTTTATAATTTATTTATTTATTTTTCTAAAATATTTTATGTTGAATCACCCTATGGTGTCGATGTAGATGCTTTTGTCATAACGTTCCATCAATATATTGCTTGAAAAAGTTGCTTTGCCAAGATACATGCACTTGAATATAACTTTTGAGATTCCCAATCGACTTTGTTGATATCAGAGTTAACTTTGTCTTTGTGTGCACATCACGATAGATTTCCTTATGAATCCTTATGATGAAAGGTCATTGCCAATACCTGGTCAATATGAGAATTGGATATCATGTGTGGAGGTGTGGATGGAGTGTGTTTAGGGATAAAAGATGGATTGGTTGACAACTTGGAACCTTTGACTCTCCAAACTTGGGAAGATGAGCAATGATGGGTGGATACAAAAGTATGCATGGAATTAGGACCAACTACTTGATACACTTTGTCCATCACTTGAGAAGCCTTATTTTTCTTTTGTGGACATCTTTGATAGATACTTTTCCCTTTTTTATTTTTCCCCATAGTTTCTTTGACTAATGGAATTTGATAGGGATGATATTTCTTTGTATTTTTTGGTATCCATGTGTATTTGATTTTTCCATTATGGTTATTAGCTTCTCTTGATTTGATAATGTTCTTCATGCTTTTATTCAAATCTTTCTTTTGATGTTGGTACCAATTCATGGATGTGGTGATGGGTGGATGAAGATTCATGACATGGGTGGTTGTAGTATTGGCATCGGTTTCATCATAAGGATTCTTCATGCCCCCTATGTTGACATTTGCTTGAGACATAGTTTCCCCCACTATGGTGGTAGTAGCACATTCATTCCTTGATTCTGTTTGTTTTAAAATGTCTTTTTTAGTAAGCCTTCTTTGATAAATGACCATTGCAGATGACATTATTTCAATTTGTTGTTTTGTTGACTTTGGAATATCCCGTTTGGTCTGATCTGTTTCTTTGAATGGATAATGCTAGATATATTTATTCATGATGTCCTCAGTCTAAATTTGGGATATATCTGATCTCGATGTTGACAACTCAGTTTGACTATAGGAATCAATAACTTGCTCTTTTTGTGTAATAATGTCAAGAGTAAAGGAATCATGTTCTGAATGAAGTTCATCTTCATTTCCATCCAAAGAAAGCATCTCATGGGTAGATGGAGGAGTATGTGTTATATGGATATGATCATTATTTGTGACATCTTGTATAGATAGGAGAGTGTCCATTAGATCATTGTAGTATCTTAGAGATATGAATTCTTGATCTTGATTAATTTTGGAATTTCCTTTGACATGATTTGGATCAATTTCTTGGCATGGGTCAGTTTCAAAGGATGGATTTCTTATAAAGGGTTCTTGGATGTCGTCATTAGGCATGAGAAGTGGCTCAATATCCTCTTGATCTTTGAGTGGACTTGGATCAAAATTTGAGTTGAGGATTCCTTCAGTATTTGCAACCATGAGGTCGAAGGATGTCAATATGTCTTGGGAAGGACCCTTGCTAGACTTTGGTGAGAGATGTTGATCATGCTTCAAATTAAATTCTTGAGATATGTCCTCTAACTCATTGGATAATGTAGAGACATTTTCAACATGATAATTGGTTGATGGATCATGGATTATGTCAATAGGATCACATAATTCTAACACTCCTTGAAATAGATCACTAAAAAGTGGCTCTTGAGGTATGGTGAGTTGATCCTTGAATGGGGTAGAAACATCTTCAATGTGCTCATTAATGGAGAGATCTTGAAAATTGTTTTCAAAAATTGTTGTGGGGAGATTTTCAATGTCTTCAACCATAGGGTCAAGTGATGTTGACATTTCTTGAATTGGATCATTGTTGGGAATTGTTGGTGGATTTTGATCATGATTGAAAAGTGACTCTTGATATGTCTTGATTTGATCTTTGGATGAGGTGGAAACATTTTCAAGATGCTCATTGATGGATAGATCTTAATCATTGTCCCCAATAGTGATTATCTTTTGATCAATAAGGTCTTGGATGAGATTTTTGAGTCAAATACAATCTGATGTTGCATGTCCCTTTGTTTTTTGGAAGCCACAAAAGAGCTTCTCATTATACCCTGGTGGTTTAACTAAGGGCTCTTGATAATCCTCATAAATAGGGAGTTTAATGATATTTTCTTGCGCTAACTATTTCATGACTGATTCGATGGGTCCCCCAAGTGGTGTGTATTTCCATTTTTTACCTTGTGATATTTGACCTTGTGGTGATTGGGTTTGTTGTTCATGTTGTTGATCTTGATTTCCAACCTCTTCACATTGGAGATATTTTTCTTGATGTGGTTGTGGATACAACTCAACGCTCTAATGACATGGTTCAACTAATGGAAGAGTGTATTGATTTTGGAGTAAAAATGTCTCTTGTTTCAAGGCTTTAGTTAGTTTGTCAAGTGAAGTAATTTGGTCTAGCAAAACTTGGTCTTTATTTTAATCTTCTCACCCTTGATATAGTTGGTTTGGCTTTTGTTTAAGTAGATTTGGAATGTACATTTGTGGTGTCTACATGAGATCATGGACAGATTGATTTTGGAAAATGTTCTAATTTGGGATGATGTTTAGATTTGGCAAGATAGGTTGAACTTGAACATTGTTGGTGTTAGGGATCATATTGCCTTGATTTAGGTAACTTTTATTTTGCATGGTGTTACCTTGACTTGGATCAATACATGGAGTTGTTAACATCTTGTTTGGACTTTGAACAACATTTGTATGATTTGCAAACATATCCATCCCAAAGTTTACCAAGTTTGGATTCAAAATGTTCATGTTTGGTAAAGTTGTACTTGGTACATTTACATTTGACATGTAGGGATTTGGTGGGATAATGTTGATTTGTGGAAGACTCATGCATTGAGTGTTCGGTTGATAGATTTGTAGGTTTGGACTTGGATTTAAATCTACCATCAAGAAAGGTGTTCCAAAGTTTTGACTGGGCACTCTCACATTTGTTGTACCATTGAGGTTTGTAGGAGATAATGATCCCATGTACATATTGTATAAATGTAAGATAAATGATAATCCATTGGTTTGGTAAGGATTTGAAAGTTCAATTGATTTGGATTATTCATGATGTATGGAGCAAGATTATATTCCATGTTCCTCTTATGTTGAGGTCTTATTTGGATCATAAAATAAGGATCAATTTTCAAGAATGTGGGAGGTGAACCTCCAATTCTTTGGATTGACCTAAACTCTAGGTACAAAAAAGAAAGTCTAAGATTTTAAGGATCAAAAGGATGGTGATGAGATATGAAAGATGGATGATTGGTGAATGATTGGAACTCTTAGGAAACCTTGAAGAGGATACTAAAATTTAGTACTTGGATTGATGTTTGATTTGATTTGGATAGTGAACTCATAAACTCAAAGAGGTTGGATGTTGTCTTAGAGTAAATTTTTCCGCAAGATGCTAATTTGACTAAATGTGTAAAGAAGGATTCATCTAGACACACCTAACCAAACAAGATGATTTTGATTTGATTTGATTTTGGATTTTGGATAGTGAACTCATAAACCATAAGATGTTGGATGTTATCAGGGGATAGACTTGTTCACAAGGATCAATAATTTGATTAAATATGTGGAGAAGGATTCATCTACACACATCTAATCAGACAAAATGATTTTGATTTGCCCAAAGTTTAGCATGAGGGATTTTTTTCAAGATTTCCAAGAATTGTTTGTGAGGTGATTTTGATCCTAAGAGACTTAGAGATACTTTGTTCACTAGACCACGATATTGAAGAACATGCTTTTCTCTAAGAGTAGTTCAAACCTAAAGACCAATGTTTGCTTGAAAGACGATAAAAAGATAAACAAGTAAATGTGTGGAGTTCAATTGATTTAATCTTGGTTAATGAATTGATTTTACCACAAACACACTTCTTGCTTAGTTTTCAAACCGAATGTCTATGTTTCAATTCCTTTTCATTCCATAAGGTCCATTATGTGAAAATCAAGGTTTCAAGAGCATAGTTTCCTATTGTTGACTTTGGACTGAACAAATCGAGATATAAATCCAAATACTTAGAAGCCTCTAAGGATGAGAATCCCAAGGGAAAGCAATAGCACGTGAATTTTTTTAAAGATATTTACTCTTCTAAAGGGTTTGAAATTTGAATGATTTGTTTAATCTTTGTCTCAACGTTTTGGATCCAAGCACTATGTTTTCAACTGACTCACACGTAATATATCATCCTAGCTCAATTGGTATGTTTTTCTTGGTGGGCTTGCCTCATGCCCTTCGTAGTAGAAGAGATGATTTTACATGCAACCAAGGAGAAAATATAAAGGTATGTTAACAATGGAGTCTTAACCTTTATATTTTAACCAAGATCGGATATGGCAAGTAACTTCTTGGAATCTAAGTTCCAATGCACCACTTTGATAAACTTGTTGGATGGACTGGTTGGCTACTACAAAAAAGATTCTTAATGACAACAAACCATGAACACCGGAACCAACACTCACTCACTTGGCCACTTAAGGCGTGGGATTAGGTGTAGTTTGTTGTTGGCATGGATTGGTGCTAAGTTCTCATGATTTCACACCCTTTGATATAGCCCGTCGGTAAACATGCTTGCAAGAACTTTCTTATGAGTTTCCTCTTGCAAGGTGTTTCTCATAGTAAGCCCTCTCTTAAAGGTGACTCAAAGAAATAAAATGCATTTTGAGTGTTTCTCTTGCACCCAAGATTGCACAAAGCGCAAGGGGAGAGGATACACATTCAAAATGCACAAAAGACAAGATCACACAATTCAAGCACTTGTTCGTTTTAAGCCCCAAAGCAATGATGAATTCATTTTAAAGCACCAAACTTGAGTGTGGAGTTGTTTGTTCAATTTTTAGCCCAAAAGTAAAGTCTAGTCAGTTTCTAATGTTCAGTTTTAGCCCAAATTTGAAAAAATAAATCAATGATTAATTTTAAACCCAAATTGAAATAGTTGGCCTAAAATAGAAAAAAAAATCAGCCATTGGATGTTCTAGAAGTTATTACAATAAGCATTTAAAAATGTTTTTTTAATTTCAATACTCAAATTTGCTTGTGATTTATCCATCTTCATGAGAATAGATGAAATTAATGAAGAAATAATCAATAGACTCCACCTTAGCAATCTGCACCCAACAACTTTAAGTTAGCAAAACAAAATCAATCACAGATTAACAACTTTATTTAAACTCAAATAGAAAATGTTTTTTTTTCCTTTTCAATGTAAAGTACGGTGGCCCAAATAAACAACATAGTAATTGCAATTAGATTAAATGCATGGTTGCTTTCCACAATGATGTTGATCTTCAAAGATAAGATTTTTTAGATCTGAAAAATCCCACTAGATTTGTTATTTTTCAATAAAGATCACTTCAAAAAAAAGATGTTGAATGGCCAAAGCTTCAAGTGTATGTGCAAAAAAAAAAAGATCTAAAAGTAAATGTATATATGATGCATTTATGAAGTCACATATTTGAAGGATCATTTAGTATAGGCTTCCAAACAACACAACCATATAAATTGCAATCAAAACATTAATGACTAAAATACTCCATAATAATGACTCCACGTATAATAAAAGGGCACAATGTGTTTGGCACGATGTCAGCTGCCCCCAAATTGCATGTTATACTTGAATGTTGGCATTGCAATACAAAAGTTTTCCAATCAACAATTTCAAAATCAAAATCATACTACTGATGAGGTTTGACCAGAATTATTGAATGCACTCTTCAAAATTAGTAATGAAACAAAACAGCTAGAAGTGTTGTCATGTCTGCTAGGCTATAGATTTGGAAAATTTATTTTACGTTTTAACCCTGAAATAGAAAGAGATAATACTTGTGACAAAGAGACAGGCGGTGGTGGGATCCACCTTAAGGCACAAGGTTCAAAGTAAGTCCTGACATTGTTTCTTTTGTCCTTACACAAAATCTTATATGCATAATAATGATTATAAAAGGAACCCCATCATATATGACCGACCCCTACCCTTGACTAATTTACTCTCTTAGTTTTAAATTTTTTAGACTAGAGTGCCAAAGTTTTGTTTAGTCCCAATAGTCTAGTTTTTAACAAATTTTTTCATTTTTTTGTTGGCCTCCTTTAGTCTAGAATCTCTTGGAAAAATCTGAAGTAGACGCCTTGCATTATGCATTGCAGTGTATGTCAAAACAGAGTCCCAATTGACTTCAATTTTTATGAGTCTGAGAGATATTTTAGTTGGTTGTTAGCTTTAGCTTGTTTGGGTGGGTATGCGATATTGATGGCAAACAAAAGAGAAATAATCCTTTCAGAGACAATGGAAATGCCACATTACAGCTGATGCTATAGTGTAAGGTCCATAGATTCCATGTGAAGGTTGCATTAAAGACTAATCCTGTGATTATACATCAACTCTGTGCAGCCAAGCATTAATGACAAACAATGATATAAATGAGAAAGACAACAATATTAATGATGCAATTAAAAATTTGCAAGACATATGCATCCCCTCAAAAAATTTCTAGGCTCACTAACTGCTTAGCAAATGAACTATGAATTCATGTACAAATTTGCGCCCTCCTTCAACTAACCACACCGTACATAATTTAACCTTTCACTTCTCCAATTTGGCGAGCTACAACCTGAAAATAAAGATTCAATGAGGGTGTTAGAGAATGTTTATTAATTTTAAAATTACAACCAAGATCCTAATACTGAGCACACCATGTGGCCTGCAAATAATAAGCTTTTGATAGAGATATATTTTAGCAGCCAATAAAGATAGATTTTACCATTCCTTGAATAAAAATTCACTTTCAAATGAAATCGTGTAAAGGATTTGGCATTAATGACCAAGCTACAAATAATGACTTTATTTTTTTTTAGCTAAATACACATCTGGCACGATAAATTCACATCTAGTAGGAATGTCCATGTGATAACCCATTTTAACATTTGTATTGTGCTATGCCCATGTCAAACAAAACTCCAATAACTACTAAACAAAACCACCTCGCTGGTTGACTCTAGATCGATTTATCCCCTTTGTGGACTGGAAAGTTGTAAAGTGATGTTGGAAATTAGCTCAAAACTTTTCTTTTTTTGTTTTCTTGCTCAAGGTAGATGAATTTTTAGATGCCAGGAACATGAAGGTGCGACACTGACTCTACTAGTCACACCTATCCAAAAATTCACATTCCCCTCTAGCAGATCTAGTGAATGCATTTTAGAGGGATATGACCAAGGGCGTAGCAGATCACTCTGCCTATTCCCAAATGGGAGCTTTAGAATAGGGTGTGGCTATCTATCCCATCATCCATGACAGAGATACCTTTTTTCCAATGTTGTAATTGCAACAACCCTGGTAAAATTTGTACACATAAACAAGGCATGCAATTTGTTTGAAAAAATGCCTCAAAGTGATATGGTCTCAGGGACTACAATGATGTAGGATATGCAAAAAATGAGTTCTGCAAGTCTAACACCCCCCCCCCAATTGGTTGAAAGGAAAGGATGAAAGATATAACTGATGCCAAAATTTGACTAAGGATGCACACAAAATCTCAATGATCATACTCCTAATCTTCCGCTATAGACCAAGTTAGCACACATAAGATTATATAAAAGGAATACACTTAGCTACATAAACATAAAGAAAAAAATAGACAGTCTTTAGCCTTTGAATCTAGGATCCTAGTGAATGAGTTAGCTTTTTCCAGCAGTCAAAATATTTTGCATATCATTTTAAATACTCACGCAATATTAGCAAAATAAAAGAAAAGTTGACTTGTCCGAAAGTAGTAGGTATTACCAGTTTGGAGAATGGTTCTCTAGATGACGCCTCAAGAAAATGTAGTCTCAACGAATTTAATACTTGTAGGGTATGCACAAGAATAGTGGGCACCAAAATGTGAGAGGAGAATCTGCAGTTCTTAACAATAGGTAAAACATTTTAAATTTGCCATTGTTAGTAAAATTGATATAAACCACTCCCTATAAAATTCATTTGAACACAAGAATAATGAAAGCAAAGCACGAAAGCAAACAAAACATAATAGAACATTATTCAAATGATCAAACCAACATCTTATAGGGGGATTGGTGCTATTTTGATGTGGAAAATAGCCCTTTCCCAACCCCTTTTTGATAAGCTCAAGATATGAAGAAGATGCAAGATGCAAGATGATAAGTGATCCAGTTGTGGAGAAAGATACTAATATTGTGGAGTTGTGGAGGATTAATACAATAGAGAAACTCTCTATTTATATAATAGAAATATAGAAGAATGCAAAACATGGAGGATGTGGGACTAAATATCCACCAATGACAAGATGCCACTTGTCAAGAGGTGAGAGGATGAAGGTTGTGCACATTTTGGTTAATGTGCCAAAGAGAGGGAGATTTGAAATTCAAAATATGGCTTATTGGAGGGAGAAAAAAGACTTAAATGCCAAGTGGGAGACATGTAAGAGAGAAGTTAATGCTTTGTTGGATGTACATGTCAATTTGGGGGGAGATTTCAAACTTGGAGAATATTACCTTTTTATTCCAAGTTGAAAGTAAATAAAGATTTTAATAAATCATTTTAATGCATTTTCATGTGCAAGTGGAAAAATCTAGAGAAATTTGGGGATTAGGATTAAATTAATCAAGGTTTGATTAATTTAAGATGATGATTAGGTGATTTTTACTTTTGACTTAGATACTTGGATTTATTTAAATAAAAAGGGAGGAAATTGATGCACTATCCATTTAATTAAATACATTTGATTTAATTAAATGAAGAAACTTTAGGAAATAATTAAATAAAGTGATTTATTTAATTAAAAAGATAACCTTAGGAGATCAATCAAATAAACTTGATTTATTTAATTGATGGGCGAATATGATTTAATTAAATATGCATGATGTTAATTTCACGTGTCTATAGATCAGATCATAAGGCACACAAAACCAGTATGTGTCTTAATCCATTCATTTGGTTTATTATAGTCATCTTGATACAACTCGTAATACTAAAAAATCTTCTGTGATTGTATTCTCACCACAAGTGGGATCTATTAATATCTCATTAGTGGGCTTATCATAGATTCTACCAGTAACACTTGGAGTTATATCAGGTTGTTCATTATTTATATCAATGTTCATGACTTGAGGGTTTGAAGGTTCACTAGCCTTGACAAATGAAACATTGTGTTTAGGCATGGGGTTGGTAAAGATTTGTAAATTCTAGTTAGGGGGTGCAACAAATTTATTGCCTTGATCATTAACACCTACAATGGAAAAACGACCAGAATCAATGAGGTCTTGAACTAAGTGTTTGAGATGCTTACATTGTTCAGTGTCATGTCCATTTTGGCGAAAAAAATGAATATAAGCATTAGGTTTAAAGGTGGGTGGTAAAGGCTTGGTGGTATCAAGTGGTTTAACAATAGGCAAAGTGATCATTTGTTGTTGGAACAATTAGTTCATTGTATTATGGAGGGTATCGGGTAAGGGAGTAAATTGTCTCTTCAGGTCCCCATAGGTATAAGGCACTGTTGCCTTAATAGTTGTCACTTGACTCTAAACAGGTTGGGTTGGTTGTAGAGAAGGTGGGTTAAACTGTAAAAATCCTCTATTTAGTTTTCTAAATTTTTGCATGTTATTTTGGTTGTTTTGCTCAAACTTCTCAGCTTGGTTAGAAGTGGAATTTGAATCATGACTAGAAACTGAGTTATGATAATCACAAAGGTTCGTGCATAAATGCATGAATGATGGGAATTTCATCATAGTCAACTTATCCTGAAGGTGAGTGTGCAATTTTTTGATAAACATCTTCTGCAGACGTGAATTAGGGATCTTGACATCAATTTGAGCACACAATGATTGATATCATGAAATGAAATCAGTGACCTTTTCATTAGTATTTTGTCTACATCACATTAAATCAGCCATTGTCTTTTTAGGAGTCATACGGACTTGGAAATGGATTATAAATGCATCCACAAGTTCATTGAACAATCAGATTGAATGATTGGGTAAGTTGGAAAACCACTCCAATGCAGTGTCCTTCAAGGTCCTAGGAAAAAGTTTGGCTAATAGCTTATCATTGAGGAAAAATTCACTACACAAGGTTGTATAAGCATTGACATGATTAGTAGGGTCTCCTTTACCTCTATATTTCTCAAACCTAGGCATTCCAATTCCTTGTGGAATTTAAGTGCATAATATTTCTAAGGATAATGGACTACTACAAACATGGTATGTGGGTGGAGCAATTTGACTTTGGCTAATTGTGTAGATTTCTTGTTGCATGGATGAAACGGTGTTAAAGAGTTGTGTAATGATGGGATCTGTGTAAGTGGTATGAGGTGGAAGGGAAAATGGTGATGGAGTGTATGTAATGTTAGGGGAAGTGAAAGGGACACTAAGAGGGGTGAAGGTGGAAGAAGGAATATGTGATGCCACAAAAGAAATAGGAATGCTAGTTGGAATTGCGAAAGAAGGAGCCACATGAATAACTTTTTGCATAGTTGTTGTAACTTGAGGAGTGGTATAAGTTGGTACGGATGTGATGGTTGAAGGAGGAGGATTGTGAGGTCCTCCTTGGCTCACAACAATGTTTGCTGACTGAGAAGTAGAAGGAAAATGTTTATCAAGTATATATCATCTATTCTCTTCATAACTTGCAATTCATCATCACTTTCAATCAAGCGATGAAGGTTTTCTAACATAGGTATAGTAGTGGTGGAAATGTTTTCAAGGGATAAATCTTGTTGTAAATGTGGAAAATCCTCATGAATACTAATGACTTTTTCTTGCGGAATGGAATTGTTTTGTGTGTCAACATTCATTGGATGGAAAGGTGAAGGCATAGTAGTGGTATTGTCCATGCATAATGCACCATTTTCCATACTAGGAGTAGGAGCTCTTGAGATCCCAAGGTCCACAACAAAAGTGTTATCATGGGAAGCCATGAGTCTAGAATTTCATCTCACTAAAGTATTATCAATGGGGCACCAAACACTCATACAAGTACCACAAAATATGGGGTGAACGTAAATGCAATGTAATATAGGAGTGCAAAATGCAAATAATAGGAATTCTACAAACTAAAACAAAGAAATAACAATAGAGAACAGAAATGTAGTAAATGCCCAAAAAGATGCCTAAAAATGTAGTATGAACTGTGCAGGTGGACTAATTCGCCAAGGGTGGCGAATGAGTCCAAGTATGATATTTTTTTGAGTTTTTTAAAAATTAAAAGTGATTTAAATTCTTTTCATATGCCAATGAAGGATGCAAATGCAATTTTTTAGTTTTTTCAATGATATGTTATGCAAAAATGAAGTCTAAATGAGTCTTTCACTAATGCAATTTGAGAAACCCTAGGATGCAAAAACAAAACAAAACCTAATTGAATGTTGATGCAAATGAAGTCTAAATTGCAATATGCAATGGAAATAAAAAATGTAAAGTGTTCAATATGCGGGTTCACCAAAAATGAACCGTAGATTTTTGGGTAGGATTTATAAGCTACTCTTGCACTCTCAAGGTGTTTCACTTAAAGGGAGAGAGATAAACCCCACTCAAAAGTCTAGGTGGTTCACTCAAATTAGGAAATGTATGATGCTACTTAGACTAAATGGAATGATTTAAGTACAATTAAATGAACTATTTGACTGATTATGAATGCAAAACCTAAGAATTATGCAATGTTGGAAAACATAATGTGATATGCAAACATGGACTAAAGTATGAACAAATGCAAAACATAAGAAAAGGTTGAATCAGAGTGCACCTGGGCAGAGAATGTAGAATCTGGAGTGTCTTGAATGTTGTTAGAGCTTCTGAAAACCACCAGTGGGACTCATTTGCCACTGATGGAAAATTAGTTTTGCTTCTGATGAAAACTTCTAAGAACAAGTTTCTGAGTGTTGGGATCTAGAATCTGAAAAAATCTGGATTTCCATCCTTAAGGTGGGACTCATTTGCCACTACTGGAAAATCAGTCCACTCCCAAAATTGTATGAAATTAGGGACCAATGTTGTAGCACAAGATATGAAGTTGTCTGCCTGTTGGGTTGACAGAGTCAAATCTGCATAAAATGGACAGAATGTCTTCTCCAAGCTTGAAATAAGTTGTAGTTGACTTGAAACACTTTGTTTACTTCTTATCCACTTTTCAACACCTAATAGCTTGTCAAATATGCATACACAAGTTTGAAAACACACATGCAAAAGGGAAAAATGGTCAAGGGTTAGGTTATAGGGATTTGCCTTGGTCAAATCCCACTTTGGTAATCAAACCCTTAATAAAGAAATGGAATGGAAGAGTGATAAACAAATAACATGCAAATTTTATCAACTTACCAAACCTTTATTGAAGAAATCTAAAGATATAACAATGGTTGCTCCAAAATACTTGATTAATGCTTGAATGAATGAGTGAATAAGTGAACTTGATGAATGGGGCTTAAAATGAGAAGAAAAACACTTACTTATACACACTTGTGCCTTAGTAACCCAAAGATACCTCATCACAGGCTGACATAAGGTGATTTTAAATAAAAACCTAAAAGAAAATTTAAAATATTTTGAAATTTGAGCCAAGAGGGACTCATTCACCACCCATGGTGAATGGGTCCCACCTTGGACTTGAAAGTGGGTGTCACAAATTATTTTGCATTTAATGTTGTTTGTCAAATTTACATTCAAAAACACACTTAATTAAGCCTTATGAAAGCATAAAGGGGTCAAATAAAGCATAAGAAAGGTGTAAATAGTGAAATTAAGCCTAGAAAAGCATGAAATCTTGTTACAAGACTTTACAACACTTCAAAATAGGACTTGATAAGTGATGAAAAGGTGATTTTTAGGTGAATTTTAATGAATAGAGTCTAGAAAAGTGTAGAAATGTTCTGCAACACTTCACAAGATGCCATAATTTGAATTTTAAGAACCTAATGTAAATGTTCAAGCCACATTGCAACATTAAATCAAAGCAAAATGGACCAAGCATTGTGAAGAAAGGCCTAAAAGACCATGAAAATGTCAAGGGACCATTTTTTTTATGGTACACTTACATTAATTATTTTTGCAGGTTCTCATCAAGTCGGTCTACCATGTGATTGTCATTGTAAAATTATTTTATCAACAGACTATGTAAACATTAATTTGTGGTCTTGACCTAAAAGTTGATAAGCTTTAATTGTATCTACATGCACATATATGTTTCATCATGTTATATAGTTGTATTAAACATCAATATACATTATATATTTTTCGTCAATGTATGAACTTCAATGAACTTATTAGTCACTTTTTAAATATCTTGTTCCAATTTTATAGATTATACATTTCATGTCTTGTATTTACCTCATTTTATATAATTGTTTAATTTTATAGATTATACATTTTGTGTATACAAGGAGATAGATTTTTGTTTATTGATTCAAATATTTGCTAGAATTAGAAAATAGTTAAAATTACCTACCCTTAGTTTATTATGAATATGATCTAAACAGGTATGTGTAGAATCATCATGGAAAAAACAGGTCATTAAGTGGAAAAAAATTCAGAAAAATCAGAGTTAGGAAACTTGATGTAAAAAATTGAATAAGTTATCTATATTATTTCAAAAATATGTAAGAATAGAATCTATAGAAAATTGAATGCAGTTTCAAAACTACTAGGTTTATTTTATTTTTTAAATCTATTTGGCAAAAATTGGAAATTTCAATGCAGTAGCACTTAAATTTTAGGGAGAAAATAAGAAATAGGTGTCTGTTTGACCACCCTAACCACAATAAAATGAAAACATTTTTTATAAGATTTTAGATATAAGTAGAGGACTCATGTCCCAATGTGATACATATTTATTTGTATTTTTTTTCCAAGTAAATAATTAATTATGAATTTTTTATTACAACTTTAAAAAAATATAAAAACTCGTATGTCTAACCACCTTAACTTGGTAAAAACTTCATGAAATTCAATTTTTTTTTTATCCTATAGTATGTGAAGCATAGAATGTGATGCATGTTTTGGATTCAAAAAATGTGATACCGTTTGAAAGCTATAGATGTTTTTCAATTAGCCTATCAATTAGGAATTTAGTTGTAATTCGAATAGAAAATGAATAATAATAATTTATTAAATTAAAAGTAAAGCATAATTTATATTGGTGGAAAGCTAAGAATATCCTTTAAAAACCATTTTCGTTTCATCAATTTTGGGTAAAAAAAAAGTCATTAACCACATACCCTACACATACCCATCATATCGCCACTTTTTGGCCCATCATGATCTTGCACATACCCAAACTATTTAAGGAATGTTTTAATTTCTCACCTGACCATGTGATAAATTATATATATGAAATTTGAATATAGATAAGAATTTATATAGTGCATGTATTACTTGAAAATTAGATAAATATCTATACATACATGAGTGCATATAATCATCAAAATGAACATAACATGATCATAATTGACTGCATATATAGTTTCATCATATTAAAGTCAGTTAATATAAACAAAAAAAACATGATAATATTAATCGATATAATGTATGTGAAATGGTCCATGAAATAACATGTTCAAAATGTATATGTCAAGTCCAATACATATATTTAAATAAAACCATCTAACTATCAGGTTGATTGGTCATATCAAGTCTCCTCTTTGTTCCATGTCAAATAGATGTACCTGAATCAGGTTGTAAAAGAGTACAAGAAACTTGAAATTAGATTTAAATTTATTTAGAAATTTTGATATAATTAAACATATTTAAACTTGAAAATATAAACATTTGGTTAAAAATAGATTTAATTAAATATCTAGTAAATACAGTAAAAATGATTTTTAGTATGCATAAATTACCATATTATCATGTGAATCTACTGGCACATTTTGTTCAACGGGTAGCATAACTGCCAGTTGAGAAGATCCAAATGCTTGATCTATTATATCCTATATATTCATATAAAAAAAACAATATGTTAAAACCTCGAATATATATATATTTAAAAGGTCCATAAAAATTATATAGGAGATTTAGTAAATTTTACAACCTCGAATGATATGACCTCATGATCACACACATGAGATTTCCCATGCATAAATGTTGACAATGTCTCAGGTGCGCACGCCACGGGTATCTCATGAAATCCCTGCATATAGATGTACAACAATTTGTATAGATAAAATTCACACATGTGTATGTAAATGAAAAAATTAAATTCGATATATGATGTGTATTTAATTTAAACTTAACAAAATTTTGAAAGCACACACCTAAATTGATGATGTCTCAAGAGTGCTCACCACAACTTGTGGTTGGTCAGTAC
Source organism: Sequoia sempervirens (assembly GCA_007258455.2). Lineage (NCBI taxonomy): Eukaryota > Viridiplantae > Streptophyta > Pinopsida > Cupressales > Cupressaceae > Sequoia > Sequoia sempervirens. Next base: position 8,814,923 of record VDFB02353493.1, read on the forward strand.
TAGGTATCATATGACCTCCCTACATCTAAATATAATATATCATTTCAAATATGTGTACAAATTCAAATTAAATTAGATATATCCACACAAATTATTTAATATATATTGGTTCAAGTACCTAACCAAAAGGTAAGCCCATCTCTACAACACTCGACATATAGACATGATCATGTTGAGTTTCAGGCATCATCTGATCATGCATCTACACCTAAAACTTCTTGAATTAATATTATAATATAATATATATTTTGATGTTAAATTATTTACATGAATTTTGCACATTTAAAAAAAAAAATTAAGTTCAAAACATGAGCATACTTGTGTAGGATGATCCTTATAATATAGTAAATTCATATATGACTTTGTCCTATATGCATGTGGGTTACCTAAAGTGGATGCCTGAGTATTTCCATAGCCCGAGCCCCCATGCTCTTTATTGGCCACTTAAGCTATCTTGTGTGTAGTCTAATGAGTCAGATGTTCTAAAAGCGAACTCAATGCACCTAATGTTGATAACATGGTCTGCTACTGAAATGCAATGGGAACACCAAGAGAAGGAGGAGGAACAATAGGAGCAATCGAAGCACATCACTGAGGATCGACATGTGCTCCTAGTCTATGTTGGGGCATGTGACACCCAACTCCCTGAAATGACCTCATATCAAAATAGTTGGGTTTAAACCCAACTCAAACTTATCCCATAAATTTATCAAAAAGTATAGGGGCACCTCAAAATTTCCATGTGGTGGATTATCAAACACCATCCACCATCTATCCAAAAAATATGTAGCTATCTGTAGGTGCCTACACCATAAAATTGGTTTTTTTTTTGGTGGGTGGAATTGGTTGGTTTGTTTGAGGGTTAAAAAAATGTTGGCACATGGCTTGTTTTGTAATTTTAAGGTCATTAATTTCTTTATAGGACAATCCATCTGCATAGAATTATATCCTCTCTTATCTCCATTGATGGAACCTATCTAGGTTTGCATCAATAGATCGAACAAAATCAACAATAGTTTGCATCATAGATGCAAACCGTGTGAGATGGGGGAGATTCTAGGCTCATTTTTTATCAGATCTATATTTCCCTGAATCACAATAACATTTTGTCTAATGTTCTATCTTAACTGAGATTGATCTACTATAGGGGGTGGGGGGTTAGGAGGTGGAGAGTGTGGAGGTGTGGGTTTTTATTGTGGTGGTCGATCTAGATGTATGGGATCTGTAGGAATTTGTGCATTAGGCATAAAATCCTCTATGTTAAATTCTAGAACCATGTGAACAATGAAATGGCAATTGCATGTTAAATAATTAAAAAATATATATCAACAAACTAATTAAATAATGCACACAATTTGAAAGTTATTTAAAAATCAGATTGAATGTGCAAAAATTCAAAATACATTTCATTTGAAGACCATTCGATTTATAACATTAAAATATACATAACATTAAAAATCCATAGCATGTACACATTAAATTGAGTCTAGTGTGTGGTTGTTTATATGAATGGTTTGTTGTTACTACCAACTCTTAGAATGCAACTAAAAATGGAGATAATTGTCACACCAAGGTCATAAAATTTTAATAAAATCCTACCTACATGTTACTTAAAACCAATTATTGAACACCTTTTAGTAACCCTTCCAAGAATAATCATCAAGTATATCTAAAATATAAATCCACTATATAATTTAGGTCAATATGTATACTATAATTGGATGGCGCTGCTTGAAACGGCTCCCTGTGTGAGGCCACGACATGCATGAGGGCTTCGCCCTCTTTGCATGCTTGTTCTCTATCCTTTCTCTATGTCTGAGCCGTGTTTTCTTGTGGGTGGGGTTTGTTCAGGTTGTAGGGGTGGTGTCTCTCTCTCGGTGTGCTTTCTTCTCCTGGCATGTGGGTTGTGGCTGGGGCTGAAGCATTCTTTCTCGGTGGTTTCTCCTTGTTGCATTTGTTCTTTGTGCTGGCAACCAATTTTAAGTTGGTTCTGGCTCTCCTTTGGTACGATCCATACCTAGTACGGCATCTGCGGGTGTGGTTTTCAATTTTCCTTCACAAAATTTTGGTACTCAATTTTGGATGGCTCAGGGGGAGTCATCAGGGGTCAAATCCCCTTTGGATTTTCATGCTACTTTTGGGACCTCACCTCCAAATCATTCTCTGAAAGTTTTTAATAATAGTTTGTTTTCAAATGACTCAAGTAATGATGGATTTGCTCATGCTGGTGGCTCCTATAATCCAAAGACAAATGGATGCCCTGAACGTTCCAAGGAAAGGCCAATGCTAGTTATCCAACCCGAATCAATTGCGGAGGACATCGAGTATTTCTCAAAACATGCTTTGCTCTGCAAATTTTTGGGAATGAGGGTTTTGCTCCAATTTCTAGAATCATGGGCTCATCGCTCTTGGTCCCCGGAGGGTACGATGGAAATAATGTTGTTAGCAAACAACTATTTCATGGTGACATTTAATTGCATGGTAGATTGCAATAGAGTTTTTGAAGGTGGGCCTTACTTCCACAACCAGGTTGGTCTATTCATTAAGCCATGGCATGCGGGTTTTGATCCTTCAGAGGAGCTTTCAAATTAGGTGCTGATTTTGGTTTGCCTCCCTAGATTTCTAGTGGAATTTTGGCGCAATGACATTTTGCATCGAGTTGCTTCATTACTGGGAAAAACGGTGGGTCCTTCTCAACAAAATCTGGACAAAAAGGTGATGAATTTTTCCCATATTTGTGTGGAAATGGATTTAAATAACCCTATCCCAGATTCTTTGGAAATACATGTGGGTTCATGCTCTTGGTTGCAACAACTTGACTACGAGACTTTGCCATTTCGTTGTTGTCTCTGTCGTGAATATGGGCATTTGTAGAGAAGATGCCCAAAGTTTAAATCTCTAGGGAATCAAGCTACTCAGCCTCCTCGTAATCCCTCAAAGGGTGACAAGGGTAAGGAGACCGTGTCAGCTGAGGCTATGGATGCTGAGGGTTCTACTCCTGCCAAGGTTCATAATAGGAATTGGGGCCAAAAGAGGACCTTTAAGGATCACCAGAATGGAGATTCCTATAATAGATTTGAGGTACTTGATGACCTTGGTCATCAGGAGGTGAATCCAAGATTGTTGATTTTGGATCAGGGTGTTTTAGAAGGGGTTCAAGAAGGCATTTTCCCATAGCACATCCAAGCTCCTCAAGAATTTTGGGTTGTCCAGTTGGAATCAGACCTGAGTATGGTGGTGCATGGGAGGACTGAGCCTTTTGTGGAGACAATGTTGGGGGAAGGAGGGATCTCTAGCCCATTGGTGAAATCAGAAGCGGGCTTGGTAAAAGGTAATAAGGCTTCTCCTTCATTGGGAATTCTTCAGAAGGATCCAAAGAAAGGGGTGGTGGAGAAGTCTTCTAAAGTGGGGAGAAAGAAGGATTTGGAGAAATTAAAGTTGATGGGGGAGTCTCTAGTGGAGGCTGGGTCTGTCAAGACTCTGGATTCACATTTCTCTAACCCTCCAAAATGAATGTCCTCTCCTGGAATGTAAGGGGCTTGAACAGTGGCCCTCAACAAAAAATTGTTTAGGATTTGTTGCATTCTCATTCTCCTGATGTTCTTTTTCTTCAGGAGACTAAGTTAACTGTTGAAGGTATGATGGGTATGATGCCTAAACTGTGGGTGTAGGGCAGTTTCCAGTGTATTGGGCCTCATGGTAATGCAGGTGGGGTGGCTTGCCTGTGGAATCCATTAAAGATTCATCCTCTTTGGTGGGTGTCCTCCAAGTCCTCAATCTCTATGGTTGTTTCAAGTCTGGAATTGGGGGAAACTATTCTTCTCTCAAACATCTACGTGCCTACTGATTTTCCTGGTAAGAAGTTATTGTTGTCTCATATTAGTTATGTTCGAAGCTTATCTCCTTTGTTCCCTTGGATTGTTGCAGGGGATTTCAATGCTATTATTGAGATAGATGAGAAGAAGGGAGGTGTTACAAGATTGGAATCCTCAGCTTTCCTTTTTCATGATAGCATCTCTGATTTGAACCTGGTTGACATTAAGCCTCGAAATGGGAAGTTTACTTGGAACAATAGGAGATTGGGGGAGAGTTGTATTGTAGAGGGACTTGATCATTTCTTGGTGTCCTGTTTCTAGGTTGGCGGAGGGTTGTCTTCTAGCTCTGAGATTCTGGATTGGAGGGGTTCATATCATTGGCCTATTAAGTTTTTTGCTTCTTCTGCTTGGGTGGCACGGTCCCCTTCTTTCAAGTTTCAACTTATGTGGTTAAGAGATTCTTCTTTGCAGGTGCATATGGCTGATTGGTGGAGAAGGGGAAGACCTGCTTTTGGCACTTCCATGTATTCCTTTTCTAAGCTGCTGCAATTTGTAAAATATCAACTTAAAAGGTGGAATAGGTAGTACTTTGGCAATATTTTTAGTGCTAAGGTTGATGCACAAGTTGTCTTGGATGTCATCACTCGGGAGATAAGGGAGTGTGGTCTTTCTGAGGATTTACTTAGGGAGGAGGCCTGGGCTCGGAAAGCTTTGGAGGAGTGTGAGCTGCGTGAGGAAATTTTTTGGAAGCAGAAGGCTAGAATTGAGTGGTTACAAGAGGGGGACATAAAAACTACCTTTTTCTTCATCTCGGTGAAGGCTAGGAGACACGGTAATTCTATGCCTATTCTAGTGAATGACAGGGGTGAACTTCTATCTTCCTTGCAGGATATATCTAGAGAAGCTTCAGAGTTCTATGCTTCTTTATTTCGTGAAGACTCTCAGGATGTTATAGAGGAAGAAAACCAAGTTCTAGCTTGTATTCCCTCTTTGGTCACTAGGGAGATGAATGAGTATCTTTTATGAGATATCTTGCTAGAGGAATTAGAGGCTACTATTTTTCAGATGAAGAAAGGGAAAGCCCCAGGTCCTGATGGGTTTCTTGTTGAATTTTATCAAGAATTTTGGGACATCATTAAATTGGACCTACTAGAGGTGGTGCATGAGTCTCAGAAAAACAAGGAGATGCTTCGGATTTAAACTCCACTTTCCTTGCTCTCATTCCAAAATGTGAGGGGGCAGATCGTCTAAGTCAATTTTGACCCATTTCTCTTTGTAATGTGGTGTATAAAATCATTTCCAAGCTAATATCCGAAAGGCTGAAGAGATGGCTCAGTAGGCTTATCTCTAAGGAACAAAGTGGTTTTGTAGAGGATCAAAATTTTTTGGATGGGATGGCCATTTCTATGGAGACCATTCATTCAATGGCATCCTTGAAAGAAAAGGCTATGTTCATCAAGCTTGACATGGTGAAGGATTATGATAGAGTGAGGTGGTCCTTTTTGTGGAAAATTCTTATTGCTTTTGGATTTGCTGAGGAATGGATCCAGTGGGTGATGAGTTTTGTTACCTCCACTTCATTCTCGGTGTTGATTAATGGGGAGCCTACTGCTCTCTTTAGTGCTTCTAGGGGTCTTCATCAAGGGGATCCTACTTCTCCTTATTTATTCTTCTAGCGGAAGGTCTGGGTAGACTAGTGAAACATAATGTAGAGTTGGGTTTGATTCAGGGATGGAAGTGGGGAAATGGCTTTTCTCCTCAGTCACACTTGAAATTTGTGGATGATACGACTTTGATGGGTCTAGCCAAGATTAGAGAAGCTTCAAATATGTGCAAGGCCTTGGATATCTATCTTGTTGCAGCTGGTCAAAGGATTAATGAAGACAAATCCTCCATTTTCTTCTTTAATACTTCGTACCTATTCAGCAAAGGATTTCTCATATCTTGAGGTTCCAGATTGGTTCTCTCCCTTTAACATATTTGGGTATTCCTATCTCTATTAGTAGACTTCCCAGAGAGTCTTGACAGAATATCTTGGACAAGTTTCATGTGAAGGTTAGTCATTGGACTGATCGATGGCTATCATTTGCTGGGCGGGTTATGTTGCTTAAGTCTATGGTGCAAGCTCTTCCTATTTATAGGTGTATGTTACAAGTTGCTCTGGTTGGGTTTGTGAATGATATGGACTCTCTGGCTAGACAATTCTTATGGGTGGGTAGCTTGTCCTCGTCTAAATGGAGCCTGATTAAGTAGGATGTTGTTTGTAGCCCAAGGCAGGTGGGGGGACTTGGTCTGCAGAAGGGGACTTGGTCCGGGTTGGCATTGGATGCAAAGCTTTATTGGAGGTGGTGTGTGGAACATTATCATAGCTGGGCTAGGATCTTATCCCACAAGTATCTTCTAGGGATTTGTAAGGAGGAGCTTCCCAGGTTTCCTCTAGTTGGGAAAGGCTCGGTGATTTGGGGAACGCTTAAGAAAGGGATTGCGCTAATCAAGGAGGGCCTATTTTGGATTTGTAATAAGGGGACTGAGGTGATGTTTTGGTCTGATTCTTGGGATGGTTACATGCCCATTCTGTGTCAGTACCCTAATTTGGTGACTCTGTCACAGAGCTTTTTGGAGGCCAGTTGGTCTAGAGTGAGTGATTTTAAGAATTTTGACCTTGATGGATAGGTGGAGGTGGAAAAGTGGAAGGACCCTAGTGAGTGGCCTATTCTCAGGTTGGAGGAGGATGGTATTGTACTCCAGAATATCTTGGCTAGTAGACAATGCAACTCCCTTAGGGATAAGGATATTCTAGCTTGGAGCCCGAACCCTAAGGGTGTTTTTACTGTGGCTAGTGGTTATCAAGAGTTGCTTTCTCGTAAGTTTGGGGGGGTGGAGGTCTCTTGGTGGAAACATGCGTGGAACAAGTTTTCATGGCCTAAGTGTAATTGTTTTGTTTGGACTCTTGCTTGGAATAGATGTTTGACTTGGGAGAATCTCCGTAAGCGCGGATTCTAGGGCCACTCTATGTGTGTTATGTGTGGGTGCAGTGAGGAGGATTCTCCCCATTTATTTTTCTGATGTTCTTATTCTATGCCACTCTGGCATTGGTGGTGGGGTGTTTGGAAACATCCTTCTGTTCATGCATCTTATCTTGTTGAATTTTGGAGTAATCTGGGAAGGCCCCTCTCCCAGGCCTCTTTTCTCTAGATTTTGTGGAGCATTGGTCCTACTTTCATCCTTTGGAAAATTTGGTTGGAAAGGAATCGTAGGGTTTTTCACAGAGAAAATTTGTTGGCTCATTAGGTTTGGCACATAATTATTAGTATGATCTAGGAGACAGTGGAAGCTAAATGTGAAGTGACCCTTCCGTTGGAAAGAAGAGATGATGAGATTGTGAATAGATTGGGGATGCTAGGGTTGAATCCAGTCTCTGCCTATGTTAGAAGAGGTAGGAGAGCGAAAAATAAGGTTCAAAGGGTTGGAAGATGGATGCCTCCTCCGACAGAGTTTCTGAAGATTAAGACTGTATTGGTTTGGTCATTTTTCTTTTCTCCATCCATAAGGGGCAAAATTCTAACAACCTTATGGAAGGGATGGCGATTCTTTGGGATATTGAACGTGCTTGCACCTTGGGTTGGTGAAAGGTTATCTGTGAATTTGATTCATAGATAATTGCTAATTTTTTGCTTGAGAAAAGGGTGGCTGATGTTAATTGGCAGATTGTGTCAATGGTTAGACAGATTTTGCAACGGTGCTCTACATTGGAAGTGGTGTCTTTTGTCCACATCCCGCATGAATGGAATAGGGTGGCTGACTGTTTGTCCAAGTGGGATTCTGAGCATGAGGATGATTGGAGGATTGAGGGGTGGAGACAGTTATCTCCTAAGTATGTTCTTGATCTAGAGAAGGTCATTGCTAATGATATGGAGGGATAAGTTGTAGATGGCTAGTTGGTTGGTGGTTCTATTTTTTCTTGTTGTTTTGGTTTTTTCTTGTTGTTTTTGGTTTTACTTTGTGGGAGCTAATGTGCTCCCTTATTCTTATGTACTGTTAATCTTTCGACTTCAATAAAGTTTTTACCCCCTTTTTATTAAAAAAAATATTTATACTATAATTAAGATACCTAAAATATCTAAGGATGCACTAAATTACATTTTGCGTACATGGAAAGGGAGCTCATATGTTGAGTCAAGTATAAGTGCTTCTACATCAAAAATTTGCAGAGGATGACATATTTTTCATAATTCATCTAGGTATTTTATGTTAAACCTTTAATAAATGGGATGGTTCAATTATAAATAGCTTTGAGTTAGATCTAGATGTGGTACATAGGATACCTCTCAGTGAAAATAGGGAGGTAAGTTCTAATTATAACTTTAATGGGTAGAAATGAAATTAGGGGGTTTTATTAGAACCCTATGAATGAATGCACTATGTGATTGGTTTATTAAGTGAATCCCCTAAAAGAAGGCCTCATAGACTTATTTTTAGCTAGATATCACTTGATACTTAAACTATATCCAAATTTGATGATATACATTAATTGATTTATTTAAAATAAATAAAACCACATAAATTAAGTTAAAGAATTAAGATTTAAATTTAAATAAATTACTAGATCAACATTTAAACTAGGAAATTTTAACAAAGCCACTATCTTGTGATGATACCAGGGCTAATCCTAGAGTATGGGAAATTTTGCAGAGAGGGGGTGTTACTCCTTACTTGGAGAGACTGAAGGGTTTTAAATCCTTAGTCTCTAAGGAGTTTGTGGCTGCTTGGGATGGTTTTCTGGTAAGGGTATGGATATTACCATTGATGAAGATCTTATCACGGAGGTGACTAGCTTATCAATGGAAGGTAGGAAATTTTACCGAGACAAGAATATTTCGCAATCTGCTAGGCAGACTTTTCTCTGTGATAGGGAAAGGGATAAAATGGTTCGCTTGGACTATGGTGGCTATGACCAAACTAAGATCAAACCTATTTGGTGGGAGGTTTTTCTGGCGTTGATACACTACTTCACTCTGAATGGTAGATTTACTACGCTCTGCGGTATCACTTTGTTCTTCTCAACCATTTTTCCCATGGTAAGCTAGTTTCTTTTCCCTTTTATTTGTTGTTGTCTATGGAAAAAATCATCTCGAATCATAGAAAAAACCCTAGGAATCCCTTTCTACATGAAGGATTAGTGCTTTTAATTATTGAGTTTATCAAGGCTAACTACATTGTGAGAACTCCCTGGTCCCCTATTTCTAAGGAATTGGGGAAAGAAAGTGGGAAATGCAATATTGTTGAAATTTAGGAGTTTGTTGTTACAGAGGTTGAGGATGAGTCAGAGGGCTGGTCTGATGGCTTTGATACTATCTGGATTATACTTTGTCTATGGGTGATGTTTTCCCTTCTTCCTCGAAAGTTGCTCCTCATGTGAAATGTAAGTTGAAGATTCCTGAGGGTGTTGTTGAGGGCTCTGTTGGTAAGAAGTGTAAGGGTCATGCCAATGAAATTAATATTAATATTGAGAAGGTGGTTGGTAGTATTCAGGTCTAGGTGTCGGGTGGTGGTGGGTCCCCTGTGGTTGGTAAAAATAATTCAGTTGAAAACCTTGAAGATTCTGCTCGGGGCTCTACTTCCTTGGAGTGGGGGAAGGCCAAGTTGGGTTCTAAGGATGTTCATATGGAGGAACCTTCGGGTGGGTCGCATTAGGGTAGGGGTTTGTTCTGGGGTGCTATGGATTTTTCGTAGGCATAGGGCCTTGTTAAGGAAGGGGTGGATATTTCTTTCAATCTGCTTATGTGGCTTGTTCAAGAGATTCAAGATCTCCATAACAAGCATGATACCATTGACAGGTGCAACATCTCTACTCTGCGAAGTCTAAAAGAGCAGAATTCTATTTTTTCTCTATCTCAATCTTTGAATTCGAGTGTTGGTTGAATGGTGGATGAAATTGCTTTTCTAAATAATGACTATATGGACTGAGAGTGTTGGTGTTGGAGAGACAGAACAGGAAACTCCAAAGGGATTTGGATATGCTCATAAACATAAGTAGGGAGAAGCTGAAGGCGTCGGCCGAGGGGATGAATTTCCTTAATCAGAAGGCCATGGAGCTGACTGGGAAGGGATTGTTCAGTGACCAGGCAACCTTGGATTGTGGGGAGGAAGCTGGTATGGATGGGCTTTCAACTGATATGGTTGTTGGTCCAATTTTTCATACCTAAAGCAAAACCAAGAAAGGTAAGAAGGATGTTGCTCGTGATGTGGAAGAAATTATGGAAATGCATGATAAGTTGGTGGCCAAGGATTTGGGGGCTGAAAAAATTCTTATATAATTGTTTTAAGGGTCGTTTGGCTTATCTTTCTATTTTTTATTTTTTGGTTGATGTTACTATGGATGGTTGGTTGATGGTCTGGTAATTAGCTAGTATTTTTTGTGGTTTTTTCTGGGTGGGCAGTCTATTGTCTTATCTTTACTGCCACTTCCTTTTTTGTTCAGGGTTTTTGGTCCCTTCAAAACCTGTTTTGCGTTAATAAAAAACATTTAAACTAGGAGTTGGATATTTAAATGTATCAAGAATTGAGAGCTCACAAAAAGCTACGATATCAACAATGAGGCTTCTTTGAATCATTATTGGAAAAATTAAATAAGAAGATTAGTAAATAGAGACTATGAACATGAGGTGAGGAACCATTTAATTTCTATAGGTAAAGGACTAAATAATGAATTTAAAAAAGACACATGTAGATATATAACTTTGATTTATCAAATTAGGTGTTAATAGGAGGTTAGGGGTTGTTTAGAGTGTCTTCTATTACATATATAAAGGTGGAAAAAGATAAGGAAAGGTTCCCACTAATTTAGGTTGTGAACAACTCCAAAATGAGTGTCAAAATGGGTAAATGATGAAAACCATGTAGTTTAATTCAAGTAAAAATTATACTAGATTCTATTTATATTTGGATTATTGTTAGACATGGGTGCTCAAGGGAGCTCATAATAATCAAGCCTATCATTAATTAACTAATTCATCAATAAGTAATTTATTCTTCTAAGTTTTTATGGGTATAGAGCTTTATCTTTTGGGGTGAGGGGAAGTTTACTCATAGGTGTGGTTGTTTCCCAACAAGAGTATATCTATAGAGCTAAGGTATATCAATTGTGATTACATGTATTTATCAAGTATGACATAGAATTTAATTAAATCCGAGGAAATAAATTGATTTATCTAAATTTTCAAATTTCATGATAAGAGACACAAGCTCTCTATAGTGGGACAAAGTAGTTAAGAAGAAATTATAAGTTTAACACTAACATTAATTTATAATCTCATTCATTTTTTTCAAATCATACTAAAGATAAGAATAAAAAATTAATAGAAGACGTTCAAAAGGACACATAAATATATGCTAGTGGTAATTGCAATGTACAAAAAAAATAAAAAATGAGATTGAGCTCTATTCACATATTGAAAATGGCTTCTTTAAGTACAAAGACTTCACTTTTTTTTTTAGTTGTACAATGAAATCATATTTATACATGTGAATTGGAGTGTATAAATTATCATGCAAAAATGGAAGAAATTAGATCTTTACTATATAATTCTTTAGAGATTTGATGACATGAAAACATATCTATGTCAAATAAAAATGTAAGAAACCTCCAAGGAGGGATACTTCTAAAATTATGTGAAGTGAAAGCTAAGAACCAATGACAAGGAGGACACAAAATAAAGCAAGGAAGGAGGGAAATTTCCAAATTGAAATTACTCAGTGAGCAAGAGCAACATGACCAATCCTAATTAGATTATAACTTGTAACCATACTAAAAAATGAGAATGTTTAAACTATAGTTGATTATGGAAATGGTGTAACATAGTAACATAATCGATCCTAATTAGATCAACCTCATAAATTTATGCTATGATTTGTTGAACTAGTTAACAAACATCTCCTCATTTCTCAACACAAATGGTTACATTGAAAGTATTGATTGTACAAGTTCAAGTTGCACTATCTAAAAGGTGAAAATATTAGGGTTTTAGGTTTATGTTTTAGGGTTTAGGTCCAAGGATTAACCTAGGTAAATTAGTTTTTAGGGACCTATGTCTTTTGGAACCTAGGGTTTAGGGTTTTGATTCCTAAGTTAAATGTGTCCAATTTAGGTTTAGTTTTTATGTTTTTCAATTTACAATTTAATGTTGTTTGTTTCGTTGATATTTTTGGTTTTTTAAATGCAATTTAAAAAATTGAAAATATTAAACTAAAACAAACTAAAAAAATAAAAAACTAAATAACAATTACAAAACAAAAATGAAAGATATAAAGGAAAAAAATGGTAGAACTCAACCAACTTGGAGGTCGCTAAGGTCAGTTGTGTCGATGGGAGGAGGTGGCATTGAAAATTTGCTTCAATCAGGCCCTTCGAAACATGTACACAATCTTGCTTCTCCTTCTTTAGCGCAACTCAAATTGACAGTTAAAATGAAAACATAGTTGCTTATTTAAAAAAACAAATAGCTTTAAGAAATGTGTATGCATTTCAAATACGTATTTCGTAACACGTACGTGTTTTAGGTTTGTGTACCCGAATCTGAACACATACATATTCAGATTTAGGCTCAGGTACCCAATCCGTAACACATATGCATTTTTTAAAAACACGTATGCATTTTGTGCAATTTTTTTTGTTTTGGCCGAAACTTCCCCTTTTCATGGACCCAACTTCTTGCACTTACCCTTTACACTATGCAATATATTGTATGCTACACAATACTTTACCATCTTATGTTACTGTTTAAATAGATTAAATTCCACTAGGTGGGTGCATGAAGTTGGGTTACACTTTTGTGGCCAATTCCAAAAAAAAAATTGAAAATGACATAACGTGAGAACGTTATAACACGCTCATGTTATGTCATTATAAAAGAAAAAAAAAAGTGAAAGTGATTCATTTTTTGTTGTCTATTTTTCTGCTTTGCCCACGGCTAAAAAACCTCATTTTTTCACTCACGTTCTAGGAGGCATTCTACAAAATTCATCAACAACAGTTGCTTTTTCTTTGAAAAAATGGCACCATGATGACGAAGAGGTGCAGGAGGTAACTATTGTTTGCTATTAGTTTTGAATTTCTTAGTTTCAAGTTGCTTTTGTTTGTTTTAGGTTAGATTTTATTTTATTTTAAAAAAAATTGAGGAGATACAAACGATCCTGCAAATCCTCAAAATCCTCAACAAGAAGAGTAGGAAAATCCTCAACAACAAAATCAACCTCCCCCACCAATCACTCAACACCCTCCTGGCACTCAACAAAATTTGAGTGAAATTGAGAACAACAAAAAACAAATTAAGGATTTTATTAGTAGGTTGAGTGATCCAAATGCTTCAACCACAAAAAGAATGACCCTAGCAAATTCATTGAAAGAGAAGTTAAAAAATGTAGATTCAATTACCCAACAAATAACTAGATGGCAAGATAAGAGGCATGAAACTAAGGCATATTATGCAGATAAACTATCATATAAACAAGTAAAAGATTTAAAAATTACTAAAGGTGATTTATGCTCTTTATTCACTGACCCTAGAACATATCAAAATCTTAGCCTCAATATGAAGACATTTCATATTCATTAGTGCCACCACCAAGAGATTAGGAACCGTTTTTATGATAGGTGGTACTTGGTCTTTGATTACCCACTGTGCAACAATTGTGAAGTCCCCCAATATTTTCTTAGGAAACTATATAGTGAGTTCATATTGAACTAAATCCCAAATTATTTTGATATGAGGGACTTCCAAGATAGAGGTGGGGGGTTGGCTCAGGATAGGCCCGGTGCACAGCCAGATCCTACGCGGCAAGGGAGATGACCTCTTGCTAGGCTGCCTCATGAGCACATTGTTATGACTATCATTGCGAAGGAGAGTGCCGACGTAGAAACATTGCAGGTGATCAACACTTTGACCCAGAGTGTCATCCATCATACTAGCCCTATTGTACAACACCATCCAGGGGAGTCTTTGGGTGGTGGCCTTCGAACCCATGTGTGTTAATCTTGTGGGGCGACTTGTTCATATGACCCCACTGGCACTCAGGAGGATGCTACGCAAGATCCGTATGCTACTACGTAGGATCTATATTCATCTACGGGGATGGAGAGGATGGATGACATTTTGCATGATGCATATGGCATTGATACTTAGGTAAAAGTCAACATGTTCATTGAATTTAATTTATTAAATTTTGATTCTGAAATGCAAGATTAACTAATTTAGTTTTATTATTTTAATAAAATTGCAGGGTCACAGTGTTGAGACTTGATGCACCGGTCCTCCACCTACTTATTTTTGTAGTACACCTATCAGTGGGGTATGTAACTAGTAAATAATTATAAATTTATTACATGTTAATAGCATTGTTTTATGAATGGTATTTTAAGATGTGATTTTGGATGTTGAACAAGGTAATATTGGAGGTTTAAAGGAAACACCTCCTAGTGCGAGTGGATTTACTCAAATGTACACGAACGTAATAGAATAAAGAGAACTTAACTAATGAATTCTAATTAATAGATTTGTGTAGTTTATATTCATATTGTTGGTTATGTTGCATTACACATCATTCAAACTCAAAGAATTACTTCAAATTCCATAACTAATAACTAGATGTTGATAGATGACAAAATTTCAATTGTACAATATAGTTGTTTAGAAAGTCAACATAAGTAGCACGATGCAATTACTTCACATGGAGGCATGTACTTGCAAAGGTGCACCAGCACAACAAACTATGGATGCTTGGAAAAAATCTATGAAACCATAATAGTAAGCAATAGCATAGACAAGGAAGTTAGTAGTTTGAAAAAATGCCTCGAAGAAATGTTACTCATGGTGATGGAATTCCATTCCATCGCCACATGAGACCACATTTCTTCGAGGCATTTCTTCAAACTGCTCACCACCTTTTCTATGATACCACATTTTTCATACATGTTCACCAAAGCATTTTATCAAACTACTCACTTCCTTGCAGTTGCTGCTATGGCTAAAAGCCTAAAATAGGTGTTTTCCAATAAACTATATGGATTCTTGGAAAAATATCTATCAAAGCATAATAGTAAGCAATAATGCCATAGAGAAGGCAATGAACATTTTGAAAAAATTCCTGGAAGAAATGCGGTCTTATGGTGATGGAATGCCATTACGTGCATTTGTTTGTAATGGCATGCCATCACCACGAGACCCCATTTCTTCTGAGGCCTTTTTTCAAATAGTTCACTGCCTTCTCTATGCCACCATAGTTATCGTACATGTCTACGAAAGCATTTAAACAAATGGTTCAATGAATTGTTGCTATGGGTAAAAGCTTAAAAACATGTCCTTTTGAACAAGATATGGATAGGGAAAATAGTAAGCATGATAATCAGAAATATATAGTTTAATACTTTTACTCAAAATTTTGTTCATTAGATCTCATACATTATAATTCATGATGTGGATCTCGCTATTGCAACTTTTTTGTGATTGAATAATTTTTTGTTTTATTTTTAGATGTTGGTGACAAAAAAACCTCCAAATGTTACGAGGGAAATGGGTATCGATGTTTCATCCGCTATACAATCCTCGATGGCTTTCATAGGGGAGGTATGAGGAAAATTACTAAATTTTAATTTACATTCATTGTTATAGATGTTAGTTCTAGTGAAAAATCAAACCATTATTGATTTGTAGTTTATTTCCTATTTGGATGGTTTATACAGGGCTTGAGCACACCTCAACATCGGTGTGCAAATATTTCCATTGTGGAGAGTGATTGTGAGATGGCTGTAAGTGATTATTTTGTTAAATATATCATTTTTTATAATGTAATTTCTATATATTAATGTCTTTACTTCTTATTGTAACAGTTAAAACTTCACCAGGAGCTAAAATCTAGGACGAGTAGTAGGAGCACTCCTTGAGCATAGCAGAAATGAGTGACGAACTTATCACCATCGGATCACCAAAAAAAGGGAAAGAATTTATTTCTAGAGCATGGAGAGAAATTAATTTTGATTCCAAAGCCCTTTATTGTATGCCTAGACATGACAATTTTGTACATATTTTGTATTGGATATATTTGACATTGTATGCCTATATGGCATTCTCGTAAGCCTATATGGCTATTTTGTAACTATATTTTATACTTATATCGACATATATTGATGTATGCGTACATGGCTATTTGGTTAATACAAATCTTTTTTATTGATGGTGTCCATATTTGCATTATAAATTCATGGTTCAATAATTATGAGTTACGTCTATTCAAGTGTATACTTTACAACTTACCTGTATACTTTTTGACTTATGTGTGTTCCAATGTATACTTTGTGACATACATATTTCCATGTGTATACCTTGTATTCATGCATATACTTTGTATTAAGTTGTGTATACTATGTATTCATGTGTATACTTCAAGGCTTATGTGTTTGTGACTACTTGTGCTTCCCTTATACATGTATATGCTTGACTTATTCACGTGTATACTTATTAATTGGTTAGCCCTAGCATTGATCATTGTTGTCCTTCATTGTTTGTCTTGAATAAATTAATTGATTGATAGTAAACAACTAAGTATCTAAAAGCAAAAAACATGTTTTCAATTGGTATTCCATGAAATGATTGATAAAAAGATTACAATTTATATTTAATCCTTTGACTGGAACAACTGAATTAAGCAAAGGATACATAATCTTCATGTAACACTTGCAAAACATAATATTCAGAGTAGATGAAGTAGTCAACTTCTTGACACATTATCTATGTTATCAGGTTCTTCTATTTTAGCCCTAGTTCTGGTTCTGGTTCACTGAGGTGGTGCGGGTCCTAGTTTGGTTCACCTATGGGTTCAACCAGGGTCCATTTTTGGTTGTGGTTCGCCCAAGCAGAACCCAAGAGAACTCGGGAAAAACCTAGATAGAACCTAGGAAAACCAAGACAAAACCCACGTGCCTAGGCATCCAAAAAAGTCTTTTTTTGAACATTTTTTTAATGTTTTATGGAGTTTGACTTTGACCCACACCCAAGGGAACCCTAAAAGTGACATCTAAATCACTTCAAACACCTTAAATACCTCATTATTATTCATTTTTTTTGAAAACAAGAATTTTAATTCCAAGAGGTTGAGCTTTCATTTTTGCTTGCTAGATTGAAAGCGGATTGTGACACAACTTTCTTTTTTCAAAAATTGTTCTGCATCATTGAACTGAGAATTTATGACACATCTGTAGAGAAACAGAGGAATACTACAAACTAAAAAATATTACACTTTTGTTCTCACTGACTTGATGTACTCTCCAACATCTCTCTTCTCTCATGCGAAGAGTTAGAAATGCTTGGCCATGCCTTTGCATCATTCAGGAAGTTTTGCTCTTTTTGACAATGTCAAAAGCATGGTTGCATACAAATTAGGAAAAATAATTTTCCTTTTCGATTAGCAATGCATGGAAGTTTCAAAAATTATCCTTGATATTGCAAAAAGATATGTGTTTATACCATAGCAGCAAAAATCTTTTGGGGAAAAAATCGGCCAAACCAAAAGTATAAGATTTTTTGAAAAAATTGGGAAAATTCTAGAAAAAATCAGATTTAAAAAAAAAGGTAAAAAAAGTAGAACAAGAGATAAAAACTTTTTTAAAAAAATTTAAAGGCATTTCCATAGCAGAGAGATATAGAGAGCAAATAAAATAAAGAGTTTAACTAATAAATTGTAAAAAATAGATTTTTGTAGTTAATATTCATATCATTGATTATATTGCATTTCACATCTTTCAAACTCAAAGCATTGCTTCACATTGCATAACTAATAACTAGATCTTTGATAGATGACAAAATTTCAATTACAATATAGTTTTTACAAAGTCAACCTAAGCAGTTATGCAATTACTTCACATTGCATAACTAATAACTAGGAGCAGCTGCTAATTGCATTTGCTTGGCATGGAATTCTATGAGACCACATTTCTTTGAGGCATTTTTTCAAATAGTTCACTGCCTTGTCTATACTACCATATTTTTGATACATGTCTACCAAAGCATTTTGTCAAATAGTTCACTACCTTGTTGCTATGGTTGACAGCCTAAAACAAGTGCTTTCAAACAAGCTATGGATGCTTGGAAAAAAATCTATCAAAAGCATAATAGTAAGCAATATCATAGACAAGACAATGAACTCTTTAAAAAAATGCCTCAATAAAATGAGGCTCATGGTGATGGAATGTCATGACAATCAAAATAATTTGATTGTCATGGCATTCCATCACCATGAGACCTCATTTCTTTGAGGCATTTTTTCAAAAAGTTCATTGCCTTGTCTATGCTAACACATTTTCATACATGTCTATCAAAGCATTTTATCAAATAATTCATTGCCTTGCTGCTATGGCTAAAATCCTAAAACATGTGCTTTCGAACAAGCTATGGATGTTTGGAAAAAATCTATCATAGTATAATAGTAAGCAATAGCATAGACAAGGCAATGAACTGTTTGAAAAAAATGCCTCAAAGAAATGTGGTTTCATGGTGATGGAATGCTATGACAAGCAAATTGCTATGGATTGTCATGGAATTCCATCACCATGAGACCACATTTCTTTGAGGCATTTTTTCAAACAGTTCATTTCCTTGTCTATTCTACCACATTTTTCATACATGTTTACCAAAGCATTTTATCAAACAGTTCACTTACTTGTTGTTATGGCTAAACGCCTAAAATAGGTGCTACCAAACAAGCTATGGATGCTTGGAAAAAATATATCAAAGAATAATAATAAGCAATAGCATAGACAAGGCAACAAACTATTTGGAAAAAAAGCCTCAAATAAATGTGGTCTCAATGGTGATGGAATGCCATGACAATCCATAGCAATTTTCTTGTCATGGCATTCGTCATGCCATTCCATCACCACGAAACCACATTTCTGTGAGGCATTTTTCCAAATAGTTCATTGCCTTGTCTATGCTACCACATTTTTCATACATGTCAACCAAAGCATTTTATCAAACAATTCGTTGCCTTGTTGCTATGGCTAAAAGCCTAAAAAAAGTACTTTTGAACAAGCTATGGATTGTTGGAAAAAATCTATCAAAGCATAATAGTAAGCAACAAGCTATGGTCTCATGGTTTCTTTTCACATGAAAAATCAGCGTGATTTTATTCACATTTTTTTGTAGGTTATAAAAACATTTTTTTTGGCAATTTTTTTGTTTGAAATGGGAAAAAATCATTGACCAAAAGGTCAAATATTTTTTCAAAAAATTAGGGAAAAAATCGTCCAGCCTGCAGATTTTTTAAAAATCGGTATTAATTGAGACTTTTTGCAGATTTTTTCTTCTATGGTTTATACACTTCAATTGTACAGCCACCCTTTGGTTCTTTGAAAGAAAAAATCACCTATGCCATTGTTACATTGCAAAGGTGAACCAGATTTTGTATTATGGAGTTATATTAAGCTGCCACTCCGAAGACCAATGTAACAATGATACAAAATGATGTTTGAGACTACAAGCCATCAAAATGGCTAGTGTACTAAACAAATTCTTATGATTTATGAATAATGTTGATAACTCTACTCAGTTGGCTTCTTTTTTCAAAATCATACAAATTGAACATTAGCATCAATAGACTCTGTATATCAAGCTACCACAATTCAAGTTTCAACGATGAATATTTATCATGCATGTTTTAAATGAAATTCAATTTTATGGTGGTTTTTTTGTTTATATGATGATATGTGATATTATAATCCTAATTCATGCTTCTAGGTTGCATAGATATATATTTTGTTTTTACATGTTTTTTGTACCAACGAACTAAACCCCCCTCCAAATTTTTTTGGCCAAACTAGTGAACTAAACCCCTAAACCTGAACCTCAAAACCTATTCCAACACTCTTCATTTTTCCTGCACAAACTTAATTGGCCAACAAATTATGTTTCCCCTTGAATTTACCCACGTTTACTCCCTCAAACCTCTCTTTTTCATTCAAAGCCCTTATTTTCCCAACTAGGGAATGTCATGCCATAACATAACTTTTGACCTCCCCTTGTCCTTGCATACCTTTTGAACACATCAAACTCCACAATATCACCCTATTTCCAACCTATTCTAACTTATCTTCAAGCAATTTCTTCTTTTCACCTCTTCTAGCCTTGCTTTTAAGGGGCCTCAATTTTGAATTTTCAACAGGGGCAGTGTTAGTAATCTCTTCCAATTCCCTTAATAATTCTATTTTCTTATTCCTACTCCCTATCCTACTTACATCAAGCCCATATCACCGAGACACAACCTGAATAATAGGTGGAATGGCCTATTTCAACATACTACACTCAAACCCTTAAGGGATCAATCTGGTTGAATGTAGCTCAGAGCGATTCCACGTGTTTGGGTGAGAAAGAGGACCATGCCTAGCGTAAAAAATGCCTATTTTGATGTGTTGGAACAATATTTTTGGTCACACGAGTTGTAGAATGAAAGTTGCAGCACTTTGCAACTTTTCACTACTTCCATTTGACACTTTTTCCATCAACTAAAAATTGGACACCATGGGAAAAATACTCTGAGATGACAAAAAATGAGAGAGGTTATTGTAGAGGGGACCAACACAATCCCATAGGATCAGATGAGAAGTTTCTAAGCATCACGATGTCTGATTAACCTCATGCTGAAGTTTGCAGCCATTTTTCCCTTTGGACCCTTAAGGGATCAATCTGGTTGAACATAGCTCAGAGTGATTCCACATGTTTGGGTGAAAAAGAGGACCATGCCTAGCATAAAAATTCCTATTCTAACATGTTGGAATAGTCTGTTTAGTCACATGAGTTGCATAACAAAATTTGCACCACTTTGCAACTTTCCACTACTTGCATTTGACACTTTTACCATCAACTAAAAACTGAACACCATGGGAAAACCACTTTGAGATAAGAAAAACCAAGAGAGGTTATTGTAGAGCGGCCCAATGCGATCCCATAGGATCAAACAAGAATTTTCTAAGCATCACGGTGTTTTAGTAAGCTCATGCTGAAGTTTGCAGCCATTTTGCCCTTTGGACCCTTAAGGGATCGATCTGGTTGAACGTAGCTCAAAGTGATTACGTGTGTTTGGGTGCAAAAGATGACCATTCCTAGCATAAAAATACCTATTTGGATGCATTGGAATAGTTTGTTTGGTCACATGAGTTGTACAATGAAATTTGCACCACCTTGCAACTTTCCACTACTTGTATTTGACACTTTTTCCATGAACTAAAAAATAGACACCATGGAAAAACCACTCTGACATAATGAAAACCGAGAGAGGTTATTTTAGAGGGGCCCAACATGATCCCATAGGATTAGACGAGAATTTTCTAAGCATCACGATGTCTGAGTAACCTCATGTTCAAGTTTGCAGCCATTTTACCCTTTGGACCCTTGTATAGATCGACCCCGATGAACGGAAGTTCAGAAAGTGTGATCTCCACGTGTTTGGGTGTGCAAAGATGGACCATTCCTCATGTAAAAATTCATATTTGATGTGTTGGAATAGTCCATTTGGTCACACAGTCGCAGAACGAAAGTTGCAACCTTGCAACTTTCTATTGCTGCATTTGACACTTTTTCCATCAACTAAAAACTAGACACCATGGGAAAACCACTCTGAATAACAAAACTGAGAGAGGTTATTGTAGAGGGGCCAACATAATCTCATAGGATAAGATGAGAAGTTTCTAAGCATCACGTTTCCGAGTAACCTCATGATGAAGTTTGCAGTATTTTTCCCTTTGGACCCTTAAGGGATGAATCGGTTGAATGTAGCTCAAGAAATTCCGCGTGTTTGGGTGCGAAAGAGGACCATTCCTAACATAAACATGCCTCTTCAGATGCATTGGAATAGTTTATTTGTTCACATGAGTTATAGAATGAAATTTGCACCACTTTGCAACTTTCCACTGCTTGCATTTGACACTTTTCCATCAACTAAAAACTGGAAACTACAAGAAAACCACTCTGAGATAACAAAAACCAAGAGAGGTTATTGTAGATTTCCCCAACATGATCCCATAGGTTCATACATAGAATTATTAAGCACCATGGTATCCGAGTAGTACCTTGTCAAAGATTGCTTCCCTTTTGCACTTTGAGATTTGATGTTTCATTGAACTGTATGGTTTCGTACAAGGTGATTGTGGTTTGTTTTTGATGGAATTTTGTGGGTAGTAGACTTAACTTCATTTTAGTTTTGGCTTGGTTGGATTTCAAGTGATTTTGTACATTTTAGTAGCCAATTACTAAGGGTTGGTTTGTATGCCCTGTTTTAAGGGTTTTGAGTGCATTAAAATGTCATATTAAGCCTTTCACCCACTGTATGCTTCTATAACTCAATGGAAAGGCTTAGTTATGGTTATAAAAAATGTGTGCATAGTTTTGTTCACAAGGGAGGTGAATAGAGGGTTTTTTAGGTGATGCCCTAAATGTCAAATGGTGCATTTTTGAGTGGAAAATGGTGGTTTACTGCTAGGGTTTGAAGAAATATTTGGGGCTAGTGATATCTCTTGAACTTTTAAGCTTGTGCAAACCTTTTTTAACATGTTTTAGGCTTTGGTTGGATGTGGGAAGTTTCGAGTATGGGTTTTCAACAAACCCTTTCCTAACTTATAGTCTCCAAATCTCATCAAATGGGCTTATCTTTTAGAGAAGGTCATCCAATGGCCAACCAAACATCAATCAAGCTTTAACATAGAACCTAAGAAAAATTACCAAGAGATCATACTATGTTTCTTTGTACCATCATTGAGATCCAATAAACCACCTTGCATAAAGGCTACTAAATTAGCCCTATTTATAAAGAGACGACCTTTTAAACACTAGATCTTCACTCAAACTCCTGAAACAATAGTATGTTATGTGTCAAAACTTCCAATTCCATGATTTTTTTTGAGGTCCAAGACCTCTACACCCCTAATACACCAAACCCTCTATTTCAAGCAAAATACTTGGGGTTTTAATGAAACTCCTATCTCCCGCACTTTCCATACCCAAAGAAAGCACAAAACACATTTTCCAGACCCTGCACATGGTGAATAATATACATTACATGGACAGTCCTTCCCACATTTTGTCAAAACACCATTTGAAACCCTCATTTTCATCATGAAAATACCCTGTTGTAGCCCTAGAACATCATCCCAAACACCAAACCTTAACTCCACAACATTATAATTAGGTTAGGCATGTATTTTACAAGTTAGAGGACCCATTACACAAGTTACATTAGGCACAAAAAGTGGAATGGATCGAATTACATCTTGAAACCCTTCAATCAAAGAACACTGTGAAAGTAGGTAGCAGTAGTAAAAACAAGATAACCTTCTTGCCCCTCCTAAAGTTTGGACCACATCCATTACATCCACATAAAACTCGACATACTTGGTCTTCTTGATTCCCATGCCTTGATATGGTTATGCAAATGAAAATGAAGCAAAGTAATTATCTCCTTCTTCATTGGCTGGAAGAATGCATGCTTAATGTTTTGATACATGATATCAACTCCCTCTTTTTCTCTCATGGTTGAATATCAAAATCTAGTATGGTGGGCCTCCAGAGTTCCAGTCATCTTTATTCCTCTTCCATGAAATGTTGGCCTGATCCACACGTCTGCTAGCCTAATTGGCTTTTAAAGTTTTAGTTTCTCCTAAGTCACCAATGTAGCTCTTTTTTCCTTTTCAGACTCTTTCATTGCTACAAATCATCTCTTGGATTTAATCATCTATACCACATGGTTGATGTGATTTGAGTCCTTGCATCTAAAGTAAATTTCCTTTACATAAATACTACTAGGGAATTTCAATTTTTCCACTGTAGTTGGTATTAAAGTTAGTACCTGCAACATGAAGAGTGATTCTCATTCCTCTTCTACATTAGAGGGTTCATATCCTTGATCTGACTCTTTTGAATTATTAGAATCAAAATCACTAGTAGAGGCTTTGAAAGGAAATCCATGCAAACCAAGCTCTCTAAATGGTATATCAAACTCTAGTTCAAAATCTTTTAGATGAGGCTGCTCCCATAGCTCTCTTACTCGTTTGACAAATCCTTGAAACTCTGTATTGATTTTATTTTTCATGTCCCTCTCTTTTTGTTCTTCCTCAATTTCATCAAGATCATTGATGCAATTGGGGGAGGTCCTACAACACAACTAATCACAAATTCAACAACCAACCAGGTATTAGATCATCAAGTTCTCCATTTCACTCTTTCTCAACCAAATCACACTATTCCCTTGTATCATAGGAAACCCACTAAATCGGGTAAAATTCTCAATCACACACTTCCAGTTCACAACCTAACTCAATTCAGGGACCCATTATTGATATTTTTAACATATCAACATAGCTCCATAAGTTTCTTTGTAACAACTTCAAAACTTGAAATGTCACTCTTTTTAGGCCTCAATTAGGCCACTTTTACAAAGGGTCTATACTCTAAAATTATCCAAACCTTACCAAATCTTGGGGAAGCAATTATAAGGTGTAAAAACTTCAAAATACACAATTAGATCTCAGTTATACCACCATACAATGGGTAAACCACAAAACCCTCTATTGTAGCCTAAGCCCTAGGGGTTTATTGAAAATGGTACTTCCAAAGCTAACCACAACCTAAAAATTACTCAAAAAAGTTTTTGATACCCTACACAAGCTCAAACAATCATAAAATAACACTTCCCTACACAAAAACACAATTTGACTCTTCAAAACCACCATTTTTCTTAAAGAAAACTCACTTTTACACACATGACCTTTGAACTAGTTTGACTCTTCACATTCCCTCCATAGTGCAAATTTTACAATTTTACAACGTTTGAGTTTGCAAATTTTGCACAATTTTGCAATTTTTAAACATTTTGCATTTTTTTAAAAATACAACCTCCTAAACACCTAATACAACTCAAATATGACTAAATACATAATAGGATGGTCTCATAGACCTTATTTTAATACAAAACTCAAAATCCTATATTCTACTCCTTATTTGCCTTCATGAAAAAAACCTACTGAATGGTGCTCCTGCACTAATCATACATTGACCTTCTTTCCCCTCCTAAATTTTGGACCAGATCCATTACCTCCACATAAAACTAAACATCCTTGGTCTTCTTGGTTCCCATGCCTTAATATGGTTATGCAAATGAAAATGAAGCAAAGTAATCATCTCCTTCTTCGTTGGCTAGAAGAATGCATGCTTAATGTTTTGATACATGATATCAACTCTCTCATCTACTCTAATGGTTGAATACTGAAATCTAGTATGGTGGGCCTCCAGAGTTCCATTCATATTTCTTCCTCTTCCACCAAATGCTGGCCTAATCCACACATCTGCCAACCTAATTGACTTTGTTTTTGTAAGCTGAAGTTACTCCTGAGTCACCAGTGTAGCTCTCTCTACCTTTTCAGACTCTTTCATTGCTATAGATTATCTCTGGGATTTAATCATTTGTACCACATTGTTGATGTGCTTTGAATCCTTGCATCTAAAGGAAATTTCCTCAACATAAATACTGCTAGGGAATTCCAATGTTGCCATTGTAGTTGGTATTGAAGCTGGTACCTGCAACATTGAAAATTATCCTTATATAATAATTCCCTCCATGTTGTTGGCTTGTAACACTCTTGATGGTGGCTACATGAAATCTGATTTCGATTCCTCTTCTACATTAGAGGTAACTCATATATCCTTGTTCCGACTCTTCTGAATTATCAAAATTAGAATCACTAGCTTCCATATTCAAAAAAAACCAACCACCATCTTCAATAAATTGGCCACTAGTTCAAGTTCATTTTGCTTTCATAATACTTTATATCCATGGAGTTCAACCATTCCTTCATGCCATCAAGTGAAGATTGAGGAATGGCGTCAATCTAGAGTACATCCTACTTGAAATATTTCAAAATAATAGCCATATCAAATTCCTTTTTCCCAAGTCATACTCTCTCAAGGTTAAAAATCTCAATCGTGAACTAATAGTGATTACTAAGAAAGGTAATTCCACCAACTCTATCAAATAGTTTACTAGAGGAACAATAAAAGAAAATGATTTTAAAGGAACTCCATGAAAACCAAGCTCTCTAAATGGTATATCAAACTCTTAGACCTCATTCTTGCACATTTACTACCAAATTCAAAGATTTTCCTTCAAAAGGCTACAAATTCAAATATTGACAATTTTGTAGCAAGAATGCATTTTTTTGCACATTTGACCACCGAGACTCAAAAACCCACCCTAATACACCTTAAATGGTCTTGATTGACCTTATTTACCATAAATAAACACAAAATACCTTATTCTAATCTATTGGCCACCTATCAACCTTCAAAAAGTGAAATTTTGCAACTAGGAGACTAGGTGGTCCCGCACAAAAATTACATTGTGTCTGAGCCTTCAAGAGGCTTTAAATCTAGCCTTTGCAAATGATTCTACATATTTCCAATCATGCCTAACTTTTGAGCCTGTAACTAACATGACTTATTACATTATAAAACAATTGACCATGTAATATGACCTTATTCAAAATTTTGACAATTTACTCAAAACACAATTTACTAACTTAAAATAATTCCATGAACCAAATTTGTTCAATAACCTTGGTGCCCCTGCACCAAATTTCAATAAATGTCATTACAAGTAAAAATATCATTACAATGCCTTAGGTACTCTATTCTCATAGATATTTTACAATGTCACTCATACATTCAAGATTTTCTTATAATGTCTACATCACAGGTTCTCATTTAGAGGTTAACTTCAAATGAGTAACTTGAGATTCCCTCGCAAAGCTTCACAAGCTCTTTTATAATGGCTTCAAATCAAAATTGAAATTTGTCAAGATCATCAAAATAAGGATGTTGCATTGCTTTTTTGGCTGAGATTCTCTTTGATGGCTCAAAAATCAACATTTTTTGCAAGGAGAGACCAATCAATTTTTACTAGTTTAGTTACAAATGTACGCAAAGTAAAAGAATAAAAAGAAGCAACTTATCCAAAATGGAAATGAAATGAAAATAGATGGAAGTCACTTACAGATAGGTATGGCAGTCTCTCAACTTAGTCACTCCTGGTCATACATCTTCACTGTGAGTTCCAAGATACCTATTGCACACTACACCTCTCATGAATCTAGAATATCTTGAAATTCAAGATGCTCCTATAATGTCTACATCATAGGTGCTCATGATAAGGTTAAGTTCAAATGAATAACTTGAAATTCCCTCACCAAGCTTCACATGCACTTTTTTAATGGCTGAAAATCATAATTGAGATTTGTCAAGATCATCAAAATAGGGATGTTGCATTGCTTTTATGCCTGAGATTCTCTTGGATGGCTCATAAATCTACATTTTCTGCAAGGGGACGCCAATCAATGTTTATCGGGTTACTAACAAATATGCAAAGTAAAATAAGACGATAGCATTGGCATAAAAAAAATTAACGTGGATACAAGTATAAATTAATAAGAACCATTGTGCATATACTTACAAATTAATCCAATGAACCATCTAGATCTATTCTACTCTTTATTGTGTCAAGTATTTCCTCATGGTCAGACTCATGGACCTTCCACAAGGTCTTGTTCAAAGGTCTACCCCCATACTTTCTCAAACAAACATTGGATGCCGCAACAAGGTTCAAGTAATGAAGAATCTTACGATGCATGTCAAAGTCCTCAAACAACCAATTTTTAACACTCTTATGTGGGTACCTTCTAAGCCACGTTCCAGTAACAACAACTGAACTTGTAGGTTATTCGATGTTTTCTCCATCTATAACTGGGGCTTCTAATTTTTTTTTGGCCTCAACACAATGACACAAGTAATAGTTTGTTCCCTTTGCATTTTCTTCATTTGCAATAACTGCATAAACATGCCCTGCATTGATATGTGCAGAAAATCACTTGAAATTAGTCAACATTACAAATACAGTACAAAGTAAGATAATAATATGGAATTTCAAAAACTAAGCAAGTAGATATATTACCTAGTTGAACTAGATCTGATACATAGTCAATTTTGACCAATGATTCCATCTGTGTTAGTTCCAATGTCGTCAGAGGGCGATATGTGTGAAGTGGGCTAAGATAACTTGTCAACCATTTGTTAACCCACTCCCTTGACTCCAATCATTCCAGGCTTGCATTGTACATGAAGAAAAAAAGCATGCCATCTTATGTGTATTGATACTCCATGAACCTACATTTGAGCTAAGGAAAGAGTGTAGCTCACTCAATCCTGTTAGCGTACAACAATCTCATATGGTGCAATGTTAGTATCATCCATTAACCAAAAAAATCTAAAAACCGAAGATGTTCCTTCATTACTTGGACCCATCAAAGCATTATACCACTCGACGATTGAACTTACATTTGTCAACTTTGCACTATCTTTATACTTTAACTCTTGTCATGCTAATGCTCTTTTCATGCATGCTCCTACACCATCATGCTCCCCCTTTCCATGCTCGACCTCACAAAAGTTTCACATATGCTGAACACCTGTAACTTGAGATGAATCCTGCACAACTAGTAGAACATGAGCGCATTCTTGAACTGTGTTGCACAGTTATTTGACCATATTAAATGTCGACTATATTCTATGCCCCTCCGAGCCAAATCACTATAGAACATTTGGAAGAAACCTTGCATGAAATCTGGAGAATGTGTGCGATCATCACTAATATAAAAGTGATACTCCCTCAATACCTTCCTTTGGTCCTTTGTACTATCAGCTGCATGAATGAATGCTATGTGCACAAATATCGAAACTTGTGTGGAGTTGTAATACTATGACTGCACCTCACACTTTGGCCATAGAGTGTAGTTCTTTGCAAATTCAACCACTAATACTATGCTACCAATTGGAAAGATGTCCTTGCATAGCTTGAATTGTGTGTCCAGCCATTGGGCTCTATGGGTATTCCTTGCATACTCATACACTAGATTCTCATGAAACATGGACATAAACTGATACACTGGAATCTTCTCAATAACCAAATCACACCTTTTTTCTTGAGACCCATCTTTTGTAGTGTATGCCATTGTTTTATACTTCCCGAAATCTACTAGTTTATTTCCCACCTCATCTATGCTTTCCATATGTTGACATACTTGCATTTTTTGCAAGCCACCGCAACACTCGCATGAACCATCCAAGCATGTTGTCCTATAGAATATTTTTCCATCCTCTATTTCACATAATTTTTTTGATAAGAACTCTCTTGAAGATTTTGGTGGGGCTTTTATGCCACAATTGTGCAAAACATCATTAGTATGCAAATCTAAACATATAGAATGATAAACATAATAATGGTTAGCGAATTCAATATGTAGTCTACAACAACAAGTAGTGTGTGTGTGTGATTTATCTTGACATAAAAAGGTTTAATCATTTCAAAAAAATATTTGAGAAATACTAATTTGAGGATAAGCATTTTGAAATTTATGAAAAAATTGGGTTTGAGTCGTATCCAAAAAATGCTTTGGATGTGGCTCACGGTTCTGACTATCGATTCTCATTCTTACGACATCCATTTGATTTAGAGATGGCCTTATATTATTCTTCCAATAATCTTCAATTAGTGTTCTCAATGCTTCAACAAATTTTTTTATCTTTATGTGGCAGTCTTCCCGAGAATTCCCATAATTCATTTGAATCGGTGCCCTCAATTCTTTGCCACCTTTGAACAACTTTTGATAAAGTTTTTCTACTAATTCCTATTTGTTCACTTGTCTTTTTAATGAGACGAGATCTCTTTGTTTGATAACTTACCAAAGTCGATGTAATGACACATCAGGTGACATTACTATCCTTTGAGCGTGAGGTCTTACCCACACTCTCATAAGCATCCATTAGATTATTCACAATAGTGTTTTCACTTGATGCATTCGATGTTCTCAACCAAAGAGTCTTCATGATGTTTTTGTACTTTAAACCCTGCATCATTTGAGCAAATAGTTGACATCTTGCAGTCTCATTTAGCCTTTCAAAGAAAATTTTCCAAATCTTATCAGCATATCTTCTACAAGTGCATTCCAGAATCTTACCTTCCATGTGTTGCAAAATATCCTCATCAATATTAATCAAAAACCTTGGCTTTCTACGCAAAATTCTAGGTGGTGTTCTCTTAGATACATACATCTCAACATTAGCAATTTCATCAATATTTAATTGAGGTGGGCTAGATTGTGTACCTTCGATTGAGGGTGGAATAGAATACATACCTTGAGGTTCACATGGGGATGATGGAATACCTTTTTTGTCAAATCCGAGTGATGATGTACTCTCAACTTCAGATGTGGTGGATGGTGTCCAACCATACTCACTTGTGGTAGATGGTGTCCCTCCATATTCGCTTGTGCTTAATGGTGTCCCTTAGTATTCACTTTTGGTAGAGGGTGTGTCTCCAACTACGGTATCTACATATCCCCTAGCACGACTCTTTCACATTCGTGCCCTTTGTGCTGCCAATTTCTTTTCTCTTTTTGACGGTTGTGGTTCCTCTTCAACTGGCTTGTTTTAGTCAATTGTTCCCAATTTATGCTTTTCACGATATTCCCTCATCCATTTTTTCTCTTTATCTCTGAAGGCTTGGAGCTGATCATCTGTTATTTTTTTCCTTTCAATAGTTCGTTTCTTCGGTATGACGATTAATTTTACCTGTTGAAAAAGTGTTAAGTCAAGCCAAATTAACTAATAGTGAAGGGTTGTAAAAGTCTATTAAAGAGTGAGACCAATGGTCACCTCTTTCAAATGTTATTTTTCAAAGTTGAAGTGGTTTGTTTTAAGAGGGAAATATTATAAAATGCCATGATAAACTTGAATGGGGGATGATCCTTGGATTGGGCATCGAACCAAATGAGGAAATGTTGAGTTTTCCTTAACAAAATTGAGCTTTTGGTGACTGAAATTGAGTTTCTAAGTTGGGAAACACTATTTTATGTTAGATTGAGCATGATCAGGGTATTTTAGGCTTGTTTCAATAGTTGTCAAATTTTGGAGGGTTTGGCAAGTGCTACTTTCAATAAAACATAGGGGTTTTAAGCCTAGGGAGAGGGTTTTATGGTTTGGGTGGTAAATGATTGATTCTCTGCAATCTAATGCTATAATTTGAAGTTTTGATAGATATAAAGTGCTTCCCCAAGGTTTCAGGAGATTTGGACAAGTTTTGAAGGTGTGCCCTTTATAAAAGTGGGCTAATTTGGGCCCTTAAAAGCGTAGAAAACCTGATAATTTGTGCAGTTTGGTACAAAAAAAGCATTGGTGATTGTTGGATATGTTGAAAGGATCTGTAATGGGTAAAATAAAAGTGTCTAAATGGTCCTAGGTTTGTAGAACAAAAGAAATTCATAATGAAGCTTATTAAGCAAACCATTGCTAATACTAGTACTTTTAGGCTTAATGAAGGTTTGGTGGTTCAAGGGTGGTTATGGGTGTTGAAGGAAGCCGAGACTCCTGATTTGAAAATGTATAAAAGCATCATACAAGCCTGAATAAAGGGTTCAATGAATTGATTTTGAGGATTTGGTGCTCTACTCAATGCCTAAATTGTGGAATTTCAAGTTTTTTTTTTTGTGTTTTTAGTTTCTTTTTCCTATGTATGGCCCAGTACAGGCCTCCCATGATTAGAAATTCATAAATCATTGTGGTGGCAGGTCTTAACTTGGACTTCAATCTATTTTGAGACTCCTTTGGTTGTTTCAGTGAAAGAAAAACTCCATTCTTCATGATCAGCCTATACAGACTAACAGGGTATGAGTTTTACTTTAATTTAAAGATGGAGTCTTTCCTCTTACTGTGGTGACCTGTGATTCAGAGGAAAGTCCTTTAATATGTTTTTTTCAAGTTTCATTTTTTTTAATAGTGGTAAGTTGTCTATAGGGTTGGTGATGTTATCTTAGGCTGACAATGTGAGTTTTTGGCATGAAAAGGAGGAACCAAAGTGGTGTTTTTGAGATCTAATGAGGCTAAAGGCCTAGTGAAGGTTTATTTTGTTTTTGCAGACCCTGAAAATTTTTTTTGATGCTTTGGTGAGGCTTGGAAGGCCTTGGAGTTGTGAAATATAGAAAACCCTCGATATTTATGAGCAAATTGAGGGTTTTTTTATTGGAAACCTATTTGAGCATGCAAGGTCCTAAAACCTAGAAAATATTTTGTTTTGAGACCTAAGTAAAGACTGTTTTTGGATTTGGGGGTCTGCTAAGAAGTGAGAAGGTTGTGTGGGGAATTATACTCGATTGAGTGACTTTTATATGCTACAACTTGAACAATGTGAATTTGTTGAAAGAAGAGGTCCTGATGAAATTGTAAATTGAATTTTTTATGTAGATTGGAGTTGTGTGTTTGTG
>VDFB02353493.1:8847236-8923596 GCA_007258455.2 Sequoia sempervirens
TGTTCAAGATGAAAAGGTTTTGGAAGAATCTTCATCTTTTCTATGTGCTTGGTTCTCAAAATCATGTGGGACCAGTCAAGTGCCATATATCCACCAAGTTTAGTTGTGAAATCCCTCGATAGACAAATTCTGAAAACTAGTGGAATGTCTATTACTACCACTTCCTACGTGATTGTTTGGCTCGGGCAGGAGGAAAGTTTAAGATAAAAATCCTTTATTTGACCAACGGTCGATACCTTCTTTCTATCTAGTTGAATGATTCCCTTCTCAAGGGGTTCATACTTAAGCTTTAAAGCATTTGCCACTTGTTTTGGAATAATGGTCATACTAGCCCCTGAATCAATCATATTATTATGCAATAATTTATCTCTTACTATAAGTTTCAAAAAGAAAGGCATGGGCTTCGTTCAGCTTACCTCTTTATCTTTCATGTTGCCCATATCATTTACATAAGCTATTACTTTCAGACCCTGAGGGGGAAGCAAGGATCTGTCACCTCTTCTTTGATTGCACAGCTAAGCTGCATCCACCTGTGGGCTTTGTTCTTCCCTCTCTAATTCCTTTTGAAGTAGGGTTTTCTACTCAGGAATTGATATGATGTCCCATAATGGTACATTTTCATGCACCTTCTTTAATTGTTCCACTACGTTAAGTGTCCCAACTATTTGGCCCTTAGGCTTAAATGACATAATTTCTTTCGTTTTTAGGAGAAAACGTTTCATCATGATTGGGCCTAGTGCTTTGCTAGCCTCTTTTTCTGTCAATGGTATGTTAGGTGGCTGTAAAAAAGGTTGGACAATGGGTGATGATGCCTACTTCTCCAAAGGGAATGGTTGACATGGTTGTGGACGTGGCAGAGCTTGTTGTACATATTCTCCCATAAGCCTCCTCTTAGATCATTTGTTGTAATCCAATCGTATCGATGGAATGCCAGTTGTTAGAGTTTCATTTGCATACACTATGTCTTCTTCCTCCACCCATGAGAACAATGTTTGATAAGGTGCTATCTCTGCCTCTTGTTCTAGGGACATCCCTTGCAATTGCACTCTAAACAATCATTCTCCATTTCTGGTGACCTGTACTCATTCGCGTTTGGGGGTGGGCCTTTTCTCCTTTGTTTCACCATCCATTTTTTCATATTTCCCTTTGGGAAATTCTACAGAAGATGACCATCACTGCATGGGAGACACCATATGTCAGCCTCTTCTGCCAAATTATTTTGGCCTTGGATTAATTCTCCTAAGCTACTATTCCACCATACAAGCATAAAGCATATAAATACGCTACTTAAACTATCCAAATACAACTTGCAAGACATAGTGTTTCATTCAAAATGACAGTATAAAGAAAGAAAGTTTGAAAAAGGCCATACATGCACAGTCTCAATAAATTCTCCTCAATAGTTCATGCTTTAATTATAAACTAAACTTTGAAACAAAGGTTGAATTCCAACCCAACAATAGTTTAAACCTTAATAGATATAACATGCCAAAATAAAGTAGTTATGTAACTTGCTTATGAAAAATAATTCTAAAAACCTTAGGAAAACTATATAAAACACTTGTTTTGATAAAGAAATAGTTCCTTGGAATCCAACCATTCATTATGTCGTCACTCTCCTCTTATAACCGCTAAAAGAAAGAAACACCACCTCAATTTAGAAGTAATTGCTGCCAGATGTTGATACTTGATAGCTCGCAATCTAATCATAAACCCTTGGTTAGGTTGCAAAATATCTTTTCTCATTAACTCCAAACGACTGCATTAATTTCTTTTAGATATTTTAAAGATAGAAGCCTATACATGATCAAATCCTAAAAAAAATAGTCTGTAAAAAGAATCCCACTGACTAATCACATCATCTTGAAGCATCGACTCGAAGCTACCATCCCAAGAAACAAGAAAAGAAAATCCAACAAGTCCTAATAGTCTCAAAAAGATATTACTCCATAAGAGACATAGTCTTCCTTTGATAGAGAGATGACACTTTGTGTGGTCAAAAACCTTATGATTTCCGAGGAATGTTTTTGTAGCAAATTCCTGTCATCCTGACATGTGTCTTGGGAACTCCTCCGAAAAGGAAATGATAAGGGAAAACCATGTAGCCACCACGTGGCACATTTCCCATCTTCCTTACTGGCCTTTTATTAACCTGAAAACTTCCACAATCAAAACAAAGGGAGGCTGAAGATTGGAAGGATAGGGTAATAATAAGAAAAAACACTTCACATGAAGTTTTTCTTATCTCATGAAGCTCAAAAATCATTTTTGTGTGGCACCTTATTAAAGTTATCAAGAGATATAACTTTGGTATGGTTTGAGCGGGAAGCCCAATCTGAGGCATGACTCTCCCCATAGCCACTTGCGCGTGTGTGAGTGCATACAAGCCATGAGTGTATGTTTCTCACCTTTTATAACTTCTCACTTGACGAATAGCCAGGAGTTTCATTTCCTCAAAGTGATTATGCATTTTTTTGGACAAACAACCTAGATCTTATCCACATCGTGATGGACAAACAATCAAAGCTTGATTTGATTTCTTTTATTTCACCTTTTCTCTTCTTCATCCTTGGCAATGTATGCTTGTGCCTTGTCGTTTTTCTTTGTATCATTCTCATGCGTGTTCCTTTGTGCTTATGTTAGTTTTTCATGGGATCTTGATCACCCTTCTTGATCATTGTCATCTCATCTTGCTAGCATTGGCTCATGGGAACCCCTCTTGGTGCATGTTTTTCTACTTTAGTGTGAGTTTGAAGCAATTTCATCCTCTCACTAAAGTGGGGGCTAAATGTAGTGTAGTAAAATGGATCCTTTGACATTTTCACACTCGTTTGGGTCCTCCTTGTGGATTTTGGCTTAATGTTTCCTTGATTTAGTGTTGCAATGTGGATAACACATTCACATTAGGTCTTGGGCCCTTGTGAACTAATGGAATTTAATGGTGCCTTGAAAAAGTGTTGTGAAGTGTTGTAACACACTTTCACACTTTTCTAGGGCTTTATCAATTAATTAAGCATAATAAACATAATTTTAATCAAAATCAACCTTAACCTTGCCTTATTTGGAGTGTTGTAAAGTGTTGTAACACACTTTCACATTACTTTAGGGTTGTGATTAATAATTGGGATTTCTTATGCTTTAATTAGCCCTATTTTGCATCCACAAGCCTCATTTATTGCATCTTTTGTAGAATAATCCTGACACTAATCATTGACCAATCATAATTCAGGTGTTCCTGGCTTGTGTTGCCTAGATTTAGAGTCTAGGACTCATTTTCCACCTTGGGTGAATGAGTCCCACCGAGGTCTTTTTGGCCTCGATGTAGGTTTCACACATTTCTAAGCACTTTTCATTTTTGGTCTAGTACATTATGTCTGGTGGGACTCATTCACCACCTTGGGAGAATGAGTCCCAATTGACCAAAATTCAAATTTAATTCAAATTTTTTGGTGGGATTTTATTCTCCTAGATCTGATCTCAGCTTGTAGTGTTGTAATCTCAAGAATTCTTGCATAATTGAGTATAAATACAAGGTTCTTTCACTCATATTCAACACCTAGCATTCAAGAGAGTTCACAAGAGAATTAAGCATTCACAAATGCATTCAAAGGAATTCAAGGGTAGATTATCAAACAACTTAGAGTAGAATTCAAGTGCCAATCATCATGTCAAGTATTGCATTCTTCATGTTTGTTATTGTGCTAACAATTGTGATGTAGAGTTTATGATTCAAGCAAGTGTTTCAAGCAAGATCAACTTCATTCAAGAAAGAGTCAAAAACCACATCCATTGCAACTATTTCAAACACATTTGTAGCACTATATTTCTAGGGTTTGGTGAGTTGCAACATTGTCTTTTGTTCATTCATCATTGTCCATTCATATTTGCTTTCATTTCAAGGTTTAATTACTAACAAGTGGTTTGACTAAGGAAAACCCCTATTCACTAACCCCCACAACGTTTTTCCTTCTTCTTGTGTGTGATTTGTAGGGATAGGTTACAGATTTGTCAAGAAGAAAATTTGGAGAAAAGTTGTCAAATCCCTAAAGTTGTCATCAAGCCTTAGAGAAGCTTGGAGAAGGTCTACATATGGAAAATTGTAGT
Organism: Sequoia sempervirens; assembly: GCA_007258455.2. NCBI lineage: Eukaryota > Viridiplantae > Streptophyta > Pinopsida > Cupressales > Cupressaceae > Sequoia > Sequoia sempervirens. Next base: position 8,851,341 of record VDFB02353493.1, read on the forward strand.
TTTGTATCCATAAACCAATCAAGAAGAGTAGAGAAGACCGAGAGGAATAGAATTAGGTCTTGAACTTACAAAAAAAGCAAAAGTGGACCGATTCACCACAAGTGGTGAATGAGTCCCACTATACAAGCCTAGCAGAGATTTTGACAGATCCAGATACCCTTTTGGCTGAAACATGCTCTAGTGCATTTTCCTAGAAACTGGATTGATTCACCTAGCTTGGTGAATGAGTCCTAGTCAACTATGATAGTAGATTTTCAAGAATTCTAGATCTCCATTCTTCCTTCTTTAGTCTTTCAGGTGCACACTTTCTATTTCATAGCTTTTTGTTACATTTTTTTCATCTTTTTTGGTCATTTAGAGTTCATTTGCATTCAATTAGGGTTTTGTGTTACAACATGCATTGTGTTGTATTCAATTAGATATCATTTAGCCTTTAGGACAATCCCTTTGCAATATTTCAATCTCCTTTTCATTGAAATCTCAAGGGTTTGTTCTTGAGTGAAGAGTGTCAAAATTTCCTCTCTCCTTTTAGGTCCAAAACCCTAAAGGTGAAAGTGGGTAAATGATAAGTTGAGTTTGAATCATGCTAAATTCTGTTGGTTTCAGTTTGTCATAACAAGCCTTAGTGGAGGATCCTTGTGAGATGAAGTCCTCAAGGGCTTCATCTAACATGTCAAAGTCATGACGACTAAAAGGATTGAGGGTTCGGTTAACTTGGAAAAAGAGATTTGTCATACTCAAATAACTATGCTTTCTCCAAGTGGTTCATCGGTTTATAGGTGTTTTTGGTTTTTATTCTCTAATGAATTCCAAACGTAATCTAATATAATTGAATGATGAACTAATGTTGAAAATGAAAAGTACAACAATCTAATTCTATCCACAAATGAAATGAATGTAAACTAGCTAGATCTAATGAAATGCATGTAATAGAAACTTAGAAAACTAAAAAAGATAGATAATGATAACAAACATAGGTGTAAAAATGATGTTTTTCATGTTGTAAAGGGTAGTTTTAGTGCTGATCTAGGACTAATTCGCCTAGAGGGCTGTATGAGTCCCAATCAAGGTTTTTCAAGAGTTCAAAAAGTGAATAACAGTCACCACAGAAATCCTAGAAAGTAGGAAAACCAATATTGGGAATAAATTTCCCAAAGGGATGTATGTGTCCAAGTTTAGGGTTTTTGCACAAATAGCAGAAAATTCTAAGTGAAAGTTATGTTTTCTAGTTTGTATGATGTCTAGACTAAATGCAAATGCATATTTCAAATGAAATTCAATGATTCAAGATGCAAAAATGCAACCTATATGCACTTTCACTAATGAAAAATTTAGAAACCCTAGATGCAAATTAACTAATACAAAACCAAATGCAATGTAATGCAAGCTAGATCTAGGATTATGATGCACTCCAAATCAGAAAATAAGTTGTTCTAAATGCAGGTTCACCAACATGACTTTTCAAAAAGTGTCACTCTATGTTTAGGAAATAGATCAACACTTTTCTCCAAATATCATTCAGGGAAACCATAGAGATCTCAATCCAAGGATGTAAAGGGGAAAGAGATCTACAATAGGGATGTCTTAGCGTTTGATTAATGACTAAAAGGGAGTTCACCACCAAGCAAGGGCTTGGAAAGACTAATAATATGTAAGATCTAATGATGAAACATAATGATAAACAAGACTATAATAAATGACCTAGAAATGAATGCAAAATAGAATAACAAATTGAGAAATCAGAGAGGTGCACCTAGAAACCTATAGTAGCTTGAAACAAGGTCTGAAATGCTGAAAATGTTAAATTTAAGGCACACTAGGACTCATACACTAGACTGGGCATATCAATCCCAGACTAGGGTTTCTGGGATAGAACATGAATCTGGTAGTGGTGGATTTGAATCTTCAAAAATGTGAAAAATTCACTAAACTAGGACTCATACGCCACTAGTGGTGTATTAGTTCCATTTTTTTGTGAAGTGTCCCAAGAGCATAATTCTGAAGAAAAACTTTGTGAGCTTATGGAGATGGATCAAATAAGCACTTTCCCACTGATTTCATGCAAATAGGTTGGATATCTTTCTCTAGATCTAAGTTTCCATGAGCCTTGAAAACTTTTCATGACAACTTTTGCAACTTTTGCAACTTTTACAACTTTGCAATCTTGATACTTTTGAAGGCTTCAAATCCACTTTTTCTTCAACCTATAACCTACACTCACATAAAGAGAGAGAAAAAGTGTTTTTTAGTTAGGGAATAGGGGTTTTCCTGGTCACACCCTATTTAGGTAATTAAACCAAATGATGAAACAATGAAACAAGGACACGAAACATGAAACATGAATAATGATACCTTGAATGATGTCTTGGAATAAAAATCTGAAAACTAACATGAAGTGGCCATGAAGAATGTATATCTTGACCTCAAATTGGATGTGGAACAATGCTTGCAAATGGATCTTCAGTGCTGCATCAACAACATTATCTCAACAACATTCTTGATGCACTGTCTTTGACATGATGATGGATCTTGAATTGTTGCAACAAACAATGATGAAATATTCCTTTGAATGCTTTAAAGATGCTCTTGAATTTCCTTGAATACTCTTGTGAAGTCTTGTAATCACAAACTTGATATTAGGAATAATCTCTTGAAAGTATTAGGTAAAAATGAGTCAAATAACCTTGTATTTATACTTATTTATGCCAAATTTCCTGAAATTACAACACTACAAGTCGACATCAGATCTAGGAGAATAAAATCCCACCAAGAATTTTAATTTAATTTAATTTTAAACCACATGAGACTCATACACTAGAAGTGGCGTATGAGTCCCATTAGGCTAGGCTATGGGACACATTTTTCAAGAAAAGCTTAGATTCATGTGAAATCCAGATTAGGGCCCTAAAACCTAGGTGGGACCCATACACCCAAGGTGGCATATCAGTCCCAGATCATAGATCTGAGCCATACAATCCAAAAATAATAATTTATGATTGGTCATTACATATATTTTTGTATTATCCTTAGAAATATGGATTAAATGAGGCTTGTGGGTACAAAATAAGGCCAAATAAGGCATAAAGAAGCCCAATTTATTAATGAAAACCCTAGATTAGTGTGAAAGTGTGGTACAACACTTTACAACATCCTAAATAAGGCATAATGATGTCCATTTAGTTTACAAGGACCCAAGACCTAATGTGAATGTGTTAAACACATTACAACACTAAAACAAGGAAACATTAAGGTTAATTTTAGGAGGGCCCAAACAAGTTCGAAAATGTAATAGACGATATTTTTTGACACTACAAGGAGATAGATTTGGAATTTTTTGTAGGTGATATGGGAAGATGTTTCCATACTGAAGAGAGTATTTGAAGACTCCACTAATTGCATAGAATCCCATATTTTAGGGTGCTAGTGAGCTCCACATTTTGGAAGATGGTGAGCTAGCAAAGTCCATGTGAAGGGAGCTTGAGATCTTCAGCTAAATGAAGGTTGAAGGAGACCAAGAAGACATTTTTGTTGTAGGTTTGAAGGTGTACTACAACAAAAACAAGATTTATGATTTCATGGTTTGTTTGCAGTAGTGATTTCTAATGATGAGTGCATGTTGAAGGAGCTAGAATCTTGTGAAAGAATTTGGACTGGAGGAGATCAATTTGGGATTGATCCTTGCTATTTTGTATCAGTCATATTTCATATTTGTAATGGTTTTTCATCAGCCTATGTGGCTGCAAAATAATGTACTTTAGTTATGCTTTGTTGTTGTATCAATTCATTAGATTTTGAATTAGAAACATTAGACGTTACTTGCAGATTTTTGGTGTTGATTTAAACAATTTATAAGTTGCATTTTTAGATTGTTGTGAGTATGTAAATGAGGGTTGAATCTTAATCCATCATATATTCTCTTAATTTCTCATACTAAATAGGTACTTGGATGTTATTAAAAATCAAGCAAAGGAGCTTTGGGTAAATGGAAATATATTCATGCATTTTAAACTTTTATTAAGTTTGAATTAAATTTTAGTATTATATAAATTTAAAATCATATTACTATCAAATTTTATGATATTTTCCAAATAATGAGTCAATATGTTTTCCTCTATGAAATTTCAAGTCTAAAAAAATTATTCTTATAATTTCAAAATTGTGTCACACTTTTATAAAGGAAATGACATCAAAATTATAAACTTCCAATTTAGACCATTAAAAGTGGCATTTATGTTTTAAGTTTTAAAATGATATAAAATAATGAAATATAGAACTCTTAATGTATTTTATATTTATATTTTGTTTTAAATAAGTTGGATATATTTTTAAAAAAAATTAAGAGAATTATTTTAATTACTAATTTTTTTTAAAAAGTGAGGTTAAGGGAGAGAGGGAGAGATATAGATAGAAGGAGATATAGAGAGATGGATATATAGGGAGATAGTGATATAGAGGTAGAGATATATGGATATAAAGAGATAGAGAGTGAATGAGTGAGAGGGAGATATAGATAAATAGAGAGATAGAGATATAGAGATATAGAGTAGGATAGATGGAGTGAATAAGAGAGAGAAGTAGAGAGAATTAGATATATGTAGAGAGGGAGAAGGAGATATGGAGAGATAGAGATAGAGGGGGAAAGAGTGAGAGATAAAGGAAATGATAGAGATAAGTAATAGAGAGGGAGGGGGCGAGACAAATCGAGATACAGATAGAGAGCGGGGGGAGATAGAGATAGAGATAGAGATAGAGATAGGGAGGAAACTAGGGAGTGTGTGTGTATATGTGTGAGAGAGAGAGTGATAGAGAGGTGTATGGAGATAGAGATATATATAAATAGATAGAGTAAGGGAGAAAAATATACATAGGATAGAGGAGAATTAGAGATATATATAAAGAGGGAGTGACAGGATGAGAGGGAGAGAAAGGGAGAGAGGGATATAAATAGGAAGAGATAGAGAAGATAGATATAGTTTGGGAAAGATAGAGGAGGTGAAAGAGATATTTAGATGAAATGGAGAGGAAGAGGGAAATATAGAGATAGAGATAGAGAGATGGAGGAATGGAAGGACAGAGGGAGAGGGAGATATAGAGATAGAAAGAGGGAGTTACACAGAGAGGGAGAGAATTGGAGAGCAAGAGATAGAGAGATAAAAAGATAAATATAGAGATAGGAAGTCATATATAAAGAGAGGTAGAGAGAGGGAGAGATATATGGGTAGAGAGATAGAGAGATAAGGAAATATAGATAAAGAGTGAGTGAGAGAGAGAGAGAGAAATATGGAAAGATAGAGATAGGGGAGAGAGATAAAGAGGAAAAACAAAGATATAGATATAAGGAATTAGGAAGAGGTAGAGGGAGAAAGAGTGTGGGAGAAAGATAAATAGATAGAGAGAGAGGTGTTTAGATATAGAGATGAATAGATGAAGATTGTGGCAAAAATGAAGATAGAGGGAGATAGGGGGAGAATGATATAAAAAGATAGATAGATAGAGAGAGGTAGAGGTAGATATAAAGTTGGAGAGAGATAGGGAGGTAGTAATAGAGAGAGAGGGAGAGATATAGAGGAGGATATAGAGATTGAACTAGTAATAGAGCCTAGCCCTCTTCTTGATTCAAAGGTTTTGTTTTAGTTGTGTTTGGATCCTAGTTCCCGATGAAGGCTGCGGGGGGCTTTCCCCTCCCACTTCTATCTCTAGGGGGTTCAATTTAGGTGGTGATATGTTCAAGAGGGGTAAACCCACAAAAGTGGTTTACAATTAAAATGAGGAAGGAAAACTAACAAAAAATGACTCCATGCCAAAAAATTTCATTCTTGGGGTTTGAACGAACTCATTGGTTCGAATAAACCAAAAGAGGGTTCACTCAAACCTAGGTTCGGGCAAACCCATTCAATTCGTCCTGCCAAAAAAACCAATGTAATCCTCTTTTTGAAAGGGGGTTCGCTTGAACTGGGGTTGGAGCGAACCTTGGTTCACTTGAACCACCCTGGTTTGAGAAAACCCCCCTTTTCCCTGATTCCTGCTCTCTACCACCAAGAAAATTAGAAATTTATCCCTTCGAAGGTTGGGTTGAGGATGAAAATGGAGGAGACTTCATGAACCCAATTAGAATCAGGTAGCCCTCGAAACGAGCTATCCAACAACTATAATTTTAATATGTTTTGGTTTTATTATCTATTTTTTTTTTAGTTTTATTAAACATAGGTTTTTCACTGAAAATGAAGCTCTTTGTTCTACACATGTGGAAAAATAGAAGATTATCAATTTTGTTTTTTAAATATGAGTGCACCAAATATTGAAGTCCTTGATCCAACATAAAAAAGAATTTTGATACATACAAAAAAAGTTATGCATTATACAGTTCGCCTATGTTAGAATTGTAATTGGTTTGACTTTGAAACTTTATTAAGGAAAAAATATTCAATAAAACACTATCTAACCAAGTGGAAGCACTAGATATCAGAGTTACAAATCTAAATTTGAAAGAATTAGAATTTTATCCTTCATGGAAAAAAAATTATGTGTTATACGATGAGCGTCACTCCTTAAAAATGTTGTTTTCTGAAAAAAACTAGTTTTTGAGGGAGATTAAAAAAGAGGCGCAATTTGATTCCAAAATTTTTGAAAAAAATATATTTAGAATCTATAGACAAAATGTTACGAAACTCTAGTTTGCATCATCTTCAAATTCCTCATGGTTTAGAAGCTATAGGTGCCTGAAAGTGAAGATTTAGTTAGAAAAAATTATTTCAGTGTCTAGTTTGGCCAAAAATTGTAAACCACTATTGTGGGATCACCCAAAGCCCCCTTGGTAGGGTTTCAAGGGTAGCGCCCCCAAAGAGATGTTTTTTTTAAATTTCCTTGTAAAATAGTATAATGGTTATGTATGGTGAGAATTGGTTGTAATTGAGTGTAGAGAGAGTGACGAAGGGGTCAATGAGGGGAGATAGAGAGAGAGAGGGAGAGGAAGGAGAGAGAGAGATACTTTTTTTATGATAGACATAACGTGGATATGTTATAATGTCAACTTGTTATAACACACTAGCATTATGCCTTAGATGAACTAAAAAGGGGTTGTGACCACTTTTTCGTCTCCCATCACTTTGCACTTACTCATAAGATATGGTAACATTAGTTTGATGCTTTCACATTGAGTTTTAGATTAGTTAAGAGAAAGGATGATCATTATGTGTATGTTAAAATTATTTAAGATAAAAATTTCATTATTATCTTGTATGTGGATGGAATGTTATTTATTGGTAACAACAAGGTGATGATTATGGATCTCAAAACTTATATCTCTATAACATTGGATATGAAATATTTGGGGGCTAAAAAAATCATTCTTAGTATGAAAATCATTAGGTATTGAGTACAAAAAAAATAGTGTGTATTTTTCTATCATTTTTCAACATTGTAGTGTGTATGATTGAAAGTGTGAGTATTCCATTTCCTATTGGCACTAGAATTTCTTTATATATGTGTCTTAAATCATACAATTGTAGCCTAATGTAAGCAATGAGTTGCACTAGATTGGATATTGCCAAAGAAATGAGATTTTTTCAAGTAGGTTTATGTTTAAGCCTAATAAGAAGCACTAGAATCATGTTGAGATGGTTTCTTATATGTTTGTGAGGCTTTTCTAGTTAATATTTATGTTATAATGGTATATTGATGATGTATACATTTCATTGGACATATAGGGTCTTATGGATGTAAATTTTGGAAGGTAGCTTGGATATTTGGAGGTCCACAAGTGGCCATGTGTGTTCTCTCCTTATCAACTTGCAATGAGTTGGATAAGTAAGAGGTAGCCCACAATTTATTTTTTCACCACTAAATTAGAATATATGGTTGATACACATGCATCTAAGGAGGAGATATGGTTATAGAGACTTTGTATAGGTATTAGTTTTGATTATAGAATAGTTAGAAATGACTATGATAGTTATATTGCAATTTGTTTATGTGTGTGTGAAAATCGAGTGTAAGAATTAAAATCAGTTCAAACACACCAATAGAACATTATAACAAAAACAAAACTATAAAAGGAGTAGAAATGTGCAAACTCAGTATCCTGTTCCTGTTGTCGTCCTATCGTCCTCTATCTTTAGTGTTTTTGTAGATTCCAGCCTTGTGTTCTCAGATTAAGGGCTAGGCTCAACAAACTGTCTTCCTAAAGAACGAGATTTTGCTATGATATGAATGCATGATTAAGCTATGATAATGATTTTAGCTAAGAAACTTGAAATAAACATGATGCTATGAATACTAAATGAATTAAATGCCTAAGCTCTACTTAATTGCCTATTATCAATGTTTGGATTCACACAGGTATTTATAGGGCTTTCTGAATGATTCTGATTGGCTGTCTCGATTGACGGTTGTGATAATTCCTGGCAGATCAAACGGTCGAAGAAAGATGAAACTGAAGGATAAGATAGAAGAACCCTAGAAACAGATTTTTCTATTTTATTATGAAAGAGGAAAAAGAAGAGAAGATAAGAATAAAAGAAAGATTAAAAGCTGATAAATAATTAATTAAAAAAATCAATTATTTATTTGTGGAGCACATTCAGCTTTTCTCAATTAAATAAAATATTTAATTAAGCTTTTAAAAGCAGAAGAAAGTTGGTGATAAGAAAAGAGCTTTAATCAGTTTTATTGAAAAAAGCAGAATATCTCATAATTAAATACCAAATTTTGAATTTAGAAAGAAATCATAAGATATTTTTAATTAAATAAAATCTATTTAATTAAATCACTTTTATGAAATTAATTAAATGAAACATTTAATTAATTAGAAGAAGAATTAAAATAGAAGAAAGGGGAAATATTTAAACTTAAATTAAATCAAAAGATTTAATTTAAATTCAAACAGTGATAATTAATTTAAATAAATAGAATGTATTTATTTAATTAATTAAGTGGACGTATGAAAATAATTAAATAAAGTAAATTTATTTAATTATAAAAGAAGAATAAGATAAATGAACAATATAATTAAATTAATTAAATTTAATCATATGTAGAGGACTTTAGAAAACTAATTAAATAATAAATATTTAATTAATTGCCAGGATTATAGACATGACCATTTTTATGCGTATACATTTTGCCCCTCTTTGAAGTGATGTGTGAAACATATTACTTCAAAGAAAATAAAATTTTTTGCCCCTGATATGTTTCCGATTTTTGATGTCGATGATGCCCCCTCGGGAGATAAATCACGGAAAAAGAAATTGATGAGGAACAGTGATTTAGCTCCTGATAGATAATGTGGTTGATGCCCCAGTGAAAAAGAGGATGAAAGATGGAAAAAAATGCCACCACTACCCATCCTGAAAAGACCCTTATAAGGTAAAAGGGGTAAAATGAGGTGTCATTTTCACCCTGCAGCTACAGTGAATTTTGAGCTCTGACAGTGACTTGGCGAAATGGTGATCCCTTTGCACAGATATAGGTTCGAGCGAGCACGACGGTATCAGAGACCAGCAGCGTATGGACCACTGGTGAGTGATTCGAAACCTCTAAGTTGTTAAATTTCACATTTGTGATCGATTATGGATTGATTTCCAGTCGGACTGCAATTTTTTGGAACGTTTTAGCGCATATAGGTAGAGTTTTAGCGCATTCGACAAATAGTTTAGCGCATCTATGGTTTTCCATAGCGCATTTAGGCACATGTCAAAAACTGATCTTTTAGCGCACCCGACAGATAAAGTTGCGCATATAGGTCAAAGCAGGCTAGGTCGAAGATTTAGCGCATCTAGGGCACAGAACGGCGCTTTTAGGATTTGGTCAAAAAATGCTAGAGTTGCGCATTTGATAGATAGAATAGCGCATACGAGGTACAGAGTTGCGCATTTGAAGTTTTAGCGCATTTAGGAAACAGTGTTGCGCTTTTGACAAAAACTATGGCGCATATGGGTTTTTAGCGCATATGAGCAACAGAGTTGCGCATTTAGGAAATTTTTCCCAGAATGGCCATTTGTTGAAAAAGAATGATGAAAATTGCTTCTTTAGTCAATAGATAGATAAATTGTCGGATCATCATGTTGATAGGATAGAAAATCGAATAGAGAACTGATAACTTTGATTTCCGTGATTGAAAATCAAAGAGTAGATTTTGCTTTCTGCGATAGAAAACAAATAGTAGATGTGAGATTGACTGATTTGAATTTTGATAACTTTGCTTCTCGCGATTGAAAAACAAAGAGTAGATTTTGCTTTCTGCGATAGAAAACAAATAGTAGATGAGAGATTGACTGATTTGATAACTTTGCTTCTCGCGATTGAAAAACAAAGAGTAGATTTTTGCTTTCTGCGATAGAAAACAAATGGCAAAATAGAGATTTAAATTTGCATTCATGATTGAAATACAAACAGAAAAGAATATGTGCTGATTAATTTGCGTTCCTGAAAAGAAAAACAAATAGTAAATTATGGTAGAGTAGATTGATTAGACCTGTTGATAGATTGATGTAGCATTTGATATAGATTATTGATATGTTGATGTTTGTGATGTTGTTTGGACCAAATAGGAGGCTTTCAAAAGCCTCCAGATCAGAGAGCGGTTTCCCTTGTGCTGGGAGCGGATAGGCGAGCTGACACCGGTCGAGTTACAGGTGATTTCAGATTGTGGACTGGGGTCACTGTTGACCATGCCGCGAGGCATTCGGGCCAACAGGGGGCTGTTGACGGCCTTGGCCGAGAGATGGCATTCCGAGCATAACACCTTCCACCTGCCGACGGGTGAGATGAGTGTGACACCGGAGGACATGTACCGGATTTTGGGGATCCCGGTGGTTGGAGCCCTTGTGGTTTATGACCACAAGGAGGTCGGTGGGACAGATGCCTTACAACGGATATGTGGCGATCCTGGTATCTATGGGTACTGGATAGACTGGGATGACTTCAGCAGGTATCCAGCTCTAGTAGCAGTATTGGCAGCTTTTGTTGGAGGTTTCCTTGGACCGGACCATCGGTCCAAGGGATTTGCCGTGGGATGGGGGAGAATGTTAGAGTGGATGATCACTCAGCCACAGAGATTTTCCTGGGGGAGCTGCGTCTTAGCAGATATGTATCATGACCTGCATCGGATTGTATACAGAGGATCCACCAGCCTGGCGAGTGGAGTGACACTATTATAGATCTGGGCGTGGGAGCACATTGCTGTCACCAGACCATTGTGTACCCGGGCGAGACCAGCAGGGAGGCCATACATATATGCATATTCTGGTGCAGTTGTCCAGCAGAGGTTGGGCAAGGTAGAGTACTGGCGGTGAGTGCTCGATGATGTAGATGCAGTGATCTGGAGGCCGTACACAGACTGCGAGGCATGGGCGATAGATCAGTTAGAGATGCCATTTGTGTGCAGACCGCTGTACCTGATAGGGCAGACGCACTTTATCATTGAGAGGTTTTTGGTACTACGGGTGCTGAGACAGTTTGGTTTCACGCAGGGGATGCCCCAGGGCGTTGCTCATTATGGGCAGCGCAAGGGGGACACAGGATGGGGACCATGCATTCCCTACCAGGCAGCCTACACAGAGTACACTTCTTTACAGCCCGAGGTATGGGCGGACAGGCTAGACATACTGGATGCAGGGATGACAGATGACTATGCTCAGTACTTTCATACGCATCCTTTTCCATGATTTACAGTGCCAGATGAGGCACGAGCCATTAGAGCAGTCCCACAGCCAGGAGCAGGGATATCGGGAGGTGCGGCAGGTGGAGAGCAGGCTATGGGTGGAGGGGAGGAGGCTATGGGTGGAGAGGAGGAGGGAGAGGAGAGCGAGGAGAGTGGAGCTGAGGAGGAGGAGAGCAGCTCAAATGACGGAGATGATGGAGATGACGGAGATGGGCAGAGACAACAGATATTAGATAGTCTCGGCAGAGTACAGATTCCTTGGCGGTCCAGATCCGGTGCCAGGCCATAGACTGTGATTAGGGTGACATCCTCGTCCCAGCAGGCACAGATAGATGCGTTGCAGGGTCAGGTGCAAACCTTTCAGGGGCAGCAGGCACAGCTTCAGAGTCAGTTGGTGCAGACACAGAGCATGATAGTGCAGTTACAGGCACAGCTTGCACAGGCACAGGCTTAGGCACAAGCTCAGGCATAGGCTCCAGCACAGGTACAGGTTCAGATGCCTACCCCAGATCCTTAGGTGGCACAGTTAGTAGCAGAGAGGGATGCCTTTAGACGGCGGGCACAGGAAGCTGAGGGTGTAGCGCAGAGATTGATGGGTACTGTGGAGAGTACATCCCTATGGGAGGCCATTGCAGAGGGATTTGAGGTAGCCAGAGAGGCAGAGTACTACAGAGTCCGATATGAGGAGCTATGCCCTCTTGAGCAGCGAGAGCCCTATCCCAGGTCACACAGCCGGACGAGGACCCGATCCTAGACATCGACACACGACAGAGAGGTTACCGGGCCTCGACAGGATCCTGATGTAGGGATCAGCGGCAGACCACCTCCTTCTGGACCAGCTCCGTCAGGGGCATCGACTAGTTAGCCATTTTTGGGGCTTGATTCATTATGTATACCGAGTTTTGATCATGTATGATGTATTGACCTTTTATGAGTTTCATTGGATATTTCGACATTTGTATTATTTTGATGAGTGATGATATGTAGTGGCGGTATTTCTGATGATGTTTATGTTCATGCATTTATGATATGATATGGATATGACATTTATGCATGTATGTTATGAGATGGATTTTGATATGCTTTTATTACATGTGTGGACTAATCCCTATGATGCAGGATGATCTATCGATTATGATGTGTATGCAATGATTTTGTGATGATGTATATATGTGAGATGGTAATTTCTTTTTGAATTTTCCATGTATGAAATGCATCGTGATTTTGCAGAAGATGAATGTGGTATGAATGGTAATATGGTAAAATGATAACATGATATCAAATTATTGAATGTGTATGGAAATGCAACGGTAGATGATAATAAATGAATGATAAATAATAGATGAATGATGAAATGATAAATGATAAGATGATGAAATGATAAATGAATGATAATGAATGAAAAGATGAATGATAAATGATAAAATGAAATGAAAAATGAATGATAATGGATAATGAAACATTAATGGTTTAGATATGAAATGGTAAAAATGAATAATGAATGACAAATGATAATGAAAGGATAAATGATAAATGGAATGATGAAATGATATGAAATGAAATGAATTAAATGTCCAAATGTCCTCCACGAAAAGGTCAAAACTTAATAACAACCGTTTGAAAACCCTCATTCAGCCCTTCAAAATACGAGTATGAATCCAATATGCAGATATATATAATGAGCTAATGAACATGCAACTATATGAAACTAACCAGTTGGTTGAGCCTGTTATAAGCCTTCTTGAATCATCATAGAACATTTAAAATGTTGGAAGTATGTACAAGCATCAGAGGGGAAATTAGCGCCAATGATGACCAGAGTACAACTTTCATGGATTTTGATATAGCAAGCGAACACAAGCATCGAGGTATAATTGAACCGAGATGACCTGAGCATTTCTTGCATAAACAGACAAAGATTAACCACCGTTCTGATGCAAATGTGGAACTGTCATCAATGATATTTGCTTTGAGCGTCATGTCCTTTGACATATTTGCATCAGATTGGGCTGTTAACCTCAAGACAGCAGACAAAGAAAAATCATTCTCGTTCCTTGCTACTCTAGTGCAGTACATCATTGAGTATGCTCCCGAGTAATGATATCGAAAATCAAACAACTTTTAATCAAACATGTAATACTGTTAATGCCTACATTATTCAGATTATTTGGATCATCCAATAGACAAGTGACATGATAGCTTGCTGAAAAATGTGTCATGAGCGGATAACATTGACAAAGGAGTTTGTTGTTTTGTTGGCATGCTCGTATTGCAATGTCATGGTCTAGCTGTTTTAGTATGCTCTGAAAGTTAAGTGCCCCCAGTTGGGTTTTTGCCTTGTTGATTGACACAACTTGCGGAAAGGAATATGTACAAACGATCAAGCCATGGTAAGACGTTTTAACTCTCTAGGCAAATGACGGCAGGGTGGTGCGATTAATGACCTCAAGATGCGGAAAAAGAGATGCAGAAAAAAGGAAAGCTTTTGAAAAGGTAAAGTGCAAAACAAGGAACTAATAGATGGAGAGGTACAGATAGCGTCTGTTTGCCAGATTTTCACTATCTGTATTTATTGCATTTTTTTTTATTTCTTTTTGATTTTTCTCAATAATAGATCCTGCTTTGCCAGGTTTTCACCCTATGACATTCTCTTTGATTTTTTGTATTTTGTGATGTTTTGATTTTTTGGGATTTGTTTTAGGACTTTTTCTGATGCTTTGTATTTCTCGTGACTTTATCGCTTTTTTGTATTTCTTCAGGACTTTTTCTGCTGTTTTTGTATTTCTTCAGGACTTTTTCTGCTGTTTTTGTATTTCTTCAGGACTTTTTCTGCTGTTTTTGTATTTCTTCAGGACTTTTTCTGCTGTTTTTGTGTTTCTTCAGGACTTTTTCTGACTTAAACATAATACTTCTTAAGATGTATACTGTTGATGGGTTCATCCAATAGGTCTCCTTTTGGCGTTGATAACTTATATGCTCCCGATCCGTAGACTGCAATAACCACATAAGGGCCTAACCAATTTGGTTCAAACTTTCCTTTCTTTTCTCTGTCTTGTTGATTGCGCGGGTTCTCTTTCAGAACTAGATCACCCACCTGAAAGGTACGTGGCTTGACTTTGTGATTATAACTGCGAGCCATCATCTGTTGATATGCTTTTAAGTGGTCTGCTGCTCTCTGTCTCTTTTCATCTAAAAGTTCTAACTCTTGGAGTCGGGAAACTCTGTAATCCTCATATGTTATGAGACCTTTCAGTGATACTCTTAAGGAAGGTATTTCTACCTCGAAAGGTAGTATGGCTTCTGCTCCATAGACGAGGGCAAAAGGTGTTGCTCCTGTTGGCGTTCGGATACTAGTTCTGTAAGCCCACAAGGCGGGATTGAGTTGAACATGCCAATCCTTCCCTAAATCATTGACAATCTTCTTCAAAATCTTTAGTATGGTTTTGTTTGAGGCCTCTGCTTGGCCATTACCTTGAGGATAGTAAGGCGTGGAATATCTGTGCTGAATATGGAATCTTTTACAAAGTTCATCAACATCCTGATTTTTGAATGGTCGACCATTATCTGTAATAATGGCATTAGGAATACCATATCGACAAATAATGTAATTAAGAATGAAGGATGAGATCTATTTTCCAGTGACTTTAGAAAGAGGTACTGCCTCAATCCACTTAGTGAAATATTTCGTTGCTGTGATGATGAACTTATGCCCATTTGAAGAAGAAGGATGAATTTTGCCCACTAGATCTAACCCCCATTGAGAGAACGGCCAGGTGGGTGTAAATGAATGAAGTTCTTGTGCAGGAGCATGAATAAGATTCCCATGAATCTGACATTGTGAGCATGTTTTAGCAAAGGTAAATGATTCCCTTTCCATTGCAGGCCAGTAGTAACCCATTCTAATAAATTTTTTGGATAAGGTTAGTCCACTCGAATGAGTACCACAAATGCCCCCATGAATTTCCCGTAAAGCTTTGTCAGATTCATCACGTTCAAGACATCGAAGTAAAGTACCATCAAGACCACGGCGATAAAGGGTATCAGCGATAAGGGTATATCGAGAGGATTGTCAAATAAAGTTACATTTTTGGTTGTAGGATAAGTCAGGTGGTAATATATCGTCTTTTAGGTATGCATAAATCTTGCCATACCAGGGTGAATCGGATCCTACTAGGTGGCAGATAATTTGGCTTTCAGGTGTGTCATAGGCAGGCGTAAATAATTGTTCCACCAGAAATTCATAGCAAGTCTGTTTGTCTGGGAGTTGTATCAATGGGGCGATTGTAGCCATAGCATCGGCTGCTTTGTTGTCAATCCTCAGAATTTGTGTGAACTGAATGTCCACAAAATACTTCTTGAAGTCATCAATCATCTTCTTATATGGTAACAACTTGTCATCTTTAGTCTGATAATCATCATTGATTTGATTAATGACTAATTGTGAGTCACCATAGACTTGTAGCTCGGTAATCCTCCATTCCAATGTTGTTTTTAGTCCAGTGATTAGTGCTTCATATTCGGCTATGTTATTGGTGCATGGAAACATTAGCCTATAGGACCTAGGAATGGTATGCCCTTGAGGGGTAACGAAAAGGATGCCTGCCCCCGAGCCATGTTGGGTAAAAGAACCATCAAAGTATAAGGACCATGGCTGCTTAAAGTCTGCTGTGAAGACATCGGCATCTGGAAATTCAATGTGTAAAGGGTGCTCTGTTTGGAGAGGAGCGTCTGCTAGTTGATCCGCGATAACTTGTCCTTTGATTTCTTTGCGATTAACATAGTGGATGTCGAACTCACTCAAAATCATGATCCATTTTGCTAACCTTCCTGTTAGTGATGCTTTACTTAGCAGATACTTGAGTGGATCAATTTTGGAAACAAGCTTAATTGTATGAGCTAGCATGTAATGTCGGAATTTCTGGGAAGCGAAGACGACTGCCAAACAAGCCTTCTCAATGAAAGAGTAACTAAGCTCATGTCTTGTCAATGTTCTGCTGATGTAGTAAATTGCCCGTTCTTTCCCTTCATGGTCTTCTTGTGCTAATAATGCTCCCAAAGACGTCTCGGTTGCAGCAATATACAGAATCAATGGTTTGTCTGGAGTCGGTGGTACAAGAACTGGTGGATTCATCAGGTATTGCTTGATTTGTTGAAATGCCATTTCACATTTATCATCCCATCTAAAAGGAACATTCTTATGTAGGAGATATGTGAATGGTAGACTTTTGTCAGCCAATTGTGCAATGAATCTGCGGATAGACTGGAGTCGCCCTTGTAAGGATCTCAACTGACTAATGTTCTTTGGGGGAGGCATCTCCATGATTGCATGAACTTTAGCAGGATCTACTTCAATTCCCTTTTCTGAAACAATATATCCTAATAGTTTTCCAGATGTGACCCCAAAAACACATTTCTTAGGGTTTAAGCGAACTTTGAATTTCTCCAATCTAGTGAATATTTTAGATAGTATCTCCAAGTGTCCTTCTCTGGTGTGTGATTTTGCCAATATGTCATCTACATAATCTTCCATGAATGTGTGCATCATGTCATGAAAGATCGTAGTCATAGCTCTTTGATAAGTAGCTCCAGCATTTTTCAAGCCGAAAGGCATGACATTCCAACAATATGTTCCCCATGGACAAGTGAAAGCTATTTTCTCTTGGTCTTCTGGTGCAATCTTGATTTGGTTATAACCCGAGAAACCATCCATTAATGAGTACATGGCATAGCCTGCTGTTAGATCAACTATAGTGTCGATACTTGGAAGCGGAAAGTCATCCTTTGGACAAGCTTTGTTAAGATCTCTGAAGTCAGTGCATACTCTTACACGTTTGTCTGGCTTTGCTACTGGTACAATATTGGAAATCCATTCAGCATAGTCAATTGATCTTATAAAACCTGCATCGAGGAGCTTCTTGAGTTCTTCTTTAACCAATAGTGCAATATGAGGATTCATCTTTCTGAGTTTTTGTTTTACTGGTTTGGCTCCTGATTTGATAGATAAATGATGCATAATAAGATCAGGATCAAGGCCGGGCATATCTGCATATGACCATGCAAAATTGACTTGATTTTTCTTGAGAAAATTCATGAACTCTGGGATTTCTTTAGCTGTCATAGATTCAGCTATCTGTAGGATCCTTGGATTATCTGCAGTTGCAATGTTGATTTCCTTTGTAGGCTCAGTCAAGATGGATGATCGCTCATGATAATGCTCTGGGAGAGTGTCAAGAGTCCCATCAGATGGTGCCTCAAAAAGGTTTTCACCCTCTGATACGCTCTTTATTTTGTCTTTTGCTTGATCTAGTACTGCCAGATTCTGGTTTTCACCACTAGACCGTTTATCCTTATTTTCATTTTTGCAGCTAGGAGACTTGACACTCTCCTGATTACAGACTTTATACCGAAAATTGCTAGTGGAACAATTATTTACATCTTCAGCGGAAAGGAAGTTTATGATAGCTTCATCGTTTGGAAAAATAGGTATATCCATAGGTTCGGTAAGATCCCAGTCAATGAGATCAGGATGAATTAATGGTAGGACGTCGTCTGGTTGTGTAAAATTGGTGATGGTTAGGGTCAAGACAGAGTTATCGGTAGGATCCGTGGTATGAGATAGGTCAATGATGGGACTATTCTCCTGATAATCTTGTTCGTTAAAATCTGACTCAGTATCACTAGACTCATAGTTACTTTGTGGTTCAGATTCTTGTGGTTGGGATCCTGAACCTTCTCCTTTGATCAAAGCGGGCGTATATTTTTGTATGACATCTACCTCTTTGTCTCTCCAAAATTTGTTATCATGGATGGTATCCCATTCATATTCAGCAGAATCTGTGTCAGAGTTATTTTCAATGTAATTCAGGACTGATACCAAACATGTTTCATTCTTATCGGAACCTTTTTGCAGTGTACAAACATTACCTTGGGATTGTTTAGATTGGGTAGCTTCATAGCCTATTCCAGTTTTATCATATGCCGCAAGTCCTGGAAGATGGATAGGCTCAACTACGCCTTCTTTTCTCTTTCCAAGAGGACCATTATCATATCCCATCTTTTGCATGATAGAATATCCTTTCCCATATTGTTCTGTTGGTAAGGTGACGTTTAGAATTGTGTCCTCTTCATCTTTATAGAGCCAATCTAGAATTGCTGTATCCTCAGGATCTCCCATGGGAAATTTTTCTTTGATAAATTGTCCATTGAACTTGGTAGTGGGCTCTGTTTGTACCTGTGCTGATGTTGATGCTGCTGATATCTGTTGTGGTGTAATAGAAGGTTTCCCATGTGATCGAGGAGACGTAGGTAGATTAGCAAGACAAAGGGAATATTCCCCAACTCCACTTTCCTTGAACTGTAGTTTCTTGTCAAAACTTTTAGTTAACTGACTGATGTGTGTAGCATGTTGAGAAGAAGTATCAGCAAGTGCTTCTCGATTATTCGGAACCAAAGTATCTTGATGAGCTTTGACATTGGCACAAGTTTGGGCGTTTGAGTTATCAGCTGGTATAGTAATTTCCTGTCCATCATATGGAAACTTAAGACATTGGTGGTAAGTGGACGGAACAGCTTGCATCTCATGGATCCAAGGACGACCCAACAAGATATTGTATGCAAGATCTCGCTCTAAAACTTGGCAAAAGGTATTTTTGATAACAGGTCCCACTCTGATTGGTAGCATGATTAGACCTTTAGACGTTCTCTCCTCATCATCATAGGCTTTAATGGTAATCTTCCTTCTAGGATCAATGGAATCTTCGGCAAATCCTAATGCTTGAATCACCTTCAAAGTACATATGTTTAGACCAGCCCCTCCATCTATTAGAACACGTTTGACACGGAATTTGTGGATCATGACCTCTAAGTATAATGATGAATTGTGGGGATGAGTTAGGGAAACATCATCTTTGTCTGAGAATGAAAGGCATGTGGGAGAGGACAAATGTCCTACCATGGTTTGAAATCAATTCACATCCAAATCCGTAGATACAGTCGTTTCAACGAGGGTTTTATCCAAAATCTCCCTATGTGCAGGGGAAATCTTTAGAAGTTCGAAAATGGAGATTTGGGCTGGAGTTTTTCGAAGTTGGTTAACTAAGTCGTATTGGTGTTGAGGAGAGGTCTCATTGGATTTTGAGGAGGTACCTTTCAAAACAACCTTAGCTTGTGCTCTTGTTGTGACGTTTACTTGCCCATTGTCTACTTTCTCTTTGATTTTGATGACATTGACTCGCTCATCGTCCGTATAGAGGTGACGGATTACATTATCATCAATTTGGTTCACAGTTTTGTCAGAAGATTCTCCCTTTTGATAATTTGGTAGAGGATTTCAAATGCTTGGTGATCTTCGTTGGATTTTTGTTGTCCTTCTACTGTGATAATACCCTTGTCAATGAGATCTTGAATAGTGTGTTTCAAACCTTGACAGCTGTTTGTATGATGACCTCTGCACCTATGGTAATCGCAAAAATAAGCTTCGTTCCATGATGGAGGTTTTACATTAGGTTCGTAATTGCGTTGTGGGGGTAACATAAGGGCGTTCTTTGCCATGACCTCTTTAAAAGCCGATTCTAAGGATTGTCCTAGTGGAGTAAAAGCTCTTCTATTGGAGAAGAATGGAAAGCGTTGTGGTTTCGTGCTTGAGGTATTCCCTATAGTGTTGTTGTTGTTGTTGTTCCAGTGGTTTTGGTTGTTGGTAGTCCCTTGATTGTAGTTCGTTGGAGGGGGATGATTGTTTCCTTGATTTGCGACTGAATTGACATGGTTGTAATTATTGTTATGAGGAGTGTTCAGGATAAATGGCTTAGTCATGACATGATTTGCATCTACAACTCCATCATTTACAACATTCTTGTTGCGGGTCCAAAACTTGGACTTGTCCTGATTGTTGTAATGGTTAGATGAGGCAGGACTGTCCCTATCAAGTTTTATGGTCCCTCTTTTGACCAAAGCACTTTCGATGGTGAGGGCATCTTCAATCAGTTTCTCAAAGGAAGGTGGACAATGCAGATTTAAACGATAACTCATTTCTGAGTTGAGGCTATTGATGAAAGTAACCATTTTCTCCTTTTCAGGGACATGACGGGGGTACCTAGCAAACATTCTCCTCCATCTTTGAAGAAAGGTAGTGAAAGATTCCCCAGGTTTTTGCGTAACTTTGCAAAGATCAATCATGGTGATCTGATGTTGAACGTTGTAGGAGTATTGTTTTATGAATAAATTCATCAGTTCTTCAAATGTTCGAATAGGAGGTGTAATCTTAGATAACCATTCCATAGAGTTGACTCCAAGGCTTCGAGGAAATAATCGCAATAAATATGTATCTTCATGGGCAAATTCCAATGTCATGTTTCGAAAGTCTCTAATATGGTC
This sequence comes from Sequoia sempervirens, assembly GCA_007258455.2. NCBI lineage: Eukaryota > Viridiplantae > Streptophyta > Pinopsida > Cupressales > Cupressaceae > Sequoia > Sequoia sempervirens. Next base: position 8,872,372 of record VDFB02353493.1, read on the forward strand.
AACTGGGTCCGATTTTCCATTATAACGATCAAATCTGGGGATTTCACAGTGTTTAGGAAATGGAATCATGTTGAGACTTCTATCAAAAGGGTAAGGACATATGTCATCCAAAGTGTACTGCTTGGTTGTGGTTCCTCCTTCTAACTCTTTGATTTTTTTCTGTATCTCTCTAAACTCTTTTTTTAAGGAGGCATATTCAGGTGGGGATGGCTCTTCCTCGGTGGTTTTTAATTTCTCAGTATCAAAGTCTTTAGGCAATTTAGCTCCTTGATCTGCTAGAAAAAGAAAGTATTTCTCTTTGTCACGTTGTATAATCTTTTCAAGGGCTTTAAGAAACTTGGGATTTTGTTCTGCCTCTCTAAGTTCAAGTTCGTCGTCTTGTTCATCATCACTACCTATAGGAGTTTTGTTCATGTTTTTGCTCTTAAGTATTGAACTCTCCTCTCCGTCAGCCATATTGTTGTTACTGAAAAGGGGATTGCGACTTACACTAAAAAGAGGACTACCTCGTTCACCCTCTTTTTGAGGTGTTTCTCCTGCTTTGTTGTGTTGAGATCTCGTAAAAATAGGCATATGTAAGAAATCCTTGAATATGGTCACTGAAGGATCTGATTGGGACGCGTTGAATATTCAATTGAAGGTTGTGGTATGTTCTCAAACTCAAGAGGTTGATTCAAATTATGACGTTGAGATAACGCTAATCTTTGATAATAAGCTTGGGTAGCCAATGGTTCTACAGCATAATCGTCGGTGAATCTTCTAATGTAGTCTTGGTATCTATGGAGGAATGTGCGATAATGGAGCAAGACGTCTCGACTCTTATACAGGAATTTTCTGCGATCTAAAGTCTTCTTGTAACTGAAATTTGTTTTGGGCTTCTTGATCCTATTGAAAACTGATTTCTTGGTGAACTTGGTTGATTTCCACTTTCTTAACATGGGAGTAAAATCTTAGAAAGTCGGGTCGGTGACAAAAACCTAAAAGCGCTACTCTGTTTCTCAAATGCGCTACAGAAATAGTCAAATGCGCTGCAGAGAATATCATATGCGCAGAAACAGAGAACAAATGCGCAGCAAAAAATCCTAAATGCGCCGAAACAGAACACAGATGCGCTAGAACAGAGCTTAAATGCGCTGGAGTTTTCCCCTAGGTGTGCTAAAGCAGTTTATTTCTAGGACAGTTTTGACCAGTTTTTAGCTAAAATTTGTCATGTTCGTTTTTGGATGATCCATTATCTGAATTAATGTTTGGAAAGCACAGCAAACAGTCTGATTTAAGTTGATTCGTAACCAAGCACATAATAAGACAAGCACAACCTAGGTTAGGCCAGGACAATATCCGCTAGACTCCACGTGGGTTTCCCCAACCGCATATCAGTAGCGTGTGAATCCAGAAGCTTGGCTGCACGGGCTCCCCCTTACAGTGCACTCTCTTCTCAGGCCAACCAAGCTTCCAACCCCCATGAAACTCCCATGGCGAGCTGATCACCTCTACTATTGACTGCGAAAGTGTGGAAGGCTTCACACCGACCGGTGCTGGACTAGCAAATAGAAGGTTTTTGGCTTTCTAAACAATGGTATTTAGTTCGGGACCCCCGTTCGAGTGGCCATACATGGGGCAAGAGATTAATCACCATTAAGGTGGCACTCCAGCCTGAAGAGGTTAAGCTCAATAGGGTTTATGGGAGTACAACTCCGTCCGTATGACACATCCGCACAAGCAACCTTAGGTTTTCCCTTAAGATTTTTATTTATATACCGGTCGGGGGTAGCTTGGCCTTAGCTCCATTGCCGGTTTGAGTCATCCCTTAAGGTGAGTACTTTTTCCCTTAAGGCAGCCCAATTTCTAGAGTCAATAACCGTTTCTCTTGCACCCAGGATCGCACAAGTGTGCAAGGGGAGAGGATACTTCGATTATCAAATCAGGGTTACACAGGGAAAAGTGGGTCTGGTTTTCTGATCACCTAGTTTGCACAGGGTGAGAGCATAATCACCTACCACCTTCAAGCACAGTCAATAAGAGTAGACAGATTCATTTTATGTGCACCAAAATCAAATGTGATTTAATCTAGGTGAAGATGTTGCTTCACAACAGACATGGGGTTCGTTTTAACTGCATGATAAAAGATGTGGTGGCTACCCTAGGTTGATTCATTTTAAGCCCAACATAAAATAAAAGAAATTCTGTCTGCGGAAGGCGTCAGACTCAGAATCTCTGTTACAGTTCCAGATGTGAAGCTCTGTCTCCCGAATGCGCAGAAACAGAGACCAGAAGCGCAACTCTGTTACATAAATGCGCTAAAACAGAAAAATGCGCAATTCTGCTACCCAGATGCACGAAAACAGAGACTATATGTGCTATTCTAAATGCAGAGATTTTTTTTTTAATTTTCTGATACAATTTTAAATGCGCTAAAGAAAATCCTAAATGCGCTAACTAAATGTCTATATGCGCTGCCGAAAGTGACGAATGTGCCACTCTGTTTCCCAGATGCGCCGCAGAAATGACCAGATGCGCCGAAACAGAGCCCAGATGCGCCGAAGTACCTGCAAATAAAAATTTCCTGAATCTTCCGAAACGTGCTGCCGAATGCCAGAAAACCTGTAAGCAAACCTGCAAGAAAACCTGCAAGAAAGAAGTCTAAAATCGGGGCATAGGCCCCACGGTGGGCGCCATTTAATGTGTGTGTGAAAATCGAGTGTAAGAATTAAAATCAGTTCAAACACACCAATAGAACATTATAACAAAAACAAAACTATAAAAGGAGTAGAAATGTGCAAACTCAGTATCCTGTTCCTGTTGTCGTCCTATCGTCCTCTATCTTTAGTGTTTTTGTAGATTCCAGCCTTGTGTTCTCAGATTAAGGGCTAGGCTCAACAAACTGTCTTCCTAAAGAACGAGATTTTGCTATGATATGAATGCATGATTAAGCTATGATAATGATTTTAGCTAAGAAACTTGAAATAAGCAAGATGCTATGATAAATGAATACTAAATGAATTAAATGCATAAACTCTACTTAATTGCCTATTTGCCTATTACCAATGTTTGGATTCACACAAGTATTTATAGGGCTTTCTGACTGATTCTGATTGGCTGTCTCGATTGACGATTGTGATAATTCCTGACAGATCAAACGGTTGAAGAAAGATGAAACTGAAGGATAAGATAGAAGAACCCTAGAAACAGATTTTTCTATTTTATTATGAAAGAGGAAAAAGAAGAGAAGATAAGAATAAAAGAAAGATTAAAAGCTGATAAATAATTAATTAAAAAAATCAATTATTTATTTGTGGAGCACATTCAGCTTTTCTCAATTAAATAAAATATTTAATTAAGCTTTTAAAAGCAGAAGAAAAATTGTGGTGAGAAAAGAGCTTTAATCAGTTTTATTGAAAAAAATAGAATATCTCATAATTAAATAAAATATTTAATTATGATATGAGAAGATTGCACAATTAGGTTAAAATACCTAATTTTGAATTTAGAAAGAAATCATAAGATATTTTTAATTAAATAAGATCTATTTAATTAAATCACTTTTATGAAATTAATTAAATGAAACATTTAATTAATTAGAAGAAGAATTAAAATAGAAGAAAGGGGAAATATTTAAACTTAAATTAAATCAAAAGATTTAATTTAAATTCAAACAGTGATAATTAATTTAAATAAATAGAATGTATTTATTTAATTAATTAAGTGAACGTATGAAAATAATTAAATAAAGTAAATTTATTTAATTATAAAAGAAGAATAAGATGAATGAACAATATAATTAAATTAATTAAATTTAATCATATGTAGAGGACTTTAGAAGAAATTAATTAAATAATAAATATTTAATTAATTGCCAGGATTATAGACATGACCATTTTTATGCGTATACAGTTTAGATAGGAATCCATGATACCATTATCATACTAAGAATGTTGATGTTTAGTACCAGTTTATGTGAGATATGGTGAGGAATGGTAAGATATTGTTGCAAAAGGTTGACATTCACAAAAATTTTGTAGATTATCTCATTCAAAGCCAATGTGCATGGAGAATCTCTCTTGGTGCAAGAAAGGTATGGGCCTTATATCTTTTACTTAATTTATTTATGTTTCTTATGGATTGATGTAGAGCAAGGGTGGAACTTCTACATGAAATCCATCAAGGAAAAAGGGATCAATTACAAGGTAGATATGCAAGGTTGGAAAACTTTAAAATAACCACAAACAACCAATATTTCAATCTCTTAAGCATTCAATGGTGGGTTTCCCTTCATTTGATCTCATTCTCCTTATAGCCTTCCAAAATTGGTTTTTCCTTCATAACTTTTAGAGGAAGCATGAAATTCAAAATATAAATGAACTTTCAGATACCCTTTTTTCCATTTACAAGAATATATAAAAAATAGGGCATAGTCCTTTGTATGAAAACCATAAAAAATTGACAACTTGCTCTTAAAACCTAAAACATGACAACAACAATTTGATTTTTTTGTCATAAATTTTAGTTTAGACATGATAACACAAATGTAAACATATTTTTAGACACCCATTTGGACATTATACAACATATATTAGAATCAAGGTAGATTAATTTTTACGGAACCCTTTAAAATTTGATTGTTCTTCTTCCAGTTAGACCTAAAACATGAAAAGATCAGACCTAGAGCATCACCAAAACACATACCAACCAAAACCATGGAACCTAGAATTTTGAGGATTTAAAATAAATACAATGATAAGACACTCCACCAAGTTTTAGGAAATTCCACTGTGGGAATGGCAAGAAATTCATTTTTCAAATCCACTAGGAACCCCAACTAGGGTTCCAGACTGTTATTAGAAAAATGGCCATAACTTTCTCCAGATTTAATAGAAAACCACCAAACTAGTCACAAATGAAAGGTGATTCATTACTCTACAAGATACAATTATGTGAAGGTCATACAAATTTCTTACAAACTATAAAAAATCAAAAGAATAGTTAAAAATGTGATAAAACTCAAAAAATTATGTTATTCCTTATCCAAAATCTCTAATACAAGTTCTCCAACCCCTTCAATTGAGTTGGTTTTAAAACATATTAGTAAATTTTAAACCATCTGCACCTATCTAACCAACTCCATTCAACCATTTTGCACCATTACACAAATATGACAACAATTACAATTTTGCATTGACAACTTGGATTTACAAAATGATAATCTTTTAGCAACTTTTATAATTATTTACCAAATGACCTAGAACTTCCCAAAATGGATCAAGATGACCCTAAATGGTCTTAAAAGACCTTATAAGACTCCAAAACACCTAAACCAACCTAAACCTATTTCTTGTACCTATATATGCATAAAAATGGTCATATAATTAATCCTAACATTTAATTAAATATTTATTATTTAATTAATTTCTTTCTTAATTCCTCTACATATAAATAAATTTAATTTATTTATTTATATCGTTTACCTACTTTATTCTTCCACTTTAATTAAATAAATTCATTTTATTTAATTACCACTTTCTTAAGTCCACTTAATTAATTAAATAAATATCATTGAACTTATTTAAATTAATTATCAAATTTAAGTTTAATTAAATCTTTGATTTAATTGAATTTAATTCCATTTCTTCTAAATCAAATATTAATTAAACATTCTTATTTAATTAATTCCACATGCCACTTTCCAAATCTTAATTAAATATTTTATTTAATTAAAAAAATATTCCATGTCACCAATAAATGAATAATGAATTTAATAAATTCATTATTTATCTTCAAAATATTTTCTCAATCTCACAAAAAGATGATTTTTACAATTCATCTTTATCATTTTTCCACATGTCACTTTCCAAATCTTAATTAAATATTTTATTTAATTAAGAATCTTCCATTTTCTCCAAATCTTAATTAAATATTTTAATTTAATTAAGAAAATCTTCCATGTCACCAATAAATGAAAAATGAATTTAATAAATTCATTATTTATCTTCAAAATATTTTTTCAATCTCACAAAAAGATGATTTTTACAATTCATCTTTATCATCTCTCATGAAAGAGGAAATAAATCTTCTTTTCTATCTTCCATCTGATTTTCTCTCCATCCTTTTCATCTTACACCATTCGATCTGCTAAGAATTTTCATAGCCATTGATCATTTGTAGCCAATCAGAAGCTTTCAAAAACTCTATAAATACCCTTGCAAATCCAAGCATTGGTTCTATTAGAGATTAGTTGCATTCAGGCGATTAGCATTTTAGCATTGTCATTATCAGCTTTAACATTCATAGCATTTCGTAATCTTACATTCTAGTTTCTTTAACAACAATCATGTTAATCACATAGTAATAGTATGTGTTCAATCATCATCTTCAATATCGTTCTCTAGGAAGACCATTTGTTGAGCCTAGCACCAGATCTGAGAGCAAGCTGGAATCAATGAATACACTAGAGATTAGAGGACAATGGAATCTCTTTGAAGCATAAATGAAGTTTTCTTTCTCTTCCTTTATTTTATACTTTGATTTAAAGTTTCATTGTTGTGTTTGATTCACTTTTAATCAACATTTGATATACATAAAATCACACACACAATGCCACTCTAAATAAATTGTGAATGAGGGAAGTTGGATAGTTGTTACTTGAAAAAATAGTTGAGAACCATTGGTACATGTTTAAATAAGCCATGGAGAGTGAAAGATAAGTTATACTAAGAATTTTATGTTTAGTACCATTTTATGTGAGAGATGGTGAAGAATGGTAAGATATTGTTGCAAAAGGTTGATATTCACAAAAATATTGTAGATTTTGTGATGAAGCCAATGAGCATGGAGAAATTCTCTTGGTGCAAGAAAGGAATGGGCCTTATATCTTTTACTTAATTTATTTATGTTTCTTATGGATTGATGCATAGCAGGGGTGGAACTTCTACATGGCATCCATTAAGGAAAAATGGATCAGTTACAAGGTAGAGGTTTCTTGAACACTTGGCAAAGATATTTGAACTTGTCAATATAAACCTATCCTCCATTTACAGGTATGTGCAGGATTATCATGGAAAAAACAGGCCCTTAAGTGGCAAAAAATTTAGAAAAATCAGAGTTAGGCAACTTGACGTAAAAATTTGAATAAGTTATCTATGTTATTTCAAAAAAATGTAAAACTAGAATTTGTAGAAAATTGAATGTAGTTTCTAAACTACTAGGTTTATTTAAAAAAAAAATCTATTTGGTGAAAATTTAAAATTTCAATGCAGTAGTACTTAAATTTAAGGGAAAAAATAAGTAGGTGTCTGTCTAACCACCCTAAACACAATAAAATGATAATATTTTTTATAAGATTTTATATATAAGTAGAGGACTCATGTCCCGATGTGATGCATATTATTTTGTAAATTTTTCCAAGTAAATAATTAATTATGAATTTTTTATTACAACTTTTTAAAAATAAAAATACTCATATGTCTAACCACCTTAACTTGGTCAAAACTTCATGAAATTAATTTATTTATTTTTAACCTATAGTATGCAAAGCATAGAATGTGACACATATTTTGGATTCAAAAAATGTGACACCATTTGAAGGCTATAGATGTTTTTCAATCAGCCTATCAATCAAGACTTTAGTTGTAATTCAAATAGAAAATAAATCATAATTATTTGTTAATTCAAAGTAAACCATAATTTATATTGGTGGAAAGTTGAGAATATCCTTTAAAAATCCTTTTCGTTTCATAAATTTTGGGTAAAAAAAAGGTTGTCAGCCACATACCCTACAAAAACCCATCATATCGCCACTTTTTGGCCCATCATGATCCTGCACATACCCTTGCACCTCTACCTTGTAACTGATCCCTTTTTCCTTGATGGATGACATGCAGGCCAATAGTACCATGTTCTCCTATAATGGATTGTTTCATTTTCACCTTAGGTTTCTTATCTCTCAAGTTTGCAATCCCATCAAGAGCACTTTGTCTTCTCTCTTTGTCTCTAACTATCATATCATCAATCTTGAGTTCTTGATCAATGCTATTGCCCCTTTCTAAAAGAAGTTAATCATAACTAACCTTAGTACCTTCAGCATTATAGTCACTAAGATTTGTAACTCTCTTTTACTACTCCACTTGTAGTGGTTTCTTGTCTAATTGTCCATCTTCCATCTGCAACTCAGTTTGGTCATTATACTAATCCATACCTTCTTTTCCCTTCAAACATTGTGTGTTTAATTCTGCAATCGTCTTTCCTTTAACATCAAAATTTCTTTCATTTACAACCTTCCAAACAAGTGCATCATTTGTATTAGAAACATCTCCATCTTTAGATATATCACATTCTTCATTGTTCTTGTCATAGGCTATTGTATATGATAGACCAGCTCTTGGAACAAAAGCTAAATAGTGACTAGCATCTCTTCTTGGAAGAAAAAAGTCAAAATATTTATCAGCCACTATCTCTACATGATCCTTCAATACCTCCTAAACTTCCCAAGACAACTCTTCAATGCTTGTTGATGTCAAAACAGTCCTAGGCTTCCTCACCATTGCATTACCTATCTCTTCCTCTTTCTCAAATGGATTATTCTCTTCCTTCATCAACAAAGAATCCCCAATGTCTAGTCTTGCTATCCTCTCTTTCCTTCTTTTCTTAAGAATAATCTTCTTGATAGGCCATTTAACCTTCTTCCTTATTGGCCAATACCAACCTTTTTCTTGATTTTCTCTCTCAAGAAACTGCTACATCTCAAGTTTCATTCTAATAATCTCACGTTCCATTATTTTTTCATTTATTCCAAGGTGTGCCTCAACTCCATTATCTCTTGGTGCACTTTTATATGTTCTTCCTTCTCATTTTTATTTTTCCTCTCACTTTTCCTTTTTCCTAGTAATAGCTTCTTGCTTGTTACCTTTGTACTCTACAAGTATCCATAGAATTTTCTAATCAACTCTTCCATTCTTCTTTCTCAAGCAAGTCTCTTTCACCTTGCTTCTTCTTGTCTTCGAGATACCTCACCTCAGGCCTCTTTCTCTTCCCTTGGCCTAGTCTTTTGGAATCCATGTTACTCCTTCAACCTCAAAAAGACAACACATAAACTCCAAAAAATTTCTTTAAAAGATCTTTAGGATTTGATACCAATTTGATGTAGAGAAGGGGTTGGTATTATGAAATTGATACCATATTTCACAACAATTATTTTATTCCTCTCAAGGTAATTCTCAAATACTTCATGTTTAATAGACACCCTTGGTTACACACTTGACTATAAACCCAAATAAGACACCTATGCTTCAAACACCTTATCCAACACTTGAGACATCTTAGACAATATTAAAATAACATGTTTAGACCAAGAATGACTCACAAGAACTCAGGTTTCCCAAACTACTTGGCATTCCTTTAGAAATAGACCTTAACCCTTGTTATAAGTGCAATAAACTTGCAAGCCATCAAGCATGGTAATGTACTAAGCAACCAACTACTTTTGTTGGAAGAGAAAGAAGAAATCAGATAGCACAAGGGGTGGAACTTCTACACAAACTCAAGTAAGCAATCTTCCAATCTCTCAAACATTCAAATGGTGGGTTTTCCTTCTTTAGCCTTCATTCACCTAGTGGTACTTCCTAACTAGTTTTTCCATCATAATTTTTTGTGCAACTTTTTACAAGTTTTGCATCTAGACTCTAACAACCGACCAAGACCACTAATTAGACCACAAAAGAAATGAAATGTTATTTCTAGACCTTATTACATGGATGAACATCAAATAAAACCAAAATACTAATTTTGAACCTACTAAACCTAGGGCTCTCCTGCACTATGGATCTATTTAAAAATTATAATGTCAAGAGGGATAATTTTAGGATTCAAATGTCATTAACCTTGAAAATACTATGTATATTTTATGTGTCTCCAACACTATTAGAAGGTGCACATGGATTCCTAGAATGTAATTGGAGAAATTTATTTTATTTTAAATTATCCTAGAATCTTGATAGTAGTTGTCACATGCATTCATGAGGGAGGTGGAGCACTAGGGTGGTGGTTAAGTTTGAATTTGGAATCACTAAATGTTGTTTCCAATTTCTAGGAACTAGGATTGAGGAGTGGAGGATCTTTCCCTAATATATAGGACAAACATGAGTTGGATTCTCCATAATGGAGCAATATGCTTGAGGGTGTGAGCTATTGGGGAGTTATGAGTCAAATATACTTTTTTCGTTATATTTTTTATTTGAGGATTCATTGATTAACCCATCTGATATCTATGTGAAGTCTTTTATCATGTTTAATATTCTTAGAATACACTCTCAAAGATGGTCATTGGTTTTTTACATGATCATAGTTTTGGTGTCCATTATTTTGGTTAAATAATTTATGGGTTTTCCTCTCTTTGCCTATATATTGGAGGTGTGAGATAGTGGTTTGATATAATATTTTATAAGTCCATAGGTGCTATAAAATTTCTCTTAGAGGGAAAAGTGTAGTGTGTTGGTATTGTATCTTATTTATTGAAGATTAATACATAGTTTTCCTCTTTCTTTGGTGGAGTTTTTGTTGGATATTGCTGATATGTGGTTGTCATTGATGTCAACACTATTAGCATTAATGTCTTTAAGGTTATATATGTCGAGGATATTGAGAAAATTGTAATAAAATAAGTTATAGGTTGTTAGTGGTGTAGTGAAGTTCAGTATGTTGGCTAGCTCAGTATGTTGATGATAAGAGATTGTGGATCAAATGGTTTGTTGTCTAGTATATCTAGTTTATCCACCTGAAGTTTTAGAGGTTTGCATGAGGATTTGATCGAGTTATGAGTATCTGTGTTTTAATAGTTGTTCTGTTGCTTCAGTTGGTATTCCTGAAAGAAGATAATGTGATTCTAGTAATGTGAAGTGTTGAAGATGCTTCTGTAGTGATTCATGATGCTTGTGGATGTTTCTAGATCATGCTCTATCTGTGTTTTTGATCTGCATTGATCAATGTTCTCGTGATTGGTGATTTTCTTTTGTGAGTTCATTATTTTCATGTTCATGGCCTACAAGGTGATTGTAGCATGTTGTGGATCTTCAAGGAATATTTTTTGAAGGTGTTTCATATTTGAGGATTTTGTTTTAGGTCCTTACTATGTTTTGGCCAAAATTGGTAGGTTCGCATTAACAAATTGTTTATTCTTTTGGGCTGACAGTTTGTACAATTTTATATTTTGTTAAAGCCGACATGTAGATGATGTTATCCTTGGTTGCAAATATATATTGTAAATTTTTTATACCATTTGGATGCATGGTGAAGCGAAGTGTGTGAGTGCTATGCATGAATAATGTTCTAGTCTTTTGAGAGTAGAAGTAAAGTGTGAAGAAGAGTGAGCAGATGTTTATGTGCTTAACCAAAACTATAATCAGGCATTAGCAGATGCTATTTTCTCAGTTCAAAATCTTCTGGATTTAATCTGAATGTATCTGTAAGACAATGAGTCTTCTTTGGGAAGTAAGCCTTTTGTATTTGAGTAGTGTGCTCTAGGTAGTGTGTCTGAATGCATGTGCATTCCCCATTTATTATACTTTTGATAGAGTATAATCTTGTGGATGAACCTCCACCGTGGTTTTTCCCCTAATAGGGTTTCTACGTAAAAATATTGGTGTTATTTGTGTTTCTGATGTGGTGATGATTTATGCTTTCATGTTTATTTATCAGATTTGAGAATAAGTTTAATAAGTATAATTTTTGTGACAACTAATTCAGCCCCCTATCAATTGTCTACCCTTGTGTTGCCAACAATTGGTATCATAGCAGGTTCCTCGGAAGACGTTTGATAGCTTGAGGTGATTTGGGATGGTGACATATAAGAAGGATAGTCTGAGATTTGATGGAACTAATTATTCTCTTTGGAAGGCTCAAATGGAGTTTCATTTAAGATGCATTGGTGAACCTTATTGGACAATTACAAAGAATAGGTATATCATCCCACAAAATTGGCCTTCTACTACAAGCGAGATTAAAGATGTTGAGTACAATATCAGAGGTAAGGAAGCATTGTTGAGTGCTTTGATTGATACCGATATGACAAATCTAATGGAGCTTGAGAGTGCTTATGAGATCTGGAAAAATTTAGAAACCTTGTATGAAGGTGATACCCATGTGAAGGTTGCTAAGTTGCAAATATTGAAAGGGAAATATGAAACGTTGAGAATGAGTGAAGATGATAACATCACTTCTTTTATGTAGAGAGTAAATGAACTTGTGTGTAGTATCAGATGTGCTAGTGGAACATTGGATGAATAAAAAATTATTGCTAAAGTGCTCAGATCCTTGCCTGCTACATACAAACAAAAATTTGTTGCTATTGAGGAGATCCAGACTATGACAAATGTAACCAGAGACATGTTGATTGGTAAGATTGCTGCTTTTGAGTTAAGTGAGTTTGGTGAATCTCTTCCTAAGAAAAAATCTGCATTCAAAGCTACCATCTTTGGAAAAGATAAGCAGAGATATGATCTAGGAGAAAGTTCTTCTAGAAAAATTTCCAAGTATGAGCAAGAAATGAGAGAGATTGAAGAAGAAGAAAGAAAATTAGATGAACTTGAAGCGCTTATTGTCAAGAGGGTACCCAGAGGAGAAGGTAAGTATAGAGGAAAATTTCCTCTTAAATTTTTTTTATTGCAATAATATAGGTCATTTTTCCTCAAGGTGTCTGCAAAGAGTTCCTAAGTTAAAACATAACAAGCATAGATTCCAAAGAAAGTGTTATTATGTTGTTGATGAAGGTGTGACATATGATGAATCTGATAAAGGGAATTTAAGTGAGGATGAATGGGTATTTATTGCTATCAAAGAAAATGATCCAGTACCTATTGAATCTACTAGTTGCATGAATGTGGAGAAAGCTATAGTTACAAGAGTTGAAGAAAAAGATGAAAGGGTGATTGATAGTGGATGCTCTCATCACATGACAGGTGATAAAAGTAAATTTGTGAGTTTTGAAAAGTATGATGGTGGTGTTGTAAGAATTGGTGATGACAAAGCTGGTGTAATCCATGGCAAAGGATCCCTTTCTCTTGATGGTAAGAATAATACTGATGTTGTCCTATATGTGGAAGTTTTGAAGCATAATATCTTAAGTGTTGGATAGATGGTTGAAAAGGGATACAATATTCAATTCAAGGATGGAAAGTGTAGAATATTGGGGAGTTCAAGAAATGTGATTGCATCTAGAACAAAAAAAAAGGTAATATATTTCACCTAAGTTCTACTAGTAAAAATTTTTTGACTGCTTAAGTTGATGAAAGTTGGCTATGGGATAGGAGATTGTGTCATGTAAACTTTGACAATATTATCAAGATAAGTTCTACTCAGGAAGTGAGAGATCTTCCTAAGTTGATAAAGCCTACTGATACTATATGTAAGGAATGTTAGTTAGGGAAGCAAACTAGCATTTCATTTCAGAGCAAATAGTATTTTTTGAATGAAGTGTTGGAGCTTGTGCATACTGATCTGTGTGGTCCTTCTAGAGTCACAAGTTTACAAGGAGACAAGAATTTCATGTTACTTATTGATGATTATTCTAGATTGATGTGGGTTGCTTTATTAAGGGAAAAATATGAAGCTCTAGAGAAATTCAAGATCTTTAAGGCTATGGTTAAGACAAAGACATGTCTAAAGATTAAATGTTTGAGATCAAATAGAGGTGGTGAATTCACCTCCAATGAGTTTAATTATTTTTGCGAAGAGCATGGAATAAAGAGACAATTATCTGCCCCATGGACCCCTCAACAAAATAGAGTTGTGGAAAGGAAGAACAAGACAATTCAAGAAGTTGCTAGAACTATGATGCTGGAAGGAAATGTTCCTCATATCTACTGGAGAGAAGCTGTGAGTATTGCCGTTTACACTCTCAACTGGGTACATATCAAAGGTGATATCAGGTAAGACCCTTGTGAGCTATGGTTTGGTCATAAGCCTACTGTTAGATATTTCAAAATCTTTGGGAGTAAATGCTATATCAAAAGAGATGAAGATATAGGAAATTTTGATGCTAGAAGTGATGAAGGAATCTTTCTTGGTTATTCTACTAAAAGTAAAGCCTACCGATGCTTCAATAAGAGATTGAGGAATGTGGTTGAAAGTGCTAATGTCAAGGTTGATGAAGACACAATTAGACCATCTAGAACCTGTGGATATGATTCAGACGATCAAAATGATAGTTTAGTTCAATCTCATAATCAAGTGCAGATCATTCCAGAGGAAGAAACTAGTGAAAGTGTAGAAGTGAGATCACAAGAGCCTGAAGTTCAAGAACATCCTAAGACTCCAAGGTATGAAAGACTAAATCATTCAGAAGATAAAATTATAGGTGATAAGAACAAAGGTGTTCAAACTAGGAGAATAATTGCAAAAGAATATTGTTTGATCTCAAAGACTAAGCCTAGTAGTGTCAATGAAGCATGCAAAGATGAACATTGGGTGGAAGCAATGATAGAAGAACTTCTACAAATTGAGAAGAATGATATATGGATTTTTGTTCCTAGACCTAAGGACAAAAATGTAATTGGAACTAAATGGGTCTTTTAGAACAAACTGAATGAGCAAGGTGAAGTTTTTAGAAACTGTTGGCATATGGCTTCTAGTGTTATCATTGATGGAAACCTAAGCCATTATTCCATTTCGTAGATCATAATTTGTTTATACCAACATTTAGAGTGAAGAATAGTGTATTACAAGAAGTAAGAATGAAGAATAGGGTATCCGGTTAGTATGTCGATCTGTATGCTTAACTGGATTATCATTTTGAGTTGTGGATCTCGAGGAAGTCTGTTAAGCATCTATATTATCTTATTGTCCAGTTTTTGGTGTCTCATTGATCGGTGTATAGGTTAAGAGATCCGATAGAATGATTTTTCTATTTATTTTTTTATAAAGGCTGACTCAGTGTATGTAGTGTGTCACAGATGTATAAGGAGTAAATTTTTAAATGTCTTTGTGTTCAAGAATTTTGATTTTTCTCCTAGCCATGCATTACTCGAATTTTATGGGCACACATTGAATATCAAATGGGGATTGAGTCGATAGTTGGAGAATATTTTTGTTTTGCTGATGTTGACATGAAGCAACAAAAATCTTAGTTAGCGGATATATATGAGTTCGGGTAATTCATTTCAATGTATGGTGTGTAGAAGTGTGTTGGGTGTGTGAAGAGCAGAGAAAATGTGTATGTGTGAATATCAGAAGATCATTTGAGCGAATTTTTCTTGTGCAAAAGAGGAATTTTGAGAAGTGAATTAAGGAAGAGCAAAGCAAAGTGTAGAATTAGACAGAAGGTACAAAATATGATCAATGAGCCTAACTAAAACTGTAATAAGGCATTTGTAGATGTTATCTTTTCAATTCAACATTTTATTGTAATCCAAATCTCTTGTAAGGCAGTGAGCCTTTCTTCTTTTGAGTAGAAAGCTCTAGGAAATGTGCCTAAATGCATGTGCATTCCTTTTCTTCATACTTTTAAGAGAGTATAAAATTGTGGATTAACCTCCACCGTGGTTTTTCCACTAATAGGGTTTCCACATAAAAATCTTAGTGTTATGGTGTTTTTGTTGTTTCCTTCATGTGCTTGCATCTTTACTTCTGGTTAAATGTTGTAACTGGTTTAAGAGCTTAATGAAATTTAAATATTGTTGAACATTGATTCACCCCCCCCTCTTAGTGTTCCTTGAGTCCAACAATTGGTATCAGTGCATTGGTTCCTCTATAGAAGTTTAACAGCTTGAGGTGAATCTTGGAATGTAATGGAATTTGGTGGTCTTCAACAATAGCTTGTGGTGGCACTTGATGATCTTGATTAGTCTAAAGCAGAAGTCCTAGAATTAAAAGGAAATCTTGTGGATGCTGAAAAATTCATTCAATCATTGAAGGATAAAATCAATGAGTCAAGAGAAAAGAGGAAGGATCTATGTGATCAGCTGAAGAAAAAAGAAAATAAATGCTTGGAAGATGTTCACCTGAATCAGACCCTAAAAGAAATAATTAAAGAATGTGAAAAGCTTGCTAGAGACAATGCAACTCTAATGCTTCAAATGGAATTTATGGAAATGAAGCTAACTAAAGAGAGTGAAGTAAGAAAGAGGAATGAGGAGAATCTAGCCCATTCCTTAAAATAAAAATATGAAAAATGCAGCAGAGTTAATAACGAATTCATTCAACTAGAGATTGAACTACAACAATCTAGCAGAATGCAACAGAGTTAATAGTGAATTCATTCAATTGGAGATTGAACTGAAGAATACAAGTGGATTGACTAGATACATATCCATGATTGGTGGATTGTTCTATTTTACTCAAACTAAACATGATATCATGAATGATGTATACATTTTTGTAATATTTCAGGCCGATCCTAAGGAATCTCATGTTCAATAGCTGTGAAGAGGATTTTCAAATACTTTAAGGGGACAATTGATTTTGGCCTATGGTATCCTAAAGAAGATGATCTTACTTTGAGTGCCTTTACTGATGTTGATTGAGCAAGAGATGTGAATGATAGAAAGAGTACTAGTGGTGGTGCATTTTTCTTGGGAAAGAAGTTGAGGAAAAATACATTGTTGCTGCTAACAATTATACTCAAGCATTGTGGATGAAACAGATGCTGAAAGATATCAAAGTTGTGCATGATGAACCTATTTCTATATTCTATGATAATTCAAGTGCAATTAACATTTCTAATAATCTTGTGTTGCATTCAAAAACCAAGCACATATCTATCAAGTTTCACTTTTTGAGAGAGAAGGTGAGTAAGAAGGAAGTCAGATTAGAGTATGTGCCCACTAAGGAATAGATTGCAGATATCTTTACCAAGCCTTTGCCTAAGGATACTTTTGAGTATCTCAAAGGGAAGCTAGGGGTGATTACCCCTCCTAATCAAAATTAAGATGCATTGACTTGCATCAGTTCGTGCATTTCATAGTCATATCTTGTGATTCAAATTGATGTTGTCATGGCTGCTACTCAAGGGGAGTAGTTAGATGTTCATAAATGTGGTTCAGATCTTGTGTGGAGAAAGATAATTCATATCTTTTTCATTGATGTTAAAGGGGGAGAAGAGTCATGTGAAAAAATGTGAAAGAGTTAAGGAGAAAAATAGTCAAAATCTAAGGGGGAGAAAGTGCTAAGAGAAGTGTTGTTGATGGTGTTTTTCACATCATGTGTTGCCATCAATGCCAAAGGGGGAGATTGTTGGATATTTTTGATATATGGTTGTCATTGATGTCAACACTATTAGCATTAATGTCTTTAAGGTTGTATATGTCGAGGATATTGAGAAAATTGTAATAAAAAAAGTTACAAGTTGTTGGTGGTGCAATGAAGTTCAGTATGTTGGCTAGCTCAGTATGTTGATGATAAGAGGTTGTGGATCAAAAGGTTTTTTGTCTAGTATATCTAGTTTATCCACATGAAGTTTCAAAGGTTCGCATGAAGATTTGATCGAGTTATGAGTATCTGTGTTTTGATAGTTGTTTTGTTGCTTCAGTTGGTGTTCCTGAAAGAAGATAATGTGATTCTAGTAACGTGAAGTGTTGTGGATGTTTTTTTAGTGATTCATGTTTCTTTTGGATGTTTCTAGATCGTGCTCTATCTATTTTTTTGATCCACATTGATCGTTGTGCTCACGATTGGTGATTTTCTTCTGTGAGTTCATATTTTTCATGTTCATGGCTGATAGGGTGATTCTAGTGTGTTGTGGGTCTTCGAGGAATAATTGTTGAAGGTGTTCCATATTTGAGGATTTTGTTTTGGGTCCTTACTATGTTTTGGCTGACATTGGTAGGTTCACATTGACAAATTGTTTATTGTTTTGGGCTGACAATTTGTACACATTTTATATTTTTTTAAAGTCGACATGTAGATGATGTCATCCTTGGTTGTGGATATATATGATTGATTGTTTATACCATTTGGATGCATGGTGAAGCAAAGTGTGTGAGTGCTATGTGCGAATAATGTTCTAATCTTTCAAGAGTAGAAGTAAAGTGTGAAGAAGAGTGAGTAGATTTTTATGTGCTTAGCCGAAACTGTAATAAGGCATTAGCAGATGCTATTTTCTCAATTCAAAATCTTCTAGATTTAATTTGAATGTATCTATAACAAAGTGAGTCTTCTTTGGGAAGTAAGCCTTTTGTATTTGAGCAGTGTGCTCTAGGCAATGTGCCTGAATGCATGTGCATTCCCCATTTATGATACTTTTAATAGAGTATAATCTTGTGGATTAACCTCCACCGTGGTTTTTCCCCCAACAGGGTTTCCATGTAAAAATCTTGGTGTTATGTGTGTTTCTAATGTGGTGATGATTTATGCTTTCATGTTTATTTATTAGATATGAGAATAAGTTTAATAAGTATAATTTCTATGATAACTGATTCACCCCCCCTCTAATTTTTTTGCCCTTGTGTTGCCAACAGTTTTATTTTAAAAGGGTTTCTCCACATTAATTTCATGTTATATATTGCAACTTCATAGGTAACTAATTCTATTCTTGTACTACTAATTTATTCTTCCAAATATTTTTTTAATGGTGATCAAATATTAAGGAATTCAATATTAAAATTACATACACTTCACAAATTCCTTTATTGTAGTATTTGTAGGAGAGAGCTTAGCAATTTCTATTAGGTTAAATAAGTTTTCCAAATTTTTATTAGTAAAACTAGTAGCATTTCTATATCTCCATCCTATGTGCATCGCAGAAAAATGGACCTCTTGCTTGACATGGGATAATTCATGATAAATTGACTTAATGAGGCCTTGATTCAGGTGTTGTGAGGCATTTTATGCATCCACGCTAGGTCTTGGACCCTTGCAAATTGAATAACATGGATATGTAACAATGACTTGTACAGGTGTTGTAATGTGTTGTAAGATACTTTCACGCTTTTCAAGACTTTAAAATGAACCCACTTCTCCCTAATTCAACATTATAAAATGTATTTAAATACATCTTCACATCAATCTAGAAGGTTTTTAAATTAAACTTAATGATAAACTAGTGTTGTAATGTTTCTTGCACATTCACATTGGTTCTTGTGCTTCCTAGGCTATGTAGACCTCATTTTAGTGTTGTAAAGTGTATTTAATCACACTTTCACATTTATTTATGTGTCTCAAGCCCTATTTGATATTTACATCATCACTAATAGGCCCCTATTAAGCCATATTGTGCATCTTAAGGCTTTATTTGATAAAATACTTGACAAAGTTGTAATTTAAACCTTATTTCCTTATCTCCTAGCTTCTTAGCTTCCAGAATGGCCCTTGTGGGACCCATTCATCATGCATGGAAAATCAGTCCCATCCAAGTGGGACCCATTCACCATGTGTGGTGAATTAGTCCCATTTGGTCCAATTTTGACTTTTGAGCGAAAAAAAAGTGAAATTTAAGTTTATTATTACTTCATGTGGGCATGTGATGAGGTATTAATGGGTGAAATACATTAAATGAGTATAAATATAAGTATTTTAACCCTAATTCATATCTCTTATCATTATTCATCCATCAATCTTCCATCTCAAGTCAAGCAACTTAGGGTTTTATCATTTCAAGGCATTAAGATATCAATATTTAGACATTCAAGGGCAGATCCTTCATGTTTTTTTGTAGACTTTCAAGATAAAACATCATGGAAAGATACAATCAACTCCATTATTGCATGTTTCATTTCATTCTTTCATCATTTTGGTTTAATTAGCTAAAGGGGTTTAACCAAGGAAAACACCCATGCCCTAACATTCAACATCTCTCTCTCTCTCTCTTATCTTGTTTGTTTGTAGATTTAGGACTCTTTGAAGTTTGGAAATCATTGAAGATCAAGTTTCAAGGTTAATCAAGTCTTCTCCTCATTCAAAAATTCAAGATAGCAACAAAAACCCATTTTCAGACCCGTAAATCAGAGTTTCAGAAGTGAACACCTATAGGAAGTCAAAGTGCAAATTGAAAGCTTCAGATTCCACTTTTGAAAATCCATAAATTCAAAAAGTGGACTAATTTTCCATGAGTGGAGAATGAGTCCCACTCTAGGGTCAATTTTGAGTCTTCTGCATTTTTGGGTACCCTTTTGTTAGAAACGGGTTCTAGCTCAGTTTTGCAGAACTGAGACTGATTCACCCAAAATGGCAAATGAGTCCCTCAAGGCCTAAAAATTAGCATCAATGACATTTAAAATGTCATTTCTAGCCTTATTCAACATATTAGGTATACACTTTCAATTTGGTTCATTTATGTTAATTGTTGCATTCATTTCTAGTTGATTTTTCATTACACAATGTGTTTTCAAACATCGCATTGTTCTTAGGTTTTACATTCATAATCTCTCAAATAGTTCATTTAGTTGCATTCATTTCATTTGATTTAGTCTAAATAACATCACATATTACATAATTTGAGTGAACTAGCTATATTCTTTGGCCCTCCTTTCTTCTTTTAGGTGAAAAACCCTAGAAGTGCTAGAAAGTCCTAGAGTGCCAAAAAACTACAATTCATTTTGGTGAACCTCCTTTTGAGAACACTTTCTTGTCTAATTTTGGAATCCTTCATCATACATCTAGCTTGCATTGATCTTGCATTAGGACTTGCATGAATTCATTTGCATGTTAGGTTTCAAATTTTGCATTCATAAAAAGTGCACTTAGGTTGCATTGTTGGCATCTAAATTCCTTTAAATTTTCTGCAATTTTTCATTTTTCATTTAGGTCTTCATCATAGCACTCAGAAATCATCAAAATCCCTCCAAAATTTCTGAAATTTCTAAAAAAGGTCCATACTGGGACTCATTTACCACCCTGGGCGAATCAATCCCTTTTGACCCCTGAAATAGCCTTTTACAGAGCTGAAAACTTTGTTTTTATGCTTTTGTTTGCTACCATCAGTTATCCATATCACTTGGCTGAGTTTTTGTAACATGAATTTCATTAGATTTAGCTTATAATAGCTCATTTCATATTCACATTTCCAACATTCCATTTTTCAGCTTATTACATCACATAATCAACAAATTGCTTTGTTTTACATCTGGGTCATCCCACAATACTGGTTTACAATTTTTGGCCAAATTGGACATTGAACTAATTTTTTTTAACTAAATATTCACTTTCGGGCACCTATAGCAGCTAAACCGTGAGGAATTTGAAGACGATGCAAACTAGTGATTTGTGACATTTTGTTTGTAGATTATAAATATATTTTTTTCAAAAAATTTGGAATTAGATTGCACTTCCTTTTCCATCTCCTTCAAAAACTAGTTTTTTCAGTAAACATAATTTTTAAGGAGTGATGCTCACCATATAGCACATAATTTTTTTTCCATGAAGGATAAAATTCTAATTTTTTTGAATTTAGATTTTTAACTATTATATCTAGTGCTTCCAATTGGTTTCATAGTGTTTTATTGAGTACTTTTTCTTTAATCAAGTTTCAATGTCAAACCAATTACAATTTAGATATAGGCAGACTGTATAACACAACTTTTTTTGTATGTATCAAAATTATTTTTCTTTTTTGTTGGATCAAGGACTTCAATATCTGGTGCACTAATTTTTTTCAATTTTTTTTGATAATCTTCTATTTTCCCACATGTGCAGAACATAGAGCTTGATTTTCGTGAAAAACCTACATTCACAAGAAATACAAAATAAATATAATAATTAAATTAAATTTATTTAAAATTATACTTTTTGGGAAGCTTATAATAAGGACTACATACTTACAAAAAATAAATTTTAAATGAATTCATTTGATCCCCCAAAAGGTAAATCAAAAGTGGTTTTTTATCAGCATTTTGATAGGCGTAAAGGAGACTTTGTTATAGGTATGGTTTAAAACTAGCAGGGTTCTATCCAAGGGGGTTTGATCTAAGGTAGTTTGATCAAACTCTCTTCAATTGGAATGCTTTAAATGGAGATTTTTAAGGATTAAATCATTATATTTTATAAAAATATGTGATTTCAGCAAAAATTAAAATCTCCTAGAAATTGTAAACTAGCTTTGTGGGATCACCCATCTAAAAATTGCATTGCACTTTATTTAATTTTGCATAACATTTTCTTTAAATGTGCCTTTGATTTGATTAAACATGGATTTTATAAGCATAACATCCCCTCTTATGAGTTTTATTTTTATTCCAACTATAAGGAGCATAGCTTTGATCAAAACATTACATTACCCATTGGTGTGAATGGAAATGTCGACAATCATAACACACATACTTGTTCTTCTCCTGATACTTCTCCTATAAGTGACGAAGGTATCTTGGTGAAGAAAGTTACAAGCCTTGTGGGTCTTGATGGTCCATCTCCTCATTCCCCTTTGGACGATGTTAGAAAACAAGAGCATGAGATCATAAACGCATTCCTACAAGTCACCTCACCTAATCTCCATGGCCATGACAATCAATCTTGTCCATCTCCTAATATACCTACTTGATGCAAAGAGGATAGGTTGGTGTTAGAAGATATCCCTATTAAGAATCATGATACCCTCGATCCTTCCTTCCCTAATGCTCCTCCCATTTGGGAAAACCCATTTCAAAATCATAATGGTCCTTCTCTCGATGCCTCTCCTACATGTGATGAAGCTACTTTCCAAACCTCAAACTTGGATGACCACATTACAAGCTCTCCTAGTAGGGTAGATAATATGGTACAAGTGAATGAGATCTTAGAAACAACCCAAATTCAACTAAAGTCTTCTTCTCTCCTCCCCACTATCAATACTCAAACACATTCAAATTCCCTAAGTAGCGATGAAGTTATTTTAGATGAAGGGTATGTGCAGGATCATGATGGGACAAAAAGTGGCAATCTGATGGGTATGTGGTTGATGACTATTTTTTTACCCAAAATTAATGAAACGAAAAGGGTTTTTAAAAGAGATTCTCAACTTTCCACCGATATAAATTATGCTTTACTTTGAATTTAATAAGTAATTATTATTCATTTTTTATTCAAATTATGACTAAAGTCCTGATTGACAAGCTAATTGAAAAACATCTATAGCTTTCAAATGGTTTCACATTTTTTGAATCCAAAACATGCATCACATTCTATGCTTCACATACTATAGGATTAAAAAAATAAAAATTGAATTTCATGAAGTTTTGACCAAGTTAAGGTGGTCAGACATATGAGTTTTTATATTTTTTAAAAAGTTGTAATAAAAAATTCATAATTAATTATTTACTTGGAAAAAAATTACAAAAAAATATGCATCACATCAAGGCATGAATCCTATACTTATATCTAAAATATTATAAAAAAATATTATCATTTTATTGTGGTTAGGGTGGTTAGATAGACAACTACTTTTTATTTTTTCCTTGAAATTTAAGTACCACTGCATTGAAATTTCAAATTTTCACCAAATAGATTTTTTTTTTAAACAAACCTAGTAGTTTAGAAACTACATTCAATTTTCTACAGATTCTATTCTTACATATTTTTGAAATAATATCTAATAACTTATTCAAATTTTTACGTCAAGTTGCCTAACTCTGATTTTTTTGAATTTTTTGCCACTTAAGGGCCTTTTTTTCCATGATGATCCTGCACATACCCTAAACCAAACCTTAATTGTCACAAACATGTGGTTTGTTGTTCTCCCAAGAAATCTCATTCTAGGGAGGATATTATGACCCAAGACAAAGATAACATTCCCTTCAAACCCAATGATGACTCTCACTTGTTACAAGATGTTAACATTATTCAACCTCAACTCATCCTTTATCCCCCTTCACATAAACCTTCACCTAAACCCGATTTTACTCTCCACCCACCTTCACACAAACAACCTCAACATCAACCTGAATTCATCCTCTACCCACCTCAAACTAATGTGTCACAATAACCGAGTTATAATATCGTTGCTCATACATATAACACTCAAAATAATTTGCAACCACCACAACCAACCCCATCCTCTTTACCTTTAACCAATCCACCTAGTGCTCCTCGTTACCTCCCACACACAAAGGAGTATGATCTTGTTGAACAATTAAAGAATACTCCTGCAAAGATTTCCCTTTGGGATTTACTTTAGAACTGACCAAATTACCACACTATTCTTTAAACAACCTTACAAAAAATTGCATTTCCTCCTAATACAACTCTGAATGATGTGGCAACTTTAATCCATAAAAAAAAACAAACTAATCTTGACATTACTTTCCATCAAAATGAGCTCCCTCCTTTAGAGAACACTTTGCAAAAACAAAATTAAGCTTTCATGATCATTGCTCAATACAATCGAATAGGGATAAAGAGCACCCTTCTTGATAATGGTTATGCCCTTAATGTGTGTAGTGTGCATCTCCTTGATCAATTGTGTGTTGACAAGTCACAAATAAAACCTGATTCTGTATCTATTTGAGGATTTGATAACACAACAAAGCAACCACTCGGTGTAATCACTTTACCTATTATAGTTGTGGTGGTTACTTTGCAAACTCCTATGATTCATATCATGCCTTATGATCTTTTGTATAATATTCTTTTAGGAAGACTATGGATTCATGAGATGAATGCAGTTCCTTTAACCCTTCATTGCATAATGAAATATGTCTATAACAATAAAATTTATCAAGTTGAAGTAGACCCTGAACTTGAAAGTCACTCAAGCACCTTGAAAAGGGAGCTACAAGTCCTCTGAAAACATTGATTCCAACATCCAACATAGACCCTCTTGAAGTTAAACAAAAGAATGAGGAATCACTGTCTAAATTATTTGGTGATGTTTGGCGATCCTTAGAATTCGCACCATCATTTATGGGTGAATACATATTCACACAAAATAAAAATGAGAAACAAGACCAACCAACCATCATGTCAACACACAGTACAGAAGACCTTTCGAAAGCATCTTCCTCTAATACTTTAGACAAATAAGCAAACCACACAACAACCTTTGATGAACACAACAATGAACAACCACCTGATCCACAAGCAATGAAAAAGCTTTATGGAAACTTAGGTTATGAGCTTATGAAACAACTTGGATATAGTGGAGGAGGATGTGGTGCTAACAAACAAGGTATCCATAACCCTATTGATCCTATCAAACCAAAAACAACTCATGGTCTAGGCTATTGTCGCATAATAGAGATCACCAAACCCTCACTCAACATCAAAAGCCCCACACAACATACTCCTTAACCATTGACACTAGTAGCCTTCAACATCATCCCTTCCCAGACATCAAACAAACAACTACACCTTCAGGGTGATCCCATAATAGTGGTTTACAATTTTTGGCCAAACTGGACACTGGAATTTTTATTTTTAACTAAATCTTCACATTCGGACGCCTATAGCGGCTAAACCGTGATGAATTTGAAGATGATGCAAACTAGAGTCTCATCACATTTTGTCTGTAGATTCTAAAAAAAAAAATCAAAATTTTTGGAATCAAATTGCACTTCTTTTTCCATCTCCCACAAAAACTGGTTTTTATCAAAAAACAACATTTTTAAAAAGTGACACACACCGTATAACGCATAACTTTTTTTCCATGAAGGATAAAATTCTAATTCTTTCAAATTTATATTTGTAACTCCGATATCTAGTGCTTGCACTTGGTTAGAATTTTTTTATTGAATATTTTTTCTTTAATCAAGTTTCAAAGTCAAACCAATGACAATTCAGACATAGCACGACCGTATAACGCATAACTTCTTTTGTATATATCAAAATTCATTTTTTTTTTTGTTGGATCAAGGACTTCAATATCTGGTGCACTCATATTTTTCAATTTTTGATAATTTGCCTATTTTTCCACATTTGCAGAATAGAGACCTTCATTTTTGACAAAAAACCTATGTTTAATAAAACTAAAAAAACAAATACATAATAAAACCAAAACATATTAAAATTATATTCATTGGATAGCTCATTTTGAGGACTACCTGACTCTAATTGGGTTTGTGAAGATTCCCCCATTTTCATCCTCAACCTGAGCGTCAAAGCATAAAAAATTAGGTTTTTTGTGTGAACAAAGTCAAAAATTAGGGAAAAGGGGGGTTCGCTAGAACCAGGGGGGTTCTAGCGAACCCCCAAGGGTTCTAGTGAACCAGGGTTCATTCAAACCCTGGTTCATTCGAACCCCCTCAATATGTATTTTCCCTTTTATTTTTTGGGTGAGAAATGTGGGCCCCATGATTGATGGGTTTGGTCGAACCCCAGTTCGGTCGAACCCCTTTATGGTTCGGTCGAACTTGTAGGTTCATTCGAACCCCTAAAACTATTTTTTTTGCCATGGGGCCTTTTTTTCTCAGTTTTCCTTCCTCCATCAAATTGTAAACCACTATTATGGCTTCACCCTTCACTTAATGTCAATGTCATCTCACAAAATGTTCATGATTTGAATATGTTAGATATTCTACCCTCCTCTAATGGAGAGAATAAAATATTGCAATCTCAAGAGCCTTGTGTAAGTATGACATCTACTTCTAAGCAAGATGTATCTTTGACGCAAATCACAAAACCACCTTCTACCATTGATCAAGAGGGTATTTTGTTGAGAATCCTCCAAGATTGCTTGATCACCCTCCCTCCTAGAACTTGCAAGAAATGCTCTTACAAGACTTCATTATATTAATATCATAGAGTTCATGGTCACTCCACTAATGAATGAAAATATTTGAGTCATAAAATCCAACATTTTTAGGAATTTGGTATTCTTCCTTCTATGGGGGCATCTAATTCCTCTAATTGGTATTGATTTTCACTCTTGGATGCATCATTTTGACTCACCTTTGTCTTGCACTAAGTGGGGGCAAGGGGTTCGATAGCCTTTTCCTTGTATGTCACTTGTGGTTGCCTCCTTTGGCTAGTTGTTAACATTTCATGAATACATTAGAGCAAGCTTGGGATGTGGACGACATGCCTTAAGTTGGCTTGCATGTGACATACTATCTTTTTCATGACACTCTCTTAGTACTGGTGCATGCAACCGCTTTAAAGTGGGGGCATACATCACCACTCACATTTCAATGTGCGATTTTTTTCTTCTTGGGATGTGTCCTTTTCTTGGTGGAGTCATTGGGCTTGATTCCCTCTGAGAGTGTGATACTTCTTTTTCACTTATCCTCTCTTGGAAAGATTAAACACAATGTTCCCTAAGATGAAACCTTGCACGAACAAAAAAAAACCCCTTTGAATATTCCTTACACTACTTTGCATTAACAAAGTCTATGAGTGTCAAGCATACGAAGTTTTTCTTACCTCATAGAGCTCAAAAATCATTTTCCTTTGTGGCACCTTATTAAATTTATTAGGAGGTATAACTTTGGTATGGTTGAGTGGGAAGCCCATTCCAAGGTGCAACTTTCCCCATAGCCACCTATGTGTTTGTGAATGCATACCAACTAGTGTATGCACTTCACCTTTTGGGCTTTCTCAACCCACGGATGACCAAAAGTTCCATGGCCCCAGAGTGTGTATACTTTTGGGATTTCTCACCCGATGGATAGCCAAGAGTTTCGTCGCCCCAGAGTGAGTATGCATTTCTTTTTCTGAACAAACAACCTAGATCTAATCCACAACTAGTTGGACAAACAATCCAAGCTTTTCATTTTCATCTTTCTCTTTCTTGTCGTTGCATGATTATGTATCTTATTGGTTTTACTTAGGATCTTGGATCTTGGGGGCTTGCACAACCTCCTTTAATCTTTGTCATTCTTTGTCATTTGCATTTGAACACTCAGATCTCACTTGAATGTCTACTTTAGTGTGAGTTTGAAGCAAGTTCATCCTCTCACTAAAGTGGGGGCTTAATGTATTGTAGAAAAATGGAACTCTTGCTTGATACAGGATAATTCATGATAAATTGACTTAATGAGGCCTTGATTCAAGTGTTGTGAGGCATTTTATGCATCCACACTAGGTCTTGGACCCTTGCAAATTGAATAACACGCTTTTAAGAATGTCTTGTAAAGGTGTTGTAAGATACTTTCATACTTTTGTAGACTTAATGAACCCACTTCTCCCTAATTCAACATTATAAAATGTATTTAAATACATCTTCACATCAATCTAGAAGGTTTTTGAATTAAACTTAATGATAAACTAGTGTTGTAATGTGTTTTCCACATTCGCGTTGGTTCTTGTGCCTTCCTAGGCTATGTGGACCTCATTTTAGTGTTGTGAAGTGTATTTAATCACACTTTCACATTTATTTCTATGTCCCAAGCCCTATTTGACATTTACATCATCACTAATAGTCCACTATTAACCCATATTATGCATCCCGAGGCTTTATTTGATAAAATACCCGACAAAGTTGCAATTTAAACCTTATTTCCTTATCTCCTAGCTTCTTAGTTGTTAGAATGGGCCTTATGGGACCCATTGACCATGCATGGAAAATCAGTCCCATCCAGGTGGGACCCATTCACCATGTGTGGCAAATCAGTCCCATTTGGTCCAATTTTGACTTTTGAGCAAGAAAAAGTGAAATTTAAGTTTATTATTACTTCATGTCAGCCTGTGATGAGGTATTAATGGGTGAAATAGGTGAAATTACTATAAATATATAAGTATTTTAACCCTAATTCATATCTCTTATCATTATTCATCCATCAATCTTCCATCTCAAGTCAAGCAACTTAGGGTTTTATCATTTCAAGGCATTAAGATATCAATTTTTAGACATTCAAGGGTAGATCCTTCATGTTTTGCTACAAAATTTCAAGATCAAACATCATGGAAAGGTAATCAACTCCATTATTTCATGTTTCATTTCATTCTTTCATCATTTTGGTTTAATTACCTAAAAGGGGTTTGGCTACCCTATGCCCTAACATTCAACATCTCTCTCTCTCTCTCTCTTGTCTTGTTTATTTGCATATTTAGGACTCTTGGAAGTTTGGAAATAATTGAAGATCAAGCTGAAAGTTTTCTCAAGTCTTCTCCTCATTCAACAAGTCAAAATAGCAACAAAAATCCATTTTCAGACCCATAAATCATAGTTTCAAAAGCGAGCACTTGTAGGAAGTCAAAGTGCAGATCGAAAGATTCAGATTCCATTTTTGAAAATACAAAAATTTAAAAGTGGACTCATTCGCCATGAGTGGCAAATGAGTCCCATTCCAGGGTCAATTTTGAGTTTTCTACATTTTTGGGTACCCTTTTGTCAGAAACGGGTTTCAGCTCAGTTTTGAAGAACTGGGACTAATTCACCTAGAATGGTGAATGAGTCCCTCCAGGCCTAAAAATTAGCATCAAAAACATTTAAAATGTCATTTACAGCCTTCTTCAACATCTTAGGTACACACTTTCAGTTTGGTTCATTTTTGTTAAGTTTTGCATTCATTTCTAGTTGATTTTGCATTACATAATGTGATTTCAAACATCACATTGTTCTTAGGTTTTACATTCATAATCTCTCAAATAGTTTATTTAGTTGCATTCATATCATTCCATTTTGTCTATAAAATATTACACATTACATAATTTGAGTGAACTAGCTAGATTCTTTGGCCCTCCTTTCTCCTTTTAGGTAATAAACCCTAGAAGTGCTAGAAAGTCCTAGAGTGCCAAAAATCTACAGTTCACTATGGTTTAACCTTGCATGGATCTTTTGGTGACCAAGTTTTGTTTCTAAACATGTAGTTCTTTTTTAATACCTTTCATAATTGTACAAGGTTCCAACAAGAAAACATCATGCTTAATTTATCCATTAACTTTGTTGATGTAAAATTGTATCAAGAATGACAATCTCATATATTTAGCATTATATTCAACTATAGATCTTTTTATTTTTAATTTATCAATTGAGTGAAATAGATTCCCTTACATGTTTCTCATAGTGGGTTACTAAGTAATTAGTAAATTCCTTTCAATTGAGTATCTAGCAATTCTTTCAACCCATCATCTATTGGTACCACTCATAAGGTTTAAATTCTAAATTTAGTGAGGTTTTTTCAACCAATGCATTCTTTGGTCGCTTATGAAGATTAAAATATTGTTCCATGAGACTTATCCATGTAGTTACATCTATCCTATCAAACTAATGAATATCTATTTTTGGTATGTTAAATTTTGGACATTGAAATATTCCTTGTTTTTGTTTGTGATGTACCTACCTAGGTGGCTTGGTTGGGGATTAAATTAGGATATTTAAACCTATATAAAACCTTATTTAAATATGTTTCAAATGGGTCAAATAAATTATCCTTGATAAAATTTACCACTATTTCACATCCTAATGGAAAATTTCCCTCAAATTTAGGTGGTGGAAAGTAAAGAGAGTCGCTATACTTAGTATTTGTAGAAAATTTATTTCATCCAAAAGATGACATGAATTTTGATGTCTTTATTTTTTAACTTTAAATTTGTATAAGTAGAGGAAGGAAGTACATAGTGCAAGTTGTAACCATAAAAATTTTAAACATGGTATATACGATTAAAATACGATGTCCATTATTTGATCAAAATTTGAGCACTAATTTATGAAATTTATTTTACTTCCAATTAGAAACTATAAAGAACTAACCCTACTTAATTTCTTAAGAGCTTTGCAAATGTAATTTAAAATAAATCTAAAAAGTGTTCCCTATAAATAAATTTCATAAAAAATCATGAAATCACAATAAATTACTCAAAACCAATCATAGATTGCTAATATTTTTATTGTAGCTTCCTTAGATATATTACTCAAAACCTTAAAAATTATATTCAAATTCGCAATAGTTTGCAAGTTATGGTGAAGACAAAATCCTGGTCCAAATCATTGCTTTGATAACACTTATTAGGATATTTTTTTGAAATAAATAAAAAAATCAATGAAATAATAGACCATTTCAAAGGAGTGACCTCAAAAGAATTCAAATATGAGAATATGAAATTAATCTTTCTTGTAACTTATGATGGTTTTTAAAATCCTTCATCTTCCTTATAATTGTAATTAGTTAAGGATGTACCCCTTTATTCTAATTAGGTTGGCCTAAAGAATTAACTAGAATCAATTTATGACAATACTAGCTGTTGCATATAGTGACATGCAATGATGAGCTGATAGGTGAAGGGTTAGTTCAAATGAAAAGGATGTGTACACACATAGAAGGAATTAAGAATAGGATACATACATATCTACATAGAGGGAATGATAAGCTATATTTTAAGTGTTATATGGAACATTGATGTCACCTTTGATCATAATGACTACCAATTCCATCTATAGATTTGGATGTATTTCATAGTAAATGCAAACAACATTGATACATATTGACACATTCTTGGAGCGATAAGCCATATTTTGAGTGTTATATGGAACATTGATGCCATGATTATTTGCAATGATGGACACTGTATTTCCCCTATTTGCAGATTTGTATGTATGTAATAGTAGATGCAAAGGCGAATGATACATATTGATCCCTATGTATTTTATGGAACATTGATGCAACCATTGATCTAGATGGGAAAACCCACAAAACACAAAAATTCACAGTAACAAACCAATGCAAAACCATCACCACAAAATGCGAACCATAAATGTAGCAATTTTGGTTTTAACAAACAATATAGTATTTTCTGAACAACACCTTCAATAGTGACCCAGATGAAAAAACCTACAAAATAGAAGAATTCACAATAACAAACCCATGCAAGAAAAAACAAAATAACCCTAGACGCGAACAAATTTATTTTCCAACAATGCCTTGTCAAAAATAGCATAAACTATTTTATTGTCTTCCAACCATTGCCACTATATGGAAACCATAAATGAAACAATATAGCTATTGCCTTGCAACCATCTTGACTACATGGGGACCATAAATGAAACAATATTGGTAAAGCCACAAAACGACAATCAACAATGCCCTATGGAAAATAACATAAACTGCCAGAGAACAATATTGGTTTCAACAACACCTTATCAAAAATGCAACAATATAGCCAAAGTTAGAGAACAACAATCAACAATGCCTTATGGAAAACAACATAAACTATATAACATCAATTATTTTATTGTGTTACAACCATCACCACAAAACGGAAGCCATAAATAAAACAATATTGGTTTCAACAGTGACCTAGATGAAGAATCCCACAAAACAAAATAATTCATAATAAAAAACCCATGTAAATAAAAAACAAAATAACCTCGCATGTGAACAAATTTATTTCCCAACAATGTCTTTCTGAAAATAGCATAAATTGTTTTGTTTCCTTCCAACCATCGCCACTATATGGAAACCATAAATGAAACAATATAGATATTTCCTTGCAACCATCACGACTACATGAGAACCATAAATGAAACAATATTGGTAAAGCCATAGAACAACAATCAACAATGCCCTATAGAAAATAACATAAACTTACAGAGAACAATATTGGTTTCAGCAACCTTATCAAAAATGAAATAATATAGCCAAAGCTAGAGAACAACAGTGAACAATGCCTTATGGATAACAACATAAACTATATAACATCTTATATTTTATTGCGTTGTGACCATCGCCATAAAACACGAACCATAAATGAAACAGTATTGGTTTCAACAGTGACCGAGATTAAAAAACCCACAAAATAGAAGAATTCACAGTAACAAACCCATGCAAAAAAAACAAAATAACCCCGCACGTAGACAAATTCTTTTTTCAACAATACCTTATCAAAAATGCAACAATGTAGCCAAAGCTTTGCAAACAATGCCTTAGAAAAAATAACATAAACTGTTTAATTGTCTTGAAACCATCGACACCATAGGGAAACCATAAATGAAAAAATATTGGTTTCAACAACGTCGTAGACAACAACATAATTCATAGTAACAAACCCATGCAAAAAAATAAAATAAAATAACCCCGCAACCAAACAATTTTTTTTCAACAACACTTTATCGAAAATGAAACAATATAGCCAAAGCTAGAGAACAATAGTCAACAATGCCTTATGGATAACAACATAAACTGTATAACATTTAGTATTTGATTGCATTCCAACCATCACCACAAAACACGAACCATAAATAAAACAATACTGATTTCAACAACGACCCAAATGAGAAAACCTACAAAATAGAAGAATTCACAGTAACAAACCCATGCAAAAATCCAAAATAACCCTGCACACAAACAAATTCTTTTTTCAAGAGTACCTTATCGAAAATGAAACAATATAGCGAAAGCTTTATAAACAATTCCTTAGCAAAAATAACATAAACTGTTTAATTGTCTTGCAACCATCGACACCACATGGAAACCATAAATGCAACAATATTGATTTCAACAATGTCATAGACAACAATATAATTCATATTAACAAACCCATGCAAAAAAATAAACGAAATAACCCCACACCTGAACAAATTCTTTTTTCAACAACACCTTATTGAAAAAGAAACAATATAGCCAAAGCTAGAGAACAACAGTCAACAATGCCTTATGAATAGCAACATAAACTGTGTAACATTTAGTATTTGATTGCATTCCAACCATCACCACAAAACACGAACCATAAATAAAACAATACTAGTTTCAACAACGACCCAAATGAGAAAACCTACAAAATAGAAGAATTCACTGTAACAAACCCATGCAAAAATCCAAAATAACCCCGCACACAAACAAATTATTTTTTCAATAGTACCTTATCGAAAATGAAACAATATAGCGAAAGCTTTATAAACAATTCCTTAGCAAAAATAACATAAACTGTTTAATTGTCTTGCAACCATCGACACCACATAGAAACCATAAATGAAACAATATTGATTTCAACAGTGTCATAGACGACAATAGAATTCATATTAACAAACCCATGCAAAAAAATAAACGAAATAACCCCGCACCCGAATAAATTATTTTTTCAACAACACCTTATCGAAAAATAAACAATATAGCCAAAGCTAGAGAACAATAGTCAACAATGCCTTATAAATAACAACATAAATTGTATAACATTTATTATTTTATTGCATTTTGACTATTGCCACAAAACACGAACCATAAATGAAATCCATAGAACAGAAGATTTCATAGTAATAAACCTATGCAAAAAAAAAAAAATACCCCGCACGCGGACAAATTCTTCTTTCAACAATACCTTATCGAAAATGAAACAATATAGCCAAAACTAGAGAACAACAATCAACAATTCCTTATGGAAAGCAACATAAGTTGTATAACATTAACTATTTTATTGCATTGCAACCATCGCAACAAAATGGAAGCCATAAATGAAACAAAATTGGTTTCAACAGTGACCCAGATGGAAAAACCCACAAAACAAAATAATTCATAGTAACAAACCCATACAAAACTATTGCCACAAAACACATACCATAAATGAAACAATATTGGTTTCAACAGTGACCTAGATGAAAAATCCCACAAAACAGAAGAATTTATAGTAACAAACCAATACAAAAAGAACAATATTATCTTGTAACCATCGCGACTACATGTAAACCATAAATGAAACAATATTGGTAAAGCCACAGAACAACAATCAACAATGCCCTATAGAAAATAACATAATCTGTTTTTGAAATACTCTACAAAGGGTTTTTTCAATATGCACCTCTTCCCACTTGCTTTAAAGGAGTTTCCCAAATACACCTCTTCCCGCTGGTTTTCTCTCGGTCCCCTTCTTTCTCCAACAATTGTAAAAAAAATAGGAAAAAAATTATTAGAGCCGAGACTTTTGTATTGCTTTTGTAACCATCACCCTATGCAAAAAACACAAAATAACCTCCAACCACCTTCATAGAAGCTCGACAACGGATGATCTAACTTGCACCTTCACAGAAGCTTTCCCTCCTCGCTCACAGCTGTGATAGCAGGTAAAGCCACAAAACAACACCCAACAATACCTTATCGAAAATTGCGCAGACATTCGCTATATTTTCTAAGGTTTTAAATGGGAGGTCTTATTACAACAATCGCCACTACATAGAAACCATACAACAATTAATGTTGATGTCAGTGGATGTTTAATTTCGCTAGCCTTCTCTATTGACACGCCAAACACTTTAATATAAAAAATTAAAAAAATCCACCACCTTTTTTCCGACCGGGAGCTAGACACCAGAAGGGTTAAAAACTGGGAAGACTGACGAAAATTCCAGACAAAGTGCACACATATAGCCTATCTACTAATTAAGAATTTTTTTAATTAAAAGTATTATCTTCCCAAATAATTGTACTTATTCCATTAATTTAATTTAATCAACCTAATCCTTTCTCGAAATATTGTTTTCCTTTTCAAAAGCATGTGAGGCGCTGGTTACCTCGAGTTAAAACATTAAAATCAATTTCAATATCAATCATAAGAGTTCATGATCGCTAAAATACAAACAATCGTGGCCAACATCCTCTCTGCCACCAGAGATGTCAAGTAGACAAATTAATTGCACAAGATACACAAACTCGGCAAATGATGAAAACAATGTGCGGGTTCTCAAGGTTGTGTTGAGTGGTGTCCTCCCTCTCGACGTCTTCATACATGATTCCAAAAGCAGAATTTAACCTAACTCAATCGAGATATTATCCAAGCAAAATTGAAAACTTCGTTGTTGTGGAATTTATGTACACAGACCAAAAGGAAAGAAAAAAGAGTACATAGAGGTCTTGCGTGGGGAGAAGGGAGTCGTCTAGGAAAAGGTATTGTTCTGGTGGCTTCCTCCTTCGTGTCCAAATCAATTGACAAATTATTAGCGGACATGCTACTCCCACGTTATGCGCATAATGGTGGCCAATCTTTCCACCGTCCCGCATAAAAGTGGAGCCCTCGCAGAGGTTACTGTTGTGCAACGATAAGTTATATAAATCTACTTCACTCCCTCACAATTCACATTTCAAATCATTTGAACTGCGAAATCTAGTAGTGAAGGAAGGACGATCACAATGTTTGGTGTGCATTTCTTATTCGGCATCTTCGGTTTGTATACTCTCTTCTCTTCATCTCTATTCACCTGCTTAGCAATCGATCGTCGGCCATTTGGATTCTCATTTATTTGTGTGCTGCTTGTGTAGGAAATATCACTGGACTTACTCTGTTTTTGGTGCCCGTGTAAGTTATGCCGAAGCTTTAGCTGTTAAGTTTTTCTTCCTCCTTTTTCAGTTCATAAATGCAGATCACTCATCTTCTTTCTTGTTTTTGGCTGCAGGATTACGTTCTGGAAGATTTTAAAGATGAAATCAACGGATCAGTTTTCTGGGATTCCGTATATTTCTACGCTTTTGAATTGCTTGCTGTCTGCATGGTATGGCCTGCCATTTATATCGCCTAACAACATCCTTGTGAGTACAATCAATGGAACCGGATCTGTCATCGAATTGTGCTACGTTATTGTCTTTCTGTTCTATATCCGGGACAATAAATACAGGGTAAGTTTTCATTAAGCCACAATTTTATCCTCTTTCATGAATTTTTGAAGTTTGTCGGTGTAGGTTATTGAGATTATTTTGATGAAATAGGTGAAAATATTCGGGCTTCTGGTGATGGTGTTGACGGTTTTTGGAATAATTGCTGCGGTTTCCTATTTTGCACTGCACGGAAACGCAAGAAAATTGTTATGTGGTTTGGCTGCCGCCTTCTTCTCTATCTGTATGTATGCATCTCCGCTCTCCATTATGGTAAGAACTCCCATTTCCTGTCAAAAATACCGTATTTAGTAGTATCGGTGTCCATGCAATAAAGTTGATTGATACATATAACTGTATACCACAAATTATAGATTCATTCTTACATTCTGTACATACTGCATTGTTTTGAAATCAACCGAATTTGAACCTGCAAATATCTGACGTGTAAAAGCATCGGTTGGGGAGACCGTTCATGTCTGTGTCCTATGTTTGGAGCATTCTACAGAGATAAATAATTTTTTCTGTAATGATGTTTTGCAGAGGGTGGTGATTAAGACGAAGAGCGTGAAGTACATGCCTTTCTTTCTGTCTTTATTTGTATTTCTGTGCGGGACATCGTGGTTTGTGTTTGGGCTTACCGGCGGCGATCTATTCATAGCAGTAAGTGATATAATTTTATGTGTGGCTTGAGTAGGTATTAGAAATTGGTTTGGTATTAAATTGGTGGGTTTTGGACAGGTGCCGAATGGAGTTGGAAGTGTACTGGGAGCGATGCAGCTGATTTTGTATGCCATTTATAAAGACTGGAAGAGTATTGGCAAGAAATCAACATCAAGTCCTCCAGAGGGAAAGCAAGTCGGTGAAAGTGAAATGGAAATGGGTTACCCTCGCCCCAACGGCCTTGCTGCCAAAGGAAATGTCATTCAAAGTGAAAATAAGATGAACGGTGTTTGAATGCAGCTGACATAACGGAAAGCAACCTAAAGTGGTGGCACCGTGTCACTGTGTTCTCTCTCTCTCTACAGATGTATTTTCTCGATTATCGTTTGGATATAAAATAACTGAATTTTGATATTAGTTGGCAGGCTCTTTTAACAGTACTCAGAATATGGTGCATACTTCGAGCAAGTTTTTAAAACATACACAGGAGACAAGCGAATTGCCAAGAAAATCAAAACGCAATGAGCAAAATTTAAAAAGTAGAGAAACAAAAGACAAACTGCATTTAGTCTAGTTTATGGGATGAGTAAAAGAGTAACAAGATAAATATAATCATCCGAAAATTTAGATAAGATCTTTGATTAAAAAGTTTTGTTGTTTTGTTTAATTTCTGTTTTTTCAGATAACGTGGTTAAATTGTTTATTTTCAAGTTGTTTTCAAATTTGATAGGGTTGTCAATATAGACTATGTATTCATAATATAGCATCATTAAGTTTTCACCATACCTATGTTTATCAATCACTTCTTAAATATTATTCACCTATCAATATCAATTTAAAATGATGGATATTGTTAATTCATTTCAAATTTCTAATCATGAAACATACCATCATATAACATTAATTGTCTAAATACTTAATTATCAACTAGATGTTTTCTTGTAACTGTCCAAATCCAATCAATTTTTAAAAGTTCTTTTGTATTGAAAAATATCTGGAAAGTGATATTCCATCTCGAAAAAAATCTTGTTTTTTTTAACTTCCCAATCCTATCAACAATAACGTTAGTACTCGCCTGCCCAACAATTAACTCCTATCAATAATATTTAAATAATGCCTACATGAGGGCTTAAATTTGATGGCTTTAGGTATCTTTTATTTAAAATTATTTTAATATATATTTAATTTGTGTATAAAATTATAATAATAAAATGTCTTGATATTTTTGAAGACAAATTTGAGTAAATAATCATCATAAAAAATGTGTTTGAGATGTAGGAATCACTATCAGATTTAGTTCAATAAGTCTTAAAAATCACACATAGAAAATGTAGAATTTGACTTAGATGTTTTTCCAGTAACCTTTAAGAAGTTAGCATAAGCCAAGAAGATTTTTTCTAGGAACCTAACAATGTGTAGATCTCCTTTTAATAAATAAATAAATAAACTTAAGATTACTAGATATATATTTGTTAAGAAAATTTAATTTATTAATATATATTGATTTGTAAGATTTTTAATTCATTATGACATTAAATATATATTTTAAATTAATTAATTGGTTTTAGGCTTTGATTTTTTACAGAATTAATTTTGGAAAAAGATTATTTAAAAAATATTTTTTTATTTCATAAAATATATTAGAGCAAGTTTTATGTTAGAAAAAATATAATTTAATAATGTAAGGTATCAATCTTTATATTTCATTTTTAATTGAAGGAAGGTTCAACACCCCAATCAATACTTTCATTTTTTTTATTTCATTTCATAAGCTACAAATAATATTTATGAATTTCGTTTATCAAAGAAAAAAAAATGTTAGTTTTTAAAAAAATCATGTATTTATCATATTCTACAAGAAAACAAGAGAAGCCACAACTGAATGACATTATTTATTGACAATTTGGGCACTTCTAATGGAGTTGAAAATGTAGTGTTTGTGAAACCTTATTAGTCAATAGATTTTTTTCTATGAGTTTTAAGTCTTAAAAAAAAAATCTTATGATAAAAGTTCAAAATTGTGGACCACACTTCTATAAAGGAATTGACCAACAAAAAATATAATTTTTCAATTTAGACCATGATGTGATATTTATCTTTTAAATTTTAAAGTGATATAGAACTCTTAATGTAGTTAATGTTTATAGTTTTTTTTAACTTTTAAAATAAGCTGGATATATTTTTTTTATAATTTAAAAAAAATAAGATAATTATTTTAATTATTAAAAAAATTGAAAAAAGTGAGGTTGATGGAATGTCACAAAAAATAAAGTACTTTAAAAAAATCACTTAAATAACTTTAAAATATAGTACATAGAAAGAAATTTTTGACTTTTAATGAATATTTATTTTTTAATATTTTAAAATAGTCAAATTTACCCAAAATACAATAGTTTTGACATGACATCAACTTTTTTTTTTTTTTAATAATTAAAAAGAAAAAATAATATCATCTTAGAGATGATTCTCTCCTCTATGAATAGTATTTTTTTTATTGAAATATTTTTGAATAATTTTCCAATTTTTTATCAGTCTCATGTTTAATTATAATAACCTTGGAATAAATTTTAAAAATTATAATAAGCATATATAATATATTTCAAGCTCTACAAAAATATATTTTCATATTTCATGAAAGCGCCCTTGGTTGGAAAAATTTGAAGTCAAAATAAATTTTTGTTGAACTTGTCACAAAAGAGGGGTTAGGCTATCACATAGATAATTTTAGGAGAAAATGTTTGAATGGAACTCTTTCAACCAAAAATAATTTATTTGAAACATTGCACATTAATTCAACCTAGTTTAAAAAATTTAAAATTAAATTACCTCAATTTAATATTTTACATTGAAACAATTTGCCAAAAATCATTGTGTTATGTAGGTGCCAAGTAGTTTCTTGCACCTAGTGTAAGTGCTAGATATGTATACTTGACATTTTATTAATTTTAATACACATGTTATTGGTATAGATAATAAGTGCTTATCAACATGCTATCTATTTTAAAATTAAATTAAGGATATTTTATGATTGATGATGAGATGTACCTAAATTTTTAATATCCATTTTAATTTGTAAGGGAGAAAAGATAGTATTTCACCCTTTTTCCATATATTTTTGCAGTTCCTTTGAGCCTTATCCTATATATGATATTTTGATGCTCAACTTGGTTTATTTTGAGAATAATTTGATCAAAATTTGAAATGTACCGATCCTTAGCCTACCCCAACTCCAAGTGGTCCAAACCAATTCATTTTGTAATCAATATTTACCCTAGACTAGACTTTGTGCATGAACCTAGTATTGGATATGAGCCTACCCATGACCTTTTCCTCCTAATGCAAATTAAAGCATACCCTTTTGCCTAATTCAACCACTATTAATTGACCAACACAATAACAAGAAAACACTCAGATCGAGTGTTAGAAAATGTATCACATGGGCGATTAATGAATAGTGGATCACATTTTTAGATTCTAGTACATTGGTTGAGTAGTGATCATATGTTCACTCATGCAATGTTTTGTATCTCACACCTTGATCTACATTTATTGGAGATTCATTGATTCCAATAGACCCCAGTACATCTTCGACAAAGTTTACAACTTTGGCATGCTTTAGGAGTTCTTCATCATCATGTTCCTATCATTAAGGGCCATATTTTTAGAAGGTCTTAAATCCTTCTCTTTCTCTTTTTGAAGATGGGTTTTTATTTCCCATTGGGTTTTTCTCCTTTACTCCACTTTATGAGAATGTATTGTACATTGGTACCTAACATTTCCTCTGCTAAGACCCATTTCTATCTAGTTGAACTTTTGTGATCTCCCCAAGTATCACTTAAAGGGGGGTGTTAGTGTGAATAATTAATCTATTCACTATACTTAAGTGTACTTAGGTTGATGAGGTTAGAGAACATTTTGTCTAATTTAATGTGCAACCTCTAAGCCTCTAGAGGTTGCCAAGTTGTTTGGTAAACCTCATGTACATACCTTTTGAGTTTGGAAGACTTTCCCTATCACCTCAAATGTCACTCAACAATATTGTATATTATTCATTTGTGCTTGTCTTTTATCTCCTAGATTGATGCAGGAGCATCAAGGGGTACTAGAAATATTGCACCACAAAAAATATTGCAAATTTTTTTTTGTTATTTTCAATAAGGGCTAATGTGTGTGGAAAATAAATATTTTAATTTGCAATAATGTGATTTTCCCTTTTGGTGATATGTAAATGTAATTTTTGAGGAAATATGTTGAGGTAAATCTTTCTAAGGCATAATTGGGAAAATATCCTTTTGGGCATCCCATTCTTGGTGGGGACCACTTGAGGTGCATGCTCTTGCATGTTTGTACCAAAAGATTTGCATGTTGTTGCATGTCTATGTTTGGAGCCGTTAGAGCTGCTAGGTATCAAAGAAGGTGTCATAATTGGCCAAATTTCATTGGCCATGGTTTAGGTTTCCATGTGAAGTCTGTTGATGCAAAAAATTGGCAAGGTAACAAATTTTATGGGAAACTCAGTTAATTTGGGGACCAATTGAGCTAAACTGAGTGACATCTAGATTTTTAAAGAAGCCGACTTCTTCTGTAATTGGGGTTTTGGAATGGGAAAATGAAGGAGATATAAAAAATAAAATCTAACTAAGGAGATGCGCCAAGATTTAGATGTAAGGCATGATAAATCTATCTTTCAGATGTGATTTAAGGGCCCGTTCAATAATCTGCTATGTCCCAAAATAACATAAATCAAAGATGAAAACCTGAATAATTTATTCAATGACATAAAATAATTCTCACACATATTTACTGAAAAGAAGAGTCAAAGACATGGTCTGAATCAGTAAACTTGTATTTATATCATAGAAGTACTACAAATAAACAATTTAGGACAATAATGGCATAGTATAACATTTTATCAAATAACCTAAGAAAACAAAAAGGATGAACAATGGCATAGTCTGAGAGTCTTATACAATAATCTAAAAGCAATAAAAAAGGCTTGGTGTCTTTCCCCTAATTTTTATGTATCTTTCGAACTCATTTTTGGAAGGAAGAAGCAGTATATATAAATAAAAATCCCACCACCTAATGGGTCAATAATAGTAAAGATTTGATCATTATGAACAAAGATACACAAAGGAATTATTCCACTCAGTCATTGCAACAGAAAAGATTTGAGCCATAGAACATGGTCACCTTTGAAATAGATGCATCCCCTCTGAATGATGGAAGCGGTCCCAAAAAAACCCTATACATACATGTGTCATTCACCTACGACAAAAGTTAGAACATGTGGCAACCTGGTGGGGCACGCGGCTCAAGTGCTTTCTCCTTCCCTTTGATAGAATCCTCATGGAGGAGACACATGGCGGTAGGTCGGGGCCCACGGTTTATACCTCCCTACTTGTAATGAAAACTTGCGTAGTGAAGACACGTGGACGCATCCTCTACTACCGGTGTTGATTGTGGGGTCTACAAAAAGTGTACGCGGATGGATGCAACGTGGCATGCGAATGGGGCCCGATTGAAAAGCAAAGTGTGCAGCTTTGAAGTGCTCGCGATGTTGACACATGGAAGCATGGTTGGAGTCATTAGAAAAGTGAAGGAAGAAACTTCTACAAAGAGTGCCTGGTGGGCACGTGGCGGTAGTGGATGAAGCTCTTCAAAAAGGGGCTCGATGATATTCGAATAGATGGGGCGCGGGCCAATAATTAGCAAAAAAGAAAAACCACCAGGAGGGAGCTCGATGAATTTTATGTTCACAACTTTTGGCGACTACCAAGGGCATTTCGCCTACGAAATGAGGAACCCAAAATTTTTTTGGTTCGCAGACCAGAGTCCTATCCATGGGGCAACACAATTTAAAGCTTGGAGAGAGTGGTCTATAGAGGCAACCAGTCATCCTTAGATGGCGTCAATATGTCATTTGGATTCTCTTGCGCTCTGTGCAGATTGATCATTTCTTTGTATGGCAACATCGTGGATATACTGACCTGGGACTTTAGTTGGAAGAGCAACTGTGCTATCGAATGAGTGACTCCCTCAATATTTTCTGCAGTAAGGGGTTGACTAAAGCTCTAGAAAGTGGATGTATCATGCTACTTCTCTTCAATCGTTGCCGCAATTTTCTCTGTTGTGGCCACCAATTCATCTGCAAGAAATAGGGAGAGTAATCCCATCTGAGTTAGCTAGGAGAACCTAGCTCACATGCTATTCATGGGCCAGTCCAGTGTGGCAGTGCACTCGCACTCGCTAGCATGGAGGATGGTTACGTGGTAGTGGATGAATTGTGCAGGAGCACCTAGGTTGACCTCCATTTTGGTTTGTTATGTTGCAATTTTGGCTTGTACCTGATCTTAGCCAAATTAGGGTCTTGGTGTGTTTGTTGTGGACCTTAGAAGGTCTTGATTGAGTGTGATGAGTTAATCATTAGGATTAATGTCATCTTAGTGAATCATTGTTCATAAATGTTGCTTTATTTTAGCTTTGGACAGTTTGTGTTGGAAGGATGAGTTTTAAATGTGTTATCACCACATCCTCGTTCTTCGAAGATGCCAAGAGGTAGTTAAGATGTTGGTGGCTTGTAATCAAGGTGTTAGAGGTCCAAAGATTTGGGATCATGACATAGTGGAAGTTGCAAAATGTTGTTGTAAAGTTGCATGGCAAGATTTGTGGAATTGCATGCAACTTAGTTATTGGATTCCCTTGAAATCAGGGATGTGGAGTCGAGCAACTCGCCTTGAATCATGGTGAAGGCATAAAAAGTAGTGTGTGGCTCGTAGAGAGTAGTGAGTGTGCTTTGTAATAACATTTTTTGGTTTTGAGGAAATAGAATATCTCTACATTTTATGTGTTTCACCCGAGTTCTTGAGAAACAGTGATACAAAAGGCATTGTAAATACAGATTTCTCACTGTTTTTATGTTCATTAGATAGATTTGAGTAAGATTCATCTTGTATTCAGGGTGCTTTGTGTAGAGTTGTTGTTTCTAATTCCTAGTTTATAGTGTAGAGTGTTAATTTTTTTTGTTTTGTGCAGTCAAACTTGGAATGGCTCCCCCATAAACACTGACCACGGGGTTTTCCTGAGATTGGTTGAATATGGGAGAGGAGCCAGTCCATTGTACATATTTAATAATAGGAAGTGTAGGGAATCAAGCAAGAATTTGTAATACCAAACCCTAGGCAAGTGTTAGCTACCCGGTTAGAGGTTTGGCAGTCAAAAAGTGAAGAACTTAGGTAGGGGAAGAGACTACTGTACGGAATCCGTACGGTCTCAGGTAGGGTTAGACAATATCTACACATGACAAAGTGATAAAATTTTTGATCAATCCATTAGCAGTAACTTTGAAGAAGAAAATAGTGAAACCCTAGGTATAAGGCCTATTAGCCCTATTACTCCTTGAATGTAGGAATCCCTTGTACGGTAGAGACAGAGGTCTGAAACTTGGTGAAAGATTTAAAGCTCCAAAAAGGGTGCCTGAATATGACAATTGTTTGCTAGGTCATTTGGAGAGTTTGGGCAGGAAAAGCCAAAAACCGACTAGTAAGGGCTAGTAGAGAATAGGTCTCCTCAAGACAAGATCTTGAGATTGAGGGTAAGTTGAAAGTTAAAGAACATTTAAAATGCATTCAAGTACATGTGAAATGCAAGAAAATAAGGTCTCTAGCTCCCCTGCAAAGAGTTCAAGTCAGAGAATGAAGTTGACACTTAGACCCTTCTAGGTATTGGAAGAAGAGAGCAGATTCAAGAGGTGTTTGTCCTCCGAGGTTAAGAACAAGGATTGAAACTCTTGGAATAGAGTTGAAGCAAGGTTCAGTTGATGAACTAAATCAAGACATAGCCTAGAGATTGTCAGGTTCTTGGTGGAAGGCAGAGAGAAGTCTTCTTGTTGGAGAGTGCAAGCAAACCTTGGAGTTTATCATACACCATATTGGTATCAGAGC
Organism: Sequoia sempervirens; assembly: GCA_007258455.2. Taxonomy (NCBI): domain Eukaryota; kingdom Viridiplantae; phylum Streptophyta; class Pinopsida; order Cupressales; family Cupressaceae; genus Sequoia; species Sequoia sempervirens. The sequence continues at coordinate 8,917,307 of VDFB02353493.1, forward strand.
TACGTTTGATTCAAGGCTTGTGATTGATGTTGCAGCCCACTGAGTCAGTAGGAGAGAACACACCAGAGGAAAGAACCATGGTGACCAATGTAGAGTTGGCTAAAAAGGTAGAAGAGCAAGAGGAAGATAACCGGTTGCTGAGAGAGAGGTTATCTCAAGTGGAGAAGCTCTTGGATGAAGTCCATGAGATAGTAGATAAAGTGAAAGACAAGATAGAGTAGAAGGAAGAGCAGGAAGCAAAGGAAAAAGAAGAGGACTTGGAGGAGGAAGCTCCAAAGCCTGATCCTATTCTTGTAGAAGAACCCTTTCTAAAAGCATTGCAGGCTTTAAGTGGTAAGGCATTGGACGGAGTGCCACTTTTCAGTGGACAAATGGACCCTGATTCAGTTGTGGACTGGATTGAGAGCATTGAAAATCACTTTGAATGTGATGGCATAACAGAGGCCCAAAAGGTAAAGGTGGCCAAGTCAAGGTTGAGAGAAGCAGCTCTCACATGGTGGAAGTTTGTACAATCTGAAAGAGAGAAAGAAGGAAAAGGTCCCATAGTTTCATGGAGAGGAATGGTAACTAAGATAAGGCAGACCTATCTCTGATAGTGCGAAGATTCAGGTTACGCTAGGAGGTACAATCTTAAGCGAGAAAAGATATGGATCAAACATACGAGAGTTTCAAAATTGTGCCTAAAATCAGGAGTGAAGTTTGAAGATGAAAGCATCAAGCTAGCAAGGTACCTAAATGGACTCAAATGGTCTATTCAAGAAGACATGAGTTTAGTAAACTTCAAAATAGTCTGCCAATGCTATGAAATGGCTTTGAAAATAGAGGAGAAAGGCAAAAAGAAACAAGAACAAAACCCTAAAAGCAGAGGCAAAGGGAAAGACAACAGAGGACAAAGAGGAGGTTATAGTGGAAGAAGTTCAGAACCAAGGCAAGGAGAAGTCAAATACTCTGAGCAGCAAGAAGGAAGCTCTAGTAGAGGTGGTAGAGGAAGAGGTTTCAGCCCCAAAGGAAGAAGTGGTGGACAAGGAAGAGGCAGCTACTTCACCAACATGAAATGTTACCATTGCAACCAATTGGGACACCCGGCCTATAGATGTCCAAAGAAAGGTAGTATTTCTCATGGAGGAGATAAGAGAACTACCCTGATTCAAGATGAGACAACTATAGCAGATAAGCATCCTGAAGTACCATTGAACTCAGAGGAAGGTGAGAACCTCATGATGAGGAGGACTTTGATCAAGGAACCAGTTAAAGAAGAGCCAAGCCAAAGGAGGTCCTTGTTTAGGATAAAGTGCAAGATGATGGGGAAAGTGTGTAAAGTCATCATTGACTCAAGTTCTACTGGCAATATTGTGTCAGAGGAGGCAGTCAGCAAGCTGAAGTTGACAAGGATACCCCACAACAATCCTTACAAGGTCACATGGCTCAATAAAGGTCAGCATGTCTTGGTGAATGAACAAGCATGGGTGGAGTTTTCAATTGGTAAGTACAAGGACAAAGTTTTGTGTGATGTGTTACCTATGGATGTATGCCACTTGCTCCTAGGTAGACCATGGCAATTTGACTGCCAAGCTATGCATGATGGAGCAAAGAACTCCTATACCTTCAAGAAAGATAAGGTGACCTACAAAATTCAGTCTTTGCTAGAAGATACAGAGGTGCAGACAGCAGGTTCTAAGCTGCTTATGGTTGGTGAAAAAGAGTTCTTAGAAGCCTTGGAAGAAGGAGAAGGAGTTGGCTATGCAGTGATGATCAAGCCAAGAGAGGAGAGCAAAGAGAAAGCAGCTGAAAAGAAAGAATTGCCTGAGGAGATACAGAATTTGTTGCAGACCTATGAAGGTATAGTAAGTAGTGGTCAACCAGCAACATTACCTCCTAAAAGAGCCATAAGTCATAGGATAGACTTGATACCAAGAGCTACCCTTCCAAACAAAGCATCTTACAAGATGACACCTCAACAAAATGAGGAAATAGCTAAGCAGATTCAAGAACTTCTCAACCAAGGCCTCATTAGGAAAAGCATTAGTCCATGTGCAGTACCCACTATCTTAGCACCTAAAAAGGGAGGAGAATGGAGGCTTTGTATTGATTCCAGGGCAATAAACAAGATAACCATCAGGTATAGGTTCCCTATCCCTAGGATTGAAGATCTCATGGATTATCTAGGTGAAGCGAGGTACTATACCAAGATAGATTTAAAGAGTGGTTATCACCAAATTAGGATACATGAGGGAGATGAGTGGAAAACAGCCTTCAAAACCAATGAGGGTCTTTATGAGTGGCTAGTTATGCCATTTGGCTTGTCTAATGCCCCCTCCACATTCATGAGACTCATGAATGAAATCCTCAAAGACTACATTAGCAAGTTTGTAGTAGTGTATCTTGATGATGTACTAATCTATAATAGAACAAGAGAAGAGCACCTCCAACATATTGAGTTGATTTTCAAGAAGCTGCAGGAGGAGAAGCTGATGATCAATTTGGAAAAGTGTGAGTTCATCAAAATAGAGCTGGTGTACCTTGGATTTGTGCTATCACATGGCAACTTGAAGATGGATAGCAGCAAAGTGGAAACTATCCTCAATTGGCCTACTCCAAAGACAACAACAGAGGTAAGAAGCTTCCATGGTCTTGCTCAGTATTATAGAAAATTCATAAGACAGTTTAGTGCTATTTGTGCTCCTATGTTGGATACCATAAAAGGAGGAATGAAAACCAAGTTTGTGTGGAATGAGCAAGCTAACAAGAGTTTTGAGTTGTTGAAGGAAAAGATAGCTACCCAGCCTATTTTGGTGTTACCAAGCTTTGAGAAGCTCTTCACCATTGAATGTGATGCAAGCAATGTAGCTATTGGAGCTGTTCTCAGTCAAGAGGGCAGACCGGTGGCTTTTCATTCAGAGAAATTAAGTGAAGCCAAGAAGAAGTATTCTTCTTATGACCTTGAGATGTATGCATTGGTCCAAGCACTAAGGAAGTGGAGGCATTATTTGCTTCCCAAGGAATTCATTGTGTATTCAGACAACCAAGTACTCAGTTTCCTGAATTCACAAGAGAAGTTGAGTCACAGACATATGAAATGGGTGGAGTACTTGCAAGCTTACACCTTCAATATCAAGCACAAGAAAGGATCTCTCAACAAAGTGGCAGATGCCTTGAGTAGAAGAGTCCTCACAATTCAGGAAATTCAGTTGAAGAGCATGGGGATAGATCATTTCAGGGATCTATATGCAGATGATGAAGATTTTGCAGACATTTATAAGGTATGTGTTGAATACAAGAATCATTTCCATAGAAAATATGCTGAATATACCTTGCAAAGTGAACTTTTGTTTAAAGGAAATCAGCTTTGTGTTCCTAGAGGTTCTATTAGGGAAAAATTGATACAAGAAAAGCATAATGGTGCATTGAGTGGTCATTTTGGGATCACCAAAACTCAGGAACTGGTTCAAAGGTTTTACTATTAGCCAAGAATGAATCTAGATGTCAGAAGGTATTTGGAGAGTTGTGTAGTGTGTCAAAAGGCCAAAGGCACTTCTTCAAATGCAGTCCTATACCAACCACTGCCTATCCCTACTAGGCCATGGGAATGTTTGAGTATGGACTTTGTAGTTGGTTTACCCAAGACAAAACAAGGTATGGACATTGTTTATGTGGTTGTAGATAGATTTAGCAAAATGGCTCACTTTGTGCCATGCAAAACAACCAATGATTCCAGTCAAATAGCCTCTCTTTTCTTCAAAGAGATAGTAAGGATTCATGGCTTACCAATTAGCATTGTATCAGACAGAGATACTAAGTTTATGAGTCATTTTTGGAAGACTCTTTGGCAAAGAATGGGCACCAATTTGTCCTTTGGATCTGCATACCATCCCCAAACTGATGGTCAGACCGAAGTTGTGAATAGGACACTTGGAAATCTCTTAAGATGCTTGACTAAGGAGTATGGTCAACAATGGGATCAGTTAATTAGGCAAGCTGAATATGCCTATAATGACACAGTAAATAGATCCATAGGGAAGAGTCCCTTTGAAATTGTTTATGGTCTACATCTTAGAGGTGTTTATGTGCTAAGAGAGTTGAAGGATGGAGTCAAGGGAAGTGGATATGCTGATGACTTTGCTTGTGCAATGCAGGAGATTGATGAGACAGTCAAAAAAACACTGGCAGAAAACACCATGAAACATAAGATTAAGGTGGATGAGCATAGAAGAGAAGTGCAGTTCCATGTTGGTGACTTGGTGATGGTGCATTTGAACAAGTCTAGACTACAGAAAGGAGTTCCTCATAAGTTGCAAATGAAGAGGATAGGTCCATGTCCTATCTTGGAGAAATATGGGAACAATGCATTTAAGGTGCAGCTACCAGATGACAGTGGACTATCCCCTATTTTCAATGTTGTAGACCTAGTCCATTACAGAGGACCACCACCAAACATGGATCAGACCATCCAAGAAGTCATCCAAGATGTGGAACAACTCAAACTGCCCTCCACTACAGTCAAGCAAGCTGACAAGATATTGGATACCAGGGTCTACAAGAAGACTAGGACCAAAGAGTATAAAGAACATCTGATTAAGAGGCATGGACAACCTGATGCAGATGCAGTGTGGATCAAGGAGGTCGAGTTCAAGAAGTTGGGTATTGATCCTAACTTGCTCAATCCAAGGGTGGATTGAAATTTTCTGTTTTGGGGAGGATGGTGCAGGAGCACCTAGGTTGACCTCCATTTTGGTTTGTTATGTTGTAATTTTGGCTTGTACCTGATCTTAGCCAATTCAGGGTCTTGGTGTGTTTGTTGTGGACCTTAGAAGGTCTTGATTGAGTGTGATGAGTTAATCATTAGGATTAATGTCATCTTAGTGAATCATTGTTCATAAATGTTGCTTTATTTTAGATTTGGATAGTTTGTGTTGGAAGGATGAGTTTTAAATGTGTTATCATCACATCCTCATTCTTTGAAGATGCCAAGAGGCATTTAAGATGTTGGTGGCTTGTAATCAAGGTGTTAGAGGTCCAAAGATTCAGGATCATGACATAGTGGAAGTTGCAAAATGTTGTTGTAAAGTTGCATGGCAAGATTTGTGGAATTGCATGCAACTTAGTTATTGGATTCCCTTGAAATTAGGGATGTGGAGTCGAGCAACTCCCCTTGAATCATGGTGAAGGCATCAAAATTAGTGTGTGGCTCGTAGAGAGTAGTGAGTGTGCTTTATAATAACATTTTTTGGTTTTGAAGAAATAGAATATCTCTGCATTTTCTGTGTTTCACCCGAGTTCTTGAGAAACAGTGATACAAAAGGCATTGTAAATATAGATTTCTCACTATTTTTGTGTTCATTAGATAGATTTGAGTAAGATTCATCTTGTATTCAGGGTGCTTTGTGTAGAGTTGTTGTTTCTAATTCCTAGTTTATAGTGTAGAGTGTTAGTTTTCTTTGTTTTGTGCAGTCAAACTTGGAATGGATCCCCCATAAACACTGACCACAGGGTTTTCCTGAGATTGGTTGAATATGGGAGAGGAGCTAGTCCATTGTACATATTTAATAATAGGAAGTGTAGGGAATCAAGCAAGAATTTGTAATACCAAACCCTAGGCGAGTGTTAGCTACCTGGTTAGAGGTTTGGCAGTCAAAAAGTGAAGAACTTAGGCAGGGGAAGAGACTACTATATGGAATCCGTACGGTCTTAGGTAGGGTTAGACAATATCTACACATGACAGAGTGATAAAATCTTTGATCAATCCATTAGAAGTAACTTTGAAGAAGAAAACAGTGAAACCCTAGGTATAAGGCCTATTAGCCCTATTACTCCTTGAATGTAGGAATCCCTTGTACGGTAGAGACAGAGGTATGAAACTTGGTGAAATATTTAAAGCTCCAAAAAGGGTGCCTGAATATGACAATTGTTTGCTAGGTCATTTGGAGAGTTTGGGCAGGAAAAGCCAAAAACCGACTAGTAAGGGCTAGTAGAGAATAGGTCTCCTCAAGACAAGATCTTGAGATCGGGTAAGTTGAAAGTTAAAGAACCTTTAAAATGCATTCAAGTACATGTGAAATGAAAGAAAATAAGGTCTCTAGCTCCCTTGCAAAGAGTTCAAGTCAGAAAACGAAGTTGACACTTAGGCCCTTCTAGGTATTGGAAGAAGAGAGCAGATTCAAGAGGTGTTTGTCCTCCGAGGTTAAGCACAAGGATTGAAACTTTTGGAACAGAGTTGAAGCAAGGTTCAGTTGATGAACTAAATCAAGACAGAGCCTAGAGATTGTCAGGTTCTTGGTGGAAGGAAGAGAGAA
>VDFB02353493.1:8923696-8981828 GCA_007258455.2 Sequoia sempervirens
GAATATGATCTAGGTCCACCAATAGGTCATCCTCATCCTTTAGTGGGTTTTGCCGCTTCTCTCAGTAAGGTCGGGGGCTGTGTGTTACCTTGACATGTTCATTTGGCAAGTCATTGTCAAGATTGTAATGTCATTTGTCAAAAATTCATACTAGCCCTAGATGAGCCAGCTTTGCGTCTAGCAACTTATGTGACTTCTTCTTGGCCATAACCACTGTTTTAAAGCCCAGTGGGAAAATGAAAAAATCCCTTCTTCTTGGTTGGTCCCCTGTAAAAGGTATATTCAATAAGTGATACTTGTCGAAACATTTCGAGGGCCAGCACCCAATTTGTGAGACATGTCGGAAGCTGGAATGGTTCCTCAGTAAAGTCACACATTTGAATGAATGTGAAATCTTTTCTCAAAAACCAATCGCATTTCAGAGTAAAATTATGCATATACTCCATCTGGTCTAAGATGATCTGGTAAAGACCCCCATCCTCATTCAAACCTTGTAGAATTAGAGTTAAGAAATAATCTGAAAATGCATAATAATCATAAGTTGAGAAGAGGAGAGGAGTCCATATAGAAACTAGCCTTATTCTTCCCTTTTCATCAAATATAGCCAACTTCACATGTTTTTTGAAGAATTTTGGGTTCTGATGCAAAAACATATAGGAAAGGAAAGAAGGGAATCTGAACCTTTGCTGTGTTTTGTATTCCCTTATTTGGCTCAGGATCTCCTCAACTATGAATTCAACAAAGTTATACCAGAAAATGGAATGTTGCCTACGCAATTGGAACCCAAGGCCCAATTGAAACTCCTAAACATATTTGTACATCTGCGAGGAAAGCATTGTGTGCCATCGAAATACGTGGTGGCTTTTTCTGATCTTCCTTGAACCTTTTGGTTTCTTTGTCATAAGAATCCAAAGCCAACTTTCTGGTTCTCCATATTTCCTCTCCTTTTGCTGGAGTGAATGCCTCCATCCTGTCCACTTTGGAGCTTTGTTCAGGGATGCATAGCATGTTCGAGATAGCTTTTGGAAATACATTAACTCTCAGCTCTCGGCCCTCGATGATGTTGGTATCCAGGTTGAAATGATTAATGGCCCCATCAACTAGTTCCGAGAAGTAGTGCACAAATGAGACCATATGTACTGTGGAAGCTCGATGAACCATTCCTTTTGTGCCAAAGAATTTGGGTCACTAATTTTCTTCATCCTTTCATAGGCCACCTCCCTAAGAGTCTTAGGGTTCTTTTTGAGGATGGGATCATGAATTTTACCCCATTCCTCCTTTATTTGGCTTTGGTCTCAGTGGATTTTTTGCTTTTCTATGACCTGTGTATTTACCCACTCCGTCTTCTTTGGTATCCTAGGAGAAGCGTAAGAGACATATTCAAAGATATAGGCAGCTAATGTTGCATGCATGATGTCAAGAAAACTCTACGTTGCCTCTCCTTGCATTTCTGCTTGAGAACTTTTAGCTATTTTCCTTTTTTTGTAGATTTTTGCTATGTTCAAATTTTCTACAATTCACTTCATCTATGTCTATGCTCAAAACCCTTTTCTCTTGATAGCGTACTCAAGAAGATTTCACAATGTTAACCTCTTGCATGCAATACTTAACTTATTTCTTTCTTGGGGTAGCCAACAACAGTTGCCTTTTAGCATTAAATTTGGCATTTACTGCCATCTCTTTTGCTTGTGCAAAATGAATTCCTTGCCATTTTGAAATTGGAAAAATTGATAATAAAATTTGGTAATGATGTCCTATGGCATGATTTCCTTGGAAATTGAGCTAGAAAATGAAGGTGGCCTAAGCTTTCGCATGCTTTGGAAATCAATATCCCAAAAGGAATGATTAAGCCAAATATGTGATGAGTGTTTGAAAAGATATGCGTTCTTCCTTGGAGTTTGAGAAGTGCTTGCAGCATGCCACCTCAACACCTGATTGTATAGATTATCACTGAGGACTACCACCAGCTTATGCTAATTAATTAGCTCTTATTAATTTTGTACACAACAAATCATACCTAGCAGACACAACTGGGTGGGAAATTTGAGCAAGCTCTGGTGGGATTTTTGAGCTGGTACTCAATTAGAATCATGCTTATGGCATCCAACTACCTCACATATCTTGGCTATTTCTATAAATAGGTGCTAAGACAATAGAAAAATCACACTTAACAATTAGAAAGAATTGGTATTAGGCGATTGGCTAGAATTATCGTTAGGCAGTTGAGTAGAATTTGCATTTTTGTAGAGGGTGTCATTACAAAGATATGTCACACTTTCGGCCAATTTATCAACACAAGTGAATTTAAGTATTTTTAACTAAAAATTAATTTTTTTCAAACATATGATCTTATAAGATTCATTCTAGCTAAGTTATATATGTCCACAACTTTTCCAACTAAAATTGTTGGCTAAATGCATATTTAGCACCACTTTGAGACTAATTTACCAAAAAAAATTTTGAAAAACTTGATGTTTCGAAAACTTCTACTTGTGTAAAAAATATTTTTTAAATTATAAAAATAGCCTTTTGTAGATCCATAAGTTTAGGTTTCAAAAATGTATATATTTTAATAGTTTAATTATTATTTATATTTTCTTTTTTTATTTTTACTAAATGTAGGTTATCAGCACAAAACATTAGGTTGATTACCATGTCAAGGAAAAATAGTAAAACTTGTTAGAAAAATTTGGAAAAAATATGTTGCCATAGACAAAATAATCTATATCAAGATGGTATATTTTTTTTTTCTATTTTAGATAAAGAATTAATATGAAAGTTGACGCCAACTTGAAATGTAACTAAATTTTAATACACGTGTATTTTAATATTTATTTAAAAATATATATTTATCAAAATTGGAAATAAATATATCCATGCCCTAAAGTTTCAAGTTATAAATATACACAAAAAAATTGAAGGAAAAAAAATAAAATTTACTATATAAAGATTGACGTTTCATGGAACTTCATTTTTCAGCATTTTATAAGTAACTAAATTAGAGTGTTAATTTACAAAAAATGTATTCAAATAATTTTTTAATTTTTTTGAAAATATACAAACATAAAATATACTAAACAATAAATATTTTATTAGTTTACATCATTTCAAAATTCATAACATATATATCACTTTTTAGTGGTTCAAGTTTAAAAGTTGGATTAGTGTTGGTTAATTCCTTTATTAAAGTGTGGCACAACTTTGTACTTTTACCCTAGAGCTAGACTTAGGTGGTTGTGCAAAGGCTAGTACCATGAATACCCCCATTAGGCTAGTTTGCAACAAGTCCCAGATAGCATTCTTAGGCAAAATCTCAAATAGACGACTAAAGATAATGACCAAGAATAAACATTCATTGGCCATAGTAGCGATGAAGTACGTTTTGGGGAGGGACTGCATTGAATATGAGGATAAGTACAAAGTCAACACTGACATCTATTCTCACTTTATCACGTCTATGCTTGATATTTAGGTCCCCAAGCCATTGATTCTTCGCCTCGGGTTGGAAATATTCTCGAAGTACCTTGGAGGCCTCGACGAGGTGGTGGTGAATGTTGTGTTTGGTTTGGCGCTTCCAATGAAGAGTGACCTTCGCAAGTATATTGAAGAGGATGCAGTAGTATTGTGGATACCGTTCCTGAGTGGGTTCTGCATCCAGTCACATGAAGAGCATTGTCAAAGGGTGACTCGTGCTTGCCACTTCCTATTTCACTGCTACAATGTGATGCCCTTCTATGACGTTGAATGGTACACCAACTTTAGGAACCTGGTGTTCTGTCCACCACTCGCAATTTCTCCTACAGATGCTATTGTTGCTGCTTCCATTGCTCCTACTCAAGACTTAAAACTTTGTATGTTTTAAGAAATCAACCCTTTGTTAATCCATTTTTTGTATATATACCTGGAAAAAGGTTTTACCATAGATATATATGAAGAAGCTGTAGAATATATAGATATAATTTTTAAACATATAGCCTCAGAGCCATTTGGACAATGTATTTATCAAATCATATATATATATAATGAATATACCACTTATACTATACTTCCTGTCTCCTTTTCTTGTAGTTCTATAATATGGGTTCTCTTCAATTTTGCATATGGGTATTGTTTAAATTTTCCGCACATATGCTTTCATTTCAATTTTCTACATATGAGTTTTTTTTTTCTGCTTCATGGGTTGCATTTATTTCTCTCTACTTTTGCACTATGGATTTTATCTATTTTCTTGCTTCCTTATAGTGTGGATTTTATTGAAAGACCGGCCAACAAAAAACATGAAGGAAAAAAGAATTACACTGCTTACATATTTACACTATTAGAACAAAAGTGAAGCTTAATTAAATAATTTTAGGTGAATTCTGTTAATCAGAATACCCAATGCTTCCTGCTCCATGTTTTCTAATTCAAATGTGTTGTGTTGTTTGCACTAAATTATCCTAAATGAGCCTTCCCATAGATTGTCGAACTTTCCATGCTGGCTAGGCTTCATAGCCCTTTCATTGAACTTTAATACTAGGTCTCCACACTTTAGACCCTGGTCCAAAGTTTTCTTATCAAACCATCTTTTAACCAACTGATGGAAGTTAGACATGGATATTAGGGAATTTTCCCTTTTTTGTTGTACCTCCAGCAACTCAGCCAACTGAACCTTCATGGCATCATTTTCTTCAATTTCTAGAGACTTGAGTAGTTGTAGCACAGGAATCTTAAATGAGATAGGCAATAGCACTTCTTTTCCATACACTAGCTCATACAACAAAGTCTTGAGGACTTGTTTGAGAGTTATGCGGTATGCCCAGAGTGTTACCCAAAGGTTCTTGTGCCATTCTCTCTAATGTTCCAACCTGATCCTTTTGATGAGTTGGACTATTTTTTTGTTAGTCGACTTGGTCAGGTCGTTCCCCTACGGGTAGTAATTTGATGACATTTTCAAGAATATTCCATGCATAAGTGCGAATTGACATACCTTAGAGCCTAGGAAAACCTTGGAATTGGCAGAGATGATGGTCTTTGGTGGGCTGAATCTCGTTATTAGTCCCTGAAGGAAGTCCACAATCTCCACCTCCATCGCATTCTTTAGGGGTATGGCTTCGGTCCACCTGGTAAAGTAGTCCTTGGCTGTGAGGATTCATTTGTGTCTAACTCTGGAGGTGTGATTGATCATCCTGATGAAATCAAGGCCCCATTGTGTGAATGACTCATCAACCACTATCAGGTTGAGAGGCATTGCATAGTTTTTTCTCCTTGGTGTGAAGAATTGGCATTCCTTGCAGGCTTTCACCAAAGAGTATGAGTCATTGAATAACATGGGCTAGAAGTACGCTACACACATGATTTTGATGGTGGTGGTCTTTGTAGAGAAGTGTCCGCCTGTGGAACTATTGTGGAAAGTGTCAAGGATCTTCTTTGCTTGTTCCATGGTGACACACCACAATAGAACTCCATTGAAGTTCCTTTTGAATAGGACTCCTTCGATGAGTGTGTATTCGTTGTTATGCGGTTGGTAGAATCTTCTTTTTTGAGAAGGAAGATCCAGTAGGTATTTTTTGGTATGCATGAATCTCACTCTGTCTGCTAGCCAACAACCTTCAGACTCAAACTCATTTGTTAGAACCAACTCTGGTTGCTTTCTTCAGTTGCCATTTCCTTGTTGTGCACTAGATATTCGCACAGTCCTCTTCCTCGGACAGTCTTTGTAGGCTTGACCTCAATGTCGTATTCAAGGATCTTAGTGATCTAATTGGCCCTCTTTTTAGTGATTTCTCCTTCCATGATGTATTCCCACACACTAGAATGTGTGACATAAACAATCACCTTATTGCAAGATATAATATGTCAGAACTTCTTGAGTCCCTTTACAATTGCAAACTCTTGCCTCTCGACGAAGTTGCAATTCATCTCATATTCCTTTAAGGTCTGGGAGTGAAATGCTATCAGATGTTCTCCCTTTCCTTCATCATCCTTCTGAGTTAAGACAATAGCAATGTTGGATTTTCTACTGAATACATACATTATGAAGTCCTTCATTTGGATTAACCAACACAGGAGTTGAGTAAATAGCATCCTTAACCTTCTCAAAGGCTTTTCTAGCTTCTTTTTTCCATTTGAATAATTGATCCTTTTTCAACATCAGGGTGATTGGTCTAATTATTCCTACAAAATCAGAAATAAATTTTCTTACAAAGTTCACTTTTCCCAAAAAATATTGGACTCCTTTCTTGTTGACCAGTAGGGTAAACTCTCTAATTTACTTTACCCACTCAGGGTCAATTGCAACTCCTTCTTTGGACACTACATGTCCCAATAATTTTCCTTGCAGCACTTCGAAAACACATTTTTTTAGGTTTAGGGATACCCCGAACTTCTAGCATTTTTTGAAAACCATCTCTAGGTGATCAAAATGATCATCCTTAGATTTTGAGAACACAATCATATCATCCAAATAGATTAGGATAATCTTGTTGATCAATTCCTTGAAAGGGATATCATTTTCCTGCTGGAAAGTGGCTCCCACATTTGAGAAGTTGAAAGATATTTTAGCATATGCAAATGTTCCCCACTTGGTAGTGAACATTTTTTTGTGTCAGTCTTCTTCTTTGACCTGCATCTGGTTGTAATTGGAGAAGCCATCTAGTAGAGAAAACATTTTGGATCCTGCCACTGTTTGCAAGATTGACTCCATGGAAGGCAGTGGGTAGTGGTCCTTTAGGGGTGCTCTGTTCAAGTCTTGAAATTCAACACATAGGTGGATCTATCCATTCTTATTTTGGACCGAAACTAGGTTGGATACCCAAGTGCTATGTTTGATCAAGAAGGTGAATGTGGGACTAAATTAGCTTTGTCAACTCTCACACCATCAAGGCTTCAATCTTTGGATTTACTGGCCTCTGCTTCTGGTAGACAGGTTTTGCACCTTCCGTAAGCTTTATGGTATGTTGGATGATGTTGGGATAATATCCCTTAAGGTCATCATATGACCAGGCCACTACTTCTCCATACTTCTTGCAGAAGTTGATGAGTAGGTTTCTTTATCATGATGCAGGACATCCTTCCTGACTTTGAGTTTTCTTCCATCTCTGACCTAAAGGTCTGCATAGTTTCTTTTGTCCACCATGAAATTTATTTTTCCATTCCTTGCATCATCACAATCAAATAGATTTTCGAGAGTGACCAACCCTTTGGGAAGCTTGTTGGACCTCAGCTAAATGATTTGTGTGTCATAGGCCTTAGAAATATTCAGTAGGAGTTGGTCAGAAAACTCTCTTGACTACTGAATGAATGAAGCAATGTGTTTATCACTCTTGAATACTTGCAAGATCTGATCATTATCTAGAATCGTCAGTTTGAATATTGCTCGTACAGAGTGTTTGTTATGAATTAGGTTGGAGGTAGGATCGAACTAATAGCCGATTGCAGCTATGTGATCCAAATTAGCATTTTATTTTTGGGGTACTTTCTAGATGTTGAAGGCTTTGAAACCCTCAATTAGGTCCTAGAATCTATGTCTATAGGATCTCATGTGAACATTCTTTTCCATGGAGATCTCTCAGAATTGATCAACCACTAGTTCAGAGTCCCTGAAGACCATTATTTGCTTCATGCCCATCTACTTTGCAAGGCTTAGACCTTGCACTAGGCCCTCATACTCAACTTCATTGTTCGAACAAGCGAACTAGAAATGGAAGGACCAAACCATCTTCTCATTGAGTGGGGATGTCAAACATATCTCGGCTCCTATGCCAACTTTGCATCTTGCTCCATCGAAGTGCAACCTCCATAGCTCTGAGGCTTGATAGCTTTTGAATTCCTTTATGACCTTCATAATCTCTTGCTCTTCGTCATAGATGACATAAGTCCCCAACCCGATACCATGATAGTTATCAAAAGGATCGACATCTATGTATTCGTTCAAGAGAACTTCCTCTGAATCTTTTTAGTCTCTAGTCACTTTTTCATCATCTAGCAGCTTAGTGCAATATGTTTCCTCTTTGCTGAAAGAGGTATGGGAAGCCTCAAAGTTGATCATGACTTCATCGCCACATGTTTCAAATGTAGAGGTTTGGATATTATCTTCATTTTAGCTTCGTGCTTGGTCCTTAGGATTAAGTGTGACCAGTCCAAAGAAAGATACCTAGCACCTATCTTCAAAGTGAATTCACGGGATAGGTAGAGGCCGAATATGGGAGGAACATCTATGATCATAGTATCTTGTGGAACTATGATACTAGGGTAGGAGAACAAAGTCAAGGGTAGGTCTTTTATGACACCTACTATTTCAACTTTGTTCCCATCAAGTTGCATAACCCCTCTTTTTAAAGGTTCATAGCTAAGTCCTAAGGCTTCAGCTATCTGCTTGGGCATGACTGTGGTATTAGCACTAGAGTTGATCATGGAATTATGCAGTAGTTTCTTCCCCACAATAAGAGTTAGGAAAAAGGATTTCAATTTCTGCTTATCTCTAACCTTGGTGGAGGCTTCCTCTGTGCTATTTGTGAGGAATTTGGCAGGAGGTGATGTATCAATGGCCTTTCCCTTAAGTGATTGCTCCATCGACTCAATGATTGGATCTTCCTAGAGAGATTTCTGCAGTAATGTCTTCTGCTCCAAAATAGCTAAGATATCCCAAAGGGACACATTAGTGGATGATTTTTTAATTTTTTTTACCACGTTGAATGATGGTGGATTCGAAGGCTTTTGCTCCTTAGCTTTGGTTACAACAATTTCCCTTCATGGCTAGCATTGTTGTGTAACTGTGGAGGTACTAAGAGTCTGGTCAAAGGCAATTTTGGACTATAGATTCACTAGTTGCAAAGTGACTGGTTCACCTATGAATCTCCTCTTTGAGCGAGTGTTGTAATTAGACTACACTTGCGAGGTTTTTGATGTGGAGGAATCATTTGAAAACACCACTTCTTCTTCTTCCATCCATGAGAAGAGCGTGTGATCAGGAGCAATATATGTTTCTTGCTCCAAGGACATCCTTTGCATTTATGTAGTGAGTACCACATTTTCCCTTTACAGAGAGGCATACACATAACCTCCATGGTCCAGCGTCATGCCTTGGATGCATTGTTCTACCACCTTTTGTTGTAGATTGTCGTGCGGACAGTTTCAGGGCATATGTGCGTCACCATAGGGTAAGCACTAGAGGTTGATGTCATCGGCTAAATTATTTTTCCCTGTACTATCAGCTCTCTACTCGAGCTTGGGTGAGCACCCTGCATTAGAGTAGGTACTAGCACTATTTGATTAGTTCTTTGTGCCTGCAAATTGGTGTGTGAGCCTCCATGGAACTGATTTTCCTAGTAGGAAGATCATTTTCCTTTATAATTTTGATAGGTTGGCTTTGGAGGCGCAGACTAGTTCCACTTAATGATAGTTATTTCATTGGTAATGGTTCGTAACATTTCCTCGACGTTGCTCATCTCATCCTTTAAAGATCCAAATGTGGAAGAAACATTTTGTGGTGCACTCGGATATGTGTACATGGATTGAGGAGGTGTGGGCGCACTGGTAGATGGAATCTCCTGGGTAGGAATTAATGTTTCAAGAAATATAGGCATGATGGGCCGATGCGGCAACTTCCCAGTGTCTATCAGATTGTTCTCTGCCTTGACTGCAACGTTCTATGCATCTGGTAGAGTGGTTTCAATGAGAGATTGGATCATCATTGAGATTTTAGTGTTGATGTATTTCAAGTAGAACATGAATGCCAACTCAGCCAGTGGGCAGATAGCCGCTTGAATTCTCTACCAAGTTATATGGAATCGGGTGTTGAAATCAGTCATGGATTCATATGGGGCCCACTTTATGATTGATAACTGATGGTATTGCGAAGACCTATCTCCATCATTCGAGAATATTTTATAGAAAGGGTCTCCAAGTTGATCTTAGGTAGCAATGTTGTTAACTTGCAGAGTGTGGTACCAATCCAACACTTCCCCCTGAAAGAGGTTGTGAGAAACCTCAGTGCTATATTTTGGTTAGTAACTTCATGCACCAAACACATGTTTGCCACATCTTGTAGATGTTTAGATGGTGTTCTTGAGCCATCTCTAGTAAATTTAGGTATAGGTTTTAGAGTAGAGACCGGGATAGGGACCCAAATGATGGGTACTACTAGTGCTACAAAGGGACTTCTGGCATCCCATGCCACATAATTTATATTAGCGATGGGCAACATGGCTAGTGGAGGGGGCGAAACATTCGCTATCTAGGTTGCAACTTGAAATGTTCCTAGTGGTGGCACTAACAAACCAGGGTTATACATTGTTTGGGATCTAGTAACAGGTTGATGGCTCATACACCCACTTTAGATTTACGTACATTTAAGTAGTCCCACAAGGCGTGCCAGAAAAAGAAACTAGTGATGCTAAAAAATTGGCAAGGTAACAACCTTTATGGGAAACTCAATTAATGAGGGGACCAATTGCGCTAAATTGAGTGACCTACAGATTTTTAAAGAAGTCAACTTCTTCTATAATTGGCTTTTTGGAATGGGAAAATGAAGGAGATATAAAAAATAAAATCTAGCTAAGGCAATGCACCAAGACTTAGATGTAAGGCATGATAAATCTATCTTTTAGATGTGATTTAAGGGCTTGTTCAACAATCTGTTATTTCCCAAAATAACAAAATCAAAGATTCATGAAAACCTGAATAATTTATTCAATGACATAAAATAATTCTCACACACATTTACTGAAAAGAAGAGTCAAAGACATGGTATGAACCAATAAACTTGTATTTAAATCATAGGAGTACTGCAAATAAACAATTCAGAACAATAATGGCAGAGTATAATGTTTTATCAAATAGCCTAAGAAAACAAAAAGGCCGAACAATGGCACGGTCTGAGAGTCTTATACAATAATCTAAAAGCAATACAAAAGGCCTAGTGTCTTTCCCCTAATTTTTCTATATCTTCCAAACTCATTTTCAGAAGGAAGAAGTAGTATATATAGATAAAAATCCCACCGCCTGGCAGGCTAATAACATAAAATATTTGATCATTTTGAACAAATATACCTAGAGCAATGATTCCCATTGATTGTTGCAACAGAAAAGATTTGAGCCATAGAACATGGTTGAATTTGAAATAGATGAATCCCCTCTGAATGATGGCAATGGTCCCAACAAAACCTTATGAAGACATGTGTCATTCACCTATGACGATAGTTAGAACATGTGGCAACCTGGCGGGGCATGTTGCTCGCTCTCTCCTTCCCTTTGATAGAATCCCCATGGAAGAGACACGTGGTGACAAGTCGAGGCCCACGGTTCATACCTCCCTCCTTACGATGAAAACGTGCACAGTGAAGACATGTGGAGACATATTCCACTATTGGCGCTAACTGTGGAGTCCACAAAAATTGTACACCGATGGATGCAACATGGCACGCAGATGGGGCCCGATTGAAAAGTGAAGGGAAGCAACTTTGAAGTTCCCGTGGTGTTGACACGTGGAAGAATGGAAGGAGCCATTAGAATCTAGTGAAGGAAGAAACTTCTATGAAGAGCACCTAGTGGGCATGTGGCGGCAGCGGATGAAGCTCTTCAAAAAGGGGCTCGATGATATTCAAATAGATGGGGCATGGGCCGGTACTTAGCAAAAAATAAAAACCACAAAGAGGGAGCTCGAGGAATTTTATGTCCACAAAGTCTATGTAAGCATTGAGTAATTTTATTATTTTTATGATTATTTCTCCAAATGGGATGTGGGTTTTCCAAGGAGGTGTTTTTCTTGTGGTTTTGGAAAACTATAGTGGTTTTCTCATTCTAAAACTTCTATATTATTATAACTTGTCATTTGGGGAGATGGCTTTGGGATTTTTTATAGGTGAGATGAGAAGATGATGCCGGATTGAAGAGAGGATTTGAAGACTCCATTGTTTCATATTTCTATTTGCATAAAAGCACATGTTTTAGGGGACTAGTGAGCTCCACATTTTGGAAGATAGCGGCCTAGTGAAATCCATGTGAAGGGAGCTTGAGAGCTTCAGCTGAAAGAAGGTTGAAAGAGACCAAGAAGATATTTTTCTTGCAGGTTTGAAGGTGTACTATAGAAGAAAGAATCAATTGATGATTTCATGGCTTGTTTGCAACATTGATTTCTAATGATGAATGCAGGTTGAAGAAGCTAGAATATTGTGATAAAAGTTGGATTGAAGGAGATCAATTTGGGATTGATACTTGTTCTTTTGTAATGGTTTTTCATCAACCTATGTTGCTACAAAATAATGTACTTCAGTTATGCTTTATTTTTGTATCAATTCATGAGTTTTTGAATGAGAAACATAAGACCTTACTTGCAGATTTTTGGTGTTGATTTAAACAATTTATAAGTTTCATTTTTAGTTTGTTGCAAGTATGTGAATGGGGTTTGGTTTCTTACTTCATCAGTGGTATCAAAGCGGGAGTTCTTGAGTTTGTAGGAAGAAGCACCGATGTGAGATAGTTTGGACCAAGACCTATGGTTGTGTGTGTGATTTGCATGTAGACAGATCATCGAACATGAGATAGTCTATACTAGAGAGGATGGGAAGGGTCATTAGGAGACCCATAAGAATTTTATTTTGGGAACAATATTGGGAAGAAGTGGAAAATAGGAAGTATTGTGAAGGATTTGAAAAGCTCCATACTGAAGTAAATATATTGGAAAGAAAGATTAAAGAGGAAGTGAGAACGTGGGGTGAGAGACCTGGGAAGAAGAAAATTTTCATTAAAGAGGACAACAAAGAGAAGAATATAAATAAAAGGAATTGCAACCATTTTGTAGGGGTTGAATGTAAGGAAGAATATGTAGGGGTAGCCCACACAAATGGAGAAGATAATGAGGTGCAAGTTTCAATGATAGCATGTGAATGGAGTGCATTATGTTTAAAGTGGATGAAGAAGGTTTGCAATCAGAAATTGTGAACATGGATGGTCCTAAGTTTGATGAGTGGGTTGGTGAGGAAGAGGAAGATATCATGTTGAAAGAAGAGATGGAAAGAATCAACAAGTTATTGGAAGGAGAACTGATGGAAAAAAACGAAGAGGAGTTTGAAAAACTTGTCATTGAAGGTGAGAAGGTGGATGTTGCAGCAAAGAATAAGGAAAAATATGTTGGGACAACGAACAACAATGAGGTAAATTTTAATTTTTGAATTAGTTGTGATGATTCTATACCTTCTTTTTTGAAAGTAGAAGAGGATGTCAAGCAAGAAGAGAGTATGCAAATGGAAATTTTTAATTTCCATGGAGTAGTGAATGCATATTTGTATAAGGATATAGTACTTAGATTTTGATTGTTGTTTGGATAATACATATTTGAACATAGAATTTGTAGATGTTGCAAGTGAAACTTGGTAGAGGTGGTTGGTTTGTGGTGGGTTGAATTCTACAAGAGCAAAGGGGAGAATATATGGTATTAGGAGGAGGATGGTACATTTTGGATACAAGTCTATGAGAGGAAAGAAGAATGGAGCTTGCAGAGTTGCCAGAGGAGGAGGTTACTTGTTATAGCTAAGTGTTGGAAGAGGAGAAAGAAGACTCAATTATAGGTACCAAATTTAGTGATGGAGTTTATTTTGGATTGTTCACAATCTGAAAGGGTAGTACTAGCACTCAACTCCATTTTGTGAATCCATATTCACAAAAAATTTCCTACCCCGAGTGTCTGATGAAGGAGCATCTAGAGGTACTAACAATCTTGCATCACCAAAAATATTTCTAATTTATTTTTGTTCTTTTCAATAAGGGCTAATATGTGTGGAAAATAAATATTTTAATTTTCAATAATGTTATTTTCCCTTGTGGTGATATGTAAATGCATTTTTTGGAGGAAATGTGTTGAAGTATATTTTTCTAAGGCATAATTGAGAAAATACTCCTTTTGGGCATCCCATTCTTGGTGGGGACCACTTGGGGTGCATGTTCTTGCATGTTAAATTGTATTCCTTGCATGCAGTTTCATGTTTATGCCACAAGCTTTGCATGTTTGTGCCACAAGCTTTGCATGTTGTTGTATGTTCGTATTTGGAGCCATCGAAGCCATAGGGAATCAAAGAATATGTCATAATTGACCAAATTTGATTGGCCATCAATTAGGTACCCATGTGAAGGCCATGTGAGCATTGATTAATTTTATTATTTTGATGATTATTTCTCCAAATGGGATGTGGGTTTTCTAAGGAGGTGTTTTTCTTGTGGTTTTAGAAAACCATAGTGGTTTTCTCATTCTATAACTATTGTATGATGATGCCTTTTCATTTGGGGAGATAACTTTGGGATTTTTTGTAGGTGAGATGGGAAGATGCTGCCATATTGAAGAGAGTATTTGAAAACTCCATTGTTGTAGATTTCTATTTGCATAGAAGGCCATATTTTAGGGATCTAGTGAGCTCCACATTTTGGAATATAGTGAGCTAGTGAGGTCCATGTGAAGAGAGCTTGAGATATTCAGTTGAAAGAAGGTTGAAAGAGACCATGAAGAAAATTTTTTTTGAAGGTTTGAAGGTGTACTACAGTAGAAAGAATATTGATGATTTCATGGTTTGTTTGCAATAGTGATTTCTAATGATGAATGTAGTTTGAAGGAGCTAGAATCCTGTGAAAGAAGTTGGATTGGAGGAGATCAATTTGGGATTGATTCTTTCTATGTTGTATCAGTCATATTTCATATTTGTAATGGTTTTTCATCAGACTATGTGGCTTCAAAATAATGTACTTTAGTTTTCTTTGTTTTTGTATCAATTCATGAGTTTTTGAATGAGAAATACGAGACCTTACTTGCAGATTTTTGGTGTTGATTTAAACAATTTAAGTTGCATTTTTAAATTTTTGTGAGTATCTGAATGAGGGTTGAATCTTACTTCATCATAGGTTCTCCTAATTTCTCATACTACATAGGTACTTGGATGTTATTAAAACTCAAGCAAAGGGGCATTGGGTAAATGGAAATATATCAATGCATTTTAAACTTCTACTAGGTTTGATTTAAATTTTAGTATCATATAAATTTCAAATCATATTACTATAAAATTTTATGATATTTTCTAAATAATGAGTCAATATGTTTTCCTCTATGAAATTTCAAGTCTAAAAACACTAGTCTTATATATTAAACTCAAAATTGTGTCACACTTTTAAAAAAGAAATGACATCAAAATTATAAATTTCCAATTTAGACCATTAAAAGTGGCATTTATGTTTTAAATTTTAAAAAGATATAAGATAATGAAATATGGAACTCTTAATGTAGTTTACGTTTATAATTTTTTTAAAATAAGTTAGATATATATATATTAAATAAGAGAATTATTTTAATTACTAAATTTTTTGAAAAAAGTGAGGTTAAGTTAGAGAGCCCGAGAGATATAGATAGAGGGAGATATGGAGAGATGGAGATATAGGGAGATAGGGAGATAGAGGTAGAGATACATGGATATGAAGAGATAGAGAGTGGATGAGTGAGAGGGAGATATAGATAAATAGATAAATAGAGATATAGAGTATGACAAATGGAGTGAATGACAGAGAGAAGTAGATAGAATCAAATATATGTAGAGAGGGAAAGGGAGAGATGGAGAGATAGAGATAAAGGGGGAAAGAGTGAGAGATAAAGGAAATGATACAGACAAGTAATTGAGAGGGATGGAGAGATACAAAGTGATATAGAGATAGAGAGAGGGCGGAGATAGAGATAGAGATAGAGATAGAGATAGAGATAGAGATAGAGATAGAGATAGGGAGGAGACTAGGGAGTGTGTGTGTGTGTGTGTGTGTGTGTGTGTGTGTGTGTGTGTATGAGTGAGAGAGAGGTGTATGGAGATAGAGATACATATAAATAGATAGAGAGGAAGGGAGATAAATAGAGATAGGATAGAGAAGAAGTAGAGAGATATATAAAGAGGGAGAGATAGAGCAAGAGGGAGAGAAAGGGAGAGAGAGGGATATAAATAGGAAGAGATAGTGAAGATAGATATAGTTTGGAAAAGATAGAGGGGGGAAAATAGATATTTAGATGAAAAGGAGAGGAAGAGGGAAAGATAGAGATAGAGATAGGGAGATAAATATATAGAGAAGGATAGAGAGAGATATGGAAGGAGAGAGGAAGAGGGAAATATAGAGATAGAAAGAGGGAGATACAAAAAGAGGGAGAGAATTGGAGAGCAAGAGATGGAGAGATAAAAAGATAAATATAGAGAAAGGAAGTCATATGTAAAGAGAGGTAGAGAGTGGGAGAGATATAGGAGTAGAGAGCTAGAGAGATAAGGAAATATAGATAAAGAGAGAGAGAGAGGAGAAATATGGAGAGATAGAGATACGGGAGGGAGATAAAGAGGAAAAATTAAGATATAGATATAAGGGATTAGGATATGTTTGTTCTCTCCTTAGCAGTGCAATGAATTAGATAAGTAAGAGGTAGCCCACAATTTCTTTTTTCACCACTAAATTAGAGTATATGGTTGATACACATGCTAAGGAGGAGATATGGTTATAGAGACTTTGTATGGGTATTAGTTTTGATTATAGAATAGTTAGAATTGATTATGATAGTTAGAGTGGAAACTGTTTAGATAGGAATACATGATACAATTCTCATACTAAGAATGTTGATGTTTAGTACCATTTGATGTGAGAGATGGTGAGGAATGGTAAGATATTGTTGCAAAAGGTTGGTATTCACAAAAATGTTGTACATTCTCTCATGAAGCCAATGAGAATGGAGAAATTCTCTTGGTGCAAGAAAGGTATGGGCCTTATATCTTTTACTTAATTTATTTATGTTTCTTATGGATCTATTTGATAAACCCCAATTGTATAACCACCTATTTACCATTATTATGTAGGGTAAATATTGCATGTGTCTACTTTGAATTCTGATTGAGAATATATGTTCTTGCACTTTGTTATCAATAAATTATGAATTACTGTTATGTAATGGAATGAATATATGTGAAATTGATGGTTATTGAATTAGATATTCTAACTATGGAGCAAATATTGTGAAAGCATATTTTGTTGAATAGTTGACTATCGTGGTGTAATGTTCCCTTTCTAGCCAATGGTTCGAGGGACAAGGTTAGCATATTACTATGGTTCCCGTAGGCTAACAGGATATTTAGGGGATCGTTATGAGGGGTTTCAGGACTTGTTCCTTTCTACTTACTATTTTTAGTAAGTAACATCAGGGTCAGTAATGACACACTTGCAGTTCCTTGCTAAAAAAAGAAAAGAAAAAATATTTTCAACAAAAGTCAAATTCAAAGTCAAGTGCAAAAGTCAAAGTCAAAGTCAAGTAGAAAATCAAAGTCAAAGTCAAAGGAAGAAAGTCAAAGTCAAAGTAAAAAAGTCAAAGTCAGTGGATAAAGATTGCAAAATATCTTATCCACAGAGGATAAGGATGACAACTCAGAGGATAAGATTGACAACTCATAAAGGAAAAAGGAAAATCTTATCTATAGGGGATAAGGATTGAAAATATCTTATCCATAAAGGATGAGGATGACAACTCAGAGGATAAGATTGGAAACTCATAAAGGAAGAGAGAGAGCTTGATTGTGAGGGTGTGGAATATTATACAAAGGATTTTTGAAAAGGGATTTTCATTCTTGAAATCATTCAACACTTATCTATTCTAAAGAAGCTTTGGCTTTGAGGTCATAGTTGAGCATCAATGGAGTTTATACAAATCAGAAAGTGATTGTCTTCAAAGATTGTTCAAGGGTTTTGAAGATATTACTTGCAAATCAGAAATTTTTAAAGATAAATATCATTGAATATCTTTATTGTCGTCAATGATCTTCATCATTTGGCACATGGGATTTTATTGTGCATAGCTGAAGAACTATCTATAGGAGTTTCCAAGGTTTGGAGAGTAGATCACAAATAATAAGAACATGCTTCTAAGCAGTTTTATATTCATTGAGAAAGGGTATTAATTGATGTTAGCGGTCACTATTGGTAGCCACATGTGGATAATGCTTAGGCCATACTCATTCCAAGTTGGGCATGTGAATCTTTGAAATGAAACACCTAACCAATCTGCTCCTGTCTTCATCATCAAGGATGGCTAAGGCAATGCATCTAATGTGCATTAGTTTAATGTTGGAGAAACCAACATCTAATGCTAGGCATCCATAAGTGAGGGTTTGCTATTAAGTTTTCCAAAGAATCAATATCATTGTTTTGGATTTCAGCTATAGGATCATCTACAACGGTCTAAAATTTATTGTTCAGTCTGTACATACCCCTTCAGCCTTCATTCTTTAACCATAGAATTCACATTGTTGAAGGAATAACTCACAAGTATGTTGTGATCAGTGTGGTATTCCACTCTTTACATCTTGTATCCACTGTCATATTATGTTTACAGTCTGATCTAAAGTGTATCAGACCTAATATATGTGTAGTTAGACCTATCATAGTGATAATAGAATGATATTTGAGGTTGAATGATTAATATTAGGCCATGCTATGAAGTGTGTGTGGTTTAGAGAAATATGTTACAAGTCTATTCCAATCATTGTATCTTCAGTTATAAATCATTTTGGTATTGATGTTATTTATATTGAAAAAACTAGTGATGTATCTAGATGTTGTATATGATTGTGTAATGTGAACCATTTTATCTACTATGTCATTGCTCTGAGTATGATAAAGAGGAACATCAAACAAACTAAAAATATCAGTAAAAAAAGAAAATTAAATTTCCATTTTGGGGTGGGACACTTCATTGGTATCAAAGCGGTTTCCTGCCATCCTATTGGGTTTAACCAATATTCAGTGAGTACATATCTAGAATCATTTTAGTGACCATCACTCATCAACTTCCAATCAGTTTCAGTTATGGGTTACTTTAGTATTGAAGGAAAATCTAGGGAAGATATTGAACAAGAAGCCATCAAGCTTAGGGAAGGTTATGAATGGGAAGCTCCTCGACTCGTTGAGGACTATCAGAGTATGCTAGATGATTTTAAAGCACAATATGCTCTTAATAATTATCTAAAGTTTGTTGTCACCTTGAGTCCTAGAAAGATTGGGTTGGTAAAGTATATTAGGAGGATGTATAAGGAAAAAATTTCATCTAAAGGGGCAAAATTCAGTCATGGGAAAGATGTTTTAATCAATCTTCAGTATGATACACCCCATGGTTTAGTGCCTATTGATGGGAATAGTGTGAGTAGGTATGATGGAACCTTCAATTCATATAATGATGATGGTTCTACATCTAAATTTAATGAACAGGTTACATGACCTCCTAAAATGAGCAGGAACTAAATGAGAAGACAAAATCTATGCTCCTCATGCAAACGATTCAAGAGCCTAACCACCAATGCATGGATGAAAAGGTGAAAAAAAATGAAGAAGAAAATTAAATCACAAAAGAAGAGCCAAGGAACAATCAACATAGTTGAAGTTCATTGAATCAACAAGTAAGAACCCAAAGAATGATTTTTACGATGTTAAGGAAAAAGAACCACTAAATGCTACTACAAGTCAAGTGAACACAATTTTATAGTGGTGATGTAGAGATTATTCTTAATTAGCTACATGAAGGTTTGGATTCACTTGATAATCCATTATTTGAACATAGCATTAACTCACCAACTCAACATCGTAATTGCAAGGAATCAAATTATGAGTTGGGTGTCTTTGAAGATGTTATTGCCAAGGCACATGAAGAAACCACAAAAGGGTATGACAACGATTCTTATTTTTGTAATAGTAGTCATATTCCTTTGCATCATCATGAGATAGCAACCATTCCATGTGAGGATGATGGTTGTGTGGATTTCCCTAACAATGACACTCAAGATCAGGGTGTTAAAAAATGAATTATGTGATGCAAATTCAATCCACAAGTCTGATTTTGCAAATCAGACCTTAGAAGATGTGGACAAGACACAAGTTTTGTGTGATGGGTGGTTAATAGTTGAGAAGGAAAATTTATTGGCTTCCCAAGCAAAACAATGTTTGCAAGAGGTCAAGGAATGTTGCAACCAGCTAGATCAAGCAAAGAAGTAGAGTGTGTCACACCATAGATCTCTAATTATTCCAAAAGAAGAATGTGTAGAAGTTGAGCATGCAAAGGAGGAGTGTCTTGAGGTAAGAAAACAAGAAGAATATGCAGTTATGTGTGAAAAAGAGAAGAGGTATGATTCAAAAAAAATTATTGGTATACCTAGCTTTCATCTTGAGACTCATGAGTTACCCCTAGTTGAGAGCTCATTTAAGGTTCAAGTCCTAATGTTGGGTGGAATGGTTGATCACACACTTAGTGGATCAACCACTAATGTCATGACTATGCATGTGGATGGAAACATGGGTGAGGAAGATTTGTATTGGCTAATGAGCATTCATGACATGCTCAATGGGATGAAATCCTATCATGTTGTTGACACATTAGGGGAATATG
Source organism: Sequoia sempervirens (assembly GCA_007258455.2). Lineage (NCBI taxonomy): Eukaryota > Viridiplantae > Streptophyta > Pinopsida > Cupressales > Cupressaceae > Sequoia > Sequoia sempervirens. The sequence goes on from VDFB02353493.1 coordinate 8,944,104, forward strand.
GTGCTACTTCACTTTTGAGATTTGTGCCAATTAATGGGAATATTTGGGAGATGGAATCAAACTATGACACAAGCACTTGGAGTTTTCCTAATGAGGACATTCAAATCATTTTGACCAAGTGTCCAGATGAGAGACCATTAATTGTGACATCATTTTCGACACCTATGAGGGGTAGTCATCACATCCATAGGAGGTTTGTAGAGGATGGAGATAGGTGTTGTGATGCAACCACTTTGAGATACTTTTATCTCCTTGTGATTGATGGATGTGAGGTTCTGATGTGTTGGGATCTAGGTGGTGACAGGTTTTATATGCTAGTGCAGTTGGATCCCAATGAATTACTTCACCAATCTCAACATGGTGAATTTTATGTCAGAGTTGCACAAGGGAAGTTAGCGGGTAATGAGTATGTTAGACTTCCATTCTGGCTATGGGATCCATGGATTGATGTGGCTGGTGGATTGCTTCTTTCTTCTATCGGTGTTGACCTAGTTACAAGGTACAATGGTATCACATTAATGCCACAAAATTTGGATGGGGCATTCTACAAGATGATCTAGGATCCTGACATTCAATTGAGTGTTATTCACGTAGTTTGGGATCCTTCTAGTCCATCAGGATTCCAAACAGAGCTTACTGGTGACGTACACAACATTTACAGTGTACATAGAGCCTACAGTTAAATTTTTGATTTAATTGTACATGAGTTGATATTGATGCAAAAATCTGGTGTGCATGACTTGGATAGTTAGTATGATGTTTATCTTTGTGTAGTTGTGTTTATGTTGGTGCTACAGGAGTCAGCTAGAGATGTATGGGAAATTTCATGGTTCTTCCTTTGGGCCTCTAGTGGAGTGGAGTTTCTTTGCAGTGGAGATTGCTTGAGGACAAGCAATTTCGGGGAGGGCAGATTGTAATGTCCCCTTTCTAGCCAGTGATTCAAGGGACAAGGTTATCCTATTACTACGGTTCTCGTAGGCTAACAAGATGTTTAGGGGATCGTTCTGAGGGGTTTTAGGACTTGTTCCTTGCTACTTACTATTTTTAGTAAGTAACATCAGGTTCAGTAGCGACACACTTGCAGTTCCTTGCTAAAAAAAAAAAGGAAAAATATTTTCTACAAAAATCAAAGTCAAAGTCAAATTCAATAAAGTCAAAGTCAAAGGAAGTCAAAGTCAAAGTCAGGGGATAAGGATTGCAAAATATCTTATCCATAGAGGATAAGGATGACAACTCGAAGGATAAGATTGACAACTCTTAAAGAAAAAAGGAAAATCTTATCTATAGGAGATAAGGATTGAAAATATCTTATCCACAAAGGATAAGGATGACAACTCAGAGGATAAGATTGGAAACTCATAAAGGAAGAGAGAGAGCTTGATTGTGAGGGTGTGGAATATTATATAAAGGATTTTTGAAAAGGGATTTTCATTCTTGAAATCATTCAACACTTGTCTATTTTGAAGAAGCTTTGGCTTTAAAGAAGAAACCTAGGGTTTCATAGTAAATTCAATCTTGGAGAATGTAGCCTCTCTTCGATTGTGCTGGTGGCTTCATACGGAGGTCATAGTTAAGCATCAATGTATTTTATACAAATTAGAAAGTGATTGTCTTCAAAGATTGTTCAAGGGTTTTGAAGATTATTACTTGTAGATCAAAAAAATTTAGAGATATATATCATTTAATATATTTATTGTTGTCAATGATCTTCATCATTTGGCACATGGGGTTTTATTGTGCATAGCTGAAGAACTATCTACAAGAGTTTCTAGGGTTTAGAGTGTAGACTATAGATAATAAGAATGTTGCTTCTGAGTAGTTTTATATCTATTGAGAAAGGGTTTTAATTTTTGTTAGTGGTCACTATTGGCAGCCACGTGTGGATAATGCTCAGGCCATACTCATTCCAAGCTGGGCATGTGAATCTTTGAAATGAAACACCTAACCAATCTACTCCAGTCTTCATCATCAAGGATGGCTAAGGCAAGGCATCTAATGTGTATCAGTTTAATGTTGGAGAAACCAAAATTTGATGCTAGGAATCCATAAGTGAGGGAGGGTTTGTTGTTAAGTTTTTTAAAGAAGCAATATCATTGTTTTGGCTTTCAGCTACAAGATCATCTACATCAGACTAAAGTTTATTGTTCATTATGTACATGTTCAGCCTTCATTCTTTGACCATAGAAGTCATATTGTTGAAGGAATAACTCATAGGTATGTTGTGATCAGTTTGGTATTCCACTCTTTACATCTTGTATCTGTTGTCATATTATGTTTATAGTCTGATCTAAAGTTTATCAGACCTGATATCTGTGTAGTTAGACCTGTCATAGTGATAATAGAACCATATTTTAGGTTGAATGTTTATTATTAGGCCATGCTATGAAGTGTGTGTGGTTTAGAGAAAGATGTTACAAGTCTATTTCAATCATTGTATCTTCAGTTATAAATCATTTTGGTAGTGAAGTTCTTTATATTGCTAAAACCAATGATGTATCCAGATGTTGTATATGATTGCATAATGTGAACCATTTTATCTACTATGCCAATGCTTTGAGTATGATAAAGAGGAACATCAAAAAACTAAAAATATCAGTGAGAAAAGAAAATTAAATTTCCATTTTGGGGTGGGACACTTCATGTGGAAATGAGTTAGTTGGATGCAGGTATATGTTCAATCCTCCAAGTGTGAGGGGAAGTATCACTCAGGAGATCTTGGTTGGGTAACCAGTAACGTAACCTAACTGATCTTACACACAAACTCATATTAGAATGGTTGAGTCAATTTATTGTGTCAGGAATTGGTAAGTTATCCTTAGTATGATGCATTTGCACTAGTAAGGGTCTTGATTACTGTTGAATGCATGCATTGATGATATTTATCTGTTTAGAGCTTATGAGTTCTTCCTTATATTACTATTCTTGTATTGATGAGGTGAACACACGTGGAATGTATGTATATGTATACATATGCATGTCGACGATAGACCATACACATGGAGGAACATGTACATGAGAGTTCATAGGTAGATGTACATATGCACACTTATAAATGGGTTGCTTATGAGTGTGAGGCTATCAAATGGACCTTACAACATGTATGTGCATATGTATAAATATATCATACGTATGTTCCTATCAATATGATAGTAATTGTGTATGTGCTTGATGGTGCAATTGAATGTGTATATATATATATAAGATACATACATATATCCATATTTATACATGTGTCGATACATATGTATGTTTGGAAAAATTGAAATGTCCATATATGGATGTATCAACATATGTATATGTACGTATACACGTAAATAGAGGAATATATATATATATATATGCAATCAATATGATTATTATTACTATGTGAATGTTAACTTGTTCATTTTTATATTGAATGGATACATACTTGAGTGAAATGATATATATATATATACACATATACACATATATAAATGTGATAAAGCGTTAATGCTATTTATTGACATATATATATGTATATACATACATATATATTTATATATATTTCTCTCTCTCTCTCTATATATATGCTTGGAGGTCGATTAATATATGTAATGGTTAGAGGCCGATTTATATATGAAACATAGGCTGATTTGTATATTATATATGCAAGCATTTAAAGGAAAAATAACACATATGTTGGCATTGAATAAATGTCGAACCATATGCAAAGTATTGCACAGCAATAAAGGTCAATATGGAAGAAAACCATAGTCGATACTATTGAAATGCAACTTCAGATTATTAACAACAAACATTAGACACTTTAATACAAAGAGATGAAATATATAATAGTTGCAAAATAAAGTGTAAATGCATGAGAATAGGTTAAGCATACACCATGTTAAGAATTGGTGTCTTTATAAAGTTCTATATTTTTTGCAATTATCAAACTTATGGAACTCCTCTTCAGAAGCAAAGAGCACTATATATAGTGAGCATTCCCAACACCTAGCAAGTAGTAACTAAAAAGATTTGGTATCCTGAGCAATGATGTGATAGCAATGACTCCCCTCAGTCGTTGTAACAATAAGAGATTCAAGCCATAGCATGTGGTCACTCCCCATCTAGGTGCATCCCCTACAAATGATGGTAGTGGTCCTAGCATAGTCCCCTGCAAATAAGTGTCACCACCCAGTATAGGTAGTTAGAACATGCAACAACATATCACAGCCCATAGTTCACTCCATGCTTTGCTCTGAAGAATTACTCACCCAAGAGACGCATGGCAAAATTTAGCCCGACATTCATTCCTCCTCCTCACCATTGAAGGCTTGTGCTAGGAAGACACGTGGAAGCGTTCTTTTTCATTAGCATCGACTGTGAGGTCCACCAAAGCATATGCAGATGAAGGCTATGTGGCACATGGTCGAGGTCTGACTCAAAAGTGAAGGTAAGTAGCCTTTAAGCATGTGTGGTGATGACACGTGGAAACATGGCGAGGGCTGATTGAAAAGTGAAGGGAAGAATCCCTTCAGAAAGAACTGAGCAGACATGTGGTAGAGGTTGGTGGTCATTTATCAAAAGGGGCTGATGATGTTCACTTGAAGCATGGGCCGCTTTAGCAAAAAACAAAACCTAAAGGGAGCTTGATGAATTTTATATTCATAGCTTTTGGCGACTACTAGGGGTGTTTCGCTTGAGGAACGAGTAACCCAAAATTTTTCCTTGCTTGAAGACCAGAGCTTACCTCCATTGGGTGACAACATCAGAGCTTAGAAAGAGTGGCTTGTAGAGGCAACCAATTAGCCTTGGATGGTCTTGATATATTGCATAGATTCTCTTGTGTTTCACTTAGATCGAGCATTTCTTTATAAGGAAACACCTTAGGTAAACTGGCTCTAGACTTACATTGGAAAAGCAACCCCGCTATTGGATGAATGATTCCCTTGATATCTACTATGGTAGGAGGCTGGCTGAAACTCTGGAAAGCAGTTTGGTCTTGCTCCTCAATTTTCTCTACAATTTTCTCAGCTATGGCGACTAACTCATCTTTGAGAAACGAGAATGACATGCCCATCTTAGTTAGCTAGGAGAAATTTTCCTACATGCTATCCATAGTCTAGTTCAAGGTAGTTGTGCAGGCATTAGTATGAAGGATGGCCGAGTGGTAGTGGGTGAATTTTTTCACTGTCTTGGCAGCAACCTTCCGATCCTCAATCCCTACCTTTGCTAAATTTTCATCAGAGACCATGTATAGCTTATTTAGAAAACTTTTTGCTTTAGGACCCTTTCTGTGATGAATTGCAGAAACTACTCAATGGCTCTATGGACCTCTTAGCTCAAGCTTGTTGCCTCTAACATATATTGAAGTGTCGGCTACAATGCCAAGTAGAAGGCCTTGACCTTTCTCCAGTATGAAACATATAGCTGTTGGGCCACTGGGATGAGGTCCGACTAAGCAATATGGTCCTAGGGAGCATTCCTTAGAGGGGAAATCTCTGCATCCTTCAAGGTGACATCCTCTGTCAATTTTGCAATTCTACTATTTGTGGATGCAAGTCTTCCCTTGATGTTGCTTAGCTCTTTGGACCATTTTTCCAGGCTGTGGGTTGCCAAATTTTTGTCAAGAGAAGACTTTGTCTTTTGGAGCTCTTTCTCTAATTGGGCCTCTCGGGAATCAAAATATGCCTCTTTCTCTTACATCTTTTTCTTGAATTGAGCACTCCATTGTTCAAACTCTGATATTCTTGGTTCTTTGTTTGCAACTCATTGATTAGGGTGGCATCAATGGATTAGGACTTTGTGAGTTCCTCTTGGAATTTATTCTGCTCCAACTCTATTGCTTGCACTTTCTCTGATAAGCACGCAACTTATGCTTCCAGTGATTTCTCCCTCATCTCTAGGAAACTGAGCCTTTCTTTCACAAGCTTCAACTGCTCCTCCCTTTTCTTTAGCTAGCGACTAGACTGGAGGAAGTTAGTCGTCACCACCCGCTACGTTTCCTCCATGAGCTCTACCTTGTCTTGTGGTCGAGCTACATTCATATCAAGTCCCACAACATACATGTTGTAATCCTCTAGCAGCATCTCCCCTTGTGGTTTGACCATGTTCAAATACATGGTTGCAATATTCAACATTCCCTGTGCTTCATTGTAAACTATATAAACTTTTGGCTCCATTGGCTTCTTGTCATCCTTAGCCTTTTTCTTTTGCATTATGAGAGCCCGTGCTTGTTTTATGGCTTCTCCTTGGGCTATGAATTGGCCTAGTGACTGAACTAGCCCACCTACAAAAGGTGCATAGAGAGGTAGGGAAAAATGGAACGTAAGTGTAGTGGGCCCAAGCATTTTTCTCTTCTAGAGAGTAATAGTCTTCGGGGAGAAATACTTGGAACATGCCAAAGTTCAATTTGTGAACCGACGAAAGGGCTCATCGGTTGCTATGATGATGGGGTAGTCATTATAGAGTCCATTTGTTGGGCATAGTGGGTTGGACCCAAGGTAGCAGTAGCAATAGGGGTACCAATGGTGGTTGAGCTTGCAGAAAGAGAGGCGAGGAGAGATTGGGTAGCGGCGGTTGGTGTCAGGGTTCATGGAGGTGTTAAGATAAATGGCCCTATCTGGCTGAATTGGGAGAAACCCTCCACTACCATTGTGGTAGAGGAGGAAAAGGAAAGGCTAACAGTTGTAGTGAGGGGTGCCGTAGAAATAGTAGAGGATACTAAAGATTGAGAAGTAAAAAAAGGAGCGAACATTACCTATTGATTGGATGATGGCAGTTCTAAGTTGATTGTTGTTGGATCCTCACTTACTTCAAACTTCTGGCTTGCGGAGGGTTCTTGTTAACCTTCTCCCATAATATTTTCTATGCATTGTTGTTTAGCAGGCGGGGAGTTCCCCATCTCAATGATCTCCAGTTGTTGTTGTTGGGACACTCTTATTGTTTTTGAGGCCTAGGTGAGTGTCTATGAGGCTCTTGATATATTCAATTGCACATTTGAAGCGACATAGGTAGGATTCCCTATGGAATTTCTCCTTTTTTGAGCAGAGGGTGTCGATGTATTAGCTTCCTCCTTTGCCTGCTCTTTGGATTCCTCATCTAAGTCATTACCTTACTAGCACTTGGGACAAAATTCAGATGCTCATCATCCCACAACTTATCAAATTGTTCATCATCCTTCACGCCACCATAAGGGGCATCAAGTTGTTTTGTCTCTTAGCAATACACCTAGAAGGCTCTGATTCTTTCCACACTCCATTCTTCTTCTTTTCTTAACTTATTGAATAGGGTGGCTCCCATTTTACGCTTCTCATCATAATCTTCCGCAACGTAGTAAAACTTATTCCATAGCGGACTGTTATAATCTACAGGAATGTAAATCAAGTCAACCAATAATTAATCTTCATCCTCCAATGGGTTGTGTCTCCTTTCCGAGTAAGGCTGAGAACTATGAGTTACTTTGATATTCTCATATGGCGGATCATCGAAAGGGTTTTATAAACTCCATTTGTTGTAGATCATTACCAACCCTAGATGAGCCAGCTTATCTTGCAACAACAGGTGTGTTTAATTCTTTTTCATGACCACTGTTTTGAAGCTTATCAGATAGGTGAAAAATTCCTTCTTCTTGGGTTTTCCTCTATAAAAGGTAACATCAATAATGCATGCCTACCAGAACATTCCAAGGGCTAGCACTCAATTTTTAACGCATGCTAGAAGTCAGAATGGTTCCTCAGTGAAGCCTTGCATCTGGATGAATGTGAAATCCACTCCAAAAAACCAGTCACATCTGGGAATGAAGTTTTGCATATACCCTATCTGAAGCTTAGTGAGCTAGTTAATACCATCCTCTCCTTGCAAATCCTACAAAATTGGAGTCAAGAAATAATTCAAAAATTCATAATAGTCATAAGTGGAAGAGAGGAGGGGAGCCTAGATAGAAACTGACTTCCTTCTCCACCTTTCGTCAAAAATAGCCAACTTCACACACTTATCAAAGAAATTAGGGTTTTGATTCAAAAACATATGGGAAAGAAAGGAAGTAAACTTGAACTTCCATTCAGTTTGGTAATCCTTTATTTGCCTTATCATCTCCTCAACAAGGTATTCTACAAAATCATACCAAAAGAAAGAGTATTTCCCGTGAAATTGGAATCTCGGGCCCAACTGAAATGTGTGTACTTCCTTGTCGATGTCCAAACCACAAAAAAATGCCAACATTGAAAAGGCCTCTTGCAAGTTTGCGTCGACAGCACCGTGTTGTGCTAGGATCTTTGGTGGCTTCTGGTGGTTTTCCTCAATCCTTTTGGTTTCGTTGTTATAAAATTCCAAAGCCTTTTCCCTTCCTTTCCATATATTTTCCCACTTTGTAGGAGTGAATATCTCTATTTCTTCCTTTTTGCAGCTCTAATCAGGGATGCACAACATATTCCAGATAGCTCTCAGGTTGATATTAACCCTCAGAGTTTGGCCCTCGATAGTGTTGGTGCTTGGGTTGAAATTTTTGATGGATGCATCGACTAATTCTAGGCAATAGTGCACAGATGAGACCATATATTGTGGGAACCCACTGAGCCATATATTCTATGCCATTGAAGGTGAGTGTTTGGATACCTTCATCCTTTTGCAAGCCGCTTCCCTCAAAGACTTAGGGTTCTTTGCAAGATTGGAATCATGAATATTATCCAAGTCCTCCTTGATTAGGGATTGGTTTCTATGGTTTTTGGGCCTTTCCAATTCCTATGTGTTCACCCACTTTGGCTTATCTGGAATACCAGGCATGGCATAAGAAATGTCATCAAAGACGTTGACGGCATGTGTTGCTCACATAGCTTTAAATAAGCTTCACATTGCCTCCCCGTGTACCTCTTTCCATGAACTTTCTACCATTTTTTATTTGCGGGAAGCTTTTGCTTAGCTTGAACCTCTGTAATTTTACCTCAGCTCTGGTTGTGCACTAGAAATCTCTTTCGCTCTGAGTAGCGTATTTGAAAAATCCTTTTAAGTGCTTAAACTTTCGCATGCAACACGTAGATACTTTTTCTCAAGGTGGTAGGTGAGAGTTTCCCTTTTTTCATTTAATTCAACATGTACCACCAACCTTTTGGCTTGTGCAAAATGAATCACTTTCCATTTTGAAATTACAAGAATTCATAATTACAATTAGTATTCATGTTTCTACAGCGTGATTTCCTTGGAATTGGAGTCAACAATTTGCTAGCAACTTAAGCGTTCGTATGCGTTGGCAATTAATATCCCAAAAGGAATGATTAAGCCAAAGATGTGATCAGTGTGTGAAAAGATATAAGCTTGGCCTTGGAATTTGCAAAAAACCTAGAGAATGACATCTCAGCATCTGGTTGTGCATAACACCACTGATTACTGCCACCAACTTAGGATAATTAATTAGCCCTTATTAGTTTTGTACACAGTAAGTTGTACTCAGCAGATGCAACTAGGTGGGAAATTTGAGCAAGCCCTAGTATGAATTTCAAGTTGGTACTTTATTAGCATCATGTTTATGGTAAGCAAATTACCACGCATTTCCTCACTTTTTCTATAAATAGGCACCTAGGCAGTAGCGAAATCACACTTAGTGATTTGATCATAGTTGGTAATAGGTAATTGACTTAGTAGTTTAGTGTTAGCAGTTGCATAGTATTTTCATAGGCTAGACTTGGGCAGTTTGTAGAGATAGTTCTATGATGGTTGCAAAGCACCTGCCAGCATGAATACCTCAATTAGGTTGGTTTCTCATAAGTCCCATACAACATTTTTAGGTGAGATTTCAACTAGGCACTTGAAAAAGGATGACAAAGAATAAGCACTCACTGGCTATCATAGCCATGAAATGGGTTTTGGGACATGATTTCCTTGAATACGAGGATAAATACTGAGGTAACACTGATGTGTTCTCACACATTTTCACCTCTATACTTGATATTGCAATTCCCAAGCCACTAATTCTGCATCTGGTTAAAGAAATTTTCCCAAAGAAATACCTGAATGGCTATGGAGAGGTAGTGGTGAACGCTGCATTCGGTGGAGGCATTCCAACTGCAAGAGACCTTAGAAGACTCATTGAAGAGGATGTGGTTGTACCATGGTTGTCGTTTGTCAGTGGCTTTCACCTCCAACCATAGAATGAGCACCACCAAAGGGTCACTTGTGCCTGTCACTTCCTCTTCTACATATACAACGTGGTGCCATTCTATGATATTGACGGGTACACGGATTTTAGGAACCTGGTGTTCCCTTCACCACTGGCCATTGATCCCATGAATGATGTTGTTGCTCCTAGTGATGCCCCCATCGACGAAGAAATTGTGGATTCTATTGTTGATGCATCTATTGTTGTTGCTCATGTTGTGGATTGAAGACCTCCCTGTTTTTCCTTTTTTCTTTTAAAAACTCATATCAGTCAGTTCATTTTTTTGTATATATGCCTGAAAAAATTCTTTACCATAGAATATATGAAAAGGAAGCAAAATATAGCTATATACTTTAGAAGCATGGCCCTTGAGCCGTTTTGGCAATGTGAATACTAAAGCATATATATATTGAAAATATAGCTTTATACAGTCATCTTGTTTTGTTTGCTTCTAGATTTTGCAATGTGGGTTATCTTTTTTTTTTCAAGATATATGTGTTCAATTCAATTCTACATTTAGGTGTTTGATTCTTTCTGTTTTTTGAGCTATGAATTTATTTTCCCTGCTATCTACAATAATGGGTTACTTTCTTTCCTTTGCCTCGAACCATAGAATAAATAAAAAAAGATCGTCCAACAAAAACAAAAGGGAAAAAAAGGAAAAAACACTATAAACATATTTACATTGATAGGATATGTAAGCTTAATTAAATAATTTAAGGTGAATTCCATTGATGGGAATTCCTAGTGCTTCTTTTTCCACGTCTTCTAACTCAAATGCATTATGTTCCTTGCATTGAATTATTTTGAATAGGCATTCCCAAAGGCTGTCAAACTTCTCGTACTGACCTGACTTCACAACCCTTTCATTAAAATTTAACACTATGTCTTCACACTTTAGACCTTGGTCAGACGATTTCTTATCAAACCACCATTTAATCACCTGTTCATAGTCAGTCATGGCTATTAGGGACTTTTCCCTTTTCTCTTGCACTTCCAGCAACTTGGCTAGCTGGACTTCCAAGGCGTTGTTTGTTCCACCTCGAGAGATTTTACCAATTACAGCACTGGAATCTCCATGGAGATAGGAAATAGCACCTCTTTTCCATATACTAGCTCATATGACGAAGTCTTGAGGACTTTCTTCTAGGAGTTATGCGGTCTGCCCAAAGTGTTGCTCAGAGGTTTTTTATGCCATTCTCTTTGGTGCTCTGACCCAATCCTTTTGAGGAGTCAAATCAAATTCTTGTTTGTCGACTCAGCTAAGTTGTTCCCCTGTGGGTAGTAGTTTGATGATGTTTTAAGGAATATGCCATGTGTGAGTGCAAATTGGCATATCTTAGAGCCTAGGAAAGCTTTGGAATTGTAGGAGATGATGGTTTTGGGTGGGCTGAATCTCGTCACAAGTTCCTCAAGGAATTCCACTATCTCTGCTTCTGTCGCATTCTTCAGTGGTTTGGCTTCGATCCACCTAGTGAAGTAGTCAGTGGCCATCAAGATCCACTTGTGTCCTATGTTGGAGGCTGGTTGATCATTCCAATGAAGTCCAAGCCCCACTACGTGAATGGCTGGTCAACCACTATCGGATTGAGGGGCATTGCATAATTCTTCTTCCTGTCAAGAACTGGCATTCCTTACAAGGAATAAGAGTCATTGAATAGCGTCAACCAGAAGTACCCTACGCACATTATTTTGATATTAATGGTTTTTGAGAAGAAGTGCCCACCCACGACACTATTGCTGTAAGTGTCTAGGATCCTTTTTGCTTGCTCGGTGGTGACACACCGCATCAAAAAACCATTAAAGTTCCTCTTGAAAAGAACCCCTTCAATGAGCACATATCTGTTGTTCTGTAGTCAGTAAAATCTTCTCTTTTGAGAAGGAAGGCTGGGCAGATATTTACCTATATGCATGAACATCACTCTTTCCGCTAGTTAGCAACCTTCAGATTCAGACTCATTCATTAGAATCAGCTCCGGTTGTTCTTCGACAGTCATTTCTTCATCGTGTGCTAGATATTTGTACAATCCTCTTCCTTTGACGGTCTTTGTGGGCTTGACCTCAATGTCATATTCAAGGATCTTGGTGATCCAATTAATCCTTTTCTCGGTGATTTCACCTTCCATGATATATTCATGCACACTAGAATGCGTGACATTAACAACCACCGTGTTGCAAGAGATTAGGTGGCGAAACTTCTTGAGTCCCTTTACTATTGCAAATGCTTGGCTCTCTACAAAGTTTTAGTTTGTCTCATATTCCTTTAGGGTCCGAGAGTGAAATTCTATTGGGTGTTCTCCCTTACCCTCATCATCTTTTTGAGATAAGATAGTAGTAATTCTTGACTTACTATTGAATACATACATTATGAAGTCCTTTGATAAGTCTAGGTTGACCAGCACAGGAGCAGAGGAAATAGCATCCTTGACTTTCTCAAAGGCTTCTTTGGCTTCTTTTGTCCATTTAAATGTTTGATCCCTTTTTAGCATTAGGGTGATTGGCCTAATTATTCCTACAAAGTCAAAAATAACTTTGCTAACAAAATTTACCTTTCCTAAGAAGGACTGGATGCCTTTCTTGTTGACCGGAAGGGGAATATCTTTGATTTCTTTCACTCACTTGGGATCAATTGAAATTACTTCTTTGGACACTACGTGTGCCAATAGCTTTCCTTTTGGTACTTCAAAGACACATTTTTTTGGGTTAAGGGTATCTTGAACTCCTAGTATTTCTAGAACACCATCTTAAGGTGATCAAAATGATCATCGTTGTACTTGGAGAACATCATCAAATCATCCAAATAGATTAGGATAATCTTGTTGATCAGTTCACTAAAAGCAATATCCATTGTCCACTGGAAGGTGTCTCATGCATTTGAGAGGCTGAAAGGAATCTTAGCGTACTCAAATGTTCCCCACTTTTTAGTGAACATCATTTTATATTGGTCTTCCTCTTTGACCCAGATGTGATTGTAACTGGAGAAGCCATCTAGAAAAGAAAACATTTCTGAACCTACCATCGTCTACAGGATGGACTCCATAGAAGGTAATGAGTAATGATCCTTCAAGGACGCTCTGCTTAGGTCCCAAAAGTATACACATAGACGAATATCTCCATTCTTCCTCCAGACTGGGACCGGATTGGATACCCACGTGATATGCTTGATTGAGAAGACAATCTGTGACTGGATTAGCTTTGTTAATTCTTGCACCATTAGCACTTCAATCTTGGGATTCACTAGCCTTTGTTTTTTCCAGACTAATTTTGCACCTTTTTCCAACTCTATTATATGCTGGATGATATCAGGATCATATCCCTTGAGGTCATCATATGACCAAGCCACCACTCCTTTGTACCTTTCACAAAATTTGATGAGACTTTCTTTATCATAGTGCAAGATGTCTTTCCCGACTTTGAGCTTCCTCCCATCTCCAACCTGAAGATCTGCATAGTCACCTTTGTTTGCTACAAACTTCCTCTTGTCATTTCTTGCATTATCACAATCAAAAAGATTTTCGAGAGTGGCCAATCACTTCGGAAGCTTGTTGGATTTCAGCTAAATGATTTGTCCTTCATAAGCTTCAATGATCTTCGATTGGAGTTGGTCAAAAAATTCTCTTGACTGCTGGATGAATGAGGCAATGTGTTCATCACTGTCAAACACTTGCTAGCTTTGGTCATTGTCTAGAATGGCTAGCTGAACTATCACTCATATAGAGTGTTTGTTGTGAATGAGGTTGGATGCAGGGTCAAATTGGGATCCGATTGCTACCATGTGGTCTGCATCTGTATTTTGTTCTATGGGCACCATTTGAATGTTAAAGGCTTCAAATCCCTCAATTAGGTCCCAAACTCAGTTTCTATAGGATCACATGCAAACATTCTTGACCATAGAAATTCCCTAGACTTGATTAACTACTAGTTCAGAATCTATGAACACCATTAGATGCCTGATGCTCATTCGCTTTGCAAGGCTCAAACCTTGCACCATTCCTTCATGTTCAGCTTCATTATTTGAGAAAGCAAACTGGAAGTGGAAAGACCTCAGTTTCTTTCATTGTGTGGGGATATTAAACATATCTCGGCTCCTGTGCCAACCTTGCATCTTGCTTTGTCAAAGTGCAATGCCCATAGCTCTGAAGCTTGATCCCTTTCTAGTTCTTTGATGACCTTCAGGAGTACTTGATAATAATCATATATGACATAGGTGCCCAACCTAATAGCATGGTAGTTTGTGAAAGGGTCAGTATCTATATGTTCACTCAAGAGAACATCTTCTTGATCAGTCTGATCTCCAATCACTTTTTCATCTTCTAGCAGCTCAGCACAATACATTTCTTGCTTGGTGATAGAGGTATGAGCGGCCTCAAAGTTGATCATGGCTTCGTCAACCACATGTTCCGAATGTAGAGCTTTAGATTCTATCTTCATTTTCACACTGCACTTGGTCCTGAGGATCATGTGCGACCAATCCAGGGACAAGTATACACCTACCTTCAAAGTGAATTCTCAAGATAGACAGAGGCCAAACATGGGAGGAACATCAATGATCACATTATCTTGTGGCACTGTGATGCTAGGGCAGGCGAATAGAGTCAAGGGAAGGTCCTTGATGAGATCAACAATTTTGACTTTGTTTCCATTGAGCTACATCACTCCTCTTTTTAAAGGTTCATAGTTGAGCCCTAAAGCTTCAACTATCTATTTCAACATAACTGTGGTGCTAGCACTAGAGTCAATCATGGCATTGTGTAATAAATTGTCTCCCACAATAAGAGTTAGGAAGAAGGGTTTGGGATTTGGCTTATCCTTAACCTTAAAAGAGGTTGTCTCCATGCCATTTGTGAAAACTTTGGTAGGTGATGATGGATCGACGACCTTTCCCTTGAGCAACTGCTTTGTTGGCTTTGCACTCACGTCCTCCTAGAGAGCCTTCTGTAGTAATGTCTTTTACTCCAGAATAGCTAATATATCCCAAAGATACACATTAGCGGATGTTTTTTTCAATTGTTCCACCACATTGAATGGTGACAAGTTCAGAGGCTTCTATTCATTAACTTTGGTTATAACAATTTCCTTCCACGGAGGACATTGTTGTGTTACTATGGAGGTGTTGTAATCAGACTGCACTTGTGGTGTTTTTTATGTGGATGCATCATTTGTGAACATTTCCTCTCTTCTTCAATCCATGAGAAGAGTGTGTGATCAGGAGCGATGTCTGCTTCTTGCTCCAACTTGACATCCCCTGCATTTCTGTAGTGAGCACCGTGTTGTCCATTTGCAAAGAGGTATACACATAGCTTCTACGATCTGATGTTGCACATTGGTTGTGCTGCTCCACCACCTTTTGTTGTAGATTACCACATGGGAAATTTTGGGGCATATGTGTGCCATTGCAAGGGAAGCACTAGAAGTTGGTGTCATCAATTAATTTTTTTTTCCCCATAGTTAACTCTCTATTCGAGCTTAGGTTAGCACTCTGTAGTGGAGAAGACACCGGTACTATTTGATTTGTTTTTTGCACCTGTGGATTCGTACAAGTGCCTCCTTGGAACTAGTTTTGTTGGTAAGAATACCTTCTTCCTTGATAATTTTGATAAGTTGGTTTCACTTGATGACAATTATTTCATTCACAATAGTCTGCAACATTTCTTTGAACTCCCTCATCTCTTCCTTTGAAGAGTTGGATGTAGAAACAACATTCTATGGTGCATTCAGATATGTTTACATAGATTGGGGAGGGGCCAACATCCTGGTAGAAGGAATCTCCTGAGCAGGAATCGATATTTCTAGAAATATAGGAATGATGGGTTGGGGTGGCAACTTCCCGGCGTCTATCAAATTGTTCTCCGCCTTGACAACAATGTTGTAAGTGCCCGGTAGAGTGGTCCTTCCCAAAGACTAGATCATCATGGAGATGTCAGGGTTGATAGATTTCAAGTAGAACACGAATGCTAGTTCGGGCGACGAGTGGATATCAACTTGGATTCTCTGTCAGCTTGTATGTAATCGGGCATTGAAGTTAGTCATGGCTTTGTGTGAGGCTCGCTTTATGGTAGATAATTGATAATATAGCGAGGACTGGTCTTTGTCGTTCAAAAATCTTTGATAGAAAGGATCTCCAAGCTCATCCCAAGTACTGATAGAATTTGTTGGAAGTGTGTGGTACCAATCCAGTGCCTTGCCTCTAAAAGAGGATACAAGCAGCCTTAACGCTACATTTTGGGTTGTGACTCCGTGCACCAGACATACGTCTGCAACATCTTGCAAATGTTCAGACAACATTCTTAAGCCATCCCTGGTGAATTTAGGTATGGCTTTTAAAGTAGAGACCAGGATAGCGGCCCAAATGGTAGGTGCTAGTGGTGTAACAAGAGGACTTCCGACATCCCATGCCATGTAATTTCTATTAGCAACGAGCAACATGGCTAGCGGAAGGGGCGGAGGAAGTGAAAAATTTACTAATTGGGTTGTGACCTATACTGTTCCTAGTGGTGGAACTAGTAAACCAGGGTTATTTGCTATTTGGGATCTAGTTACAGGTCGATGGGTCATACGACCTCCTTAAAATTAGGTTCATTTAAGCTCAGTCCCACTGGGCGTGCCAGGAAAAAGAAAAATTGTTGATGCCAAAAATTGGAAAGGTAACAACCCTTTGTGGGAAACTTAGTTTATGGGGGACCTATTGCGCTAAATTGGGTGACCTCCGGGTTTTTAAAGAAGTTGACTTCTTCTATAATTGGGGTTTGGAAAGAGAAAAGGAACCAAATATAAAAATTAAGGATCTAACTAAGGCAATGCACCTAAATTTAGATAAGAGGCATGATAAATCTATCTTTTGGATACGATCTAAGGGCCCATTTAGTATTTTTCTATGTCCTAAAATGATAGAAATTAAAGATTGAAGCATGAACAGTGCATTCAATGACAAAATAATTTTCACACCTATTTACTGAAAAGAGGAGTCAAAAGACATGATCTAAACCAACAAACTTGCATTAAAATTATAGAAGTTATGCAAATGAACCATTCAAACAATAAGGACACAATATAAAGTTAATCAAATAGCTTAAGAAAAATAGAAAAGTCGAACAATGGCACAATCTGTGAGTCTTTCTATAATAATATAATAAAAATAAAAGGCCTAGTGTCTTTCTAAAATTATGTATTTTTTGCAATTCTCGAACTCGTGGAACTCCTCTTGAGAAGCAAAAATCAGTATATATAGTGAGAATTCTCACCGCCTAGTGAGTAGTAAATTAAAATATTTTTTATCCTAAGCAATGGTGTGATAGCAATGATTCCCCTCAGTCGTTGTAATAGAAAAATATTTGAGCCATAGCATGTGGTCACTCCCCATCCAGGTGCATCTCCTATGAATGATGGCAGTGGTCCTGGCATAGTCCCATGCAAACAAGTGTCGCCACCCAGTATAGGCAGTTAGAACACGTGACAACATATATCACAACCCATAGTTCGCTCCATATTTTCTCTGAAGAAATGCTTGCCAAAGAGATGTGTGGTGAAATTTTGTAGCCCGACATTCATTCCTCCTCCTCATTGAAGGCTTGCGCTAGGAAGAAATGTGGAAGCATGCTTTTTCATTGGTGTCGACTATGGGGTCTGCGAAAGCATATGCAGATGAAGGTTGTGTGGCACACAGTCGAGGCTTGACTCAAAAGTGAAGGGAAGCAACCTTTAAGTGTGCACGATGATGACACATGGAAACATGATGAGGACTGATTGGAAAGCAAAGGGAAGAATCCTTTTGGAAAGTGTTGAGCGGACACGTGGTCGAGGTCGGCGGTCATTTATCAAAAGGGTTTGATTATGTCACTTGAGGCATGAGCCAGTACTTAGCAAAAAACAAAATGCAAAGGGAGCTTTCAATGAATTTTATATTCACAAAGACTATAGTAAAATCCATCACTGGGCATTCCTTATTGTATGTGCCCATGTTTCGTAAACATATTTTTGCATACACATCTAAGGCATGAAATGTGCATAAAGTCATTTTGCATGGGTATTTTGTATAGATGATTAATTTATTGTTCATGTCTTCTTGTTATATGTTTATATCTTCAGCGTTACAGCCATTCTGCAGAGTTTTAAGAGATTATCATTATTTTTTGGATGGACAAATTGCAGTTTAAATGAGAGATTGTTGTATTTTTTTCACCCTTGGTTTATTGGTTTTTTGTGTATCTCCATGCACCTTTTTAGTCACTATACAATCTCTATAGTGTGTGGAATGAAGCTTTGTGGATGGCTATCTAGTTGAAATAGATGAAAAAAAAAGAATATCATGTAACTTATTAATAGAAGATTCGAGCTACATTCTTTGGCAATAAATATTGAAGAAAAGTAGAGAAATTGTATAAGAGGTGTTAGAGTGAGTAATTTATTGATCATGTCTTTCACTCTCTGCTTATTATTCCTTGTTATATGTTTGTATCTTTGATGTTATACCTATTTTGGAGACTTGAAAGAGATTATGGCTCTGTATGCATGGAGAAATTACACGTAAATTTTCTTTCTTTCAACAAAAAATATGGCCAGGGTTAGTAATTTTTTCACCCTTTGTTTATTGTTTGTAGTTATCTCTATGCACCTTTGGCATTATACCCATTAAAATAGGAGCAATTATAGATTAACATCTAGGAGTAATTGCATATATATATATATGGGTATATGCAGGACCATGATGGGCCAAAAAGTGGCGATATGATGGGTATGTGTGGGGTATGTGGCTGACGACCTTTTTTTTACCCAAAATTAATGAAACGAAAAATGGTTTTTAAAGGAGATTCTCAGATTTCCACCAATATAAATTATGCTTTACTTTGAATTTAATAAATAATTATTACTCATTTTCTATTTGAATTACGACTAAAGTCCTAATTGATAGGCTAATTGAGAAACATCTATAGCTTTCAAACGGTATCACATTTTTTGAATCTGAAACATGTGTCACATTTTATGCTTCACATACTATAAGATTAAAAAAAAATTGAATTTCATGACATTTTGACCAAGTTAAGGTGGTCAGACATATAATTTTTTATTTTTTTTTAAATTTGTAATAAAAAATTCATAATTAATTATTTACTTGGAAAAAAATTTAAAAAATATGCATCACATCCATACATGAGTCCTCTACTTATATCTAAAATCTTATAAAAATATTATCATTTTATTGTGGTTAGGGTTAGACACCACTTCTTATTTTTTCCCTAAAATTTAAGTACTACTACATTGAAATTTCCAATTTTCACCAAATAGATTAAAAAACCCTAGTAGTTTAGAAACTACATTCAATTTGCTACATATTTTATTCTTACATATTTTTGAAATAATATAGGAAACTTATTGAAATATTTACGTCAAGTTGTCTAACTCTGATTTTTTTGAATTTTTTGCCACTTAAGGGCCTATTTTTTTCGTGATGATCCTGCACATACCCATATATATATATATATATATATATATATATATATATATATATTTATATGCAGAGAGCTAGTATGAAAGCATGAAGATTTTGGAGATGAAATCAGTTTAGTGGCTATTAAGTGTTATTCTAATATAGCTCTTTTACAATTTTTCTATTCACCTATAATATTTAGTTGCAAGTGATGCACCTTGAATTTTGAATTAAGTCGGTGGCATTAATACCCATTTTGTGCAGGGTATTGAAGCCCATTGGCTTTACCAATTCTATTTAATGTGGCTTGACTCCCGAAGAACATAGCTTGAATTTTCAATTCACAACTCAACTGTTACATAGTTTGGTCATGCTGTATTAATATGTTTAATGTTGGTTTTCAATCATGTGCCATCTACCTGTGATTCTTAAGTGTTTTTCTAATAGTTCTTTTACAATTCCTATATTTTTTCTATAATATTCAACGCCAAATAATGCAGCTTGAATTTTGAATTGAGGAGTTGACTGTTACATAGATTGCTTGTGTTCTATCAATATCCACTTGCTCATAAGAAAATGTTAATTATTGTAGGCCAGTTGTTCTATTCTCCATGGTGTTAAGGTGTATTTAATGTGGGTTTGTGATAATCTACCATGAAACCAACACCGCAATGGTTGTTTCAACAATACAACTTAAACAAAGTATACTTTCCCATACTGCAATACTCAATATTGCATTTACATCATCTACCTGCATTTACCACGGCCGCACCCATCATACAAAAATGACAGAACAAGCAAACATTCCTGCGAGAAAACACAAACAATGACAATGAATAGTTTGTTATGGGAATTTGGGAAGAAGAGTACCATGAAGAATAATGTGTCATGCAGAACTTCAAACAGATGAGGGGAAATAAATATCATTCAACATATTGATAGGACACATATAACATGTTGCATCCAAATAAAATAATCACAACAATTAATGGTTTGCTATAAGCAACTTGAAACAGATGAGCGAAAAAGAGTATCATTAAACATAGTGGTACAACACAAGCAACCTATGTAATAGTTGCAAGATGTATTAGAATAACACTTTAGAATCAAATGTTAATGGGTTATGCATAGGAACCATTCGCCTTTTTCTAATTTTTTTGGCCTGTGTACATTTTTTTACCTCTTTTAAACTTGTTTTTGATGTGGGTTTTTTTACCACCTATCATTTACCTGTGATTCTCAAGTGTTTTTGTAATAGTTGTTTTAGAGTGTCTCAAATGGCAGATCATCTAAAACAAATTTTATGTGGAAGTTTAACATATGGAGAGTACAAGCTGAAGACCATAGATATGGAGAGTTTCTTATACAGAGCTTCTACTATACAAAATTCAAATAGCAATGAGGATGAACACAAATAACGAGCAGTAGGAAGAGGGCACAAAGTACACATGGGCCAAAAAAGAAAGTAACTAGTCAAAAGGTGGAGGTTGATCTTATGTTTGTTGAATAATAGAACAAGTAAACTAGAACAATGAAGACCTTGTTATAGGAAGCTTCAAAGAGATGAGAGAAAGAGAATATCATGATGTGTTTGAAATTTCCACAAGGGTTTCCGTCAAAGCAACCGTGGTTAGAATTTTTTAGCATATTTAGATTTTTTTTTGTTAGTTGAAAAGGAAACTATACGAACACGGAAAAATGTAATGTGCACAATAGATAATGTTTATTGTAGTCAAGTGCATGTAACAATCTATGCATGAATGTATATATATAGCAACAAATATATGGAGGCTATCTAACCATGGAGGAAGAAAAGGGTTGAATGTATAGCTTAGGAAAATATAAATGTATAAAACAAACCTTGTTTACGCTTACAATTGTGGCCACCTTTCATGTACCAATTGTCTGACACATGGGCTTCATTTCTCATTCCCCATCTATGTTTGCAATGAGGCCAATATGATATTGTTGCAAAGCAACATTTTGTTTGAACATATTAAAATATATGTGTTTGGTTAGATGCATATAGAATAGAAAGAAAGGCATTGGAAAATGACTTACAACAACAATAGAATCTAAAACACTACAGACAGTGGGTGAGAACTACCAAAGGGCTCTCCAATCTGGTATCCAATGGAGGTGTATGGCAGCTTTGTTGAGTAGCCTCCTATGGAACCAACACCACGATGCATCATTTAAATATGCAAGAAAAACAATAGACAACCTTATATTGGAACAAAAAATATTACATGTACTCCCTTGGGTGGCATTGAGCTACAATGCTAGAATGTATCAACCCTGGCGGCACTGGGAACTTGCCATTGCGATTTTGTTGTACAAGGTGACCAGTCGAGTGGCTGGAAAATGGTACGGCCAAAAATCTTGATCATCATTGTAAACAAGGTCAAACAACCCATCACAAATAGCATGGAGTTTTATCATAATTGAGGAAAATAAAAATCAATCTAGACAAGATTATATATTTTATGAATGCAATACATAAGAAGAGTTGAAGAATGAAATGATGAAAAATGAGAATTTTGTGCATAAACATTTGCAGCTAGTTGAATGAAATAAAGCTAATAGAAAAGCTAACAAGAAGAGATAAAAATCTATGGGAGCAAAGGATGAAGCACAAATGTCAAAACTCAGGGTATATAGATAGAGAAAATGGAAAATAGAACATGGTTGTAGAATTTTAAACTTATTAGTCAAATGTAACAGTACTTTTTTTAGAATATTTTGTAGAGTATGTACATATATAGTTTAATATACTGAAATGTTCAAAACATGTTATTGAGTTATAAAAAATTTGGGCTCTACTTATTGCTAGTTACAATATCTATGCATCATTCACAGTTGAAGTTGTTTGTATTTGCATATGTATTAATTTGTAACAATTGCAACTGTATGTATAGATTTTTGCATGTTAAAATTGATTGAAAGAGAATTACAGGTATGCTAATAAAGTATTGACATCATGCAATTTAAAAAAATTTGCACAAACATCCATAAGTGGAATATACAGAAGAGTCTATTCTTTTGAATGCTATTTACAAAAAGTATGACTCAACAAAATTTTGAAACGGGGATTTAACAAATTAATATTTATGGGTGCATATTTGCATATTGAATTTTACAAAAACCGTATTGTTGAAAGTAGAGAAGATAGTAAATAGGAAGAAAATTATCTTCAATGTGTAAAGCTAAAGAGGTTGGAAAGCATTGCATAAAGTCTTGTCCTCTGCTTATTCTTGGCTACCATCTTTGTATTTGCAAGTCTTTTCAACATATCAAGATAATCTTTTGATTTCTTCTCAGATTTAGGTGCATATTTATAAATATAATTTAAAACAATTTTCCTAGAAACAACTGGTTGGCAGTCAACATTGGCACGCCAGATTGCAATCATGGGTAGGCTATGAATATTTAGACGATCATCATTTCTTGTTGGCTTGTAGGATTTTTTAGCCTCAACATTAGATGTCAATGTAGAGGTAAATTGTTGCTACCAAGGTGCTTTATACCGACATTGTAATTGCTCTCCTTTTTTTCTTAAACAAGTATATTTAGAGCATTTTGTGTGCATTTGAATTATATTTAGCATCTCTTTATAGTCTATGATTGGATCAATAGAAATAATTTGGCTTGTGGAAAGCAAGCACAGATTTTCTTCAGAACAATGATACATTTTGAGCAATCTCTGTGCAGGGCAACGTGGATTCCAAGCTGAAACATATCTATCAAAAAAGTGTCTTGCCATGGTAACATCATGTTGATTGGACCAATCAAGAGTGTCCATGTTGGGGGATTTTGGAAGCCATAAAAATCCATGCACATGTGTAGAGCCACGATGCTACCATTCATATCTATACCAATAATCTCTTGCATGAAAAATCTTTTCAATCACCTCTTCATAGAAAATTGAGAATCTATGATGGAGATATAAAGACGTGATATGTGGATTTTTAACAACACTAACTGTTAGTGTCTTTGTTGTGGGCTCCATCACCAATTGAGCCACAAAAGATAAAACATTTTACAGGTTAGCCCATTTTGTGTCTGCAAAACTTAAAGTGAAAAAAAGGGTGGGTATGCCAAGTTGTTCAACCATTGCAGTGAGTTGGGCCCGACAAGAGTTCCAAAAAGAACAGGTCCCG
Organism: Sequoia sempervirens; assembly: GCA_007258455.2. NCBI lineage: Eukaryota > Viridiplantae > Streptophyta > Pinopsida > Cupressales > Cupressaceae > Sequoia > Sequoia sempervirens. The sequence goes on from VDFB02353493.1 coordinate 8,967,802, forward strand.
TACAATTGATGGAGCCTAAAATTTAAGTCCTTGGTTTCCTTTTATTACTAGTTTTTCTTGATTATTCAGAAGGTACCTAGGGTTGGAATTTTTCTTTTCTTTCATGAAACCTTGGTGTTCTATCTTTGGGTTGGGTCTTTTCTATCATTACCTTTTTGGGAGGGGTTTTAAAAACAACTTATGTCCCATTGAATCGTCTAGGCCAGGCCCCTTTTTAATAAAATGCTAAATATTTTGCCTCCCCTTTTTTATTTACTAAATTTTGGATCAATCTATGCCTTGTGCTTTTAAAACAACATTGAGTCATCGACTGTCATTGCCCTAGGCGGTGTCCCCTTCCCCTTATTTTCTTCTAAGTAATTTTAATGTTTTGCATGGGTTATTTTGATGACCGTCGATTTCCCTATGGTTGATCTTGACCCTTCCCTGCGATCTTGCGATGACACCACCACTGGCTGTTTGGTGATCGCGATATTGTAGGTGGGCACCACGTGTCCCAGGTTGTCGGTGCTGAAAAGAGTAAATAAAGTGTTTAATATGTGTATCAGACTTTAGTACATTGTAGAGTGGGTTACTAAACCACATGTGAGATGCATGTTCTCATGATCAACGATGATGTTTAACCTTGGTGAAAAAAGCTGCTCGACGGATAGGTATTGATGCTACTCCCTGTTATGTATGATCGTGATCACCGATGAAGGGAATCAACGGTTGCCTACCATCGCATGATCCTAAATTGAAGGGAGTTTAGTGTTCACGACATCGCGGGCGGGCGCCATGTTTTTTTTTTTGGCACTGTGTATTATGGTGGGCCCTTGATAGTGATATGGAGATGTTTTCAACTTTTTTGAAGATGACCGTTTGATGATTTGATAGAAACAAGAGATCGACGGCGAAGATTTAAATTTGCATCAAATACAATTGAAGCCATTGGCGCAGCATGCAAGTAAGCTTTAATGGCAGACAAGACATCTACTGGCCATTTTTCATAAATTGTAAGTATTTAATTTCAGGTTATCTTCACCACAAAGGCATTCAAGTGTTTTCAAAGCGGTCTAGAGCCAAAGATAGAGTTTTTTCAAAGCAATTACAGCAAGGTTTGATTTTCTGCAGGGTGCGAAATTCTGTGAGTTACTTTCTTTATCACTGTTTCTATTTGAATGTGATTCTTGTGGAGGGTTGTGTTGTGTTGGTCAGGGGTCTTCTTGATTAAGGTTCTAGGGTTACTGGTTCTTTTGAATTGTGGGAAATTGCAAAATTCTACTCTAATTTCATTTTGGGTAGCCCTAGTTTGTTCACAAATTTGATCTTAGGAGAAGCCTTGGTTGATTGAAATGGCACCACCAAAGTAGCATTATGTCCTTATTAATTATTTGCAAAGGAATCTATACGAGGATTTCCTTGACCAAATCCCTTTGTCAACAAACGACAAGAAGAGGGGTTTGATCTTAATGAAGGGAACAGCCTTAGGTGAGGGATTAAGATATAAAACCTATAACATTGCAGACACTAGGGTACAAATTACGGGCTTGGAAATGTTTAGGAGATGGTATGGGTAGCGAAATGTGTCTCATCCTTTTTCAAATGGTTGGAGATACGATATGGGAAAACTTGTGGTACCGAATGTATTTCTTGATGTTGAGCTGCTCAGGGTAGTGGCTGCACGATATGATCCTGTCACAAGGATTATCAGGGATAATGATGGTGGGGTTTTACTGAATATAAATGCAGATGAGATTTGGCAGGTTTTCAATTTAAGTGAATATAGCTCATTCTTGGTCCAGATAGACTTTGAGGAAATTGAGCAGGAATATGCTAGGTCACAACCTCTTTTCAGATTAAAGTTGGTTCCTCCTCATCTAGCCAGAGCGGGTAGTTCAACGATTCACATTAGCTCAACTAACCGGGAACCTTTCAGGTTGAGCTATTTTGTTGATCATTTCTTGGCAACCTTTTATTCACTTTGTCAAATTTTATGTTTCATCCCTAATACCATGATGCCCATTGCTTATATGTTTATGGGGGCTCAAATTCAGCATCCTAACTTTTTTGTAGTGTACGACTATGCTTCTTTCCTTGCTGAAAGGATACATGAGGGTTTGCTGAAGTTGTATGTGGGGGACACTAGTACTCCTTTCTTTTGGTACTCCTTATTAATGCATATGTTCTTGTATAAGAATGTCGACTTCTTCTCAAAAAAAATGGAGCTGAGGCAGGAGGTGAATGGAGAAAAATTACCGGTGCAGGCTTGGAGTGCAGACTTGTCTTATAATAAGGGAGGTGCCAACCTTGTGCAGTTTGATAACTACTTTGCTTCCAAGCTCAGAGCTAGAATGATGGTGAATGTGCCAAGGATTCCTGAGGATTTGCATGACTTCCTCCGACCCAAAGTAAGGAAGCCTGATCTAAAGGTGTGTCATAATTGGGGTGACATCATTCTATACCCTGTAAGCACTATCCTAAGGGTTTATGGTTTCCAGGGAGCTCCTCATATTCTCCTATATAATATACTATCAAGAATGGGATTTGCAAAGGTCATGTGGCAACTAGGTTGCATTCATGAAGATAATTTGAGAGGAAGAGGAAAAGGGACTTTGTTCCCTGATTATACTGTTGTTTCAGACTTTGTATTTTCTAAGGGAGGATGGGTTCACTTTGATAGATATTTTGATTATTACCATTTGAAGAGTGGATCTAGGAGGCAGCCTGACCCTAAGGGATTCTTTTCCCTATTCAGACAAAGAATTAAGGGTGGCAGGTTTGCTCATGTTTTTAATTTTCCTGAGGATTTGATTAGAAATGAGTTTGATTTGAGCCAGCAAGAATTAAATAAAGAGAAATGGATTGCTTATGAGAAAATGTTGGCCATGGTGCATAAAATGAATCCAAAATATGATCCACTGATGAAGTTCATCCCATTTCACAAAATAATTGATTTCTTGATGGATAATTTCAAAGAAATCATGAGCACCTTGAGAACCAAGAAAATCAATTTTGAAGTGGACTGGGGAATTCAAGGATTGGAGGTGAGGCCTGAGGAAACAAGGCCAACATATCAGCCACTAGTGGACAAGCCTCTATACAGGAGGAAGAGAGATGATAGAAGTGATGAAGAGGTAGGAAGTAAAAAAGGCAAACAAATAATGAAAACATCACCACAACCGGGTCATGGGATCAAGAAACCTAGAGGGATAAAGATTGTGGATCTAGATTCACCACCTAGAAATGACCCTGTAGAGTTGCCATCAGAGCCAAGCCTTAAGAGGTGAAGAGTTGAGGAGTCACAAGAGGCTCTGGTAGATGAAATAATCATAACTGATCATGACATGTAGGTTGGTATCCCCTCCTCTCCTAGATTAGCACAACTGGTACTAACTGATATGGATATAAAGGGGCAATGTGTACAGGATGCCAGGATGGTGGCCTACAAGGCATTCCTAGATGATGATTCCTTCGTGAAAACTCATGTATTCTTGCAGTTGATTTGGAGGATGAAACTTGAAGAATATCAAGATAAATGCAAGAGAAGGAGGGAATCAAGACCTGATAGGTCTGACCAGGAGAATGATGATGAAGTCAAAGTTGAATTAATGGAGCAATTCAAGAGCATCACTCCTGATGCAGGAAGGAAACTTGTAACTCAGGCTGGTGTCTTACTTCTCCTTAAGTGGTACATAGTTGATGTTGTAACATTCAATGCTATTATGCAGTCCAAGCATCCTATGCAAAACAGTGAAGAAGAAGTCAAGGAAGCCCTACAAGACTCTACCTTTAGTGAGGAATATGAGACTTTGGCCATATGGGCATTGGCACCTTAGGGTAGAAAACCAAATGTGGCTGATATAAGCCCAAATCTAAGGGGCGGGCTCATTATCAAGAGAGTTTCTAAAATCTCAACAACAGAAACCACAAGCCTAACATTGAATGTGGCCAAATTGGCCCAGAAGACAGCTGAAAGAGATGAAGCTGAAAGGAAAAGCCTGATGGAAAACTACAATGCAATAATTGGGGAGTATAGTAGAATGCATCAGAAAAATATTGAGCTGCAATCTGAAGTAGATAGATTAAGATACGGGCAGGTGGGAGAATCCTCCAGTGCCCCTACTATCAGAGCAATACGTAATACTTCGGGGTCATTTCCCCCTATTATACCAATCATTTCTACTCGTGGATCCCCAATTCAAACACCTTCTAATAGCCCTGCACCGGGGCTAGTTGAAGAGGAAGTTGAGTATTTTGCATATCCTACCAAAGAGCAAATGATGAATAAAATCACAGAATTATAGGCTGCCCTAAGGGAGAGTGAGGATGGTGCTATGGCTAAACACAATGAGGTGGTTGACACCATTTTGAGGCATTTAAATGAGAAGGTTGATTATAGGTTTCCAGTTGTACATTCTTTATATTCTTTATTCTTGGGTGGAATACAAAACATTAACAGAGATCGAGAAGTGGTTCTACCTCTAGTTGAGAAGTTTATCCCTCGGGCCACTGATTTAGATGTTATGTTTAAGGCTTCCAGATTTGATGCAAATAATAGGCCCCAATCATTAAAGCCTACTCAGATCTTTATGAAATCATTGAAGGGATTTCAAGCCCTGCCTGATGATTTGAGTACAAAAATTAGAGAACTAGTAAAGATTTTTGATGATTGGAATGATACTTTTCTGCCAAATGTAATAGATGCACAGGGAAATATTAAGACATTGCAGCAATGGCAAGATAGGGCATAAGAGGTTATTAATGTACAAATCAAATTGATTTGTGATGAATCAGACCATGACTTGTTGGTAAGTAGCATGGATAAAATAATTAATACCAAAATGTTCTTAGAGTCATTTGAGAGGGAGGCCAGCCAGGTTGCGGTGAAATTCACACCTTACAATACCAAGGTGATGGAGGTGGTGAATTTTAATTGGCCAACGGATGAGGAATATCAGAATTGGGTGGACAAGTACTTAATCGAAGAGGAGTGAAATGGTGTCTATTACTAGCAACTGACAACTCAGCGGTTATATTATAACTGATTATGGTTTTGTTTCCATGGCAACTTTGGGTGCAAGTTTTGAGGTGTAACAAGTGTTGTGGCTATTGTGTAATGAATAGAATCAATGGAAAGATGCTTCAAGACTTGGTATTTTTTATCATAGTTTTGAATTGGCACATAGCAGTCCAATTGACCAGTGGCATGTGGAATTTCTGGCCCGATGCTTGTTTGCTCCTTTGTTTTCTATAAGAAGGATTTCAAGGCCAGAAATAAGGGTTGGAAAGTTAAATATTTTGAAGGTCAAGTCTAGTATAGTTGCAGAGCAGATTATAAGAGTTTTTTTGAATGTTAAGGCAATTTAGGTTTGGGGTTATCTTGTAATGGGTTTTAACTTATGAAGATTTGATGTTTCATAACAGTACTAGCATTTGAGATATGATGTTATATCTCGAGATCATGTCTCTCCTCTGTAAAAATATATCATAATTTTGAATAGAATAATCAAGGATTATGACATTCATCTCATTGCTCTGATGTGTGTGTTTTCCGTTTTGGCTTTAATTCTAAGAATTAATTAAAATGCTTGGATGGAATCATGGATGGGTATGTTTGTAAAGGGATTTGGTAAGAAGTATTGGGCAGGGACAGGAATTGACACTATTGTAATGCAATATTTTCAGGGATCATGTTTGCTAAGTATTTAAATCTGTTGTTGAATTGTGAATGTTTGTGAATTTGACTCCCCAATGGTATATGGCACTGATCTAAATTGTATGAGTTTGTGAAAATATGTGCCTATATGTCTTTGCTTAGGGCTTGCCACCAAATTGCAAATAAAATGACTATCATAAGTTATGAAATAATATTGTAATCATCTCATGCTCCAAGTAGTTGATATTACTGGTGAAAGGCCAATTCATTTTAGTGGTATCCTATTCTGTTGAGCTATTTCTGGGATTACCTATGAATTGTTAATGATTGTTTATGAGTTTGGTGCAAAGATCATAAACACATTATAGGGACCACCCTCCTCGGTCTTGTAGAGCCCAAAGTGTAGGAGGTTATTATTAAAATCCTCGTCAGTTGGTCCAGGTCCTCCGAGCTGCCCTTGATTGGAATTGGCAATTCCATAGGTAGATTAGGAGACGAACCTGGTTTACAGGAAAAAAAACAAACAAAAAAAATTAGTTGCTTAGCTATCTAGCCATCAGTGGCAGCTTGAAGGCATTCACGCAATGCAAACAATGACCTAGGGCTTTTTTCTTGCAGGTCCACTCTAACAAAGACAAAAAAAGTTTGCTGGTTGTGATGTCTCATCATTAAATTATAGAGGAAATACCTAAACCTGACATGTTTTCCAAATCTATGGTCAAAATATCTCATTAAGTGAAGGGAATATTCATGCAAGTGAATTCAAACATTCCTCGGTTGGAGGGGAAGTGCTGCTCCAGTGGGTAACAATGTTGGAAAGGCCATTGTAAATAAACCTTTAGTGTTGTATTCATTAACAAGAGATGAGCTAATTTCAGGCCAACACAAAATATTTAGGTCTTATTTTCCAATTTTCAATACCTATTTGATTGCTTGGACCTCTCTTTTATCATTTGGAAAGGAAGGGATAAATGATGAAAATTTTGAAGAGTCATTTTCATCCTGAGCAACATTTTTTGAGCTAGTTGATGGCATTAGGTATTCATCAGAAACTTTCTCTCTTGTATGCAAGAAATTGGACACATCAACAACAACATTAGGTAACATATTAAGAGCATCAACATCAATATCAACATCATTGTAATATTTTTCATATTGAATTTTTTATTTCAATGTGCATCCATGACATGATGTTTATTAACATAGCAATCATAATTACCACCTTCAATAGTGGTCCGGTGTACAATGACAACCTCAAGGTATTGCAAGCGGCACAAAAAAAGTTTTGCTATGCTTGAGATATCTCGAGGAAAGCTTATCATGTGACCACTACATTTAAATAGACCTCCTCTAGTGTGGGAGACCTACAAAACCAGAACCACCCTAGCAATAAGCATTTCTTCAACCTGTGTTACTTTTTTTAGCAACAATGGTTGTGGGCTTGGGTTCATTCCATTTGCATAGCTAAAGCGGTGGGTGCCTTTTTTAGAATAGCATCTTACACATGTTGTTGTTGACCCCAATATACGAGTGTGCATCCTTATGTAGCTTTCTCTACATATCTGACAAACATAAAGGTTTGATAGTGCATCTATGCGGTGCCAAAATTGTTTCACCGTAGAAAGGTAGCAATCATTGAATATTTCTTTCAAACGTTGTTGCTCTGTTGGTGTAGCAGGGGGATTGCTCTGAGATTTTTTATGAGGGGTGGCATCCACCATTTCCAATGTGCATTGTGAGGGAAGATTGGTAGTGGATGGAGCCACAATTGTGCATGGTGCAGCTAGCCTTTGCTCCATGTATTTTTTACGGCACTTTGCAAAAATTTCCTCTCTATGTTGGTTATAGTAGAAATAGTTTCGTTGTTGTTTTTAACCCTTTCTAAATTCAACAAGTGATTGGGTTGTGGAACATGAATGTACTCACACAACCTAGGATTATACATACAAGCTCAACCATATTAGCATATATGAATATACATGTATAACCATAGACATATTTAAACTAGTAATTACACATAAACATGTAACAAAATATATATGTGTATCCATGTGTATATAAATGTATATGTATGGATGATCACAAAATGAATAACATAGTTTGAACATTGTGATATATATAAAATATATATAGAAGGATTTTATAGGTTTTTGTGTTAACCATTTGCACTATTTCACTATTGTTATATCCCCCATTTAAAAGAATACAAAGACCAAGGACATTATGAAATTCCCACACAGAATTTCATGGAATTCCATCACACACGACACAATAAGAAATTAGGGTGTAATTTTCTATCTTCATATGTGATGTATCATATTATACTCTTTTGACAATACAACTTAATCAAAGTATACTTTCCCACACTACAAAATTGAATATTGTATTTTCTTCAACTTCCACCACCGCACAACAATGATAGGATGCATTAACACTCGTTCGAGCAAACACTTACCCTTCAACTTTCGCATATACATACACATACATATACATATACATATACATATACATTTACATATACATATACATATACATATACATATACATATACATATACATATGCATAGGCATACACATACACATACACATACATATTCATATACATATACATATGAATATACATACATATACATATACATATACATGTACATATACACATACAACAACAACATGATGCATTAACCCTTGAGTGGGTAAACAATCATAATTAACCTTCCGCATATCAAGGCCACCAATTCCACCACCACCAACCCACATAATCATGAAGATCCATGTCACCATAAAAAACTGGGTCAAGTCACCGCCAACCGGGACATGTACATACACATGCACACACATATACATATACATACACATACTGAAATGTATATTTTTGGCACCCTAGATCTTTCTAGCACTTCTAGGGTTTTTCACCTAAAAGAAGAAAGTAGGGCCAAAATTCTAGCTAGGTTCACTCAAATTATGCAAGGTATGATGTTATTTTAACTAAATGGAATTATCTAAGTGCAGTTATATGAATTAATTGATTGATTATGTATGCAAAACCTATGATTTATGCAATGTTGGAAAACATAATGATGTTTGCAAATAATGAACTATGAATGAACAAATGCAAAACAAAATAGAAAGAGGCTGAATCAAAGTGCACTTGGGTAGAGATTGAAGAATCTAGAATCTTTTGAAAGTTGTACGAGATCACAAAAAATCACTAGTGGGACTCATTCACCACTGATGGTGAATCAACCCTGCTTCTAATGAAAACTATCAGAAATAGGTTTCTGAGTGTCAGGATCTAGAATCTGAAAAAATATATATTTCCAACCTTAAGGTGGTACTCATTCGCCACTAATGGTGAATCAGTCCTCTCCCAAAATTTTGAGAAATCAAGGGACAATTTTGTAGTACTAGATCTAAGATTGTTTGCTTATCGGGTTGCCAAAGTCAAATCTGCAGAAAATAGATAGAATGTCTTCTCCAAGCTTGAAATAGGATGTAGTTGACTTGAAAAACTTTGTTGACTTCTTGTCCACTTTTCAACACCTAAATTCTTGTCAAATCTACATACACAAGTCTACAAAAACACATGCAAAAGGAGAAAAATGGTTAAGGGTTAGGTTATAGGGATTTGCCTTGGTCAAATCCCACTTTGGTAATCAAACCCTTAATGAAATAATGAAATTAAGGAGAATGATAAACAAATAACATGCAAATGCTATCAACTTACCAAACCCATGTTGAAGAAAATCTGAAGATATGCTAGTGGTTTCTCTTTAATGCTTGATAGATGCTTGATTATAGGATGCAAAGTGCTCAAATGCTAGTTGAATGCTTGAATGAGTTAGAAGATTGTAGGAGATGTAAAATGAGGAGAAAAACACTTATTTATACATTATTGTGCCTTACTAACCCATTGATACCTCATCACAAGCCGACATCAAGTAATTTTGAAAAAAAACATGAAAGGAAATTTGAAATATTTTGAATTTAGAGCCAAGAGGGACTCATTCGCCACCCATGGTGAATGGTTCTCACCTTAGGCTTGAAAGTGGGTGTTGGGAATTAAGTCACATTTAATGTTATTTGTCGGGTTTACATTCAAAAATACACTTAATTAATCCTCATAAGGGCATAAAGGGGTCAAATAAAGCATAGGAAAGGTGTAAATAGTGAAATTATGCCTAGAAAAGCGTGAAATCTTGTTACAAGACTTTACAACACTTCAAAATAGGACTTGATAAGTGATGAAAAGGTGATGTTTAGGTGAATTGTGATGAACAGAGTCTAGAAAAGTGTAGAAATTATGTTTTACAACACTTTACAACACCTTCACAAGATGCCATAATTTGAATTTTAAGGACTTAAATGTGCATGTTCAAGCCACATTACATCAATAAATCAAAGAAAAATGGAACAAGAATCATGAAGAAAGGCCTAAAAGACCATGAAAATGACAAGGGGCCATTTTCTACAGCACATTTAGCCCCCACTTTAGTGAGAGGATGAACTTGCTTCAAACTCACAGTAAAGTAGCCATGCATATCGAGAGAGAGATTCCAAATGTACTCATGTTAGCAAGATGGAATAACAATGATCAAGAGGGATGATCAAGCCCCCAAGATGAATATCCCATGATAAACTAAGCATAAGAACAAAGGAACGAACATGTGAAGTAGAAATTGAGTTGAACTTCGATTGTCTATCCAACTAGTTGTGGATTAGATCTAGGTTGATTGTTTGAAAAAGAGAATGCATACTCACTCTAGGGCAACAGAACTCATGGCAGTCTACCAAGTGAGAAGACCCAGAAAGTGAAGTACATATGCTAGATGGTATGCACTCACAAACACATAGGTGGCTATGGGGAAAGTCGTGCCACTGAGTGGGCTTCCCACTCAACCATATTAAAGTTATACCTCCTGATAACTTTAACAAGGTGCCACAAAGGAAAATTTTGGTTTGTGCTTCATGAGACAATCAAAGTTTCATATTCTTAGAACTCATGAACAAAAAGCAAGGTACCACAGGTATGCAAGTTGTGTTATGCAAGGTGGCAAAAAGTGCAAAGCGCACAATGCAAAAATGTAAAATTTAAAAGTGTAAAATGGAAAGGATGTTCAAAGGAGTCTTGTTAAGTTCATGCAAGGTCTACCACTTAGGGAACATTGTGTTGAATGTCTCCTAGAGAGAACTGATCAAAGAATAAAATATTCAAAACTTAGGGGATGCAGTGCATCGCATCAAGCCACTAAGAGGAATGTAATATGCTAAGATAGATCACACTTATGAAGGACATCACACCCAATGTCATCCACAAAGTGACGAATTCATCGTATGAAGTGACAATACTACACTAAGAACCAAGAATGCAAAATGAAATGACACCAATGTATGCCCCCCACTTTAAAGGAATTTCTACGCATTGTTCTGTGAGCAATTACTTTAAAGAAGCAAAGAAAAGAAAATGCAAAAAGTAAAAACAAGACATGAGAGCCAACTGAGAAAGCCCTATGCCAAGTCATATGTTTCTAAGTTAGGCCGCCTGGGCGACATGGTCAACATGGAAGAGACATTGTGGTCTCACATTTTACATCATTGTCCCCAAAAAGGAAAACATGAGTGAAAATAAAATGAAAAGAAAAATATTTTGGATCAACATGAAGGAGACATCTTGGTCTCAATGCCTTCCATCATCCCCAAAATGAAAAACACAAGAAAAAGACAAATTAAAAAGGAAAAGGGACCAATTGGGTCAACATGGAAGAGACATAGGGCGTCTCAACACTTTGTATCATCCCCAAAAGGAAAACAAAAATGAAAACAAAAGGAAAAGGACCTTTGGAAAATATGGAGACATAGGGCGCTCTCAACACTTTAAGGCCATCCCCAAAAGGAAACACAAAAGCTTAAAAATGAAAGGAAAAGGACCTTTTGGGTCAACATGGAAGAGACATAGGGCTTCTCAATGCTTTGCGTCATCCCCAAAAGGAAAACACAAAAGCAAAAACGAAAAAGGAAAAGGACCTTTTGGGTCAACATGGAAGAGACATAGGGCATCTCAACACTTTGTTACATCCTCCCCAAAGGAAAACACAAAGAAAACAAAAGGAAAAGGACCTTTTTGGTCAACATGGAAGAGACATAGGGCATCTTAACACTCTGCATCATCCCCAAAAGGAAAAAATAAAAGAAAAAATGAAAAAATGAAAAAGGACCTTTTGGGTCAACATGGAAGAGACATAAGGCATCTCAAAACTTTGTCATCCCCTAAAGGAAAATACAAAAGAAAACTTGCAAAAAAGGAAAAGCACAACATATAAAAGAATAGAGGTACAAAATAGATGAAGTGCACAACGAGAGAGAAAAAATCAAACACACGATACAAGGGAAACATGATACACATACAAGAAAAATGGAAAGAGGCTTGTAATGCAAATGTAAGTCAACCATTAACTAAGTTATTTGTTTCTCAATCTTAAGTAGTTAAGTAGAAACTGAATAACATAGTTAAGAGACAAAGACAAGTGCATTACAAGGACATGGCTAATAACTTCTTCCCCCCCACAAAGTGTAAGGAAAGAATGAGTCGAGGTGGGTGATGTGAAAAGATCATGCAATAGTGAGAATAGAAAATTCGACAACTATGGCATGATAAAAGGAATTTTGTTTTAAGGAATAATGGGAAAGCACTCAGTATCAGTGAAGTGATACTTGTTTAATGTGTTATTCAATATTTGGCATTCTTCAGTTCGATGTCCAAGAACACATTGATATTTGCAAAATGGTATGTTAGAATCTTTAGGATGAATGACCAACCTATTCATAGGTGGTAAAAGTATAAGACCTTTGTTTAAAAGCAATTGAAGTCTCCTTTCACATTCAGGTGGAGGATGTGTAGGAAACTTGAGTTTTTTCAGTTTGTAAGTCCATTTTTGTTTGCTAGATTCTCCTTTCTCATGAATGGAAGGAGGAGGAGGACCCATGGGGATCCTAGCATCCTTTTCATGAGAATCAGGTAATGGTTGTTCACATGGAAGGAGAATGTTCAAGTTAGGAGAGAATCAAATATCACTAAACCATCATCTCAAAGTCTCCAATATTCAAAAGGAGCTCTATCAAGATGAGAAGGATATTGATATCCTAAGCCTCTGGTGTTTTCTTTTGTTGGTTTTTGTTCAAGAAGTTGATGAATGTCATGTTCATGTGTTGTGTCACAACCTTGTTTACTTAGGATAGTGAAGCCTTTACCATATGTTTCTTCAAGGTTTATGGGAGTGTTTTTAACTTTGTGATCATAAAATGGGTGAGGATGTGTTGGTCGAGAGGAACTAGGTCCACTTGATGGAGGAATTTTAGGTCCTTCATTGATTTCAAGATGTAAGTAGGCAAAATGATTAGGAGGTGCAACAATAGGAAGATATTGTGGCTTCATGGATGGATAAAAGGTTGCATTGGCTTCTAGGTTATCAAGGAAGTCATTGTAGAAATTTTTCATGCTATCATCATCTTCTCCAATGATGTCTACATCATGAGGAGTTGAAGGAGCATGAGGAAACTCAAGGTCATTAAGGTCACAACCAAAGGCTCAATTGGACATGTCTACCAAGGATTTTAATGCATTCCAAAAATTATTAAAAGAAAATTCCATGATGCAAGTAAATTAAGATGCAAGAAATAACTGAAAAATAGAGATTCTGGAGATTAAAACAAAAAGTAACTACAAAAATCTGTAATGTAGGAAATACCCAGAAAATGTCTAAAAATGTTGTGCAGAATGTGCAGGTGGACTGATTTGCCCAAGGTGGCGAATGAGTCCCAGTATGAGAATTTTTTTTCTTTTCAGAAAATTTAATGTGATTCTAATGTTTTTCATATGCCAATTAAGAATGCAGATGCAAATTTTCATTTTTTCAATGATATGTAATGCAAAAATGAAATCCAAATGAGTCTTTCACTAATGCAAGTTAAGAAGCTCAAGGATGCAAAAACAAAAAAATACCCTAAGGGTAAGTGCACCAAGATGGTTGCACTTTTGTGGCCACAAAAGTGAAAAATGAGACAAAACGCGTTCGCGTTATAACACGAACGCGTTTTTTCTTTTTAAAAGCAAAAAAAAAGTAACATTCTTCATTTCTGTTTTTACTGTTTTCTATTTCTGCCCTCGGCCAAGAACCCTGCACTACGCGCTCGCGTTGTTGAGGAGGTGACTACTTCACATTTGATCAACTTGAGTTCAATTTTCTTCACAAATATGGCACCTCGACGACGAAAAGATGCAAGAGGTAAGTTTTGTTTGGTATTTGTAATGAATTTTTTTGTTTTAAATTGATTTTGTTTGTTTTAGTTTAGAAATGAATGATTTTTTTTTAATTTGTAGGAAATCCTCAACCAA
>VDFB02353493.1:8984959-9052019 GCA_007258455.2 Sequoia sempervirens
TATTTTGCATTGGAAATCCCGAGCCTTAGCTTTGGTATTTGCCTTGGAATACCAACCCAAAGGCTTGGAGGGCATTCCCAAAGACCAGAGACGTGTTTTTTTCCAAATTCAACAAATTTTCACATAATCGGGTTCGTGCTCACCATCAAGATTGCATCTGGTTCAATATCAAGAAAATCGAATACATGGGTAATGTTAGGTTCTTTATTAGCTTTCAAACGATGTAATTTTTTTCACTTTCTAACAATGTTAAACTTTTCATCCATAATTTCTTTTGATTGTATGTCCATTTTTCTTCAAAAAGTAGTGTTTGGTATTTTTTCGCTATAAATTAACCATTCATCAAAATTTGAAATAAATTATATTTTTAGAAACTAGACTCCATTCTACAATTTAAAAATAAAATTTTAGAAAAATCTTTTAGTTTCAAAAATTTGAGGGGAGTACGGCCAAAATTCACCTTTTAGGAAGTGACCACTTAGAAAATTAATAAAAATCAAATATTCATTAAAATTATCGAAAATATCCAGCCTTACTACATAACTGTTATCTAACTTCTGACCGGCGATTTTAAAAATACTAAAAAAAAGTCCACCGTGCTCGGGTCACACAAGAGTTGCTATGTTATGTTTTTCTGACAGAAACAACAGCAATTTGTGTGTGTCCCTCTTTTGAACCTCTTAATCTCAACCATTTTCAAAATAAATTAGTAGTTTAGAAAGTAGACTCGGAGCACTGCAGTCCTTGTTTCTGTTCCATCAAAAAATTTTGAGTGTAGCTATCCTCAATTTCACGTCCAAGGTCAGTATTTCCTAATTTCAGAAAAAAAGTGGCCACTTAAGCCCCTTTTTTGGGAACCATCTTGGTGCACTTACCCCTAATTGAATGTTGATGCAAATGAATTCTAGAATGCAAGATGGAATTGAAATCAGAAATGTAAAGTGTTCAATATGTAGGTTCACCAAAATAAACCGTAGATTTTTGGCACCATAGATCTTTCTAGCACTTCTAGGGTTTTTCACCTAAGAGGAGAAAGTAGGGCCAAAAGTCTAGCTAGGTTCACTCAAATTATGCAAGGTATGATGTTATTTGAAATAAATGGAATGATATAAGTGCAATTATATGAATTAATTGACTAATTATGTATGCAAAACCTATGATTTATGCAATGTTGGAAAACACAATGATGTTTGCAAATAATGAACTATGAATGAACAAATGCAAAATAGAACATAACAAGGTTGAATCAGAGTGCACCTGGGTAGAGATTGGAGAATATGGAATCTTCTGAAACTTTTTTGAGATCATAGAAAATAACCAATGGGACTCATTCGCCACTAATGGCGAATCAGTCGTACTTCTGATGAAAACTATCAGAAATGGGTTTCTAAGTGTTGGGATCTAGAATCTAACAAAATCTAGATTTA
The DNA here is from genome assembly GCA_007258455.2 of Sequoia sempervirens. Lineage (NCBI taxonomy): Eukaryota > Viridiplantae > Streptophyta > Pinopsida > Cupressales > Cupressaceae > Sequoia > Sequoia sempervirens. The sequence goes on from VDFB02353493.1 coordinate 8,986,387, forward strand.
TATCCTTAAGGTGGGACTCATTCACCACTGATGGTGAATTAGTCCTCTCCCAAAATTCTAAGAAATTAGGGGACAATTTTCTAGCAACAGATCTGAGATTGTCCGCTTGTCGGATTGCCGAAGTCAAATCTGCAGAAAACGAACAAAATTTCTTCTCCAAGCTTGAATCAAGATGTAGTTGACTTGAAACAATTTGTTTACTTCTTGTTCACTTTTCAACACCTAAATTCTTGTCAAATCTACATACACAAGTTTGGGTATGTGCAGGATCATGATGGGCCAAAAAGTGGCAATATTACGGGTATTTGTAGGGTATGTGGTTGACTTAATTTTTTTCTCAAAATTGATGAAACAAAAAGGGTTTTTAGAGGATATTCTCAGCTTTCCACCAATATAAATTATGCTTTAATTTGAATTTAATAAATAATTATTATTCATTTTCTATTAGAATTACTGACTAAAAGTCTCGATCGAATACGCTGATTGAAAACATCTATAACTTTCAAATGGTATCACATTTTTTGAATCTGAAATATGCATCACATTCATGCTTCACATACTATAGGATTAAAAAGAAAAAATAAATTTCATGAAGTTTTGACCAAGTTAAGGGTGACATATGAGTTTTTATATTTTTAAAAGTTGTAATAAAAATTCATAATTAATTATTTACTTGGAAAAAAAATTACAAAAAAATATGCATCACATTCAGACATGAGTCCTCTACTTATATATAAAATCTTATATAAAAATATTAATATCATTTTATTATGGTTAGGGTGGTTAGACAGACATCTACTTCTTATTTTTTCCCTAAAATTTAAGTACTACTACATTGAAATTTCAAATTTTCACCAAATAGATTTTATTTATTTTTAAATAAACCTAGTAGTTTAGAAACTACATATATAGATTCTATTCTTACATATTTTTGAAATAATATAGATAACTTATTTATTTTTTTACGTCAAGTTGCCTAACACTGATTTTTCTGAATTTTTTGCCACTTAAGGGCCTATTTTTTCCATGATGATCCTGCACATACCCGTCTACAAAAACGTATGGAAAAATGGTTAAGGGTTAGGTTATAGGGATTTTCCTTGGTCAAATCCCACTTTGGTAATCAAACCCTTAATGAAATAATGAAATGAAAGAGAATGATAAACAAATAACATGCAAAAGCTATCAACTAACCAAACCCTTGTTGAATAAAATTTGAAGATATGTCAATGGTTGCTCTTGAATGCTTCATGGATGCTTGATTATAGGATGCAAAGTTCTCAAATGCTAGTTGAATGCTTGAATGAGTTAGAGCATTGTAGGAGATGTAAAATGTGGAGAAAAACATTTATCTATACATTCTTGTGCCTTAGTAACCCATTGATACCTCATCACAGGCCGACATCAAGTAATTTTGAATAAAAACCTGAAAGGAAATTTGAAATATATATATATATATATATTTTATGAATAGGTAGCTAACTATATTAATAAAAAGATATTGAAATATTTTGAATTTAGAGCCAAGAGGGACTCATTCACCACCCATGGCGAATGGGTCTCAGCTTAGGCTTGAAAGTGGGTGTCGGGAATTAAGTCACATTTAATGTTATTTGTCAGGTTTTCATTCAAAAATACACTTAATTGAGACTTATAACGGCATAAAGGGGTCAAATGAAGCATAAGAAAGGTGTAAATAGTGAAATTATGCCTAGAAAAGTGTGAAATCTTGTTACAAGACTTTACAACACTTAAAAATAGGACTTGATAAGTGATGAAAAGGTGATTTTTAGGTGAGTTGTAATGAATATAGTCTAGAAAAGTGTAGAAATGTTTTACAACACTTCACAACTTCTTCATAATATGCTATAATTTAAATTTTAAGGACTTAAATGTGCATGTTCAAGCCACATTACATGAATAAATCAAAGCAAAATGGACCAAGCATCATGAAAAAAGGCCTAAAAGACCATGAACATAACAAGGGGCCATTTTTCTATGGCACACATACACATACACATATACATATACATATACATATACATATACATATACATATACACATACATATGCATACACATATACTCTATATCTCCCTACACATATATATGCTTTGTCAAGTCCACCCATGTGTCTATACACCTTAAAGCAAAGGAAACTGGAAACAATTACATCAAATTTACAACAAGTATAAAAAAAGGGAATTTATACTTATAGAATCAGGATCTAAAGGCTAGTGGTTCATGCCCTCAGAGCTGGACTCCACAGCGGGAACTATGGTAGACCCCGACAAATCAATATTGGGGGCCTCTAGAGACCCATCCACAAAACCCGATTCCATAGATATAGTTCTGGGAACTTTTTTCAGAGAAAAAAATGTCACAATTTGAGTTGACTAATTGAAAGCTCTATTTCACAATAAAAATAGAAGATTAATGTATTGCAATATCCCAATGGAAATTGGTAGATAACTTTAAAAATATTGATCTTTAACCATTCCACTTCTAAAACTGAACAAACAACATGGGATACAAGAACAAGAATAGAAATGAACTTTTAATAGTATCAAAACACTAGAGGATACATTAGCAAGAATAAAAATGATGAATGCATATCGATATACCGCTATATGTATCTGTTTATCTTTGAGGTTGCTTATATATGTATTCATGCAGTTTTTAATTATTTTACTATATTTTTACATATAACTATACACAGATATTTGTATATGTTGCTAGCTAGTCCTTTCACCCCTTGTTAACAAAACAATAGGCTATACAAAAAATGATGAATGCATATCGATATACCGCTATATGTATTTGTTTATCTTTGAGGTTGCCTATATATGTATTCATGTAGCCTTTAATTATTTTACTATATTTCTACATATAACTATACACAGATATTTGTATATGTTGCTAGCTGGTCCTTTCACCCCTTGTTAACAAAACAATAGGCTATATTTGTATTATGTTTAAGTACATATATGCATTGAAGCTCTCCTTTGTCTCCACATTTAAAAACACACACATATAACCAAATATATATCCATATGTATACATGTATACACCTATCTATATACACACTACTATATCTAAATAGATGTGTATACCATACTTTTTCCTCACTATGTAACTCCTCCCCTTGAAATTTATGAAGAGAGTAAACATCAAGATTGAATTTTCCACCAATTGTCTAGTTAAGAAGGGTATGAATTCAAACATTTTGTTGCCTATAGGATATTATCCACTCCAAAGTAAGGCATTACTATAGGGAACAAAAGTTTCAATTCATAGCCTTCTCAGCTAATCAACCAAGGGAAAATCTAGTCTGGATGTTTGATATCTTTATAAATTTCAAGGGGAGGAGTTATCAATGTACAATTTCTCCTATGTTAACGGTTACAATGCAAAATATGCCTAGTATCGAATCCATGTGGGCTCTACACAATGCACAAAGTGAAGGGAAAGGAAAGGGAAAAAGCTATGCAAACCAGCAACATGTTTTTAACTTCATAGCTTATTAAAATATATACATCACAAGGGGACTCTTGGCTACATTCGAACACTAAAGTAGAATGGAAAATGATTGCTTGCACTATTGGACTATGGCAATCAAGATGGAAGCAACAAGCCAATGCAAGCTACATTGTTTTTGGTGCTTTTTGAATGTATTCAATGCTCTGCTATTAAAAACATCTCAATGCTATATCATTTAATGTTATGGCTGTATTGTAGGAATTTTCTTAGAAGCTAAATAATACTTACATATGCTATTTTTAACTCTTTTCAAATCAAAGTCTACCTAAATACAAATAAAGATAGCATACACAACTGTTTAGATATAAATGTGTGTATATAAATTATTGTTGCATTCTGAATCAAGACACAATGGTCTTGGTCTATATATATCGATATATATATCTTCCTATATGTGTTTTTAAAAATATTAAATGAGGAATTCAATACATATATATATAGACATAAATTCAAGGTACATTGCCTGCTAGTAAATGTTATAAACAAACAAAGAAATTGTAAAAGAGCTATTAGATGACAAATCCTATTCACGGCTGAGCTGATGAAAATCCTAGTGGAAACTTCAAACAAATAGCCTATCAGCTAAAAATATAAAGTTGAAGAGATAAAAGAGCTATTAGAATAACACTTAAAAGACACAAAACTATTTTTTTCTCCACGCTTATACAGATATCTTTTCAACTTTCCAAATCAAGTATTTAAACCTAGTTCTTTAAATCACCACACCTATTTTCTCTAGGCCATGACAACAATTATATGATGCAAAAATCTCTAAAAAATGTGTATAACACCACAAGATTAATTGTAAATTTGAGCTACATTAATTTCCATTAAATATTGTAGAGAAATCATTTATGCAACATACCCATGTAAAATGACTTGTAGCAAATAATTGTCATTCTAACAACTCCTAGACAATTTCTCTATTTATCTTCAATATTTATTAACAAACAACATAGCTCGAATCTTGTATCAATATGTTTCATGATATTCATTTTTTCCTAATCTGCTTGAACATCCTTGAAACAAACTACCCAGGTTTGTTTATGTAAGGGGTGGAGCTTGGTAATTACGTGGGATGGAAATGTCTTATATCTATTTGAACTACCCCCCAACAAAATCTTCTTCATCATATTCATTTTTCCAATTCTCCATAACATATTGTTCATTATCGTAGTTTTCCTGTTCTATTCTCCAAATTTCAAACTTCTATTTAATGTGGGTTCTAGAAAATCTATCATTTTCTTGTAATTCTTAAGTGTTCTCCTAATAGCTCTTTTCCAATTTTGCTTGTTCTCTTATACCTTCATGCTATTCCTTTTTTCTCAAATTAAAAATATATAGTTGAACAAATAAAAGAGCTATTAGAATAACACTTAAAAGCCACCAAACTATTTTTCCCTCCACACTTATAACATATCTTTTTAGCCTGGAAAAACAATAATTTAAACCCAGTTCTTTATCATGATACCTATTTTCTTTAGGTGATCACAACAATTGCATGATGCAACAATCTCTGGAAAATGCATATAGTGCCATAGGCTTAATTACATACTCAAACTACATTGGTTGGCATTAAATACCGTCGACAGATCATTTATGCAAAATACCCATGTAAAACAACTTGCACCAAATAATTGCTATTCTAACACCTCTTATACAATTTCTCTTTTTGTCTTCAATATTTATTAACAAATAACATAGCTCGAATATTGTATCAATATGTTTCATGATATTCTTTTCTTCCTGATCTTCTTGAAGCTCCCTCGAACAAACTACCCATGTCTATTTATGTAAGGGGTCAAGCTTGCTAATTACGTGCGATGACAGTGTCCTATATCAATATGTTTCATTATATTCTTCCTTCCTCATCTTTTTCAACTTACCCACAACAAAATATTCTTCATGATATTCTTTTTTTCAGTTCCCCATAGTTGTTTTACAATTTCCCTATTTTTTCTATAATATTTAGTGGGGAATAATGTACCTCATATTTTGAATTGACAAGGTAGTTTTGACTCTTAAGTGTTTTCCTAATAGCTCTTTTCCAATTTCGCTTTTTGTCTTGTACCAATATGTTTTATGATATTCTTTTTTTCTCAACTATTTCAACCCCCCCATAACAAACTATTCTTCATCATATTACTTTTTCCAATTCCCCATACCAAACTATTCAAATTATCGAAGTTTTCCTATTGTATTCTCCATATTTTAAAGTTCTATTTAATGTGGGTTTTCTAGCATCTGTCATTTTCCTGTGATTGTTAAGTGTTTTCCTAATAGGTCTTTTACAATTTCCCTTCAGGAAAAATGTCTAGATATGTGCATCTATGTATGTGAGATTACTTACAAACAATATTCAAAGTAGAGAACCCAGTTCAAGTCAAATGAATGTATAGATTTGAGTTTGTAGCATAATCCTGCATACCTAAAATTCTATCACTATCTAGATAGGGTGTAATAGAAAATTCTATGTGACAGTTGGATTCTCAATTCAAAATTCAAGCTACATAATTTCCCACTAAATATTATAGAGAAAATAGAAAAATTGTAAAACAATTATTAGGAAAACACTTAAGAATCATACGTAAATCACAGATGATCGAAAACCCACACCAAACATATACATACAAGAGCAATTACAGAGTAACATAGGAGCAATTGTTTTTCACCCTTTCTTTATTGTTTTAGTTATCTCTGTGAATCTTTGGTTTATTATTTATGGTTATCTGTGTGTAGCTTTCGCGAATCAAAAATTTGAGCTACATTTCCTAGCACTAAATATTCTAAAAAAATAGAGAAATTGTAAAAGAGCTATTATAGGACAAATCCTATTCACGACTCAGCTAACAAAAAATCCTGTTGCAAACATCAAACAAATAAATTGAACAGATAAAAGAGATATTACAAAGAATAACACTTAACACCCACCAAACTTTTATCGCCAACATGTTTCTACTTTCATACTAACCCTCTGCATTTATATATACATATACAATCACTCATATCTTAATCTGCAATTGGTCCTATCTTAATGGGTGTAACAACAAAGATGCACATAGAGATAACTAAAACAATAAACAAAGGGAAATAAAATCACAAACCCTAACCATATTTATTTACCAAAGAAACAAGATTTAACTACAATTGCTCCTATGGTAGCGGATATAAGCCCATATATTTATGTTAGAGTAAAAGTTTTAACTTAATTATGTTAATTAAGTTACCTTTATTCCTCTCTTAAGATTTCAGTTTAGTTTGCATATTGTGACATTTAATAATTATATTAATTATTAAATGTCTACCTATTAGGGTTTCTTTAGGGTTGTACAATCTCCTTTTATAAGGATTGATCATTGTATTTTATCCCTCTCTCTAATTAATACATTTTCAGCTTGTAGAGCACCCTTGCTTTTTTGTCTCCTTCTCTTCATTTCTGTGACAGGTTATTTGCATGCAGGTGATCTTTAGGGTCTATGAAGTTGGCTTTCTCAACTTCTACATGGTATTAGAGCTCCAGACCTGTTGCTTCCTGTTCATGATCTGAAGATATTCTCTCATAGCATCTTTTTATATGCAAGGGTTTCAAGTCAGATTGATTTTTTGTAGATCTGTGGGTGGCAAAATTTTCAGAGCATTTTGGGCTCGAACGAATGTCACCATTGCGATCAGAGCATCCAAAAACCCCAGAAATGCCTTTCATTTTGTTGATTTAGGAAAAAGTTAAAAAAAAGGAAAAAAAATTAGCCCCAAGGCCGTACGGCCTCAAGGCACAGTTTTCGAGGCTAAAATTTTTCAAAATTAAAAATAAAAATAAAAAAATCAAAGTTTTTTGAAAAAAAAATTGTGCTGCCAGTGTAAAAGTTTTACGCCGCCCCAACACCGCCAAGCGGCCACTAGGGCGCTGCCCATGACCGACCCCAGCACTGCCGCCCGCCACCGGCCCTCACCACCACCGCACCGTGCCCAGATCAGCCACCTGCCATCGCCGAGCTCCACCACTCTTACCGCCACCACTCGTTGGCTTTCAACCCTGGAGGGCTTAACTCACAAACTGCCAGTCATTTGGGCGACCGAGCACTTGCCGGCCCTAGCTGGTGGTTGTATTGAAGACCACAAGGTCTGCTGACGGGCTAGTCCTTAGCCCCCTGGTCGCTGAAAAGACCAGGGGCTTAATTTTTTTAGCTCCTGAGGGCCGATTTTTTGCACCTGGTTAGCACTGGAGGTCCTCTTTACAAGCTTTTTTTTCATTTTGGCATAACTTTTGCAAACAGAGGTATTTTTTTGCAAACGAGATATTGTTGGAAAGCTGGTTTGACGATATTCATAATGGTGGTGGTTTTATTTTCTGGTTTTTCCATTTTGATACCCTTTTTTCCTGTCAAAGCCAGAAGTTGTTGTTTTCACTCCGGGAGGCATAACTTTTGCGTCCTGACTCCGTTTTTCAAAAATGAATAGGCATTGGAAAGCTGGTTCAGTGCTCTACACAGATCTTAGACCTATTTTTCATATTTTTTAACCAGATATTTGATATTTCTGTTTGATATCAGCCTTTACCTTTTTAGTTATTTTCTTAGGAAGCATGCAATCGGGTTATTTTTTTGAGATCAATGAGCATTTTTTTTTTATTTGAGAGTATATATTTCTGTTTTATATCATGGATTTACATAATATTGCATCCCTTACTTCATTCAACTATTTTGGTTGGAAAAAACAAATAGAGATTCATTTGAAACATAAAGGGTTGTATAGGGTAACCATGGGTACAAAAATTGAACCTACAGGTGCTACTGAAAAGAGAAAATGGTTTAATAGGTGTGATGAAGCTTATGGTACATTATGTTTATCTCTTTCATTTGACCTTGTTTTTCACATTGAGTATTGCACTACACCTAATGAGATCTGGACTACTTTAGAGTCTTTGTTTGGGAAGCAGGATACTGTGAGAGGGTTTTAGTTAGAGAATGAGCTTATTGGCTTAAATACTAGGTATTTTGACAGCATCCAAGAGTTTTTCACCAAACTCAAGTCTCTTATATTATAGTTGTCACAATGTAGTGTTCAGAAAGAAGACTCTTAGTTGATATTTTCCATTATTTCTAAGCTTGGACCACATTATTCAGTTTTTGTATCTACCTTTTATGCCACTAGGGATGCACTTGGTACGAGATTCACTATGACATCTCTTGATGACTTTGCTTCATCTCTCACTTGAGAGCAAGCTAAGTTAGCTAGCATGGGCATGGTGAAAACTTCTTCCTCATCACAGGCACTTATTGCATCACAAGAGCCCAAATATCATAAGGCTTCTACAGGAAAAGGCAAGAAACAGAAACAAAAGGATTCCAAACCTCATGAGCAGCAAAAGGAGTCCTCAGATTGATCCTCCTCTTCTAAGGGGAAATCATTTAGGAAGGAGAAGGGTCCATGTGCATATTGCAAGAGGGAAGGACATGCAAAACATAATTGTTACAAGAAGGACATTGATGAGCTGAAACATCTTCTTTAGAAACATCAGATTGATTTTCCTTCTAGGATTTTTGCATCATCTTCTTCTCCTCATTCTTCTTCTTCAGAGCAGCATAACACAGGCACAACTGGTTTACATACTTCATCAGATATGAAGGGACATGCTCTTTGTGCTTCTTCAGGTATTGGATCAGGGAGATGGCTTCTAGATTCAGGAGCATCTAATCATATGGCATCTTCACAGTCTATGTTCACTTCCTTTGAGCCTTGCACTATGTCTCCCATTTTGATGGGAAACAACACTTACATGAGTGTTACAGGGAAGGGGTCTATTATTTTTGGGGACCACTCCTTTCAGGATGTCTTGTGTGTCCTTCACTTGACAAATAACCTTCTTTCCATCTATCAGATAACACATAGGGGCAATGGGAGATCTGTGGAGTTCACACCTGATTCAGTTATCATTAGAGACTTGGAGAGTAGAGCAATTATTGCTACTGGGATAGTGGATCACTCATCTTGGTTGTATTCTTTCACTAATTTTGCTACTGGTGGTGCTTCTATTCCTACAGCTGTTCCTCACACTTCGAGTGTGCATCATCATTCAGAGGAGAGATTTGGATTCTTGAACATTGGTGTTCTCACTTCGAATCTTGTTCTCGAGCCTTCCATTCCATCTCCTCCACCTCTTGTTGCTTCTTTTGTTTCAGTGCAGCAGGATCCAGTTGATCATACATCTTTGGAGGTTTCTATTGAGTCTTCACCTACTTTGACTTCTTCATTTGCTGCAGTCACACCTACTTCTGTGGAGACATCTTGGGCTGCACCTTCTTCACCTTCAGAGATTGCTTTCATTCGGCCTCTTCCCTCTCACTTCTTTCAGGAGATGTAGTTTCTTCACTTTTTTTGGAGTTACTTCATTCTGGGGGGATCTGTGGTCTCTTTCTTCCTCTCTTATGGGGGAATTCATTTATGTATCTTTGTGATGGATGGTGTCCTTGGGGGGTCTTATGGAGTCCTCCATCTTTCATCACTTAGTTTATTGCATTCTATTTTGGGGAGGAGTTTTGTTCCCATGTGGTTTTCTCCTTTACCCTGTTTGATTTAGTTTGCATTGCATTTGTAAATGAGTATCTAATCAGGCCTTGTTGTCAGGACTCATCTTTGCATAACAATTTGTTTCTCCCTAAGTTTCACTTATGGGGGGGTGTTGGTGTAATTAATTATTTAATTACACTTTAGCATAAGTTTACTTAGGCAAATTTCCTTTCCTAGGTTAATTATTATATAATTCTTATTTTATCTTATTGAGCTGTCTTTTTGCTCAAGATAAGATTAGGGTTGCCTTTTCCTGCTTTATTGCATCATTTCCTTTTCGAAGGATTTTGTATTATTTGTAAAACAATTATCTTCAATAATCATCATGCTGATTTTTGCTTACAAAAGTTTTCTCTGAGGGTTTACAGATTTTGTTCTGAATATCTGTTGCATGTGATAGGTGATTGCTTGCAGGTGATTCTTGGGGATTGTGAAGTTGGTTTATCAAGTTCTATTTTTCCCCTTTGGAGTTATTTTCTTCCAGAGGTCGTAACTTGGGCATACAATATCATTTTTTGACAAACGAGATATCGTCGGAAAGCTGATTCCGTCAAATTTCTAGTGGTGTGGGTCTAATCACTTCATTTTTCTATTGGTGCATTCTACAGCCAGTTGAAGTTAGAGGAATTGTTTTCAGTCTCGAACTCGTAACTTTTGATCAGTTTCTCCATTTTTCACGATCTTAGCAGCGTTGAAAGCATATTTCAGAGCTCTTCAGTTGCATCCATGCAATTTTTTGAGATTTCACTCCAGGTATATTTTATTCAATTTTCTATATTTTCACACTCTGGTGAATTACCTAGACATATTAGCTCTTGGGAACTTCTCGTTTGCATGGGATGCTTCATTTTTGGCTATTCTTTATGTATTTCTAGTTTTTTGTCCTTTTTGGACATTTTGATCATCTTTTGTAAGCTATCTTTTCTATGTAAACGCACTAAGATAAAGTGCCACACTATTGTACATGTATTTTGGGGATTTTGCACATAAGGTTGTGCCATATTTTCTACTCGCACTGTATTATAAAGTGCTATGGGGGGGTTGTGTAGTGTCTTTTTTTTTGCCATCACACCTTTGTCTGGTGAGTGTCCCTCCACGACGACAATGGATCCATATGATTCCAGCCTCATGCATGTGTGCTTTGCTTTGCACACAACTTTTTCAGTTGTAGGTGCTTTCTTGTGCACTTTCAGATGTTTCTTCTCTTTCATGCACTATAGGGTGTTACACAACATTTCAGTGGATTAGTCAAGCTCTCCTAGTCAGCATTATGGGGGGTATTATACTATTTGTGCTAATGCTTCCTTGGTTTCACCTTGGAAGAAATCTTCCATTCTCAGTTGATCAGTGTTTTTTAGACTATTGGTACTTGTGCCATCTGTATCTTTGTTCCAGGTGTTTGCCTTTGTTTACCATCTAATTCGAGTAGTGTTGTTGGGGGCACTCATGTAGATTGTTGTCTTCTTGAAACTGATCATCCTATCTTGAGAGGACGTTCTTCAACACCATAGAAATAATCTTCGACAGTTGTTTGCAGCTTCTTCTACTTCAGTGATGTTCTTCATGTCTTTCATCTCTTTTTGGAGTAGAGTTTTTCCCATGAGCTTTTCTCTATTTCTCCATTTTATAGAGATTTGGTTGTATTTGGGTACCTCATCAAGCCTAGTTGTCGGGACCCTTGTTTACTTTCATGCATTGTAGTTACCTTTTCTTTCTTGCACATGTTTGTAGCTGCACTTTTTCTCATCTTAAGGGAGGGTGTTAGAGTAAAGGTTTTAACTTAATTATGTTAATTAAGTTACCTTTATTCCTCTCTTAATATTTCACTTTAGTTTACATATTGTGACATTTAATAATTATATTAATTATTAAATGTCTACATATTAGGGTTTCTTTAGGGTTGGACAATCTCCTTTTATAAGGATTGATCATTTTATTTTATCCCTCTCTCTAATGAATATATAGCTTTTTTCTCTCCATCTCTTCCTTTCTGTGACAAGTTATTTGCATGCGAGTGATCTTCGGGGTCTGTGAAGTTGGCTTTCTCAACTTCTACAATTTATGCAATCACTCATATGTTAATCTACAATTGGTCCCATGTTAATGGCTGTAATGAAAAAGATGCATAGAGCTAACCAAAAAATTAAATGTGAGGTGATAAAATTACTAACCCTAACCATATTTTTTGACCAAAGAAAGACCAAAGCTCCACATTGATAACAACAAACAATAAACAAGGGATGAAAAAATTACTAACCCCAACCATATTTTTTTGATGAAAGAAAGAATATTTAAGTGTCTAAAACCATAACGCCAAAGGGTATGTGCAGGATCATCATGGAAAAAACAGGCCCTTAAGTGGCAAAAAAATTAGAAAAATAAAAGTTAGGCAACTTGATGTAAAAATTTGAATAAGTTATCTATATTATTTCAAAAATATGTAAGAATAGAATTTGTAGAAAATTAAATGTAGTTTTAAACTACTAGGTTTATTTTTAAACAAAATCTATTTGGTGAAAATTTGAAATTTCAATGCAATAGTACTTAAATTCGGGGAAAAAATAAAGAAGTAGGTGTCTATCCACCACCTAACCACAATAAAATGATAATATTTTTATAATATTTTAGATATAAGTAGAGGACTCATGTCCTGATGTGATGCATTTTTTTGTAATTTTTTTCCAAGTAAATAATTAATTTTGATTTTTTATTACAACTTTTAAAAAATATAAAAACTGATACATCTAACCACCTTAACTTGATCAAAACTTCATGAAACTCAATTTTTTTTTAATCCTATAGTATAAGAAGCAGAGAATGTGAAAAAAAAATTGGATTCAAAAAATGTACTACTGATTGAAAGCTATAGATGTTTTTTAATCAGCTTGTCAATCAAGACTTTAGTCGCAATTCAAATAGAAAATGTATAATAATAAGTAAAGCATAATTTATATTGGTGGAAAGCTAAGAATATCTTTTAAAAACCCTTTCCGTTTCATTAATTTTGGGTAAAAAATAAGTCATCAGCCACATACCCTACAAATACCCATCATATCACCACTTTTTGGCCCATCATGATCCCGCACATACCCCAAACACGCATGTAAAATTACTTATAGATTCTACACAGCAATGTTAACATAAACAATAAATAAATCATTTATGCAAAACACCCATGTAAAATGACTTATAGATTGCGCAGAACAACAGTTTCAAACCCTCCAATTTCATATAAAATGGAGCCGAAACCATCAATTTTTACAATAGTCTCCTATCAAATAAACCACAGAACCGAAACTGACAATTTTTAGAATATTCTGCTATCAAACCAACACACCACAATCACTCTTTTGACAATGCAACTTAATCAATATATTTTCTCGCACATTTCCAACTTTACTTTCCTATACTGCAACACCCATGTAAAACAACTTACAGCTTCTGGAGAACAACAATTTTAACATAAACAATCAATAAATCATCTATGAAAAACACCCATGTAAAACAACTTATAGATTGCGGAGGATAATAGTTTGAAAACCCTCCAATCTGCTATGAAATAGACCACAAAAATACTCTACTATGAAACCAACACCGCAATGGTTGGTTCAACAATACAACTTTAAAAAGTATACTTTCCCATACTGCAACACTCAATATTGCATTTACTTCATTCGTTCGCATTTACTCCACCTGCCCCCATCGTACAACAATGACAAAATGATTAAACATTCATACGAGCAAATACTTACAGTTCAGCTTTCGCGTATTGAGACACCAACTACACCATCACCAACCCACATAATTCCCAAGCTCCACGTTGCCACCAAAAAACCTAATCAAATTCCATCGGCCGGGACATCTCCAGCGTTGACAAATCCAATTTCCAGTTGGGTTGGCAAAATTCCCAGCAGAAACTTCAAACAAAATAGCCTATCAGCTAATTATCCACTTAACAATATCAATCTAAAATGATGGATCATTGTTCATTCATTTAAAACTCTTAATAATGAGACATACCATAACATAACATTAATTGTTTGAATACTTAATTATCAAATAGGAATTTCCTTGTAACCTTCCAAATCTAATCAATATTAAAAAGTTCTTTTGTATTGGAAAATATCTGGAAAGTGATTCCATCTCAATTTTATTTATTTTTACTTCCAAATCCTATGAAGTCCAATCAACATTACAGAAGTTGTCTTCCATTAGAAAATAGGCCTAGAAAGTCATCTCATGGTAAAAAGAAAAAAAATGCCTTACTTAAATTTGATTGATGGCTCCATGGCGGTTCTGAATTTCCTTGTTGTTTCTTCTGAAAATCCCTAAGAAGTCATCTTCATATTTGTACAAAATTTTTTTGGATCTCAAAAGTGCCATAAAATTTAGCCAACATTCTTCAGACAATTCATAATGGCTGAAGCCTCTGCCAGTCTTTACCATTTATAGTGTAAAAATGGTCTTAAACATTTCCAGTGAAATTGAAGTCATTATTTAAAATGAGGAAAATTTGGAAGGATGTAAGTTTAGGCCTCTCTATTTCAATTCTCATCAGTACTTCTCAATTTAACTTTGGTAACTTTCTACTTAACTGAGATTTTTTTAACTATAAAGCTAGTAAGTTTTTCTATAGCAGTTGAAAACTTTGATGTCAGTATTCGCTTGCCCAATAATTAACTCCTATGAACAATATTTAAATAAATTCCACATGAGGGCTTAAAATTGATGGCTATATAGCCATATTTAGGTGTTTTTATATAAAATTATTTTAATATATATTTAATTTGTATATAAAATTATTTTTTATATAAAATTATAATAAATATCTTGATATTTTTAAAGGAAAATTTGAGTAAATAATCCTCATAAAAAATGTGCTTGATATGTAGGAATTACTATTGGATTTAGTTAACTACTTGTCTTAAATATCATATTTAAAAAACCTAGAATTTGACTTAGATGTTTTTCCAATAACCCTTAGGAAGTTAGCATAAGTCAATAAGGTTTTTTCTAAGATCCTAACTAATGTCTAGATCTCCTTTTAATTAATAAATAAATAAAATTAAGACTATTAGATATGTATTTGTTAAGAATACTTAATTTATTAATATATATTGATTTGTACAAATTTTTAATTTATTATGATATTAAATATATTTTTCAAATTAATTAATTGATTTTAGGCTTTGGAATTTTAAAGAATTAATTTTAGAAAAAAAGTATTTAAAAAATCTATTGTTATGTCATAAAATATATTAGAGAAAGTTTTGTGTTAGAAAAAAAAATAATGTAAGGTTTTAGTCTTAATATTTCATTTTTATTTATTAATAGGTTGAAGTAAATAGTGAGATTTGAGTGATAGAAAAATAGAATATCAAATTTAATGAGGTTGAAGAGGGGTGGGGGTAACACCCTCTGAGGCCACAATGTGCATGAACCATGCCCCATTCTAATGATTAGCACTAGTGAAGGAAGGTTCAACACCCCAATCAATACTTTCATTTTTTTGTATTTCATTTCATAAGCTACACACAATATTATGAATTTATTTTATCAAAGAAAAAAAAGAAACATTAGTTTTAAAAAATCATCTATTTATTGTATTCTACAAGAAAACAAGGGAAGCCACAAATGAATGACATTATTTATGGACAATTTGGACACCTCTAATGGAGTTGAAAATGTAGTGTTTGTGAAATCTTATTAGCACCATTCTTTTCTTTGCATTTTGGATGAGTTTCCCAAACCCTATTATAATTAAACCTATTATAAATTCCCAAATTTAGCAAGAATAAACATTCAATATTTTAGATAATTTATTTAGACTTATTTTCCCCCCTATAGTCACCACATTGCTACTATTCTTCAACCATGTGCACTCTAACTATTAACAATAGGCGTAAATAGACAAAAAAATAAATAAATAAATAAATATTTTTAAGTGTGGTGTTCCAATTAGGCACCATTAATGCCTTCAAAATTCATTACAAAATCTCCAAAAGGGATGTTACAATTTTCTCATGGTCTACATAGGTACTTGGATGCTATTAAAACTCAAGCAAAGGAGCATTGGGCAAACAAAAATATATTAACTTGTTTTAAACATATATATAGGTTTGAATTAAAGTTTAGTTTTATATAAATTTTAAATCATATTACTACAACATTTTATGATATTTTCAAAATAATTAGTCAATAGGCTTTTCCCTATGAGTTTTCAAGTCTAAAACAAAGTCTTATGATCAAAGTTCAAAATTGCAGGCTACACTTTGTTAGTGTGAATGGGGTTATTTCCTAACTAGTTATCAGTAGGACCTATTCACATCATTAATAAGTTTACTTAGGAGTTACTTTCCTAGGTGGCATTCAAGAAACTAGTATTTAGTGGGACCATATCTCATTAATAGGCATGTAGTTATCTAGGCATTTAATATTTCTCTCATGCATTTATAATTATACATTAGTAATTGAATGTTTGTAACCAAGGTTGTTATTCAACCTCTTCTCTGCTTTCCTATATAATCAAGGCTCTTGTAAATTTGTAAATCATCTCAAAGATTCTAGATCAATTCAATATAAATCAACATTTGATCAAGTTGTCTTCTTTCTCATGCTACAACACTTTCTTATTCTTATGGATGCTATTCTTCGTGGTTGATCCTTTGAAGTGTGCCCAAATTCATCTAGGTTTGTTCATATTTCCAACATGGTATCAGAGCATAGGCAAAAGAAGATCCATCTCATATTGGGAAGTTGGGTTGATTAGATTATTGCAGGCTAAAGGTTTTTCATGAAGGGCTAGTTGTTCTCATTCGGGAGGCAACTAATTTCTGAGGAACTTTGGGTCAAATCTGACCCCGTCATTATGTTCAAAAGATCCAAAAAATTTAGGAAAGCCTACCCCTTCATCAAAATTCGACTTCATCATCTAGAGGCCATCAAAGGTTTTTTGTTTTTATATTGAAGGAAAAAGTACAGATCGTACAAGTTGTAGGAAACATCTCCTCCCCCCTTGTTGCGAAAAAAAATTATTTCTCTAGTTGGCATCATATAAAAAACTTCATATTCTGAAGTAAATTTAGTTTTGGTTATTTTTCAAAAAAAATAGGTGACTATCTTAAATTTGATGGCCAAATGACCATCATGGAAGCCCCCTCATGTCTTAATTAGGTAGTTTTCTTAAAATCACCATAACTTTTGACTTGGGTATCATAATTTTGCAAATGAGATATTGTAGGAAAGATGGTTTTGAGAACTTTCCATTGTGTGGGAATTGTTATTAGATATTGTTCTTGTAATATTTTATCACAACTTGAATTCAATGTTTCCTTTTGAACTCCCAAGCTCATATCTTTTCATCATTTTGTCAAATTTTGGAGATTCCAATGGCATTGCGAAGGTGATTCCAAGTTTTATCATTCAATCCATCCACTTTTCTCAGATTCATCCCCAAGTACATTCTATTAAGGTTTTGCAATTTGAGGCATTTTCTTGATATCTTGGACATACTGCAATATGGAGAAGGTTTGTTTGCATTGGAGGCTTTATTTGCACTATCACACCATATTTGGGAGTTTCTATTTGATATTGAAGGTTAATGTCTTTGTAATCTTGGAGATCATTCATAGTTTGTTATGGGGTTTGCATTTCATCCTTCACTAATTATGTTGGGAAGGGGAAACTATAAATAATGGAGAGATTGCATCATAAATCATCTCCAATCACTTCAGTTGTTGCCACATTTGTATGGTCTTGTTCCCCCTCTAGATAAAGGTATCCAAAAATTTGCTTGGAGTTGCAAAAGGTATGATATCTTAGAGGTTATTGTAATTTATGTTGATGATGATGTTTTTAAAGCTATTGATCATTGTGATTGTTCTCATAATCTTTGGACTAAGATTTGGGAAATATATGGAGATCCTGATTCTCCACTCGTGTCATAGAAAAATGGCCCCTTGTCATTTTCATGGCCTTTTAGGTCTTATTTCATGATGTTTGGTCTATTTTACTCTAATTTTATGATGTAACATGGCTTGAAAATGAATATTTAGGTACTAAAATTCAAATAATGACATCTTGTGTTGACCTCCCTCCATAGTGCACCAGGTTGGTTATCTTTGCTCGAATACTTTGATTTCAAATTGCATTTGTTTGAAAATTTGTAAGTTACCCTAAATATGATAAAACAAATCCATTTTGTGTGTATCATTTTATCACAACATTCCATGAGACCAAATTTATCATGTGGGTTTCCTTTAAAATGAAACAAATTTAATATACCCTATTTCAAAGCTCCCAAACAAATTTAATATACCTTGTTTCAAAGCTCCCATTTTGGCACATAGAGGGTGAAGGTTGTGGAGGTTGTGGAATTTGGATTTACACCTGCCAATTGTATTTGCTTGAAAGTTTCTAAATCCTTTTCAACAAAGCCATTTTCTCTACAATTTGGCTTTACAACTGCCAATTGCATTTGCTTGAAAGTTTCTAAAGTCTTTTAAACAAACCCATAAATTGTAAAATTTAGCTTTATATCTGCCAATTACATTTGCTTGAAATTTTCTAAAGCCTTTTAAACAAACCCATTTTGCAAAATTTGGCTTTAGAGCTACCAATTGCATTTGCTTGAAAGTTTCTAAAGCCTTTTAAAAAAACCCATTTGCTCCAAAATTTGGCTTTACAGTTGCCAATTTCATTTTCTTGAAATTTTCTAAAGCCTTTTAAACAAACCCAAATTTTCTCTACAAAATTTGTCTTTACAACTGCCAATTGCATTTGCTTGAAAGTTTCTAAAACCTTTTCAACAAACCCATTTGCTCTATAATTTGGCTTTACAACTTCCAATTGCATTTGCTTGAAATTTTATAAAGCCTTTTCAACAAACCCATTTTCAACAATGGAATAATATAATTCAAATGAGAGACTAGCTTCTTGTTGATGAAATTATGAGTTTTTTCTAAATCTATCAATACCATTAGTTTAATATATCCCATGCAAAATATCAAAGTCAAAATTTAGAGTTTAGTTTCTAGTTGTTAGGAGATTAGTGCTAATTGTTAGTTTATTTTTATTTTTCACTTTACATTGATACTTTGATAATATTCCCCAACTTTTTACTTTTGGCATATTCATCCCTAAATTATTGTTATACTTCCTCAAAAATGGATCCATACACATACACACTCAAGATTAATTTATGTCAACATTGAAGAACTTGTTAGGTACGCATATGGCTTCCTCAAACATACATAAAATATCTCTCTTGATCTAAATAAAGGTCTTGGATAAGGAAAGAAAGCTTAAATCCAAAGGAAAGACCCTTATAAAGTCACAAAAACCATTTAAAGAACATAAAGAAGACTTGTCCATTATTTTAAATAAATATGCACAAAGAGGAAATTAGCCAAAAAGCTTAAGGCTCTATTCAATTGTGATAATCATATTATTTAACAAACATGAAAATAACATAAAAATAATATCATTATTATTTTTAAAGAAAGGTAGAGTTAGGAAAGGAATAAAATATCACAAGAGAACTATCTCAAGTAGAATTTAAAATCCAAGAAGATTTGATATGTTGATAGAACACCCTTTCCAATATTCTCGCAAGCTTTACCAAATCCTTCTCAATCCAAACTCTCTTGGTTTCTTTCACTTCCCTCTTCTCAAGATCCTCGAATTATATAATAATCAAATCGCAAAAGAGGCAACCCCTCTTCTTAACCTTTCATTTTGGCTAAATAAGTTGCATCTAATATATATTGCTTGATCTAATGGATTTTTAACATGTTGAACCATTTATTCAAGAAAAGAAAAGAGTCCACAAAGGAATTTTGAGTAAATACTTGGTAATTTTTAACTTATAAAATTTGGTAACTCTTAGATATTTTCCTCACCAAAATATCTCTCCAAATTTAAATCTAAATGCACATCCAAAAAAAATACAAACTCATAACTAAATTTAATTCAAAAAGTGGGCCATCTATGGCCTTCTATAAAGTTCTCGAAGATGTCATTCCCCATAAATGATAAATTAAAAGTTTAGTTATGAACTACACCAAAATGACATGAAATTATCTTTCTAAGATGTCATATTTGCATAAATCCTCAAAGAAATTTTTTAACTAATTTTAAACACTCAAACAAATACATATATATGAATATGAGTTTCATTTATAAATTCTTGGAATATATCAATCCATCACAATTAAAATCTTAGACATCATGCATAATATTTTTGATGCATGAACACAAAGCCACCTAGGGTCTCATAAGACTTGAGTAGGTGAATACTAATATGCATATATCTAATGGTGGGGTGAATGGAGGAGGATTAGGAGTAATTTCATATATATCTATTACTTATTTTGCAATCCAATATATTGATTAGAGAGGTTGCATTTGAATGGAAGAAGTGAAGTTAAGGTCTATTAAAATATGACTTGCCATCTTCTCTATTCTTAGGATTTTGGAGTATATCAAAATATCCAATCTATATTTCATTGTTGATCTCAACCAATCTTTGCTTCAACTTCCAAATCATCCACATAATCCTCCCTGAAATTTCCAATATGTGAAACATAATTATGAGGAATATACAAATAATCCTTGACATAGCTTTTTGTATCAAAGGATAATATGGTTCTATAATTTTAAACTATTTCCAATTTTGAAATCAAAATACAATCAATTGTCTGTTTAATCTCAATTTAATCATAATTTTAAGGAAAACATAAATTACTTGAATCTTTTTAACCTGTCTCTCATTAGATTCTACTTACACTAACTTAAGTTTAAAAAACAACATTAAAATCCACACAACAAATTTCAAAGACATAATATTATGACAATATTATTTAAATATCTAATTGTAATGAATGTTATAGTACTAAATATTCAAATTTTAAATCTATGAAAATATAACCAAATGATCCTTAGTAAATTCATGTATCATTTGTGATGAGAATGTTGAATATTATAATTTTGTAGGCCAATCTTAGGCACTAATTCACCATTGTTAAAATGATCCTTAGTTTATTCATTATTTTTTTCAAGATTATAAATTTTTACAATTTCTATTTAACCAAACTCAAAATAATGGTATAGATTAAGATTATTGTCTTTATCCTACACTTGGGTCATGTTTGATTAGATTTACTATCATATTTAGAAGTTGTATTTTGTTATTATATATTTTTCAACATATATAAATGTATGGTTGGATTAGTGAGATGTTTATAACAAGTATACAATATGAAGTCAAACTTTATTAGATTGATTCTTAATAAATTAGAAATAATGATTAAATTTATAGTTTTATACAATCTATAAGTATAAATAGTTTGATGGTAGAAACTTTATACATATAAAAATATGATAAATGTTTGATTATTTTTCTTTCCAATCTATAAATTTTTGATGTGTTTGGCTATATAATTGAGATGATTCACTCATAATGTAATGATAAAAATTTAGTACAACAAAGAAATATTTCCGAGACATCAAGCTACCATTCTACATAACTCTCATGGAAATAAGAATATTATTTTATTTTAACTAAATATTGTGTACTATATCTTGAATTACTAGTTAATTTTGAATTATATGTACTTATAATTTAAAATAAAAACATCCTTTGTAACATAGAATAGATAGGTTAGTTAATGAAATAAAATATGTTTTTATATTAATTTTTTTTTACAAATATGGAACTCATATGAGAAATTGATTAATACAACTTTGTAGTAACATTAGATTAATACTTGGCTCATATTGTTTAATCACACTAGAAATCAACAATGGAAGATTGAGAATCTCTTGAAACTAAGAATTCCACCTTATAAATCACATTCATACTAGAAGCCAACAACTAAAGACCAAATTTCATAAATAGAGTTCATGTGTTATATATCATGCCTTTGAGGGGTCCACAAGTACCATGAGCCTTTTGAAATCCTTCTCCATTTAAATTCACATCCATTCCAAGACCATTGGGAGGTGGGTATCCCAACTTCCTTAATTTCTTGTAGGAAATTAATTTCAAGAGTAGGACATTGTGACAAGTTGGAATGTAAGATAGGGTAAACCCAGAAAATTCATGAAATGGAATATTTGGAATAGGTGTGTAGACCATTTGTAACTAAATTCAAGTATTAAATTAATGGGAAAAGATAAATATTAAGAACTAAAAGAAGGATCCAAACCATAAAGGAAAATAAAATATTAACTTAAAACCTCAAGGTCAAAACAAGAGTTGACATAAAATTAGACAAAATGTTAGTAGGAGGAATGATCAAAAAATTTGAAGATACCCATGGTAGATGACACCAAACAAAGAAATCACATTTTCTTCATCTAAAATACCTAATATTCCATACAAATGATCTTATTCCAGGTGAAATATGGGTTTTCAATATAATGACATGACAAGAATATCACCCTAGTAGTTTTTGACATCTTTATTCTTGTTGTAAGTCACAAATTCACAAAATCACAAAATTTCTCAAAAAGTTGATAAGTTAGGTAATTGGGTATGTGCAGGATCATCATGGAAAAAATAGGCCCTTAAGTGGCAAAAAAATTAGAAAAATCAGAGTTAGGCAACTTGACGTAAAAATTTGAATAAGTTATCTATATTATTTCAAAAATATGTAAGAATAGAATCTGTAGCAAATTGAATGTAGTTTCTAAACTACTAGGTTTTTAAAATCTAGTTGGTGAAAATTTGAAATTTCAATGCAATGGTACTTAAATTTTAGGGAAAAAATAAGTAGTAGGTGTTTTTGTCTTATCACCTAACCATAAAATGATAATATTTTTTTATAAAATTTTAGATATAAGTAGAGGACTCATGCCCGATGTGATGCATATTTTTTTGTAATTGTTTTCCAAGTAAATAATTAATTATGAATTTTTTATTACAAAATTTTAAAAATATAAAAACTCATATGTCGACCACCTTAACTTGGTCAAAACTTCATGAAATTTAATTTTTTTTTTTTTAATCCTATAGTATCGCGAAGCATAAAATGTGAATTTTTGGATTCAAAAAGTGATACCATTTGAAAGCTATAGATGTTTTTCAATCAACCTATCAATTAGGACTTTAGTCATAATTTGAATAGAAAATTAATAATAATTACTTATTAAATTCAAAGTAAAGCATAATTTATATTGGTAGAAAGTTGAGAATCTCCTTTAAAAACCCTTTTCGTTTCATCAATTTTGGGTAAAAAAATAGTCATCAGCCACATACCCATCATATTGCCACTTTTTGGCCCATCATGATCCTACACATACCCAATTGATAGTTGATTTGAGATGTGAACCTCATTATATTCACTAAAACTTAAATTATGCGATCAATTTAATCATTAGGTGAAAGTGAAGGGTATTAATGTTTATTCAATTTTCAATTTTTAAAAGTTTAGTATTTTGATTAATCACTAATTCAATTTATATTGGTGGAAGATTTGAGGTAATTAAAAAAATATGTACAAAGATTAAATCTTCATTTTCTCCTATTCTTTCATTATTTCTTTCTTTTTGTACTAGGGTTAAATCTTCATCTAGGTTTGTTGTGTACTTATAAAAAACCTTTGTTCCTTAGTATCATGTTATTGTACATTGTATGGTAACTTTCATGATAAATATTATGTGCATGTCCCTTCCTCCTATCAAATTTTATTTATGGATATGAGGAAGTTTATTTCTAATTTTTTGGTTTCCTCATCAAAATATTACTTCAATAATTTAGAAATTATATTTACAAGCTTATCATCTCTCTCATTTTCTTCTCTTATTCGTACCTTCAATAATGACTAAATTGATTTTACATGACCACCAATGTTAAGTAATGATGCTTTCCCTTTATTACTAGTTATAGGAAATAAATCTTAGATGCAACCTTTATCAAGATTTTTTAAGTCTTTAATGGCACATTTTGTACTAGAGTACACACTTGTAAATTTAAATTTAAGAACTTTTTTAGATTATTTTTTATGTGCAATCTAGTAATTTGAATGATTTGATTATTAAAAACTATTATAGATGTTGAATTTTTTTTTGTTAACATGGTATGAAAATATTATTGATGATTAGATGAATAATTAGAACTGTTTTAGATTTATATTCCCTAGATCTAGATCTATTATTTACCAAGGTGTCATTGCTCCTTTAGCTCCTATGTACATACATATATAACATGGAAAATGCAAATGTTCCACCTCCTGAATCTTTTTTTGCAAATACCACTAATGAGATTAAGAAATTGAGAGATTCATTAGTAGAGAGTGCAAACCCAGGGATATATTCTAAAGTATGCATGCCAATATTACATAGTCCAGAAAAACTAAGAGATGAACTTGGATAGACTAATGCATATTCCCCTAATAGAGTAGTTTCCATTCTTTCCCGCATGCGGGAAGAAGTACATGGTGAGGTTCCCTTTAAAAAAATACAAGATGATGTGACCAAAGAAATGATAAAAAACACTTGTTTTCCATTTTATCAAAATCAACATAAGGTGAGGGGATACCAGGTCACCAGATGTGTGGATCATGCTATGGCCCCATTGATCTACCCATGATTTCTCACAACACATGGTCAATATCCAAACAATGACCAGATTCCATTATATTTTGTTTAGCAGTTGTATGCTGAGGTCCATTTGGGCCTCAAAGTCAACTACCTGGACTTTCCAGCATATGTTGGTTAGGGGGGTGGTAGGATTTCTGATAAGCCCACCTATTGTCGAGCAGATAGACAAGCCCCAGTGTTTAGGGTATTGGTTGGCAATAGGTCTTTTTCTCTCACCCCAGATCTAGCCCCCTTAGTAGATGAGGTTGTCATTGCTTCCCAAAAGGAAGCAATTGACACTATAGGTGACATTACAACAGCCACCACTAGGATATCTACTAATCATGTAGGTCAGTATTTGATGTCTATATGTTCATGATCCACACCATTTCCATCACAGTGCATCAGCATGGGTCCTTATACAGCAACAGGCATCCCTACTCCCACATAGCTCGATGGACTTTCAGGAGATATGGCACGCAGGACTCTGCATTGTTTGGATGAGGACATCTTGGAGGCATATGCCTACATCGCATTAGACTATGGGATCAATATGGAGGGGTTCAAAGATCATTTGGCAAATGGAGTTCATCCACATCCAGGAACCCATCACTCTCAGCCCAGGACTAGTGCACATTGGGATCCACCTATAGATCATTCGACTGCTGCACAGACTATGGGTTTTACTGAGATGTTGATTGGTCTCGATTTGTCATCGTTGATTCCATGTCACCTACATAGTCCTCTTCACTCATCATTTATGGAATGATAGGAGATGGATCAAAAGGATGTATATGTTGACTTGTCACTTGACCGTTTGGTTCATATTTTGGAGATGACCATTGCAGAGGACTTAGGTCATCTGATATCAAATGATGTGCATGTGCATGTTTCAATTTTTTTTAATTATTTTTAAATTTTAGTTTTAACTAGAAATTAATGTGCTGATA
Source organism: Sequoia sempervirens (assembly GCA_007258455.2). Lineage (NCBI taxonomy): Eukaryota > Viridiplantae > Streptophyta > Pinopsida > Cupressales > Cupressaceae > Sequoia > Sequoia sempervirens. The sequence goes on from VDFB02353493.1 coordinate 9,012,023, forward strand.
TATATGTATATATATTGGAGGTGGACATACCTCATGTCACTCCTAGCCTTGCTCCAGATCATGTACATCAATGTGACTTTGTGGATGATTCTGCTACCAGTGGACATGTGAGTTTTAAATTTTTAGATATACACATGTATATCTACATGCATATGTATGCATAGATTTAGATAGATATTTAAAAATACAAGTACATTCTTAAAAATAACTTTTATAAAATTTATTTAATATATTATATGTATTTAACACATTATGTACATAATTTTATCTGCAGAGCTCAGCACATCCATCAGAGCTGAGTTCTCATTCAGATGGTTGTTTGACTAGGAGTCAATATTCATATTAGGCCCTACACTAGATTTATGATCTTTACTACATGTATGTTTTCTTATATGATGATCTCTAGTATTCGACATTTGATGATCTCTAACTTACATTTTCTTATATGATATACATTTGATCTCTAACATACATTTTCTTATTTGATGACCTCTTACTTATAACATGTTTATGTTTATACATTGAATCTATTTACATATATGTATGTGTTTGCTTATGTTTAAATGTTTATATGACATACATACATTTTCTTATATTCAATATACATACATTTGCTTATTTGATGACCTCTTTGCTTATAACATGTTATGTTTATACATTGAATCTATTTACATGTATGTATGTTTTTTCTTATGTTTACATGCTTATCTCTAGTAGAATTTTAGGAGAAGCCTATTTCATTTTAGCCAAAAATAAATAATGCACATTGAAATAAATTGTGTTGACGTTGAACCCACAAAAAAAGACCATCAAAATGGTCCCAAATGTTATTATAGAATCCCCTATAGTTGTGAATTTTTATGTTAGTTCATTTGATCACAACATCCCATTTGATCCTATATTCCCAAATATAAGGAAATGAATGCCACTTTATAATTAAGTTCATTTGTGTTGATCAAAATAAATATTTTGCACACACACCCCTTGAATTTTATAGTAAGCAGTAAAAAATTATAAAATAAATTACCCCCAAGCAAGTAAACTAATGATACTTAATAAACGAGTGTATTTACAAGCCTATTTAGTAATGCACATGTTCTACTAGAGTTTTAAAATTTGATAAAAATGATGAAATTAAAATCTTGATACAAAATAAGAACAAATAAAGTGCATCACTTTGTGGTACACAAAACTCATATTTTTTAAAAATTACTTAAGCAACATGAACCATTGAGGAGTTGAGAACAAAATATAATTATAAATAAGAGGTAGGAACATTCCTTTTATAATTATATTATCCTTCAAACACTTTCCCTCTAAGTTATAAAATTTTATGTTAAATTATTTCATAAATAATCTCTTAATCTACACCATTATTTAACATGATCATGCTTTCCTACAACTAGATATAAAATTATAGATTTTTAAAGAAATTCAATGCATAATTTGCTAGTTTCAACTTAGGATGGGAAAATTTTATTCTTTGAAACATTAATAAAATTCAATTCAAATTATACCTCTATGTGCTCAAATCATTGCTATACCCTCTCTACATCTCCTACAAATGAAAATATCTCAACTATTGATTAACTAGAATGACCATGGAAATTTTCCTCTACTATATATTGAGTTGTTCCCTTACTCTGCAAAGAGCATAAATTATCTAAGAGACACTTTATTAAACACTATGTTATCTCATTGGTTGAGATAATCTTGCACCTTTGGTATCAAGCTTGAGGAATATTATCTTTTTGATAAGGAACAAAATTCTAAAATTAATCTATGTTGCATACCTATACATTAAATAACAAAAAAATCCACAATGAAATAGCTTGTTTGATTACCACTTGATTCATTTAAATACAAGCATATAAATACAATCTTATTTTCCATTATTCCATATCAAATTGCAAGATTAATTCACATTTATATCACTTGGAGCACATATTTTGGAGAGGAGATTTTTGCACTTTTATCAAGGAGGAAAATATTGGAGAAGACAACTTTTCATTTTTATCAATCAAGGAAAATTTTGGAGGATAATTTAACTAAGTTGGTAGAGGATTTTTTTTAGGACCATCTTTAACTTGAAGAAGAAAATGGAACAACAAAGAAAAATAAAAAATGTGTCTCAACGAAAATTGTCAAAAGAAGAAGAACAAAAGAGGCATGAACAAAACTTGGAAAATTATCATAGAAAGAAACAAGGTACATGCTTGTTTCTTCTCTCTCTCTCTCTCTCTCTCTCTCTCTCTCTCAAGTGTGTATTTAGTACTTTTATTAACACAATTTTTTTTCCTTATAAATATATTTCCAATTATGAAAACCATGTTAGATTTAACCTAGAAACTTTAATACTAAAAAATAGTCATTTTGCATAGACATTACCTAGATTCCTTATCATCTATTTCAAATTTATTTTGTTCAATGGAATTCTTAATTTCAAGAATATTTGATTTTATTTCTTTCAACTCCACTTCAATAGCTCATAGTCTCTCACTTTATTTCTTGCATACAAATTCAAACAACAAGCAGGAAATTCTCAAGTTGAAGTCGGCAAAATCTAGATATTGGATCAAATGAATATGCTAAAGAACACATGGACCTTGAAGATAGGGAGGAGACCCAAGTTCAAAAAATGCTTGTTAGAGAAGGGTCAAGATCACTTCCTTTTACTGGTATGGATGAGCATATATAAAACTAGTTGAAACTTCTCTCACTTGTAGCATCATGTCTTATCACTTTGTTTGCTTGCATACATAAACTTCACTTATAGATCTAGCATCATCTCTCACTTTCTTTGCAAAATATTTTGTGACATGTAGAAAGGGCTCAACAAGAAGGAAGTTATCATGTTGAATTCGAGCCAAATCTAGATATTGTATCAAATGAATCTGTTGAAGAACACATGGAACTCGAAGATAGGGAGGAGGCCCAAGTTCAAAAAATGCATGTTGGAGAGGGATTAGGATCACTTCCTTCTACTGGTATGAATGAGCATATAAAACTAGCTAAAAAGGTGAGGAAACATATTTCTTATAGAAATTTAGAACATTTACTTGAAAGGGATATGGAGAAACTGAAATGTATGTGGTCGACCAGCCTACAAATAGGAGAAAGAGATCAATGACTAAATTTGTAAACGGAATAATAAATTATCATTTCAATCATCTTGAAACACTTGAAAAAACCCAATTGTTATCACATTTACTTCTTTGTAATGAGTTGAAAGAGTCATTACAATTGTTGGGTGTACATTTGACATCAAATAAGAAGAAACACATTGCATTACAAAAGGATATTGTTCAAAATTTCAAAAAGGGTTTATATTCCATTGGGAAAGGATCTTGATTAGTGGATAAGGCCACTACAAGAAGGGTCATGTTGACATGTATTATAAATCAAGATATAGCAAGAAAAAGAAAAATGTTTGCACTTTCAGCTAAAACTAGTTATAGTGAAACCACACTAATAAAATATGAGAAAAAGAGAAAGCTTTTGGATGAGAGTTCAAAAGGCAATTGGGAAATTATGTGTAGAGCTCCCCATTCTGACAGGATTGAAGATGTTCTGGAACTTGATCTCAATTTTTTGGCATGATCAGACTCATCCATCATCAAATACTAGAGATATTATGAGACACAGGATTGGGCCTGGTATTTATGAAAATCATATCAAACATTGGCTAGACATAACACAACTTGAGATGTATATGAAATTTTGTAATATATATCCTCATATAAAGATTAGAAAAAAAATGTTTGAAAGGTTAAGACCATATTATGTGAAGATAAACAAGTTTCAGAAGATGAGAGAAGAAAGTTGTGCTTTTCAAAATGTACCTCCTAAACAGGAAAGTTTGTTCATAAATGCTATGTTATGTGATCATGAAAATGAACCTCAAATAAACTGCATAAAAGGAATTTATGAAACATGTGGAAATTTGGCTAAATTTCCTTCAAGAAATGAGGATACTGACCTAACAAAGACAGTAAATTGCAAGAGGTAAGTACTATTTTTAGAGAGTTTATTTGTTTTAATTTGATTAGATTGTTATTTGAATTCTCTAATGTAATGTTTCATTGATTGTGTGGTTTATTACTTATTCACATATTTTACTCACACAGGTACAAGTATGTAAAGTTTCAAACAAATTTTGGGAAAAAATCCACAAGGTTGAACTATGTAGAAGAGGAGATTCCTATTGGAAATTCTATGGAAGATTTTTGAAAATTGATACAATCATACATACAAAATTCCTTTTTTGCTAAGTGGCAAGCACAAAAATTCCAAACATTGAGAGATACTTTCCCACTTGGAACAGTTCTATCAGTAGTTGACTTTGCAAAAAATTACTCCTTTGTACATCAAAAGGAGATTCAATCAGAATATTACTTTTCAAAGCAGATCACTATTATGGTTCATGTGTGTTATCAACATGCACAATCAAAATTGGATGGTGTTGAGAGTACATATGAAGAACAAGCCATTAAGAAAGAATATCACTTTTATATTAGTGATGATAGAGAGCATGACACAATTTTTGTACAACATTTCTTTACAATTTTTTTTGAGAATTTGAAAAGCAGGGGTGTAAAATTTGAAAAGCATTTTGTATGGTCAGATGGATGTGTGGCACAATTAAAATCTTCATGGCCATTCTATGCACTTTATAGATATCATAAAATATACAAAATACCACATGTTTGGAGTTTTTTTAAGAGTAGGCATGGAAAGGGTGAGCATGATGGAGCAAGAGCTTGCATCAAACGAGCTTTAAGAAAGCATCAAATGAGTTATTGAGAAGATCATATATACAATGCACATGATGTTGTTGAATGGTGTAAGAAACACTTTGCATCAAATGTGCTCGGCACATCTTCGAGAACAAACTGACACATTCCACATAGATTTTTTTGGTAGATATTGGGTATGTATAAATAACATTTTCAAAAATTTGAATTTATTTAAATTTAAAATTTTTATATATACATTTTTGTTCACATAAGTTTGTTGTTGTAAATGTATCTAGGTGTGGATAGAAGATCATTGCACGGATGCAAGAGGGTAGACAAAACAAGATCCTTGCATTGTGTTATGAGTTCAGATAGTTGCCATGGATGGACATTCTACACAAGGGATTACTCTTCTTTTTGCACTAAGTGCATTGTGGGAAACTCTGATCATGCATGCAACATCCAAGAACTTGGATATGTTGGTAAATGGGATACAATGCCACTAGTTGTTTCAGACACATATGATGAAAATGAGGAAGAAATATTTGAAGACATTCCTTTGATTTCAATTGATTATGACCATATTTAAGGACTGGTTAGAAAAGGTACATGTTTAAGTTTTCAATAATTTAAATATTATATAGATATAGTTAATGATCTTTAAATTCTAGAGACATTTCTAATTTTTTTAGAATTTTTTTGTGTAAATTGTTGGATGTTATGGTTGTGTTGCTAATATGTGGTTGACATTGATTACAACACTATTAGCATTGTTGTATTCAAGGTTGTATATGTCAAAGATACTGAAGAAATTGTAATAAGAAGTGTTACAGGTTGTCAGTGGAATAGTGAAGGTCGTGAAGGTGTCTTGATTAGTACATTATTGATCAAGCATTGTGGATTAAAGGGTTTCTTGCTGAGTGTATCTTGTTTATCCACTAGAAGTATCAGAGGTCCGCATGAATATTTAATCGTGTTATGAATAGTTGTGTTTTGACAGTCTTTTTGTGGCTTCAATTAATGTTCCTAATTGAAGTTGGTGTGATTCTAGTAATTTCGGCTATTGTGGATGCTTCTAGATCATGATATACCTTTGTTGCACATCTGCGTTGATCGGTGTGTTCGTGGTCGGTGATTTTTCTCTTGTGTGTTTGGGTTTTTATGTTCTTGGACAACATGGTGGTTGTAACATGTTGTGGATCCTTGGAGATTAAAATTTGAATGTTTGGCACACTCGAGGAGGTTTTTTTAAGTCTTCATTACATTGTGGCTGATGTTGTTTGATTCACATTGGAAATTTACTTGTAAATTCGGGCCGAAATTGTGTATATGTTTTATATTTCATATTTTATTTTGGTTGACAAAGTTTTTCATGCAAATCCATGTTGCAGATATATAAGAATGGTTGTTTGTGCAAAGTAAAAGTGTGTGTGTGAGCAGAGGAAGAGAAAATGTGTGAATAGTGATCTAATCATTCGATTGTAGAGCAGAGTGTGAAGAAGTTTTAGCGAAGTGTGAAGGAATGTTTCTATGCTTAATTGGAACTGTAATCAGGCTTTTGTAGAAGCTATTTTCTCAGTTCATACCCTTTGGATCTAATCAAAATTTTTGTAAGATAGTGTGTCTTCTTTGGGCAGTGAGCTCTAGGTAGTGTGCCTGAATGCATGTGCTTTCCCATTATTCTTCTTTATACTTTTAACAGGGTATAATATTGTGGACTGACATCTACCATGGTTTTTCCCCTAATAGGGTTTCCACATAAAAAATCTTGGTGTTCTTTGTGTTTTTGATGTGCTGATGGTTTATGGTTTATTTTTCATTCATAAGATCTAATATTAAGTTAAGTACAGTCAAGTTCCTTCTATCTTGAGCTTCCCTCTACCCTCTACCCTTAACCCTTAAACCCTAAACGGGTCTTAAACCCTCTACCCTCTATCTCTCTCCCACTCCCTCCCTCCCTCTCTCTCTCAAGTCTCTCCCTCCTACCTCCTCTCCCTCTTTTCCATCTACTCTTAACCCTTAAACCCTAAACCCTTGTACCCTCTACACTTTATCTCTCTCCCACTCCCCCCTCCTAGACCAACTCCCGGTATCTCTCTCTCTCTCACTCACTCCTTCTATCTTGAACTCCCCTTCACCTCTCTAGACCCTTAAGTAACCTTAAACCCTATACCTCTACCCTTAACCCTTAAACCCTCTACCCTCTACCTTTAACCCTATGTTCTCTATCCTCTCCCACTCTTCCCTCTCTCTCTCTCTCTCAAGTCTCTCCCTCCCACCTCTCCTCCTCCCTGCACCTCTCTCACTCACCTGTCTTTCTATCTCGAGCTCCCCTCTACCCTCTACCCTTAAACCCTAAACGGATCTTAAACCCTCTACCCTCTATCTCTCTCCCACTTCCTCCCTCTCTCTCTCTCTCAAGTTTGTCCCTCCTACCCCCTCTCCATCTCTCCCTCTCTCCCCTCTACCCCTAACCATTAAACCATAAACCCTTGTACCCTCTACCCTTTATCTATCTCCTACTCCCCCCTCTCTCTCTCAAGACTCTCCCTCCTAGACCCACTCTTTGTCTCTCAAGTATCTATGTCTCTCTCTCACTCACTCCTATCTCAAGCTCTCCTCTACCCTTTAGACCCTTACACCCTTAAACCATCTACCCTCTACCCTTAACCCTTAAACTCTATAACCTCTACTCTTAACCCTATACCCTCTATCTCTATCCCACTCCCCCTTTCAAGTCCCCCTCCCCTCCCACCCTCCCTCCCTCCCTCCCCTCGTGTCTCTCTCTCACCACCTGTCCCTTCTATCTTGAACTCCCTCTACCCTCTCTACTCCTTTTAACCCTAAACCCTAAATAGGTTTTTAAACCCTCTACCCTCTATCTCCTCCTCCCCACTCTCCCTCTCTCTCTCTCAAGTCTCTCCTCCTAACCTCCCTCTCCCTCTCTCCCCTCTACCCTTAACCATTAAAACTATAAACCCTTTAAAATTCTCTACCTTTTAAACCTTAAACCCTTTTAAAAACCCCAATTCTCTCAATTCTTAACCCTTAACCCTAAAACCCTCTATCCTTCTAATTTCACTCCTTACACCCTTAAACCCTAGTAATCTCTACCTTAACCATTAAACCCTCTACCCTCTACTCTTAACCCTATAACCTCTATCTCTCTCCCACTCCCTCCCTCTCTCTCTCTCTCTCTCTCAAGTCTCTCCCTCCTAACCTCTCCCTCTCTCAAGTCTCTCTCTCTCACTCACTCCTTCTATCTCAAGCTCCACTCTACCCTATACCCTTAACCCTTAAACCCTAAATAGGTCTTAAACCCTCTACCCTCTATCTCTCTCCCACTCCATGATCCCCCTCTCTCTCTCTCTCAAGTCTCTCCCTCCTACCCCCTCTACCTCTCTCCCCTCTACCCTTAACCCTTAAACCCTAAGCCCTTATACCCTCTACCCTTTATCTCTCTCCCTCCTAGACCCACTTTCCATCTCTCAAGTCTCTCTCTCTCTCTCACTCCTATCTCAAGATCCCCTCCACCCTCTACCCTTAAGCCTTAAACCCTCTCTCTCTCTCACTTAATCACTCCTATCTCGATCTCCCCTCTACCCTTAACCCTTAAACCCTAAACCCTTATACCGTCTACCCTCTAATCTTAACCCTATACCCTTTATCTCTCTCACACTCCCTCCCTATACCCCTATAATTTATTTGAACATGTAATTAAGATAATTGATAGAGATATAATGTTCTCAATATTTCTTATTTTTTGTGAGTTGCTATTCAATTCCAATGGAGACTTTAAAGAATACTATGCTTTTCAAATACTCTCAAATTTCAAGAAGAATGAGGTGAAGAAAATACAAAATTTTCTTATTTCTTCTCCACTTTAATACATAATTTCACACCAAAACATCCATGTGAAACCTCCACCAACTTCTCAAAATGGTTGTATTTTATGGTGGACTAAATCCACCAAATGCATGAAATAATTTGTATGCACCTATAATCATCATAGCTCATATATTATGATGAACTTCGAACTCATTCATGTTGCCATAGATTTGGAGACTTAACCCTTCTTTCCACCTCTCTACTTGTTATAAGTTGCTAAGATGCCCTACAAGAAGCATACAACTAGTGCCTATATCATTAAAGAGCTTATATAAAAACTAAACTTCATTGGTTGAAGATTCCTAATAAGTTTTATTAGGAGCTGTCTAGTCCTAGAGAGCCAAAATAGTTCCTAGAAACTCATGTCCATTTGGGTAGCTAAAAAACTCTTGACATTACTACCTCATCAATTTTCTCTAGAAAATCATGTCCATTTGGGTAGCTAAAAAAATATAGGGTAGTCATTCTATCATGCTTTCAAAAAAGACATCAAAACCATTTATAATATCATTTCCAAAGCCACATTCTCATGGTTCTCATGATAAAAAGCTAAGGCTAAGCATAAATTCAACAATCAAGATGAAGAATCCTAGTAGGAAATCTTTGAGGCTATCCTTCCTCAAATTTAACACAAGATTTTATCTCAGACTAGAGGTGACTAAATGGGGTGAAAGGATTGAAATTGGTTGGGCTCAAATGAGAGAGCAACCTCTAATTGTTTTCTTTTTATTAGAGGAAAAACATGATTTTATGAGAGTTAAAAGTTGTGTCCTTTTCATGATTTAATTTTGTATGTGTAGGATTCATTATCTTACAATCATGAAGGGTTAAGAACATGTATTGTTCTCATTTGCCTCTCATTTTCATAATTTCATTCATTCACACCTCCTCCATGTTAAATAAGGAGAGAGTGAGAAATTTTGGAACACCAGGAATGAGATTATTGGTAGAGAATTTCTTTGGAAGTGATTAGAGGCGTGAAGATTGAATCAAAAGTCCCCAAGTATGTAGATCGACCCCTTTGTTTCATGTCAAATGATCTATTACACATTTCAATGTTTTGTATCATCATTGTGCCTTGTCTGTATTCTTACATTTTTGTGCTTATTTATAATATATAAGTATATAATATATTATTTATAATTATTAATAATATATATCACTAACTCATTTGAATGCAAAATCCGATGAAACTTTCTAACGAAATATGTATAATTTGATGTATCGTTGGGTGCTTGTAAAATTTGATGTGTAATTTTTCAAATTTTTGAAAGTTTATCCTCGACATTCGTCGAAATTTTGACGAACCTAGGGTTCGTCGAAATGTTGGCTATCATTTTCGTCAATTTTTTGACAAACATGAAAAATAGAAAAAAATCAAATTGTGGCCGACATAAAGAAAAGTGAGTTTGTGCCTGATTTATTGCGACAGTGTTTTGCTCTACTTGAGATAGTTTGTGGAGAACTAAGGACGATTTTCTTGGGAAAAATTAGAAAAAATTCAAGAAGATATCGGCAGGTTGAGGGTATTCATTGTCTTTTTGCAGAATTCAATTGTGAAGTCAGATTTGTAGTTCCATGTTTGAAAATCATATTTTAAAACAACATCTCATTAGATTTCATTTTTAGAGGTTTAGGATTTTGAGAATTTCATGTCCAGATTTTGTTGTGTGGAATCACCATAAGATCACAACCAAGGAATAGATTCTTGTGACTGTAATTATGTGATCCATAACTCTATTGGTCATGTGGCACAATTGTGCTATAAAAAATACAGGATGCATCCATGTGTGATCCAAGTTGAATGTGGCTATGTTGTGATAGAAATGGAGGCACTCATATAATGTAGTTAATTCAGGCTATATAATTTAGGTTTCAATCATCATTGGGTGCATTCAGGTTGTCTCAAGTTTAACAGGTTAGGATGTAATTATTGCATGATCGAAGAGTGATTACCTCTTACTACAATAAAGAGCCTATAACTATGGTTGATATGCAGAGTGGTTGTGTTATATCAATTATGTAGTGCATTCAAGCACAACCCATGTTTAATGGGCTATTCTAGAGAGTGATCAAGATTTTATAAACCTTATGAATGTTACTTGACATATATTTGCATAATCTCAAATTCCTTCAGAGGCTTTTGAAGTATCAATGTATCCTATATAGGGTTTAGAATGATTTCTTTTAATTAAAAAAATAAATAAATGATGTATTTCCCTATAATTAGATAATGTGGAGATCTCCTAAATCTTCCCCAACACACTATCCTCTTTGGCATGTATTCATTACTCCAGCTACTAGGGTTTTGCATGTGACATCTTTAATATCTTCATGACCGTGGCTTTTAAATAGATCTCAGTCTTTGCTTTAATCCTTTTCATGGTAACCCTTGAGTTCCATAATCTACCTTCAATCTCTTCTAAGAACGGTATCTTAAGCTAGACTGCTTAGTATGCATATAAAGCAAGTCCTTCATACCTGCCATTGTTCCAAACCACCACTCACTACCTTGCTTAAAATTTTGCCTCCATAAGCACAATAGCATGTTTTAAAATCATGGTTTCCAGTGATTGACCATTAAGGTCACCACTTTTATCATGAAGATACAATGAGATTTTTTCTTGAAACTCAAGGCATTATGCAAGATAACATTGTGAATTGTTTGTTGTGTATGATTTGATTTTCTTGCACATTTACTACTTTGCTAACTTCCTTTAAGACTGGGTATTGCACCCTCAGCTGCAATCTCAAACAACTCACTCAGCTATCACTTGAAGATTCCTTTCATGAGCATCCTTCTATAAAATCAAAATATGCCCTATAGACTGCCTACTTAGTAAAGGGTACTCATTGTTTCATGGTATTGTAGTTCTTAAGATCCTTCAACTTTATTGACACTACTTCACAGTCCACAAGGTATTATTCACTATTCTCCCATCTTTGATGAGTCTCAAAACACTGCTCAAACATGCAATCCACTACCTCCATTATACATTAATGGCTAAGAAGAAACATTGAACCTATGATTACCACTGTTACTTCATTTGGACAATCATTCCTTGATTGCATTTTCCTTGTCTAACACTACCAAAAGAGTTTGAAAAACCCTTAAGGTCAGCAAGGGGGTAGGGAAACTCACAGTGAAAATCTCCACTTTACTATGCAAGGTTTGATCTTTATTATCTTGTCACTACTTAACCTCTTTTTGACTATCACATCTCAAGTGACTATCATTCTTCTTACCGTAGATTGCATTTACAAATGTCACTAAGCTACATAGTGTGCTTATTATTGGCTATAATCTTTAGATTGCAAGATTTTATTATTACCTACAATGTCTCAATCTTTCTAGTATTGCAACCTCACTAATCCACTATAGTTATTGTTTATGTTTCTACGAAGGCCTAGGGTTTGTACCCTAATCATTCTATTACAAATGCTTCTATTTTTTTTATTAGGGATCTCTCAATGTTGAGGGCCCTAGGGATAAGCTCGTCATAAGAAGTGACACATTGCATCTTTAACTAATAAGATAAATCTGTATTGACATTAGCAATGATGATTCTAACTTGTTTATCCTTAGGAATGGGTCACTTTCTTTTACTAGCTTGCTACCTCCATCATTGTAGGAATTTTATGATCAAATTCAATATTCTGATTTTAGGAGTCTTAACAGTTGGAAATCATAGTAAAATGAGAATTTAATAAGTTTTGGAATTAGCATTTTAAAGTGTTTTTGGGGTCATTAACTTCAGACTATCTTCTCTTTTGCAAGGGTGGTTGCATGCAGCATGGTCAAGTTGAAGGGGGCATGATTATCGTCCATTGGTAAGTTGTTCATTATATGTGTTTTTATTGATTGAATTTGTAAATGTTTATATCGTTTTAACATTATATATATATAATCACTTGATCATGATCATGGTTTATTTGTTTGTATCATTATTATAAAGGTGGGGCACCCTAGGGCAGATGATATGGATTATCACAGCCCGAAGAATGTGTTTTTGCAAGTGGACGAACATGGAGCTGTGAATATCGAAGATGAAGTTAATGATCCTATGGAAGAAGATGATCATGCTCCAGAAAACATAGTTGAAGATGATGGTATGAATACATTGATCCATGACACATTTAGTGGCAGAGCTGATCATGATGATCAAGATGACTTTGATGATGTTCATGATTTACCTATACTTGAGAAGGCATACGAGCCCCTTTATAAAGGCTCCCAAACAACTCTTCTCTCTGTTGTATTGTTGTTGTTGAACTTGAAGGTTATGAATGGTTTATCAAACATAGCAATCTCACGGATGTTAAGGTATGTCATAGATGTCATATTTTTCAATCTATTTTAATTGTTGTTAGTTCATCACTAGTAAATAAAGGATGAAATATGTAACATTAATATTCTTTATATGAACAAATTATTTTTTGTTGCAAATTGATTGGTGAATTTTTGTTACCACCATCAAATATTTTACCTCGCTCATACCGAGATTTATGTGCCATTATGAAAGATATCATAATGGAGTATCAAGCAATAGATGCATGTCCCAATGATCATATCATATATCATAAACAATAGAAATTTGCAACAGAATGTCCAGAATGTCATACCAGTAGATATCGAACAGATCAACTAACAAACAAGGTGTCTCACAAGGTTCTTCGTTATATTCCCATTATTCCATGTATGCAATGATTATTTAGGTGTGAAATCTTAGCACAATTTATGGATTACCACGCATGAAATAGAAGTGGAGATGATATTCTTTGAATGCCTGCGGATGGTTCTACATTTAGGGACATGGAGGAAAAATGGCCACACTTTATGAGGGTGGAGCACAACATGCAGATGAAGGTCATGGTGTGCATCCCGATACTTTAGAGCATGTAAAGCATGATCAGGCTAGAGAAGATCATGAATATGATGTGGCCCCATTAGGTAAAGAGGACCACTCTAAAGTTCTTTTAAACATATTTAATTGCAATCAGTGTATTAATTAATGTAACCTTTCGTGTTTCAACTTTAGAGCATGTAGAGCGTGATCAACATGTTGAGCATGATCAGGCTAGAGAAGATTAGGAACATTATGTGGCCCCATCAGGTAAAGAGGACCACCTTCATGTTCTCTTAAACATATTTAATTTCAATTGGTGTATTGATTAATGTAACCTTTCATGTTTCAACTGCAGATCAGGATTTAGAGGGTGTTCAACATGTTGAGCATGAGTCTATAACAAAAGTTCAGGAATATGATGTGGACCCATCAGGTAAAGAGAACCACTCTAATGTTCTTTTAATTAATGGAATACTTGTAACAATAATAATAAAACATATCAGTTTAACATTTCTTTCTTATTGCAACAGACCCCCCTTGCAGCGGCGTCCACATCATGAGCAGACAACTAGGCATACATTAAGATCATGAGTAGAGAGAAAAACAACTAAAGGGGGGACAAATATTGATTTAGAAAATGATACTCCACTTTAGCTTTATGTAGCTTTAAAAAATAAACAAAAAAAGAAGTGATTGTAATCATATCATGACAACCATATTTTTTATAATATGTAAGAACTGAAAGAATGAATATTATATGTTAATGAATGAATGTGAATATGTTAATTAATTAATGTTATATGTTATTATTGGATGAATGAATGTTATATGTTATTAATGGATGAACGAATGAATGTTATATGTTATTAATGGATGAATGAATGAATGTTATATGTTATTAATGGATGAATGAATGATTAATGTTATATGATTGGGTATGGGGAATTGAGAGTGATGTGAGGGGGGGCGAGGGGCCAAATGAGCTTCCACTGTCATGTGGTTGGACCTGTTAAGTAGAGAATATTAAACTATTCTCGAAACAAAGTGAAGCTCAATAAGGTAATGCACTTTTCAATATAAGAAATGCATCGTTTGAAGCATCAAACCAATATATGCAAAGATGAAAGAAAGTGCTAACTTTTCACTATGGTGGCAGAAAAATGATTATTTATACCCTAAATCCATGCTCTGCATCATAATTTGAAGTTGTTTCCATTCTAATGTTCTGAGTTTAGTTTGTTTGTATGGCTTTGTATGAATACCATATTGTGTTGTGTGTGGATTTGGTTTCAAAGCTCTATTTCTTCTATTTTTAGTGGTGACATAACTCTAAAATTTGACTTTTGTGCATAACAGGTTAGTGGAAAAATTGATAGCTTTGAAGGGTTTAGAGGCTCAATTGAGATAGATACACGGATATTTGATCTTTTGTTGATGGGAGGCTTTCCGACTTAACCATGAAATTTTGTACCATCTACAAGTATACAAAAGTTTCTCTACTTACATTCATTCTTGATCATAAATGTTGTAAATGATATTAATGCTTCAAACTTAAGATTTGTTTCATTGTTATAATGATCAAAATGTTATACTTTGCTATACATTCAAGCATTCTCTTGCCCCTACCCTTTTCTCTCTCCCCCCTCCTTTTAAGAATTTTCTTTGTCATAAAAGATTCACATTTCTGTCTCATTCACACAAATTTATCTGAAGCGCTAGGAGTGAATAAAGATATGTAAAAGATGATGGATTATGTCTAAACAACAACTTTCCATCTTATAACTAATTAAATCCTTAATATTTGAATAGTTTAGAGGTCAAATAATGCTTGTATATGCATGTGTAGCAATAAGGGATCCTATGTGAAGATTGAAATTTAAAACATCACTTTGGTATTTTTCCCTAGGCAGTGAAATGATATTTTGAGTAATACAAACCTACACGCACATTGATATTTTTCAGCATTGCATTGAAGAATTTTTTTTCTCTTATACCTACCCTCGGCTAGACATGGAGGTATATAATATTGGTTTCTAGGTTTATTTTGTAAGTAGTTAATTTCACAGAGGAAGACTAAAATCTTCTTAATGTCTTGTGTTAGGTGTGAAAGCATATGAATCACTTGTTGAAGACACCATTTTGTATTCATCCAAAAACTGGTTTGTTCTTTTTTTTATGTTTCTTGCATGTATTTTTTTTAGGCTCTAGAGATGTAGCTCAACTCTTTCCTTTGCACTTTTCATCTATTTTGATGATTACAGTAGATTGTCCTCATAATTTTTCATATAGATCTATTTGTAACCTTATTTTCTACCAATCAATTTTCAAACCACTCACATATTAAGGACCATTTCACTAACTTGTAGTCATCCATTACTTCATATGTTGCAAGTTGTGTCTGTTGATGATTGCAAGAACTTTAATCCTACAAGTGTACCCAATCTTTCTCAAGTAAAAGTCTTACCTTATTTTATAGTACTTTAAATGGTTAATTGAAGGCACTTCTTTAGATTTGAGATAGTTGAACCCTGGATTAAAATATGGTATTAGATGGGCAGTATAATGATAAAACTGAGGTCCATTGAACACAAATTATGAAAATAATTTATTGGACTATGAATAGTGTTACAATTATAATTGTTTCTCCTTTACCTACCTCTACATTAATGAAAAAGATAGCAGATATTGGAAGTTCATTACATGTCTCATGTATGTGTTAGTATTTTAATTTTGTTTAAGTTGTTCAAGAGCTTGATTAGGTCAAGAATATGTTCTACAAGCTCTGTTCTCTTGACACTGCTCAGCATTTTCCTTACACATTTTCTCTTCAATCCAGATGTTTCTTAACTCCTTCCCTTGTTAGCCCTTGGTTGTTCTCAAGTGTAATGCTTTTTCTATGCATCTTGCATTTTGTATGTATGATTAGTCATCTCTTATGAAGCACGGATAACCTTTCATGGAATTGTTGTTGTAATTAGATAATTTCCATTGTAAGAATAATCATTTAATTTGTATGGAAGTAAGTATTTTTCATATTATTTGACTTGGTATTGTAAACTTGTCTTTGTAGGATTCTCTCAGGGGGAACACCAGAACTGTGATGATAGGTAGAGTTGTTTCTTAACTTCTTCCCTTGTTAGCCCTTGGGTGTTCTCAAGTGTAATGCTTTTTCTATGCATCTTGTAGTCTATATGTATGATCAATCATCTCAAGTGTAATGATTTTTCTATGCATCTATGCATCTTGCAGTCTGTATGTATGATCAATCATTAGTCTCCACAATGGTACATTTCAACGAATATTTTTTTAAATAAAAATTGCATTCTTTTGTCACAATTTCAATGAAAACCACTGACGAATCACCGAAAAGGTTCGATGAAGTTGCTATAGCTGCGACGAAGGCTTCGTCGTAACTCCTTGCCCATTTTATCGCAATTTCGATGAAATTTTGGTGTTGTTTCGATGCTACTCCTCGCCCATTTCATTGAAATGGCGACAAACTTCTGCTGTTGTTTCGACACTACTCCTTGCCTATTTCGTTGAAATGGTGACAAACTTTTGGTGTTGTTTCGACGCTACTCCTCACCCATTTCATTGAAATGGCGAAAAACTTATGGTGTAATTTGACAGTGGATACACGAAGTTTTCGTCGATATTCCAACGAAAATCTAAGTCATTTTATGATGCCAATGACCAATGAATCTGTGTTTTTATTTCAACATTTAATTCATCGTCAGCCTTTTGATGAAAAAATAACGACAAAAATATTTTCGTTATTTCGTCGCTTGTTCGACAAATATTTGTCGAACGACTGACGAACGTCCATCAGAAAATGGTGTCAAATTTAGTAGTGTATGATTTATATATTAAATTAATAACTATTATATAGATATAATTAATATTATAGAGATTAAAATTTATGTAATTATTATATATTATATAATTAATATTATAAGTATATATTTAGAGGAAAGACATGATTTTATGAGAGTTAAAAGCCATGTACTTTTCATGATTTTATTTTGTACATGCATGATTCACTATCTTACAATCACGAAGGGCTAAGAAAACATGTTCTCATTTTCCTCTATTTTTCATAATTTCATTCATTCACACCTCCTCCATGTTAAATAAAACTATTAGAAAATAAAATAAAATACAACACAACTATATAATTAATAGTATATCTTATAAAATAAAAATTATATAATTAATATTATATATTATAAAATAAAACTATTACAACAATGGCAAATAAAATAAAATAAAATTGATTCATGGCAGGGGGTTTCAAGCAGACGTCAGTTAAGAGTCTACTTGAACCAACCTGTACATTTTTTTATAATATTTTAAACTGGTTCGGTCGATCATGGGTTCAATCGAGCCCATGTTCGACTGAACATATTTTTTAGGTTTGACCGAACCCTACTTCGGCCAAACCACACTTTTCCCACTTCTCCCCCCTAGGCACCAAAAATGTCCAAAATTTTAAATTTTGAAGCTCAATTTCAGAATGAAAATGGAGGATACTTCCCAAACTCAACTAGTATCAGGTATCCCTCAAAATGAGCTATCCAATGAATATAATTTTAATATGTTTTGGTTTTATTATTTTTTTGATTTTTTAGTTTTATTAAATATAGGTTTTTCACCAAAAATGAAGCTCTTTTTTTTGCACTTGTGCAAAAATAGAAGATTATCAATTTTTTTTTTTGAAAAATATGAGTGCACCAAATATTGGAGTCCTTGATCCAACAATAGACGAAAGAATTTTGATACATACAAAAAAAGTTATGCATAATACGATCGCACTATGTCTGAATTGTAATTGGTTTGACTTTGAAACTTGATTAAAGAAAAAAATCAATAAAAAACTATCTAACCAAGTGGAAGTGCTAGATATCAGAGTTACAAATCTAAATTTGAAAGAATTAGAATTTTATCCTTCAAGGAAAAAAAGTTATACATTATACAGTGAGCGTCACTTTTTAAAAATGTTGTTTCTTGAAAAAAACTAGTTTTTGAGGAAGATGGAAAAAGCGGTGCAATCTTATTCCAAAATTTTTGCAAAAAATATATTTATAATCTACAGACAAAATTTCATGAAACTCTAGTTTGCATCATCTTCGAATTCCTCACGGTTTAGCTGTTATAGGTGCCCGAAAGTGAAGATTTAGTTAAAAAAACTATTTCAGTGTCTAGTTTGGCCAAATATTGTAAACCACTATTGTGGGATCACCTGTAAGTGTTGTGAAGTGTTGTAAATCATTTATACATTCTTCTAGACTCTATTCATTATAATTCACCTTAAAATCACCTTTTCATCACTAAGAAAGTCTTATTTTGAAGTGTTGTAAAGTCTTGTAACAAGATTTCATGCTTTTCTAGGCACAACTTCACTATTGATCCCTTTATTATGCTTTATTTGACCCTTTTATGCCCTTATAAGCTTTAATTAAGTGCATTTTTTAATGTAAACCTGACAAAAAATATTAAATACAAGATAATTCCCCACACCCATTTTTAGGTCCTAGGTGGGACCCATTCGCCATGGGTGGCGAATGAGTCCCCCTTGGCTGCAAATTCAAAAAATTTAAAATTTCCTTTTGGGTTTTTAATTCAAAAACACTTGATGTCAGCCTGTGATTAGGTATGAATGGGTTAATAAGGCACAAGATTGTATAAATAATTGATTTTCACCTCATTTTACATCCTCCAACATTCACACATCATATTCAAGAAATCTCAAGCATTCAAGCATCTTACAACATCAAATCAAACACTATTCAAGCATTTTGGAGCATCCATTGACACTACTTCATATTTTCATCATCAAGGGTTTGGTAATTTGATAGAATTTGCATGTTATTTGTTTATCATTCTCTTGAATTTCATTATTTTATTAAGGGTTTGATTACCAAAGTGGGGTTTGACCAAGGAAAACCCATATTTGCTAACCCTCAACCATTTTCCCCCTCTTACATGTGTGTTTGCAGACCTTTTTGTGCAGATTTAACAAGCATTTAGGTGATTGAAGAGTGGTCAAAAAGTCAAATCAATCATATTTCAAGCTTGGAGAAGGTTTTTTGTCTGTTTCCTATAGAATTGACTTCGGCAACCCGACAAGCAGACATTTCCAGATCTGTTGTTGTAGAGTTGTCTCCTGATTCTAAGAATTTTGGGAGAGGATTGATTCACCACCAGTGGTGAATGAGTCCCACCTTAAGACTAAAAATATAGGCTTTTTCAGATTCTGGATCCTGATAGTCAAAAACTTGCTCCCTATAGTTTTTCACCAGTAGCAGAACTAATTCGCCACCCTAGGCAAATGAATCCCATTGTTGATTTTCAGTAATCTCAGAAAACATTCAGGACATTCTAGATTCTTCAAATTTTGGCTAGGTTCACTTTGATTCAGCCTTTCTCTTTATGTTTTGCATCTTATTCATCTTTTAGTTCATTGTTTACATATCACAGTGTGTTTTCAAGCATAGTTTAAATCTTAGTTTTGCATTCATAATCATTCATATAGATCACTTACTTTCATTTAGTTCACTATTTAGCTTAGATAGCATCATACATAACATAATTTGAATGAACCCCTTAGAATTTTTGACCCTACCTCTCTCCTTTTAGGTGAAAAACCCTAGAAGAGCTAGACAAGTGCATTAGTGCCAAAAATCAATGGTTCATTTTGGTGAACCTACTTTTTCAACACTTTGCATCCTAGATTACATTTACATCAACATTCAATTAGGACATTGTTTTGTTTTTGCATTCTAGGACTTCTCATATTGCATTAGTGAAAGATTTGTTTAGATTTCATTTTTTCATTGCATATCATTGAAAAAACTAAGAAACTACATTTTACATCCTTAATTGCATTCTATAGAGCATTACAAATCATTTTTAAAAATTTGATAAACACAAAAAAAATCTCATAGTTGGACTCATTCGCCACCCTAGGTGAATCAATCCACCTACATTGTTCATATTATATTTTCAGACATTTTCTGGCATTTTCCTACATTTTTGTTGTCTGTAGTTACTTCTCTATTACAGTGAGTAGAATTTTTGTTATTTTCATTCACCCTATCTTCTATGGTACTTGTATGAGTGTTTGGTGCCCCATTGATAATACTTTAGTGAGACAAAGTTCTAGACTCATGGCCTCCTGTGATAGCACTTTCATTGTAGACCTTGGGATCTCAAGAGCTCGTACTCCTAGTATGGATAATGTTGCATTAGGCATTGACAATACCACTTCTATTCCTTCACCTTTCCATCCAATGAATTTTGACACCCAAAACAACTCCCTCCCGCAAGAAAAGGTCATTAATATTCATGAGGATTTTGCACATTTACAATGTTCAAGACTTGTCACTTGAAAACATTTCCACCACTGCCATACCTGCAATAGAAAACCTTCATTGTTTGATTAAAAGTGATGATGGTTTGTAAGTTATGAAGAGAATTTTTGAGATTTACAATAAGCATGCCTCTTCTAATACCCAATCTGCAAACATTGATCTAAGCCAAGGACGACCTCAATTTACTCCCCGTTCAACCATAGCATCCATACCAACTTATACCAATCCGCAAGTCACCACAACTATGCACCAAGTTAATTATGTGGCTCCTTCTTTCCCAATTCCAACTAGCATTCCTAGTTATCTTGTGGCATCACAAGTCCCTTCCACTACCTTCACCCCTCTTAGTGTTCCTTTCACTTCCCCTAACATCACATACACTCCATCACCATTTTCCCTTCCACCTCAAACCACTTACCCCAACTCTATTCTTACACAACTCCTTACAACCATTTCATCCATGCAACAACTTTCCACCATTAGCCAAGGTCAAACCACTCCACCCACATACCATGTCCATAGTAGCCCCTTATCCTTAGAAATCTTACGTACCCTGATGCCACAAGGGATAGAAATGCCTCAGTTGGAGAAATACAGAGGTAACAGAGACCCTATCAACCATGTTAATGCTTATACAACTTTATGTAGTGATTTTGTCATTGATGATAAACTCTTACCCAAAAATTTTCCAAGGAACTTGAAAGATAGTGCCTTAGAGTGGTTTTCCAGTTTTCCCAATCATTCCATCCGCTCCTTTAATGAATTGGTGGATGCTTTCATAAGTCACTTTCAAGTTCATATGAACCCAAAAAAGACAATGGTTGACCTCATGAGATGTAAACAAAACACAGGCAAAAAAATAATTTATTTTATCTCACGATACCAATCCTTCTATGCTCAAATTTACATGTTGAGATTCCTGATGCACATTTGTAGAAGATGTTTATCGAAAACTTGCACATAAACCTTCAGGATAAACTAACTACAATGAATTTCCCTTCATTTATGCATTTATGCACAACCCTTTTTTAATACCATAACTCAGTTTCAAGTTGTGATTCAAAATCCACTTCTAACCGAACTAAAAAGCCTAAACACAACAATCAAACCAATAATAAAAAAAAATTCAAACCAAATAGAGGCTTTTTATAGTTCAATTTTCCTCCTCAACCACAACCGCAACCAACTCAACCAGTTCCAAATCAAGTGGCAGTTGTTAAAGAAGTGATGCCTTATACCTATGGGGACCCAAAGAGAAAATTTACTCCCTTACCTGATACCCTCCATAACATAACGAATCAATTGCTTCAACAACATATGATCACTTTGCCACCCGTTAAACCACTTGATCCAAACAATCCATTACAACCCACCTTCAAACCTAATGCTTATTGTCATTTTCATTGCCAAAATGGACATGACACCGAACATTGCAAGCATCTAAAACATTTAGTCCAGGACCTCATTGATTCAGGCCATTTGTCCATTGCAGGTGTTAATGATCAAGGGAATAAGTCCATTGCACCCCCTAACCAAAATTTACAATTTTTCACCAACCCCATGCCTAAACACAATATCTCATTTGTCAAGGCTAGTGAACCTTGAAACACTAATGTAATGAATGTTGATACAAATAGTGAACAACCTGATATAAATCCAACTATTACCCAAGTTACTCCTATGGATAAACTTGTGGGTGTGATAAACATTATCCTTCAGAAGGGAAAAAATAATAAATCTCTTGATATCACTTTTTCTACTAAATATATAATTCAAAAGATTCCTGATGGTCCTCTTTACATAACTGGTAGAATCTATGATAAGCCTAACAATGGGATATTAATAGATCCTGCCTGTGGTGAGAATGTGATCACAGAAGAGTTTTTAGTATTACATGATCTCTATCAAGATGATTATATAAACCAACTACATGGATTAAGACACATACTAGTTTTTCATGCCCTATGATCAAATTGATCATGCTCCCATTATAGATAGGACCCAAAACTTTGAATGTAACATTTTCAATTATTCCACAATCGGATCAATTTCATTTGTGGCTAGGGTACCCTTGGCTTTGCTCAATGAAAGTGGTCCCATTAGTGGTTCACAAGTGTTTGAAGTTTCCACATGGCAATGAAATATTTACCATACACCATAGTGGCTTTAATCCCTTATCCTCTAAAGGTAATTTTTTACTTAGAAGCCTTTTGGCCTACACCTATGGAACCCATCACCCCTCAAAAGGACTTCTTTTTCATTACCTATCAAAAGTTCAAAGCCAAAAAGATAGCTGAATTGTCTCTTCATAACATGTCCCCGTACACTTTCACACCTCCTATCATAGATGAAACCATGCTTCAACCTAAGTTCGGCATTGAGCAAACTATACAACCTCATGAACAACCACCCTTACACACTTCCCTGCCATTTTTAAATGACCAAGGGAAAATGAAACAACTCTCATAATGCCTCCTCACATTAAACAAGTGTATAAATCTAAAGAGAAATTGGTTGACCCATCTTCTTCGATTTCTTCTATTCTTCCCTCTTCGAAAGAGGAAGAACCTATGATGAATCAATCTGCTCTTACACCTCAACAACTCCAAAATAGAATTAAACAAAACCGTGGTGCTAGGGAACATAGGCATCATCGTAGTCTCATTGCTCATAAATTTCACATAGAAGACAATAAAGAAAATCAACCTCCACATTTGATAGAAGTAATTGATGACCATCCTCCTTCTCCTAATCTTCCACAAGATAGTCCAATCCAACATTTTCAACAAAATGACCCAATCCAACAACCACAACTTTTAATATACCTTGCCTTGGAAATCACCCTTCATCCTCCCATTGTCATCAATCTTGATGATGATGACGATGTGGAGATTACCAAAATAGATGAAGTGCATGATGATTTAAACTCTTTATTTTCATCTACCATGAGCTTAAAAGATAAATCCTCTCCACCAAGTGAAGAACCTAGTATGACTCCTAGTTTGGCGCTTGCAATTCTTCCTTTACACAATCAACCGTCCTCGCATTACACTAAACATGATTGGCAGGCGGATGACTTGTTAGATGGTTGACTCGCATTCGCCTCGATAGCCTTTTTTCATTTATCTTTTTTTTTTTGCTTTCTTGTGTGTATTGTGTTCCCCTGTAACGTACGTTTGATGTTCTCTCTAGTCGTACACTTCTTCTATTTGCACCTCTCTTCTTTTATATGTCATCCATATTTTCTTTTCCTCTTTTTGTTTTGTGTTTTCCTTTTGGGGATGACGCAAAGTGGGGTGATCCCATAATAGTGGTTTATAATTTTTGGTAAACTGGACACTGAAATAATTTTTTTTAACTAAATCTTCACTTTCGAGCACCTATAGCAGCTAAACCGTAAGGAATTTTAAGATGATGCAAACTAGAGTTTCGTGAAATTTTTTTTGTAGATTATAAATATATTTGTTTCAAAAATTTTGGAATCAATTTGCACTTCTTTTTCCATCTCCCTTGAAAACTAGTTTTTTTCAGAAAACAACATTTTTAAAAAGTGACGCTCACCGTATAATGCATAACATTTTTTCCATGAAGGATAAAATTCTAATTCTTTCAAATTTATATTTGTAACTCCAATATCTAGTGCTTCCACTTCATTAGATAGTTTTTATATTAAATATTTTTTCTTTAATCAGATTTCAAAGTCAAACCAATTACAATTCAGACATAGCGCGACCATATAATGTGTAACATTTTTTGTATGCATCGAAATTCTTTTTTTTTTTGTTGGATCAAGGACTTCAATATCTGGTGCACTCATATTTTTCCATTTTTTTTTATAATCTACTATTTTTCCACATGTGCAGAACAAAGAGCTTGATTTTCGGTGAAAAACCTATGTTTAATAAAAATAAAAAAACAAATACATAATAAAACCAAAACCTATTAAAATTATATTCGTTGGATAGCTCGTTCTGAGGACTACCTGATTCTAGTTGGGTTTGTGAAGTATCCTCCATTTTCATCTTCAACCCAAGCTCCAAAGTACAAAACTTTAGATTTTTTTTGTTTGAGGGGGAGAATGAGGGATAAGGGGGGTTCGAGCAAACCACCTTTTAATTTGCATTTTCCTTTGTTTTTTGGGCAGGAAATGGGGGGCAAGCATTTAAGTGTGTTCGCTCAAACCTATAGGTTTGTTCGAACCACTAAAACCAATTTTTTTGCCATGGGCTCATTTTTGTGAGTTTTCCTTCCTCCATCAAATTTTAAACCACTATTGTGGCTTCACCTAGCGTAGAGACCCTATGTCTCTTCCATGTTGACCCAAAAGGTCCTTGTCTCTTTTTCTTTTGTTTTATATTTTCCTTTTGGGGATGACACAAAGCATAGAGATGCCCTATGTCTCTTCCATGTTGACCCAAAAGGTTCTTGTCCTCTTCAAAAAAAAAAATGTTTTCCTTTTGGGGATGATGCAAGGCATCGAGACCGAAATGTCTCCTTCATGTTGACCTAAAAGCTTTTCATTTTCTTTCACCTTTTAGTTTTCTTTTCGCTTGTGTTTTTCTTTTGGGGATGATGTAAAGCATTGATACTACAATGTCTCTTCCATGATTGACCCAAAACAGACTTTCCTTTTTCTTTCATTTTCGCTCTCTTTACATCATTCTTCTAGTTCTATGTGCTTTGAGGAATGATGATAGTTTTGAGCTCCTTAATAAAAATATTGTAGCAACAAACATACTAACCCCAAATCCATAGATCCCTTATGTGTTTGGTGTGTTCTTTTATGGGGGGCAACTCCCTTTATTTTGCTTTCATTTTCATTGACATGACGTAGCCTAACTTTGAAACATATGACTTGGCATAGGGCTTTCCAAGTTGGCTCTCATGTCTTTTTTTCCTTTTGCATTTTCTTTCCTTTGCTACTTTAAAGTAAATGCTCATAGAACGGTGTGTCACAATTCCTTTAAAGTGGGGGGCATACATTACCATAATTCATTTACATTCTTGGTTCCTAGTGTAACCTTGTCATTTCATATGATGTTTTTGTCACTTTGTGGATGACATTGGGTATGATGTCCTTCATAACTATGATCTATCTTAGCATATTACATTCCTCTTGATTTCCTGATGCGATGCACTGCTTCCCCTAAGTTGTGAATATACTATTCTTTGATTGGCCTTCTCTTGGAGACATTAGACGCAATGTTCCCTAAGTGACTGACCTTGTATGAACTTAACAAGACTCCTTTGAACATATTTTACATTTTGCATTTTTTCCACCTTGCATAACACAACTTGCATGTCTGTGGTACCTTCATTTTTATTCATGAGTTCTAAGCATACAAAGCTTTGCTTGTCTCATGGAGCACGAACCAACATTTTTCCTTGTGGCACCTTGTTAAAGTTATCAGGAGGTATAACTTTGATATGGTTGAGCAGGAAGCCAATACCACGGCATGACTTTTCCCCATAGACACCTTTGTGTTTGTGAGTGCATACCAACTAGTGTATGTATCTCCCCTTTTGGGGCTTTCTCACCCCATGGATAATTAGAAGTTTTGTGGCCCCAAAGTGAGTATACTTGGGCCTTCTCACCTAACATACCACCATGAGTTTTGTCACCCTAGAGTGAGTGTACATTCTCAATCAACCTAGATCTAATCCACAACTAGTTGGACAGATGATCAAAGCTTCATCTGATTCACAACACTTGTGTGTTCCTTTGTTCTTATGCTTATTTTTCCATGTGATCTTCATCCTGGGGGGCTTGATCATCCCTCTTGATCATTTTTATTCCATCTTGCTAACCTAAGCACATTTGAACCCTCCTCTCGATGTTCATGGCTACTTTAGTGTGAGTTTGAAGCAAGTTCATCCTCTCACTAAAGTGGGGGCTAAATGTTCCATAGAAAAATGGCCCCTTGTCATTTTCATGGCCTTTTAGGTCTTCTTTCATGATGTTTGGTCTATTTTTCTCTAATTTTATGATGTAACACGGCTTGAACATTCATATTTATGTACTAAAATTCAAATAATGACATCTTGTGAAGGTGTTGTGAAGTGTTGTAAAACATTTCTACACTCTTCTAGACTCTATTCATTACAATTCACCTAAAAATAACCTTTTCATCACTAAAAAGTCCTATTTTGAACTAATGTAAAGTCTTGTAACAAGATTTCACACTTTTCTAGGCACAACTTCATTATTTATCCCTTTCTTATGCTTCATTTGACCCTTTTATGCCCTTATAATCTTTAATTAAGTGCATTTTTTAATGTAAACATGACAAACAACATTAAATACAAGATAATTACCAACAACCATTTTCAAGTCTTAGGTGTGACCCATTCACCATGGGTGGCAAATGAGTCCCCCTTGGCTCCAAATTCAAAAATTTTAAATTTTCCTTTCAAGTTTTTTATTCAAAAACACTTGATGTCAGCCTGTGATGAGGTATGAACAGGTTACTAAGGCACAAGATTATATAAATAACTAATTTTCACCTCATTTTACATCCTCCAAAATTCACACATCATATTCAAGCAATCTCAAGCATTCAAGCATCTTACAACATCAAATCAAACACTATTCAAGCATTTTGGAGCATCCATTGACACTACTTCAGATTTTCATCATCAAGCGTTTGGTAAGTTGATAGAATTTGCATGTTATTTGTTTATCATTCTCTTGCATTTCATTATTTCATTAAGGGTTTGATTACCAAAGTGGGGTTTGACCAAGGAAAACCCCTATTTGCTAACCCTCAACCATTTTTCCCCTCTCGCATGTGTGTTTGCAGACCTTTGTGTGCAAATTTAACAAGCATTTAGGTGATTGAAGAGTGGTCAAAAAGTCAACTAGGTGCTTCAAGTCAAATCAATCATATTTCAAGCTTGGAGAAGGCTTTTTGTTCATTTCCTACATAATTGACTTTGGCAACCCAACAAGTAGACATTTCAAGATCTGGTGTTACAGATTTTTCTCCTAATTTCTCAAAATTTTGGGAGAGGATAGATTCGCCACCAGTGGCGAATGAGTCCCACCTTAAGACTGAAAATATAGGTTTTGTCAGATTCTAGATCTCGACAGTCAAAAACTTGCTTCCAATAGTTTTTCACCAGTAGCAAGACTAACTCAACACCCTAGACGAATGAGTCCCACTATTGATTTTCAATAATCTTAAACAACATTCAAGACATTCTAGATTCTTCAAATCTTGGCTAGGTGCACTCTAATTTAGCCTTTCTCTAAATCTGTTTTGCATCTTACTAATCTTTCAGTTCATTGTTTGCATATCATAGTGTGTTTTCCAGCACAGTTTAAATCTTAGTTTTGCATTCATAATCATTCATATAGATCACTTACTTGCATTTAGTTCACTTCATTTAGCTTAGATAACATCATACATAACATAATTTGAATGAACCCCTTAGCATTTTTGGCCCTACCTCTCTCCTTTTAGGTGAAAAACCCTAGAAGAGCTAGAGAAGTGCATTAGTGCCAAAAATTGACTTTTCAGCACCATTCCCCAATGATCATGATTCATAAATTATATGCCTCTTCGTTCTTTAGACAAGATACCCTATGATGATATTGTTATGCAGGAGCTTACAGATTTGGAATGCTTTGAATCTTTAGATGAGGATGTCAAGGGTTCTTCAGATGCTTCTTCTCCATCAGAGATAGTTGATGTACCTTCACCTTTAATGATTCATTTTGAACAACCATTGATTGTGGCTTCCATCATTCCTATTCAATAGGAAATTTATTTTTCTAGACTTGAGGTCACAAGATGACTTTGTTTTAGGTATTGCTGACTTGGCTACTTCTATAGGTTTGGAGGACATTCTTGAGGGTATATCTCTCCTCTATGCAGATTCTAATTTGGAGAGTTTTCTTGAGTCTCCACATTCCATTGTTTTGACCTTGATTGGGGATCTTGATCTTGGTGAGAATACCTTGGAGCAACTTGATTCATTCTCAAATATTTCATATATGAGGCTTCTTCCCTCCCGTTCCTTCATGGAGTTAGAGTTTCTTCAACATCTACCATTGAATTTTCTTCTTCCTAGAGGAAGACATGTGGTTTGTCATCACTGGACACTCTTTTAGCTTCAAACTTCTTTCAGTGGTTTTGAGGACACTTTCATTATGGGGGGGAAATCTAGTTTCCATCTATTCCTTCAATGAAGGGATAACTGTATTACATTCTTTGGATCTTGTTCAACATCGGTTTTTGCATAGTCCTGGTTTGTCATCTTCATTGATTGGGAATGTACCTAATTTGATTGTGGCATCTTCATCTTCCTTGCGCAAGGAGACACACATGAGCAGTTTTCAGACATATCATCATCATAAAAATTCATCCTTCCTTCCTTCAATTCCTATTTGAAATGGGAAGCATCCTTGTGTTTGTACTTGGTTTTGTTTCTTCCAAAAGGGAGACAAGTTGTTTATCATTATTGGATCATGTTTTGTCTTCAGGCACTTACCATTTTTTTAGGTGATTACATATTTTGGGGAGGGGCTACATAGTCTCTCTATTTACCTCTTATGGGGGGCTATTAATTGTTGTACTCTTGTGATGGATGTAGCTCTTGGGGGGTATTGATGTTGAGACCTCCATACATCACTTCCACTACTTGTACATGATTAGCATTAGATTTTGCATTATATCTCTTTTTTGCAAATATTTTTTTTCCCATGAGGTTTTCTCCTTTTCTTCGTTTGTAAGAGATTGCATTTTCATTTGTACATGGGTACCTAACATGGCCTAGTAGCCCAGACCCATCATATTGCATCATAACTACACTCCCAAGTTGCACTTATGGGGGTGTGTTAGTGTGAATGGGGTTATTTCTTGACTATTTATTAGTGAGGACCTATTCACATCATTAATAAGTTTACTTAGGAGTTAGTTTCCTAGGTGGAATTCTAGAAACTAGTATTTAATGGGACCATATCTCATTAATATGCATGTAGTTATCTAGGAATTAAATATTTCTCTCAGGCATTTATAATTATGCATGTCATTTAATGTTTGCAACCAAGGTTGTTATACAATGTCCATTCCTATATAAGCAATGCTCTTATACATATATAAATCATCTTAGAGATTCTAGATCAATTCAATATAGATCATCATTTGATCAAGTTGTATTCTTACTCATGTTGCAGTACTTTCTTATTCATGTGGATGGTAGTCTTCGTGGTTGATCCTTTGAAGTGTGCACAACTTCATCTGGGTTATTGTTCATATTGTAGTAATGGAAAAAGTATCCTTTTTCCTTTGTACTATAGAAAAAAGGCAACTTGATTGATTTGGGGAATAATTGATGATAAATTAGAATTAATGGGGCCTTGATTTAGTGTTGTGAGGTGTTTTACACATTCACACTGGGTCTTGGACCCTTGTAAATTGAATAAAATGCATTCATCAATGTCTTGTAGAGGTGTTGTAAAGTGTTGTAAAAGACTTCCACACCTCTCTAGACTTAATGAACCCATTTTCCCTTAATTCAACATTGTAAAATATATTTAATTGTATTATTACATCAATCTAGAAGGATTGTAAATTAAACATAATTCTAATCTAGTGTTGTAATGTGTCGTACACATTCACATTGGATATTTTTCCTTTCTAGGCTGTATGGACCTTATTTTAATGATGTAAAGAGTATTTAATCACACTTTCACATTTGAACTTTGTGTCCTTGGCCTTATCCCCCCTTTACATCATCATTAATAGGCCCCTATGACCCCATATTGTGCATCCTGAGGCTTATTTTGATCAAATACCCGACTATATCAACATATACACCTAATTTATGCATTCTTAGACATTCCAACTGGAAAAATGGCCCCTGTGAGACCCATTCACCCTTGATGGCGAATGAGTCCCATTTGATCCATTTTTTGGGATTTAAGTAGGAAAAATTAGGTTTTGAGTTTAATTTTTCTCCATGTCAGCCTTAGGGATCTAATTAATGGGAAAATAAAGTAAATTTCCTATAAATACAAGCTTCTAAACCCTAATTGAAAGTTTCCCTTAACTCATTCACAATACATTCATCATTTTTTCTTCCTTCTCCAACCAAGCAAGCTAGGGTTTATCATTCTAAGTCATTCAAGATCATTTTTTAGACATTCAAGGGTAGAATCTTCATTATTTGTTGTAGAAATCCAAGATCAATCATCATGGAAAGGTAATAACTCCATTATTGCATGCTTCATTACATTCTTTCTCCATTTTGTTTTAATTACCTACAAAGGGGTTTGACCAAGGAAAAACCCCATGCCCTAACATCCAACATTTCTCTTTCTCTTCTTGTGTGTTTGTAGATTTAGGCATCTTGAAGGCTTGGAAATTATTAAAGATCAAGCTGCAAAGTTGTTGAAGACATCTCCTTGTTGACCAAGTCAAAATATCAATAAAAGTCACCTATAGTGCTAGAAATTAGACTTTCAAAGGCAGACACCTATCAAGAACCAAATAGCAGATCGAGGACTTCAATTTCCTCTTTTGGATTTTCAAAAATTCAAAATTGGACTAATTCACCATCAATGGAAAATGAATCCCACTGCCAGGCCTAAATTTTTTTTTTGTATTTTTTGGATACCCATTTGTCTAAAATGGGCTCCAAAACAGTTTCCCAGATCTGGGATTAATTTTCCAAGAATGGAAAATGAGTCCCAGTAGGCCAAAATTTTAGTATCAGTAGCATTTCAGATGTCATTTTTAATCTCTAGCAAGATCTCAAGTACACAGATTCAGTTTCATCCATTTATATTATAGTTTGCTATTCATTTCTAAGTGTTTTTGCATATCACATTGTGTTTTCAAACATGTTACATTTCTTAGGCTTTGCATTTATAATCAATAGTCTTTATCTGTTCTTTGCATTTAGACCATCTCATCTAGGAAAATTTCATTCATATTTCCATTATACTTGCATTAGTTTGAATGAACCACCAAGATTTTTGGGTCTATGTCTCTCCTTTAGGTGAAAACCCTTAAGAGAGGAAGAGTCATAGCAACACAAAATTGTTGGTTCATCCTTAATTGGTTTGATAATTGCCATTAAAACTAAATTAATGATGTCTTGGAGTGGTGTTGTAATGTGTTGTACACATTCACACTATTTTAGGACCTTTCTTTGACTAAACATGCCTTAATTGATCCTTTGCAAAGGTGTTGTAAAGTGTTGTATAACACTTTCACACTTTTCTAGGATGTATTTGCTTAATTAAGCGTTATGGGCCCCTTTCTGAATAAAATGTACATAATTTTTCCTTCGCTACTTTAAAGTAATTGCTCACAGAATGGTGTGTAGCAATTCCTTTAAAGTGAGGGCATACATTGGCATTATCATTTTGCATTTTTCTTTTTCTTGGTTCTTAGTGCAACCTTGTTACTTCATACGATGTGTTTGCCACTTTGTGGATGAAATTGGGTGTGATGTCCTTCATAAGTGTGATCTATCTTAGCATATTACATTCCTCTTGGTGGCTTGATGTGACACATTGCATCCCCTAATTTGTGAATATTCTATTCTTTGATTGGTCCTCTCTTGGAGACATTAGACACAATGTTCCCAAAGTGATAGACCTCACATGTACTAAACAAGAATCCTTTGAACATATTTTGCATCTTAATTTTTTGCATTTTTCCTTTTGCATTTATGGCCACTTTGCATAAGATGGTTTGCATTCCTATGGTTCCATTGCATTTGTTCATGAGTTCTAAGCATACGAAGTTTTGGTTGTCTCATGAAGCTCAAACCAACATTTTCCTTTGTGGTGCCTTATTAAAGTTATCAGGAGTTATCAAACCAACATTTTCCTTTGTGGCACAACTTTCCCCATAGCCACCTATCTATTTGTGAGTGCATACCAGTCGAGTGTATGTTTCTCACCTTTTGGGCCTTCTCACCCGATGGATAGCCATGAGTTCTGTCACCCTAGAGTGAGTATGCATTTTATTTTTTGGACAAACAACCTAGATCTGATCCACAACTAGCTGGACAAACGATCAAAGCTTGATCCAACTTTTCCTTTTTCTTTTTCTTTTCTTTTTCATATATGTGTTCCTTTGTTCTTATGTTTAGTTTACGATGGGATCTTCATCCTGGGGGCTTGATCATCCCTCTTGATTTTTGTTGTCTCATCTTGCTAGCATAAGTGCATTTGGATCCTTCTCGATATGCATGGCTACTTTAGTGTGAGTTTGAAGCAAGTCCATCCTCTCACTAAAGTGGGGGCTGAATGTATCATAGAAAAATGGATCTTTTGACATTTTCACGGTTACTTAGGTATTTTTCCTATAATGCTTGGCCTATTTTGCTTAGATTTAATGTTGTAATGTAACTTATACATTCATATTAGGTGATCCCATAATAGTGGTTTATAATTTTTGGCCAAACTGGACACTGAAAGAATTTTTTTAACTAAATCTTCACTTTCGGGCACCTATAGCGGCTAAATAGTGAGGAATTTGAAGATGACGCAAAGTAGATTTTCGTGAAATTTTGTCTATATATTCTAAATATATTTTTTTTCAAAATTTTTGGAATCATATTGCACTTCTTTTTCCATCTCCCTCAAAAACTAGCTTTTTTTAGAAAACAACATTTTTAAAAAGTGACGCTCACTGTATAGCGCATAATTTTTTTCCATGAAGGATAAAATTCTAATTCTTTCAAATTTACATTTTTAACTTCGATATCTAGTGCTTCCACTTGGTTAGATATTTTTATTGAATATTTTTTCTTTAATCAAGTTTCAAAGTCAAACCAATTACAATTTAGACATAGCACGACTGTATAACACGTAAATTTTTTGTATGTATCAAAATTCATTTTTATTTTTTTTGTTGGATCAAGGACTTCAATATTTGGTTCACTCATAATTTTCAAAAAAAAAATTGACAATCTTCTATTTTCCACATGTGCATAAGAGAGTTTTCTTTTTGG
Source organism: Sequoia sempervirens (assembly GCA_007258455.2). Lineage (NCBI taxonomy): Eukaryota > Viridiplantae > Streptophyta > Pinopsida > Cupressales > Cupressaceae > Sequoia > Sequoia sempervirens. The sequence continues at coordinate 9,045,836 of VDFB02353493.1, forward strand.
TGAAAAACCTACATTCACAAGAAATAAAAAATAAAAATAATAATAAAATTAAATTTATTTAAAATTATACTTTTTGTGAAGCTTATAATAAGGACTACATATGTACAAAAAATAATTTTAAATGAATTCATTTGATTCCCCAAAAGGTAAATCAGAAGTTGTTTTTTATCAGCATTTTAATAAGTGTAAAGGAGACTCTGATATAGGTATGGCTTAAAACTAACGGTGTTTTATCCAAGGGGGTTTGATCTAAGGTAGTTTAATGAAATCCTCTTCAATTGGAATTAAATGAAACTTTTAAAGGCTTAAATCATTATATTTTCTAAAAATATGTGATTTCAGCAAAAATCAAAATCTCCCAAAAATTGTAAACCAGCTTTGTGGGATCACCCATATCCTTTAAAAACCCTTTTTGTTTCATCAATTTTGGGTCAATTTTTTTTTTTTAGCCACATACCCTGCACATACCCATCATATCGCCACTTTTTGGCCCATCATGATCCTACACATACCCAAGAGGAAAAAGATCAAGTGGTTTATCATCTTGTTCATTTTGCATGGTAAACCCTACTTTTTTCCATTAATCATTTTGGTGAACCCGACATACTGAACATTGCAATTTTTTTATTTTTGGAGTCTCTCATTGCATCTTAAGTTAGATATTTCATTCATTTGCATTTATATTTACATTGAATTAAGGTCTCATTTAGGGTTACTTATTTTGCATTGAAATCTTGCATATCATATAGGGTTTAGATTTGTATTGTTTCGCATCTCTCTAAATCTGAAAATTACAAAAAAAAATTAGTCATTTTGTACCTCATTTAGATCTCATACAATTACATTTGAAAATCAAAACAAAATTGCATTTCAAATTAGGCCTTGTATTTAATCTTTTCATTACATTTTTACATTGAATTTCTAGAAAATATGAAGTTGAAGCTCACCGTCTTAGACCTGGAACTGAAAGATATAACTAAAAACTTACAATTCATTAAAAAATAGTTTAAAAATACCTAACTAGGACCCATTCACCTTTACTGGTGAATTAGTCCTTGATTAGGTCTAATCTAAACCTTCTAGCAACTGAAAAAGCATCAAAATTCACTCTAAAATTCACAGAAACAACTCAAAAATATCTAACCAAGACCCATTCATGCTTAATAGTGAATGAGTCCCTATTAGCCACTGCTCTACATTTTTAGGACATTAAAATCTCAATTTTTAGCTTCTGCTTGGTGTTGTTACCTTTTTGTTTCATTTTCTTGATTTGTTGATTCATCAATTTCATTGCATTTGGCTTAAATTGCTTCATTTTAGTGTATTGCTAAAAGTTCAAAATTGCATCAAAACATTTCATTTTCAGCCTATTGCATTGTGTAATCAATAAATTTCATTTCCTAGACTCTAAAAATTTCTTTTCATTCTAGGTTGTTGCATTGGCCCTTTGATATTCTAGGGTTTGCACATTAGGGTTGTAAAACTTGTATGAGCTTTACAACTTGGCGTCCTATTCGCAATACTATTAAAAGATGTAGTTTGAGGCTCATTTCATCCCATGATAGCTCACTCACTATGGATCTTGGGTTTCCTAACTCTCTTTTTGATAGTGTTGAGAATTAACCCTCCATGGCTTATAGTTTGCATACTTCACTTCCCATGACTTCACCTCCTACAACCAATGTCCCTAACGTTACCAACACCATCCCTACCATTACCACTTCCACTCAAGCTTTGGGGTCTACTCAAATCCAAGGTGGAATTCAAATCCCATCCTCCACAATACCAATATCCATTCTATAGTAATTGAAAAATGGGGTTTGAAGTGCTATCATATGACTTAGGGCATAGAGCATACCCAATTTCCACCTACTACATTCAAGGGTAACCCTAGAGATCTCAATGCAAAGGAGAAAGAGATCTTGCAATAGGGATGTCCTAGGGAATGATTGCAAACTAATAAGGGGTTCACCACCAAGTAAGAACTTGGAAAGACAAATGCAATGCAAGTTCAAATGACAGATGCTATGAAAACCCCTAATTCAATGCAAAGCTTCACTAAATGACCTAGAAATACAAATGAAACAAAACAAAAAGCTATAGAAAGGAATGTGTGCACTTGGAAATATAAAGATGGTTGGATGGAGGTATAAAACATTGGAAAATATGATTTTAATGTTGAGTGGGACTCATTCACCAAGCTCAGCGAATCAGTCCAAATTCTGGGTTTTTGTGCAAGAACAAGAATTTGCTAAATGGGTACAGCCAAATTTGCAAAAACAATGAATTTTGATTTAAAATCTAGGACTCATTCACCAGAAGTGGCCAATAAATCTAGTTAGGGTTTTCTAAAGCTTCAAAGTTTGATCCCGCTCTTCTTTGTTTGCTTTGTCCTTTCTGATTGATTTTTTGATCTAAAACCCTGATTTGCAACCTGTAGGTGTTCTCCAATGTTTTCCAAGGCTTGATGAAAACTTTGAAAACTTTGAATGATTTGAAAACTTTTCTCCAATCTTTCTGCTTAGGAAATCTACAACCTAGACCTGCAAGTCACACACAAAGGAGAGGGATAAATTTTGTTGGGTAAGTGGATAGGGGTTTTCCTTGGTCAAACCCCATTTTGGTAATCAAACCTTGAAATATAATGAAATGGGAATGAAGAATGATGGATGAAAAAAATATGATGTTGGAACTCACTAAAATATATCAATGAAGTGCTACAAACATGTGAGAGATGGCTCCAATGGATGTAGATCTTGACTCTTGCTTGAAGGTGATAGATCTTCAATGAAATTATTTCTTGAATCGTAAAACCCTACATCACAATTGTTAGCTCCAAACAAGCATGATGCATGAAATATTTAACATGAGGCTTGATGCTAGAATAATGATATAGAATGCTTGATAATCTACCCTTTAATGCTCTTGAATGCTCTTGTAAACACTTGAATGCACTTGTGAACTCAAACTTGCTATAACGATGAGTACTTGAATGCTTGGAGTGAAAATGAGTGAAAGAACCTTGTATTTATACTCATTTATGCAAAAATTCCTGAAATTACAACACTACAAGCCGACATTAGATCTAGAAGGATAAAATTCTACCAAAAAATTTGAATTAATTTTGATTTTGGGCCACATGGGACTCATTTGCTCAAGGTGGCGAATGAGTCCCATTAGGAAAAATTTATGGGACCATTTTTTAAAATGCTTAGAAAGGTGTGAAACTAGGTCTAAGACCCAAAAATCTAGGTGGGACTCATTCGCCCAAGGTGGTGAATGAGTCCTGGATCACTAAATTTGGGGCCATACAAGTTGAAAACGCCTGAATTATGATTGGCTAATGATTTTTGTTAGGATTATCCTTGAAAAGATACATTAAATGAGGCTCGTGGATGCAAAATAGGGCCAATTAAAGCATAAAGAAGCCCAATTATTAAAGAAAAACCTAGAAAGGTGGGAAAGTGTATTACAACACTTTACAACACTTTAAATTAGGTATGATTAAGGTTAAAAAGATATTTATTAGGTATAGTTAATTAATAAAACCTTAGAAAAATGTGAAAGTATGTTACAACACTTAACAACACTTTAGAAAGGTACCATTCATGTTCATTATTTCACAAGGGCTCAAGACCTAATGTGAATGTATCAAAAACATTACAATGCTAAATCAAGGCACCATTAGGCTCAGTTTACAAGGAGATCCCAAAAAAGAAAGCTAAAGTAAAAGGGATACTTTTTACATTACCACATTTAGCCCCCACTTTAGTGTGATGAAGGTGCAGCTCGAGACTTAAAAAATAACCCACAAACAAGAGAATAATTTTATTATTCAAAAAAAATAGAGCTTCTTACATGCAAAGGATCTCAAATCCCCAAGTTCTACAACACATGCAAGTTACAGAAGGCTACAGAATCACCCTTTCGCAATATGCAAGCTTGTCCCCAAAAAGTTACCCAAAAATTAGAAACCCATCCATAAATAGAGATCCTCTTTAGTTTGGAGCTAAAACAACATTCAAATTTGAGTTTAGGCTGTTTGGCGCCAAGAAATTACAACTTGAAGTTCAAATTTCAAAAGAACATTTGCAATTGTATCTTCTAGAAAGTGTGCCAACTTCCCGAGGCCATAACTTTTGATCCCGGACTCCGATTCGCAAACCGTTTGAATTGTTGGAAAGGTCTCAAAGTCAATAACGCGCTCAAAATTCACTACACCAATTTCAAAAAGTTTTGGGGCCATTCCGGGAACTCTAAGTGCCTCAAATCTAACTCAAAATATTTTTAAGTGCAAATCTGGGAAACTAAAACTGTAATATCTTTCAACCAAGGAATAGAAAATAAAAACCGTAAATTGGGAATTTCATTATGATGAAAAGGGTATCCAAAAATGTAAAAATATTTAAAAACTGAGAAACTTGAAATTTAACTATTTTTGGGTGATGCAAGATTGCCCTTACACCACTAGATGCTCTTGCATCAGACACCCAGGATAATTTGAGAAGTGACCCCATCACGTCTCAGATGGTGGAGGAAAACCCAAACAGTCGACCTCTGCCTTAAGTAACCAAGATTAATCTTCAACAGGCCTTCCTTTCCATTTCATTAGATATTCTTCATACTGTCTGTTCCTGGTGCTCCTTCCCACACGACTATCTAGGATTTCTTCAATCTCCTCCTTTTCTTAAGTAGGTGCTGGAATCTCACACTGTTCCATCATTGGTACTTCCTCTGCGCCACCTTCATGATACTCTGTAAAATCTAAAATGTTGAACATAGGGGAAATGTTGAATCCATCCAGCAACTCTACCTCATATGCATTCCCTCGAATCATGCCTCTTCAAAATTTTACAGGGACCGAACTTCTTCATCTTCAATTTGTTATATCTTCCCACTGGAAACCTTTCTTTCCTCAAGTGGACAATCACTTCATCACCAATCTGAAACTCCTTATACCTCCTCTTCTAATCTTCCTTAGCCTTATACTGCATATTCATCTTGTTAATATGTTCTCTTACCTTCTCATGTATATCCTTGATGTGTTCTAAAAAATCTTTGGCTTCAGCACTTATTTTCTTCTCTTGGTCCATCTTCCTCAATTTTGGACCTGTTCTGGGGCTACCTCCATACACAATCTGGAATGGTGATCTACCAGTGCTTCTATTGACATAATTGTTGTAAGAAAATTCTGCCCGGGGTAAGATCAAGTCCCATCCCTTGGGTTTATCTCCTACCAACATCTCAGTAGGTTACCCAGACTCCTGTTAACAACCTCTGTCTACCCATCTGTTTGTGGATGGTGTGCATAACTAAACTTCAACTTTGTCTTCAGCTTCTTCCACAAGGTCCTCCAAAAGTACCCCACAAATTTGGTGTCACGATCTGAAACAATACTCTTTGGTAGACCATGTAGCCTCACCACCTCTTTGAAAAACAAGTTAGCAATGTGGACTGCATCATGGGTTTTCTGACATGGAATGAAATGTGCCATCTTTGAAAACCTATCAACCACCACAAAGACTGAATCATTCCCTCATTGTGTCCTTGGCAAACCAAGAACAAAGTTCATACTTATATCCTCCCATGGCCTCTCTGGTATAGGTAAGGGCTGATATAAGCCTATATTTTGGCTCACTCCTTTAGCCATCTGACATACCTTGCAGCTTTGTAAAAACTTCTTCACATCCTGTGACAACTAAGGCCAATAATAATGCTCACTAATAATGGCAATGGTCTTATCCCGACCAAAATGTCCTGTCATTCCTCCACTATGCTTCTCCTTTACCAGGTTCTCCCTCATGGAACTCCTTGAAATACATAATTGACTTCCCTTAAATAACATGCCATCCTAGATTATGAAATCCAACCACCTTCTCCTATCCACTATAACAGGTTCCTTGTAAGCTTTCCAAGCCTCTACAAAATCAGGATCTTCTGCGTACAGTGTCTTAAGTTCATTGAACCCAACCACTTCAATCTGCATCTTTGTCATCAATGTATGCCTCCTACTTAAGGCATCTGCAACCCTATTTGACTTCCCACTCCTATGTTTCAAAATAAAGGTATAACTCTGTAAAAACTCTACCCATTTCATATGCCTCTGATTTAATTTTCCCCGACTATTTAGAACAGAAGGCCTTATGGGATCAGATATAGAATAAATTCCCTAGCAACAAATAAT